>CM028332.1:67174725-67918891 GCA_016647705.1 Eucommia ulmoides | reverse complement strand
CCATCACTTCATTAGAGACCACATCCAAAAAAGATGACATCTCCTTAGAGTTCATAGACACACAATCATCTTGCTGATATGTCCACTCAACTTGTAGCAGAAGAGCAATTTCTAAAACTTATAAGGGGTTTGCGAATGGCTAGGAAACTACATATTTGTCCTATTTAAATGCTTTCAAACTTTACATCATGTGTGTGTGTTTTCAATTATTTAGGAAAATAAAATAAGTAAAGTTCTTTTTATACTTAAAATGCTCTCAAAGTGTTTTCTGATGCTGAAACACTTTGAACTTGAGGTTTATAATAATGGATCACTGAGATTGTGATTAATTCTCTTATATAGAATCAATAATTGTCTTCAATTTTATTTTATTTTTATCTAACATTCCCCACATCAATCACACCTCTCACTTTTTGAGATGACAAATGGGGAGAAATAAGTGATTTGATGTTTTTCTAGTAGTCATGCATTCATTCTTTCTTCATCAAATACTTGTTCTTAAATGTCTTATTCTTATAGCCGTACTTAATTTTATGCTTTATCATTCGTATTTCCCATATACACACTTAATTGCTAATAAAACACTCCCATAGTAAGGGGGAGTCTCGGTGTTATAAAATTGAAAAAAACATCAAAATTCTTGTCATGAAAAAAATGGAGAGATTGTTGACCCCAAGGGTATGAATTCCTAAAAAAGATTTTGATGAAAATAATATATTTGTGATTTTTGTATTTAATGTAGTTGTTGAGCATGTTTAGATAGGTATAAACTATAAACACCACAAGGAATGATAAAAAGGATGATTGATGAAGACGATAAAGGTTACTCAAAGGAGGAATCATAAGATGGATCAAATGAATATGCAGTCAAGAATGAGAAATCAAATAAAGATGTTGAAGACTCAATATGAAGACTGAAGACTCAAAGGCATGAAATTGATAAAATAAACAATATTGTATATCAAAAGATAAGGTAACACTCTATACCTACAATCTCATACACATTGACTCTTCTAGGACAAACAAACACATACCACTTGCATACTTATGTGGAATCTTGAATTATGTGCTATATATATGTTTTATCATTTTTAGAATGTCTACTATTAAGTTGAAAAGATAAAATGAAGAAAAGAATTGACTTGAGTTAAATATTCAGCTTAAAATTAAAATGAGTTAGAACCGTTCGATTGAACAGAATAATCGGTCAATCGATACCAACAATAGCCTAAAAAACAAAACTCCCTTGCAATGGCTACCTTAAAAGATTATGATCTTTCGATATATGCCTTCCAAAAAAACTATTACAAATTCAAGGATACACTGTTTCTCTCCTAGTAATGTCAATCATCGTTTTACTCTACCCAAAAAATCGTCGACTTATGAATGTTCCACGGAGACATTGTGAGGTGCGGTCTCCGGAATAACACCGAATAGGCGACGTGAAAAACAATGGAGACAGAAAAATAAAAGAAGATTTCAAATAGACAAGTTGAAACCTGACCGATTGGGTATGCTGGATTGGTTGCACTTGGATGTGAATCATGGAAGGAAGGCATAATAGCAGGATCCTCTATGTAAATTGTTTCTAGACAGAATTGAGGTTTTGGAGTGCATGAATATGGAACACATCCACTCATTTTGTTGCCTTTCTTACCGATTTTTCGGGAAAATTCTCATTTTGGTTAGTGGTTGAATCTGACTGTTTTAAGAGATTTGTCTCACAAAAGCAACTTGTGTTTACGTGATGCCTTTGTCAACCTCTAAGTTTTTACTCACATTAACCTTTGTGGACGACTGTTGAGGTTTCCGTTAATGATCTAAATTCATTCTAGAAATAAAATGAAAGGGAATGGTTCCCAAGATTCCCACTTTTGCTCGATCCCCGTTATGGATTGGTAATTCCTTTCATCCTGCGTTTTAAACTTTCATATTTTTGTTATTACTACATTTCATCTTCAAAATTCTATGGATCCACAGAGTTTATTTGCATTAATTTCTTGAAGGTGTTTAACAAAATCAATTTTTGTTGTGCATTTTAATATTACTACCTTAGCAACTGATATTATCCATTTTTCTTACATGATATCCATTTTTTCAAGTTGGTCCTTAAGAGACGAAAGAGTTTCGATAGAATGGTTTGTTAACTTTGTGACAGATTGAACTTCGAATTTACTCAAGTGTATTATATATTTGTGTTTCCACAATATTTTTTAGAAAAAAGAAATGATCTCTAAGACTGGTTTGTCGTATGTGTTACATGATTAACAATAGCGTTAATTGTTGATGGATATGTGTTCTTAAGATTACTCTTTCGATTGATAAAGGGTTTGTATTTTATAGTTAGAAAACTAGAGTTTCTCCAATCATTGGAAATCATTAAACTGTTCGTTTGGTTGGATAAAATGGAATCATGGTGGAATAAAATTGATTCATCAATGAAATTACTATTCAATTATATTGTTTAGTTGTTATTTTTATAAGGAAAGTATTTATAATTACTTTGATTGGTTGTAATTACTTTGATTATGAATTGATTTACTTTGATTGGGGTTTGATTATATGTATTTTTGGTAGTTACCATCTTCCTATAAACATCTTTTATATATATTAGACTTCAAAATATGAATAAAGTGTGGAATTACTTTCTCCTTTATGGTAATCAGAGCCAAAGCCATACGGCAAGCCTAATTCATAGGGCTGCAATTTTTTTTTTTCTCTATTGTCTCTCAAGCTGCCGCAACTTCTACATAGAAGGCACTGATTTTTTTTTTTTGGCCGCTCCACTTCACTGATTAAGGTGAAGTCCATCAGCATCCCCATTATTTCTTCAAATTCTCCACTATACTTTGTGCTGCAACAAGAAGACACATTCCAGTGTTGATTTCGCCATAGCCATTTCTGCAGAATCTCCACTGATTTGGACCACCAAAGTTACTGCAGCTCTTTCTTCCAACCAGAAACAGGGTTCGAATTTTCAAATTTGTGATTATCTGCACAGAATCCACAGCAGCTCCTGCCCTCCCGTCTCTGTTTCGACTGGAGCTTCGTTGGTCTAGTAGCACCCATCGTCATTGAAGCTTCGCCGACCGTCAACAATCATCGCCAATGGAGCATCTCACCCCCTCCCCATCAGCTGCACCAACAACACTCAGCAACAGCCCTGTTGCCCATCCACCGGCGATACCAATAGCGCCGTCGGCAGCTATTCCTTCGTCGCCGCTGACCACCACACCCTCCGTCATTCACACCCTTCAATGTCTTCCTTCCATCCCAAATACCCACCCCACGACCATACCATCCATGCCATACACAAACACCATTATACCAGACCATGACCAACAACTTATCTCCATTAATACCCATGCTCAAGCTCCTATAAAACTCTCATCCTCCAACTACTAACTTTGGTACTCTCAATGGCGATCTCTTCTGATTGGATACAACTTTACTTCGTACGTTGTTGCTCCACCCACGGAACTGCAACTAAGCTCTTTATGTTGGGTTCGACAAGACCAATTTCTTCGGAGTGCACTCGTCGCCCCTCTTACCGAAGAGGTGGCCTCCTATGTGCTATCCGATGCTACTTCCTATGCCGTGTGGACTACCCTTCACAATCTTTATGCCCGCCCGTCACACGCTCGACTCCTTACTCTCAAAGACTCTCTTGCACGAGTTAACAAAGACACCAAACCGATGGCTGTCTATCTTCAACATGTGAAGCAACTTGTCACCACTTTGAATGCGTCTGGTGCAAATCTTACCATGGATGATGTTACTCTCCATGTTCTTAATGGCCTTCCTTCTGGATATCAGTTGCGATACGCGCTCTAGAAAATCCTCTCTCCTTTGATGAACTCCATGAAAAGCTTTCCGATCATGAAAGTAGTATTACTCAGGACCTTTCTTCCGTTTCCATTCCAATAATGGCAAATTACACTTCTCGCAATGGTGGATCCCACAATCGCACCAACCGCACAAATCGTTCATCGGCCTCCCAAGGTCAAGCTATTCTAAATCCGCAGCATCTTCACTCCGGCTCGACATATAATCATAGAGATGGCCCTGGTGTAGTTTGCCAATATTGTGATAAAACTGGACATACAGTGAAATAGTGCTGGAAATTGTTTCCCCAATACAAGCCGCCATCCATGAGTGGCTCGAGTTCCTCCCATGCCACTAACATAAGGGCTCCACCAAGAGCAAATTTTGCTCCACTAATAATAATTCCAATTGGTTGGTCGACTCGGGTGCGCCTCATCATGTGACTGCGGATCTTCAAAACCTGTCTCTTTATTTTGACTATGATGGTGGTGAAGATGTGATGCTGGATGATGGTAAAAATTTGACAGTGATACATTCTGACTATACTTCTCTACCTTCGTGTTCTAGACCTTTATATCTTAACAATGTTCTTTGCGTTCCTCGAATGCAAAAGAACCTTGTTTATGTTTATCAATTATGCTCTACAAATAATGTCACTGTTGAATTCTCATCTTTTTCTTTTGTTGTGAAGGATTACAGCACAGGGGAGCCTTTAGTTGGCTCCAAATGGATTTTTCGAGTCAAGCTTAATTCAGATGGATCCTTAAACAAATATAAAGCCCGTCTTATTGCTCAAGGATATACCCAACAACCGGGAATTGATTATAATGAGACATTCTCTCCCGTTGCCAAACACACTACTGTCAGAGTTGTTCTCACTATCGTAGTCACACAAGATTAGCCCTTAAGACAGCTGGATGTCAATAATGCCTTCTTACATGGACATCTGACCGAAGAGCTTTATATGGCTCAACCTAGAGGTTTTGTTGATCCTACAAAGTCCACACATGTTTGCAAACTCAATAAGGCAATTTATGGTCTTAAACAGGCCCCATGGGCTTGGTATTCAGAATTATGAAACTATCTTCTAACCTTGAGCTTTAAAGTCTCTCATGCTGATCATTGCCTCTTCATTTACAGTCAATCGGACATTATTATTTACTTGGTGGTCTATGTTGATGATTTGATTGTCACTGGAAACAATCCAAATGCCATCAATCAGTTCATTTTAAAACTTGGGCAACGTTTTTCTATTAAAGATCTTGGTTCACTTAATTATTTTCTTGGTGTTCAGGTTGTGCGCACCTCTAAGGGACTCTTCTTATCGCAAAAGAAATACATCCAAGACATCTTTGATAAGACACATATGGCAGGTGCAAAGGCAGTCAATACTCCTATGTCTACGGGAAATTCATTGTGCTTGGAGGATAGTACCCACCTTGATGATGCCAAGCTCTATCGTACCATTGTTGGCACCCTACAATATTTGGCCTTAACCAGACCGGATATTGCCTTTGCCGTTAACAAGCTTGCACAATTTGTGCATCGTCCAACGAAGAATCATTGGTCTGCAGCCAAGCGTGTTATTCATTACCTAGTTGGCACGGTGAACTATGGGCTTTTCATTCATCATCAGTCTTCACTTGATCTTCATGCCTTCTCTGATGCAGATTGGGCAGGCAATAAGGATGATCATTCTTCTACCAGTGCATTTCTTGTTTATCTTGGTAAAAATCTGATCTCTTGGAGCTCAAAGAAACAAAGGAGTGTAGCGAGATCATCAACTGAAGCGGAATATCATTCGGTTGCCTCCGCTATTGCTGAAATTCAATGGGTCAAGAACTTACTTCATGAGCTTGCAATCTCATGACCAACCTAACCGGTTGTCTATTGTGCTAATTTGGGGGCCACATATTTTGCTGCTAACCCTGTCTTTCATTCGCGAATGAAGCATCTTGAGGTTGATTATCATTTTGTCCGCACTATGGTCCAAAACGTCCAACTTCGGGTGTCTCATATTTCTGGGAAAGGGTAGCTTGCAGACTTACTCACAAAACCTCTTCCCAGCTCAACGTTTGAATACCTTCGGCGCAAGATTGGCGTCTCTGATCACCCGCCATCTTGAGGGGCCGTATAAGGAAAGTATTTGTAATTACTTTGATTGGTTGTAATATTTGTAATTACTTTGATTGGTTGTAATTACTTTGATTAGGAATTGATTTACTTTGATTAGGGTTTGATTATATGTATTTTTGGTAGTTACCTTATTCTAGCCTAGATCTTCCTCTAAACATCTTGTATATATATTAGACTTCAAAATATGAATAAAGTGTGGAATTACTTTCTCCTTTAATTTTATGCTTAACGAAATCGAATAGTGAAACATAACAAAAATCTCATAATGCCTTTTTACATATTATTTTTTAGATCAAATTCATTTACGATATATAGCTAATAATAGATTTTTTTTGAAAAAACCGACTACAAAGCTGAGTAATATTTCATACAAAAAATATTCAAAATATACCAACAAATAAATAAAATGACACATAAAAAACTGATAAAACAAATAAAAGAGATGAACAACCAAAAGATTAAAAAATAAAATAAAATGAGTTCGAATACTAAACAAGATATTAGTCCATATTTACATCTCAAAATATTAGTCTACATTTAACTCGAATGGAATGGGCTTATTATGGTAAAATGAATGTTTTTTTTTTTTTTTTGGGAATTTTTTTTTTCGATTCCAATAGGTTGGACTGATTCCAGCCCATGAAATATGGAATTCAATTCTATCAAATTTTATTTTGATGGAATCAATTTTTTGATTCCATCATACAACCAAATAAAAGAATTGGAATTGAAGCCGGAATGACAATTCTATTCCAATTCAAATTGCAAAAAATATTTAGGCTTAATTTGTTTCAAAATTGCTACGATCTGTTACAACATATTGATCTTATAATCTATGTAGCTTTTCAGATTGAATATGAGATCTTTGATCTAGAAGAGAAGCATTTAATGCACTAGACTACTCAATTTGGGGCCTTTCTCAAAAGAGTAATTAGTAGACATTTTCCGAACGACCATGCCGATATGTTTATCTAACATGGAAAAAGAGATGCATGCATGCATGAAATTACCCTGTCGCACGTACAGTAACAAAACTATGATTTTGCATCAATTGCTTCCAGAATAAGTCCTTTAAAAGGAAAACATGAAATATCAAGTGGTACACGCAAACTAATACTAATAATTGTATTTTCTATTTTAAAGAAACAGTACGTAAAATTATTTAAATAATAGAGAAATAGACAACTTAATTCATAAAAGAAGAAGAAGAGATAATTAGGATTATCTTGACAAGCAAATTAACGACCTTTCAGATTTTCTTCTCATTCGTGTCCTTCAGCTTCTGCCCCATCCTCAGCCAACAATACTCGTTTGTGAGAAAGATCCTCCAATTTCTCCTTCAAACGGCACATCAAATTTCCAAAACATCAAATTTAACAATTTTTTTTTTGGTATATGTATGAGTGTCTCCACCTCCACACCCCTGTGTGAGACTAATCTCGTGGATGGCTACCCCTTCTCAACAAGTGTTTTTTCACAGATTTGAACCCCTGATCTTACAGAGGTCCTTTACACTATGTTGGTTAATTTAATATGCTTTCAACATAGGCAGATGTGGGGAAACATAATAGAAAGGGATTTTGACACTTTGTACCCCTAAAATTTTTGTAGCCATCTCGATTTAGTCTTATTGGTTTCGAATGGAGCAAAAAAAGCCCTAAGCTTTTGAAAATATCCCAATTTGGTTCAAAACACAAAAAATGTACTTTTCCAATAGAATCAGTCGGCAAAATTATGAACAGATTCTATGTTAAAAAATAAAATTAAAAAAATCAAAATGAAACAACCTTCAAATTTAAGGGGTACAATGTGTCAAAATTCATAATAGATTCGCGTAAATATAAAGAATTCAAACCTGTATGAATGATCTGAGAAGAGGGACAATAATGAAGCGATAATCATAAGCCGAAGCTTCCGCTAGCTCACAATAAAGCCTTTCTATATAAGCTAAATCTCCCAGAATCAACCCTTCAAGTTTCGTCAAATGATCCATATATTCGTGATAAGAACCCTGTAATTATCATAATGATAACAATGTAATTTTAAGAAGATCAGTCGTGCACCAAGCAATGAGCGTTTGCAGAAATTCCATAGATACGTACTGGATACTTTTCTTAGATTAGTCGTATCCGTATTGAATACACGATCAAACACGACATTCCACGACTACGTACTGCATTCGTATTCTCTAGGTGTCCCATAAAACTAAAATATTTCAATGTGTCAAAAGTGTATCCCGACAATAACGGAGACATGTCAATGTCCCACCCAAGTAGCTAGAGATGCTCCTGTTTATTTTTATTGTTTTGTATAAAACTTGATTGTTTATTTTATTATTTTAATGCCAACAATAATATTCTTAAAACTTAGGGTATGTTTGATAAAAAAATTAAGTACTTAAAACTGATTATATTAAGTACTTAATTAATTAAGTTTGTTTGATAAATGTAATTAATATCACTTAATTAATTAAGTTAACTTAAAAATTAAGTCAAAATGTGAGTAAAAAATTAAGTCAAGATTTCTTCACTTATTTCATTTTGCTTAATGGACTCCATTATTTTCCATTTAAAAAAAATTATATTTTGACTATTTTACCCTTAATCCCCTATGAACGTTTAATTAGAGTTAAAATTAATGAGAATTCGATTAATTTTGGATTATTTTATGATTTTAATTTTATTTTATATTTAAATTATTGTTATAATTTAATTTAAGCAATCAAACTACATAACAAAATACATAATATTTACATATTTTTTGGTTAATTTCTATTTTTAATTTTAATATATTTTTTTTTTAAAAAATGGCACCCTGATTTTATTATTTTGTTCTCAATTTTTTTTTTTTTCTCACATTATCTTGATTCAAAAATAGTTATGTAAATTAAACAATTTTCAGCATACAAATTTTGTACTTATCAAACAAATAAAAAAAAATTCAACACTTAAATTTTTAGCACAATTTTATCAAACAACCTTTTTAAATTTTCAGCACTTAAAATTGCAGCACTTAAATTTTCAGCACTTAAAAATTAAGTCGTTATCAAACAAGTCCTTAATTTGAATGTATTTGCAATTAAGCTACGGGCAAATTCCATTTTAAACCTTGTAAGAGCATCTTCAAGAGAGATGCTAAAATTTGGAGTGTCATTTGCCCAAATGGCACACCAAAAAAACATAAGTACTCCAAGAGATGTGCTATTTGAGTGTGCATTTTTTTTTTAATTAAAAACTAAAATTAATAAAATAATTTAACTATATTTTTGGATTTTAATTTCAAACTAAAGCGTAAAATTTTAAATTTTAATTAAACCGCTAAAAGGTATAATTAACTAAAACGCAAAAATTAAAATTTTCGATTAAAATTGAATTTGAACTTGGAAAAAACACGAATTAAATAACTTGTGCAAATTAATCAATTAATCAACTAAACATGAAAAAAACGATTAAACAAATTAATCAATTCAGCATAAATTAAATAACTTGTGCAAATTAATCAATTAATCAACTAAATATGGAAAAAATGATTAAACAAATTAATTAATTCAACATAAATTAAATAACTTGTGCAAATTAATCATCTAAACATGAAAAAAATAATTAAACAAATTAATCAACCCAACCACTATAAAACAATTAAACAAATTAATCCGAAACCCAAACCTTGATATAATCAACCCAAACCCACCCCACCCACTTGCTCATAAACCCATCCCCAATTCATTGCCCTAATCATCACGCTCACTGCCTCACAATACAGAGAAAGAGACAGAGGATCGACCTTGGCTGCCTTTCGATGGAGATGGCGATGGCGATGGTGAAGGCGACTTTCGATGGAGATGGCAATGGCGAAGGCGGCGGCTTAGGGCTGCGATTGAGGTGACGACGATGGAGATGGAGACGGCGATGGTGAAGGTGGCGGCTTAGGGTGGCGATTGAGACAACAACGGCGACGGCTACTTTTTTTTTTTTTTTTTTGCAATGGCAATCGACATGCAAGGTTTGATTTTGATTTTTCATTTGTTCTTTCATCTCAATTGATAGACTTTTTTTTTTTTTCCCCAAATTGTATGGTTTTGAAATTTCAGACCGTTGGAGTAGCTATTGCTACCCCAACAGTCAAATGACATAGCTTTCAGGCTGTGCCAAATGTGGTACAGCAAAACTGGTGTGCCATTTTTGGCACACCAGATAGCACAACTGTTGAAGCTATTTTTTAGCTTCAAAAACGTCATTTTTGGGATGACACACATGATAGCTCATCGATTGGAGATGCTCTAAGTATAACTTCTATGTGATCAAATAAGTTTGTATGTTTCACTTTAAACCCTATATATTTAATCACCATTTTAATTAGTTATTATGTTTAATTTAGTTGTTTAATTAATTAGACGGAAGTGAGGGAAACTAGTAAATTTTTACTTTTTATTTTTTATTTTTTATTTTTATTTATTTATTTATTATTTTTATTGTTTTTTCTTTTTCTATTTCATTCATTTTTTCTTTCTTCTTCTCTTCTCTTTCTTCTTCACTGAACAAACCCCACCCTCCGACCACCCTTGCAGCTCACCAGCACTGCCACTGCTCAAAAATTAGACAAGGGAGAAACACGAACAATTGCACCATTGCAGATTTGTTATTCACAAACATTGTAGAACCATTGAACAATTGCAGATCTGTTCTTCGTCGAAATTGGTTCTGTGATTTGGTTCATAACCAAATCTGAACATTTAGAAGCATACTCTGTTGTAGTGGCGGTGGCAGTCTTTGTTCTTAGTGTTTGTCGAAGAATCGTCGAGCAAACGCAGCGAAATCGGAGGATGTGACGATCTATCTTCGGAGCAAATGGATCGGGCATGGAGATGATACAATCTGTATCTTGGCAGGGGAACCCGGGATGCGCGTGAGAGATTGCTGTATTCGTCTCTTTACACATGTAGTTGGTGTTGCAGCCATTGCGGTTTAACTTTCTCCTGCCCGATCTGACAGATTTGAGCCCCTCTCTCTCTCTCTATACACACACACGCACACACATTCATGCATATATCACAAGGTTAGTATCTTACGCTCTGTTTGGATTGGAAGAAACGGAATGAGGCTATGATGATTTTTATTTGTTTTTGTATGAGAATCAGACTTAAGAACTGGGCCTATATCTTGATTGGGCAACTCAGTAAGTTTGTGACAGATCTGGACTCACCATTTTTTTTCTTCTTTTTCTCCTCCTCCTCCTCCTTCGAATTACAATTTCAGGAAATGTTATTGGCGCTCACAAAAATAACTGTTATAAACACTCATTTTTTAGCTAAATATACTCCACAAATTTTCTTTGGCGTTGCCATCGTCATCTATCTCTCTCTCTCACACACAAAGGAACTATTGTTGCAGCCACGGCAGTCCGGTCTTTTCAAATTTGTGGGATAAATTAGAGCATAAATCTGAACCCAATCGACGAACCATCTGCAGAACCAAAATCACCGAAGAACAAATTTGCAATTGTTCAATAGTTTTGCAATGTTTGCGAAGAACAGATCTGTAATCATGCAATCCTTCGTGTTTCTCCCTTTTCTAATTTTCCGAGCAACGGCGGTGTCGGAGAGCTGCAGGGGTGGTCGACCGTCGAAGAGTGAGGGTTGCTCGGTGAATAAAAAAATAAAAAGGGAAAAACAAAAGAAAAAAAGAAAGAAAAAGAAAAAATAATAAAAAATAAATAAAAAAATATTTACTAATTTGTCCTCACTTCCTACTAATTTAAGAGCTAAATTTAACGAAAGACTAATTAAAATCGTGATTAAAAATATAGAGTTTAAAGTGAAACATATGCACGTATTGAAGCATATAGAAACATGGTCATACTTAAACGGTTTAAAATAAAATTTGCCCTTAAGTTGTTGACAAGTTTTGGATGATAATTTAAAGAATCATGTATCATTTTTATTTATTTATGTATTTATTGTTTTTATGTAATAATTTATTTGTAAAATTAGATGGTGTTATAAATAACATAGGTAATTGATGAGTGTATTTTCGGGCATCACTGAGTCAGCACCACGGCCCTGACCATGTGTCCACTCTCCCCATAACGTGACCATATTTAGAAATCCAAAGTGTTACGTAGGAGCATATGTCGACTATGGCTCCTTCCTTGGAATTTCCTGTGCACCAAAGGAGTAATGTGCCCCTAGAGACTTAGCTGTTTGCCTCGACCGACGCACCATTTCATTTTGTATTTCCTGCAAAACTCCACGAATATCTGATCTCCTCCGCCAGGACTCTTGTACAAACCTGACAAAGGTCTGCGGGCCTTTCCAAATTGGCCCGAAAGCCCAATGATTATCTCCTAAACGTCCTGGATTATCAGGTAAACATATGATTTCGCCTAATTAACCTATATATAGGCCCGATTTGGTAAAAATGATCATATCTAACGCCTCGATATACCAGGGGCTATGCAAGTTCGAGTTACGTCTGAATCACTAACTCTTAATTGCTATTTACATACTTGACGCGTTTCTGTACCTTATTTCTCTAAACTCTTACTCTCATGCTGGAGCGGTTTGTTCAGGACAAATCTCGGCTCAACCTTGTACAAGTACAACTCTCTGAGGAGCAAAGACTCTGGACTGCAATAAGTCAGCCCTCTAGGACGACCGTTATGACTCACTTGAAGAATTTACAACTCCAACTCCATCTAAGCAACTCTACTTTAGTAAGAGGACCTCATCTGTCACCTGATTAGACTATACTCAAGGTGTTGACTATTTTGGGACACCAACAGTTTGACGCCGTCTATGGGAACTGAGAAAAAAATGTTCCCCTAATCATTGCCCTCTGCTCAGTTGAATTTGGATGATCACAAGGTCTGCTAAAAAAGACAGACACGAAACGAAAGAATCAGAGAATATGTCGAAAACTCCAAGGCCACACGCCCTAACTTTTACTAATGAGGATATTGCCTCCCAAGACTAGGTAGGACCATTTACCCTACCATCTGGGGCTACGGGACAGACCTAGGGAGCGGTGAAAGCATCTCTGGCAAATTCAAGTCCAGTCCAAGGGAGACTAACGTTCCAGATTGCTGGGCCCGAAGAGCGACCCCTAGACCACGATATTCATATGGAGTCTCTGATTGGGCGTGTGCCCAGGGACTGCCCTCCGCCTCACAATTAAGAGTCTATAGGACTAGAGAGGGGCCCCTCGATAATGCCAAGATCCCCACCTCTTTCACCGCGCGAACATGTAGCAAGAGACCTGTTAGTTTCCCCCGACAGTTGAGCTCCTCATTGGCCAATTAGGTTCGATCCTAGGGGATGACATGAACATGAAATTGGCTCTTACTCGCCTCCATCCCGTTACTTTGTTGCCCAAGCTGTGGGCAATTATATACGAGGGGGAGCCCTGAGCAGAGGAGGTCGCGAAGCGTCGCTTGGATGACATGGAAGCCTATCTCCAGGAGGTAAAGAAGAGGACGGGTAGGACAAAGAGTTATTACGGAGTTAAGATCTCCGTTCTTGGAAGAAGTTCTGAAAGAAATAGCGCCGAGACGCTTTATTCACCCCCAGATGAGTTCGTATGATGGGATGTTAGATCCTGTTGACCACCTATCCATGTTCAAGTCTCATATGGACATGCATGTAGCCTTTATAGCTCTACATTGCAGAGTCTTTCCCATCATGCTCACAAGGGCAGCGAGGTCCTGGTTTTAGGGCTTGAGGCCAGCATCCATCTCCACTTTTTAGGAGCTTGAGCAATTGTTCTTGACTCGTTTCATCCACTCCCGGCGGAGGCCGAAGACTATGGCCCAAGTCTTTACTCTCCGGTAAGAGTCGGGTAAATCCTTGGGAGATTACGTCTAGCGCTTTAGTTGAGAAGCCAAAGCATGCAACGAACTCCCTGAAAGAGTGGCATTGAACTCATTTGTTAACAGGCTCCAGCATCAGAGGCTATTCTATGACCTCTACTCAAATCCTGCTCTCACTCTTAATTAAGCTTTGGATCGCTGGATTAAGTTCCATAGTGTTGATCTCCATGTTACAACTAGAAGAGAGAGGGGAGATGTGAATAGGACGAAGGGACCGAGGGATAGAGGTTCAAATCAAGCTCAAGGATTGCGAAGATTACAAACTGAAGGGAGATCAGGACCCAAACCCGGGGACAGGATACCACTTATTTCCCTAGGGCCTCGCCAACAAAGGTTCGCTTTGCCCATGGCCTCGGTGGTCGTTGACTTCGTAGAAAACTCAAGGCATGATTTTTTCCTTCATCTGTCGCCCCTGAGATGAAGGTTGGAAGGGAGGTTGATGACCAAGTACTGTGAATTCCACCATGACCGGGGCCACTCCACAAAAAATTATCTCTAGCTTCAACATGAAATTGATGCTCTCATTTGAAGAGACTATCTCAGGAACTATGTTTGGAGAGAAAATCAAAAATAGCCCAACGAAGATGAACCTCAGAGAGAGTCTCGGGCCCAAAAAAGATGGGAGAGCCGTAACCGTCCATAGTCCCAAAGGGCTGAGCCTGAGGAAAAATACCAGCACGTGGATAATGAAATCAATATCATCCATAGCGGATTCAGCTCTGGGGACGTATAGAGTCACCAGGGTCACATGTCCGGGCACCTACAATCTTGAAACAAAAAAGGTGTGCCGCTCAGGTACCCGCAGAACGCTGACCATCTGAAACACTACTTCTGTAGAGAAGATCCACTTTTGTAAATAACTTCCAGTTTGTACAAAGTGTTGCAGTTTTTCTTATCAAAATAAAGAAGGTGTTTTGTACAATGTGCCTTGTGTTTTCTCTAGTAAACAACACCTTGACTCTCGACGTCGCGAATGATTCTCTACAGTGGCATTTTGACCCCTTGAGTCGCGGATGACTCTCCAGATCAACATCTCGACTCTTGGCATCGTGAATGATTCTCCACAGCGGTATTCTAATCCCTGAAGTCGCAAATTATCATCCAGATCAACATTCCGACTCTCGGTGTCGCGAATAACTCTCCACAAGTCTCATCCCAGCGCTCAACATCGATGGTGACAACCAAACCCTCTTTGGAAGTCAATATTCTATACTCGAGGAAAGACCAAGGTCATCTACCAAGGGCGGGGCATTGATTAGGTCTGACGGCATGCAGTTAAGTATCTTTCTCCACCAGTCAACTATAAGTCTAGCATTTTAAAAGGGAAGATGCTCCTGCATGGACTAAATGGAGATAGCCTAAAAGGGTTCTTAAGTGAACCTGATTATGGAGAATTTCCCGATGACCGACCATGGGGAACCAATCGCTGCGTTGCTCCCTTGCAAACCTAGAGGACCAGGCACCCTGGAAAACCCTTCTTCTAAGTCCACGACACGATTTCCTTACAATCATGCCCCGAACTTGGGGAGGGGGCTAGTGGTCCATGGTCTTCGGTAGAGAGGAAAAGTTTTTTTTAATTTTTTTAACATTTTAGAACTTCGAAAATAGAACCAAGCGAAAGACGACTTGGTAAAAATGTTGGGAGGAGTGAGTAGACTCTAAAGTATCCTAGTTACGTCGCCCAGAATTGTACATGCTTGTATGCAGAAAGATAGGAATAAGTGAAAAAGAGCCTACAAAATCCTAAGTGCTAAACAAGCGATGGCCCAAAGCTCAGTCCTCCCTACCCTCGTCCTGAGGGGGCGTTTATGCAAGGAGAAAAATCTATAATCTCGTCCTCCTTGGGGGGCCCTTCGTCAGCGTTATTCTCTCTGGCACCTTTGTGCTTGGCATTGTTCGTCGTCTCTAAGAACTCCATCTCCACTAGGCAGGTGAGAAAATCAAGATACAAGTGGTGAATGACCTTTATTGTGGCCTAATTTCCTACCTCTAGAAAGTTATTATCCATTCTCCCTTGGAGCTCCAGATATCTAGAGCTCTTCTTCCACTGCTCTACCGCCTCCAGTCTAGTTTTCTCCCTGACTCGATCAGCGACGTCTCGCCACTTTTGCTCCAGGTTCTTCATTTGCCACTTGTAAGTGTCGAATTGGGTCTCGATTATGTCAATCCGAGACTTAAGGTTCTGGTGGTTAGCGCGGAGTCTGAGGTTCTCGGTTCGAACAACAGACAGGTTGGCACGGAGACTGGTCTCAACGTTATCATTTTTTGGAATTGTAGCTCAGTGAGAATCTAACTCGGCGAGAAGTCCGCTCTTCTGGAAAAGCTAATCACCGGCCTAGTGAAAATAAGTTGGGGGAAGAAGGTGGAGGATCAGAAAACTAAAACTCCAAAAAATTCTAAGTGCTAAGATGTCGGTGACTCGGGGTGTAGAGATCAACGATCAGCTAGGGGTTATTCCAAAAAACGCAGCCCAAAAATCACCGCTTTGAACTCCGCTCTATGGTCTTCAACAAGAGCCCCACGGAAGGTGCCTATCTCTCTACTCTCTGGTCTCCGACCACTCTGTTCTTTGATAAAATCTCTACATGACCCAGGTGATGGGTGGTTCAGGTGACAAGCACTGTGAGGAGCGCCACTCAGAGCTTGAGATTCGTTAATGGTTCGAAAAGTGCCGTTCAGAATTTTGCTCGTTAGGGGTAGTCGCCTGGAATTTATTCGCTCAAAATATTGTTTGCTAATGATTCAAAAACGTGTGATTCAAAATTCCCATGAGGTCACCGATCCTTGTATTGTTGTCGTCCAAGCACACTTAACTGTGGAGTTTAGAAATGTATCGCCTTGAATTCCCAGGGGGTTACCCATCTTGAATTGTTGCCATCCAAGCACGCTTAACTGCGGACTTTAGAAATCTATCGCCTAGGAGCTTGACCTTCAGGAGCCAGGAACCAGAAGCTTGACCTCCAGGAGTCTGCTCCCCAAAAACTTTCCCTCCAGGAGTCTGCCCTACAGAAGTTTAACCTTCAGAATTTTGCCCATTAGGAGATCCACCTAGAAGACGTGACAGCCTAAGCTCCAAAAAATTCAGAAACTTTACGGCCGCCTTGCCGTACTATCTTTCCCCAGTGCCCGACCATATGGGGGGCCTATCCCAAATTAGTCCTCCTTCCAAAAGACATTAATAGTTCGAAAAATGTCATTTAGAAAATTCAAAAAAATTACAGCTGCCCTTGCCGTGCTATCTCTGCCTGGTGCCCGGCCACATGGGGGTCTATCCCAAATTGGTCCCCCCAGAATATGTTAACGGTTTGAGAGGTGCCGTTCAGAATCCTGCCTGTTAGCTAGGTTACCCTGAAGACGTGCTTGCCTCCCAAGAGCTCTACTAGCTTGGAGGACAGCGCTGGAGGGTGCAAGGACTGCCTCCCAAGAAGACCAACCTCTGGTCGGCAGAAATCTCCAAAGAACTATCTAGGGATGCTTTTCGTGCTTTGAAGCCTCTGGGACACCCATTCCAGTTAGAAGTTGATATCTTTGACCATTTCGCTTCCCTCGCCACCTAGGGATAAGGGGCAACTAATGAGGGTATTTTCAGACATCACTGAGTCAGCACTAGGGCCCCAATCATGTGTCTACCCTTACCATGACGTGGCCACATTCAGGAATCCAAAGTGCTACATAGGACCACATGCCGACCTGGACTCCTTCTCTGGAATCTCCTGTGCACCCTGTAAGGAATAATGTGCCCCATAGAGATGTTATCGCCCAGAACTCTATTTCGTGCCTTTGGACGACACTACAAGGTGCAAGGATTACCGACCAGAATGATCGACCTCTGGTCGACAGAAAGCTCCAAAGAATTGGCCAGAGATGTTTCTCGTGCTTCAAAGCCTCTAGGACACCCATTCCAGCCCGAAGTTGATATCCCTGACCTTCTCGTTTCCCTCGCCACCCAGGGATAGATGGACAATTGATGAGGGTATTTTCGGGCATCACCGAGTCAGTACTAGGGGCTCAGCCATGTGTCTACCCTTACCGTGATGTAGCCACATTTAGGAATCGAAAATGTCACACAAGAGCATACGCCGACTAGGGCTCCCTTCCTAGAATCTCCTATGCCACCCAGGATGGAACAATGTACCCCGCAGGAACGCTATAACCCAAAACTTTGTGCCGTGCCTTTGGACTGCTAACTTCAGGGACTTTATCTTGATCGGCGTACCATTTCAGTCCATTTTCCCTCCAAAACTCCACGGATCTTAGATATTTTTCTCCAGGACTTCTCTATAGATTTGATAGAGGCCCCGCGGGCTTTTCCAAATAGGCCCAAAAGTCCAAGCCCAAGGATTATCTCTTAAACGCCCTATATTATCGGCTAAACATATGGTTTCACCTAATTAACCGTGTTTAGGCCCGATTAGGTAAAACTGATGATCTTCAACGCTTATATATACCAAGGGCTTGGCCTGATTAGGTAAAACTGATGATCTTCAACGCCTATATATACCAAGGGCTATGGAAGCCTAAGGTACGTTTGAATCACTAACGCTCAATCGCTATTTACATATTTGACATATTGCTATGCCATTTCTCTTTGAGCTCTTACTCTCACACTGGAGGAACTTTATTGGGACAAATCCCAGTTTAGCCTTGTGCAGATACAACTCTCTGAGGAGCAAGAACTTTGGACTCCAACAAGTCAGCCCTCTAGGACTACCATTACAGCTCACTCGAAAAGTTTCCAACTCCAACTAAGCAACTCCACTTCAGTAGGAGGACCCAGTTATTACTTGACTAGTTCATACTCGGGATATTGGCTACTTTGGGACACCAACATCAATAATAATAATAATAATAATATATTGTTGTATCCTAGCATCCCAGATCTTAAACATTGGGAATTTGTCGTGTTCCCCTATCAGTACCCTTTCAGACACGACATCCGTATCCATGTCTGTGTTTCCTATATGATACTACGATAGTCTAAAGGAATAATTGATCAGTAGTTCTAATTAGACGGTCTAATCCATGATTTATTCTATTCTAAATTTAAGTTGACCATAAATCAATTCAATATATTTTACTTTATATTTTAGTCCCATGGTCAATGCTCATTTATATCTCTAGTCAAATACTTTCAATAAATGTTTGCATCGCCACCAACCCATGCCACCCTCCATCACCGCTTGCCGTCGGACCTCATGCTTTCGATCATCGAAGTCTGGCCACCGGTCGTCGATTTTTTTTTTTAGTCACATGTAACTATTTTTATAGTGTGTTTTTTAGTTACATGAACTATTTTTAGTGTATTTTCAAGTTACATTTTTAATTGTATTTTTTAGTTATAGTTTAGTGTATTTAAGAAATTTTTTAGTTATGTTTTTTATTGCATTATTAGCTACAATTACAATGCATTTTTTACTTACATTCATCTGCTTTTCTGGCAATCGGAACTAAAAAAAAATTAACAGAATGTAACTAAAAATCTAAAAAAAAAAGTTATGAAAAATTAGTAATGTAACTAAAAAAAATCCAATAACCGAGAGTTCGGCGACCACAGTAGTCGAAATGCAAAAGCTAGAGTCTATTGTTCGAAGGCGGTGGGTCAAAACTAAAATACTTATTTTATTTTAAAATATTTAGGACCTCCACAAATGTTCGAGTAATCCCTAGGGATGGTCATGGGCTTGGGGGCTCAGTAAGCCTGCTCAACTCGGCCCTATATTTTTAGGGCTTGGGTTTAAGTTTTGAGTCCATGGACAGGGTTTGGGCTCAAGCTTTGAGGCCCGACCAAATCTAGGGCCGGGCTTGAGCTAAGTCAAATTTTTTAGGGCCGGCCCGAGCTCGACCCTAGTTTATATATATATATATATATATAAAAGCGGGACAACAAAGTCAGTGGGAGTTGGTTTAATCAATGCTTCTCTCTCTCAATAACACACACACACACATACACACACATATATATAAAAGTTGTCAGCCATTAAAGACCCCACCTTCTCTGACTCCTTTTTTTTTTTTTTTTTTCTCCTAATCACTACCCATTTTCTAGAGTTTTCCAATCGCCTAACATGCACATGAGCAGTTTCCCACCTCTCAAGTCCCAACCCCACGTCTGCACACACATCCAAAGCAACCCCCCACCACCTAGTTGACTAGTTGAGTACCGTTTACGCCCATGTCTATCTATAAAAAACCCTAATTCATTGTGCTCGAACATCCGCCGCTCCTACCTCTTGAGAGATCAAATCAAATCAGAAAAAAAACGAAGGGGAAAAATGGATGACGATCTCCGTAGAATTTTTGAGAGATAAACGTGGCAAATCGTACAGATAATGGAGCTTGAATCGGAAGAATTGTAGGTCGAGGAAGTCAACCGTGAATCGTCCGACGAAGACGCAGAGTAATTTTGAACTCTTTATCATCGCCTAACATGATTTCATGATGAGTTGCTTCTATTTTTCATTTTCTTTTGATGAAATCGTTTATACTTCTCGTATATGCTGCTCATCTGGAATTATTCATCATTTTTCGAATTGTATTTGCATATAAGCAAGCTCTAGGTGTTCGTTTACGTTTTGTTTTCGAGTTAACAAATCGAGATTTGAATTTGAAATAAATGATTAGAGCTCGAAATGATGATTATGTTTTTGTTTTTGTGATGATTATGTTTTTGTTTATGCTCAATTTTTAATTAAAAAAAACTTATAGGACTGGGCTGGCCCGAGGGCTGGGCTTGGGCCCTAATTATTTTGATAGGGCGGGCTTGAGAATGAAAACAAGGCCCGATCTTAGGGTCAGGCCGGACCGGGCCGGGTTAGGGCCTTGCATGTTTTTGTAATGCCTTAGCTAAAGCCCCGCCTATGACCAACCCTAGTAATCCAATCCCACACAAATAATAATAATAATAATAATAATAATAATAATAAAAAAAAAAAAAAAAAAATAAATCCAAAATACCTCTTTTGTGCGATCATCTTGAGCTTCTGCGAGTATTGTAGCTAAAGAATCTTTCCTTGCAGCGATTTCTTCCTCCATATTCTTCTTCAAAATGTACCCAAAAGCTCTCTGCTCACTATCCATGGCTTCTGCATTCGCGAATTTTTCTTTATAAATATTTCGAATCCTATTTTTCTCATCCAACGCCTGTTCCACAAAGGAGAATTGAGCCTCGATCTTCGCGTAGATATCAGCTGCCAGACCATCTTTCTCATCCTTCATTTCTCGCCAAGCTTTTAGCCGTTCTTCAACAGTAGAAGAATCCGATTCGAGCATTGGATCATGATCATATGCGTCGCCACTGATGTTAAGGGCTTGTTTGGGTTCGTTCTTGTGATTGGAATCTTCAACAAAAAAAGGTGTGTTTTTCAGACCCGCCGCAGAGATGAATGAATCGAATATTCTTACAATATTTTTCAGAGGAGAAGCCCCCAAAAGGGTGAAACACAGAGGCAATTCGTCCAGGCCATGGGTCTGGGTCTGAAGCTGTTGATTTAGCTCAACCATGGCGGTTCTTCTCAGCTTCACAAGATAGTTTGCGGCAAAACATTTGTTCCCCACCAGAAATTGGAAATGGCTACGAATTTTCAGGAGGAGATATGAACGTTCGTGATCATCTGATAATGGCCATGAACTCGGGTTTTCTCCGTCTTCAATCATTTTCACTACCTTGACGGTATCCAATGGCGTCCACATACCGTTCAGAATCGTCTGGGCTGTCTTGGGGTCGATTCTCGCCGGAATAATCCTCCGGCAATTCTCCGGTAGGGCAGCGACGTGTTCTTTCTTCAGGTGTTTCGTGAGCGAATCCTTGTCTAGAAATATTCGATCCTCGCATTGACAACAATCCCAGTATTTCCATGATTTCGACGCTTGAAAGTGATCGATTCCAAGCTGTAGATCTTCGGCTCCAGAAATTTGCTTGAATTTATCGCAGTACCGTTTGACTTCATCGATTCTTGAGTTCAGAAATTCTCGTTTTTCTTCAAGAGGAATCGAGTTCCAGAAGTTCTTAACCTCGCCGGAAACGTTTTTCCGATGACGTTTTATTTTCTTGAAGATGAATCGAGAACTCTCCATGAGTGTTAGGGCTTTTGTTAGGTCTCCACGGTCGAACGCCGCCGCACATCCGGCCGCGCTTTCAAGTCGGCGCCGTTTTTGAGCAGCGGAAGAACTGCTGCTGATTGGCCTTGACGGGGACGTTGGCGGTGGTAGCGTTGCTACTCTAGCGCAGGCGGTTGCTTTCCTTGGTGGTAACGGCGGTTTTGGAAATCGTCTCTTCTCGGATTCCATTGGATGTTGATCAAATCCAGAAGAGATTATACAGACGAGAGAGAGAGAGAGAGAGAGAGAGAGGGGGCGAGAGAGTATAAATGGTGCCTTTATACACGGGTTAGTTACATAATTATCGCCTGAGATATTCCGGTTCAATATTTTGTATCCCCTGCATTATTTTTAACACTAGAGCCCCCAAATATTTATTAGAATTTAAAAACACTTATATCTACAATACATTAATTGTTGGCTGAGCAATTTAAGAGAAGAGTGAATTAAATAGTTACAAAAATTTAACAATTAAATATTTAAACACAAATAATTAATTTTATAATTCAATTATTATTTTTATACACAGTGGATATATGTTTAATACTAAGTAAAACCCAAACACAATATGAATAATAAATAAATGCAGTACATAAGAATTTATACTAGTTTGGTCAAGTTAATCTTACTTACGTCCAGTCCCCCGAGCTCCATGGAGATTCGCAATCCACTAACCCTTAATTCTTTTACTAGATAGGAACTAAACCCTTACAATTCACGATTCTTTTATAAACACATAATCAACTTTTACAATTTACTCTTTTTACAAGCCAAAGATGAATTCTATCTTTTTACCGGGTTAAAGACAAACCTAACACTCTCTCAATTATCTTTTTCACAAAGAATAATGAATCTTTATAAATCACTCAAAAAACAATTTAATTGCAGACAAAATCAAAACTCATTTTTTTAAGTGAAAAAATAACCTAACATTTTTACCAGGATAAAGATCAAAGCCTAATTTTTTTCATAGGAAAAAAATCGAAACCTAACTACCTTGACTAGACGCCGTCCCAAACGTGTCTAATCCACTCAAACTCACAAATACAGAAAATATAAGTTTTTTTCCACAAGGAGTTTCTACCTCCTCAATATAAATATATTCAATTAATGTCCCGAATAATTATTACGTGATCGATAAAATATGAGACAATAAAATCTTATTAATAAATAAAGTAGGTAGTACAAATTTAGCACATAATCAGATAATCAGACATAAATCGTATAAAAAGGATTTTCAGGCTTTTAAATTCAAAATAATTTTTCTAACAATCCTATACCAAGCAATCAAGATAAATAAAACTTTAAAGCAAATTAATAAAGTTAGGATATATCTTACTAGGAAAACACCGAAGACAATGACAATATAGCAAGTAGAACTCAAATTGGTGACGACAAACAACAAGCACTTTAGATCAAGAACTTAAATAAAATCTCTCGTAAAAATCTTAGCGAAAATTTCTCTTATAAAAGCTCAGAATGATGTTCTTGATGCATCTTATTCAATTCCCGCAGGTCTCTATTAATAAACCAATAACTAGCCTTTTAACGGCTAGTTTTTCAAAGATATACCATAAAATGATACTCTAAGATCCCATATATTATAACCTTTCATTTTAGGTATGTTCCATTTAAAAATATCTTTCTGTTGGTCTAAAAAACTGGTGGACACTTCGAGTATGGTCTAGTCAGGTGATAGGTGGGTCCTCTTGCTAGAGTTAGAGTTGAAAATTCTTCGAGTGAGTTGGAATGGTTAACCTGAAGGGCTGACTTGCTGAAGTGTAAAGTCCTGCTCCTTAGTGAGTTATACTTGCACAAGGCTTGACTGGGGGTTATCCCAGCGAAGTACGTTGGGAAGTGTAGGGGGTTACCACAAAATTACGTTGCTACGTTCACCGCAAGTATACGGGTCAAGTTTTAGTATAGATTGGGAAGTGTAGGGGTTGTCGTATCCACAAGAATTGGATTAGATTATTGTTGAGTACCGCAATTGTCATAACCTAACTTTATTTAGGTGATAAAAAATAAGTTTTTATAATAATTATAAACTAAACTAATTAAACTAATTATATTAATATACTAGTATAACGTTTATGAGAAAATATTGCCTAGGAATTAACTTCGTTCACTTAAACGTGTTCATTTCAATCTAGTTTACATTAACGGCATTTCAATCTATTTGACAATCTAGGTATCGAAAATTCACTCACTACCTCTCCCGAGTATAAAGTGAATGAAAATATGACTTCGCGTCAACGCTGAAATCCTTCTCAAACGTCTATACAATACTTGGTCACATGAGTCTCGCCCCAACCTCACGGATTACGCACTTTCTAACGTCCTCCCGGATTATTAGATCATTGCGTTGTGTTTAAACTCTAGTTCGAATTCGGGGTTACCTCTCCCGAGTGTCAAACCCTGATTTTTCAATATATCTAAACAAGCATATAAACGTAGAAAAATGGTAAACACAATCTAATATGCAAGAATAACCGTTAATGAAACATCAATTTATATAAACAACGTTTTCATAAAATCAATCTAGTCCTAGACAATATATGTTTAGCTGCACATGGCCATAGCCCTATATACAATTAGAAACAAACTAAACCTATACGAAACAACCAACCAAACTAAGATATAAAAGAGAGAAACAAGAAGACTAGCCGTTATCCAAAGATCTGATGCTAAAATCGCTCCGAGAACGTTTCCTCCTAGCTTTGATGATCTTTTCTTGGTTGAATGTGTCTTGGAGCTCTCAAGATTCCCAAAAACGTCACTTGTGTTTGGGGAGAAGAGGGAAGATATATAAAGAATTCAAAATATCTAAAAATATCCCAAAATATCCTGAACGATCTGCTGTCGGACCGCTACATTGGTGGGGAAGTCAACAGCCTTCTGCCGGATAACCGCTACAATGGTGGTTTTACCGCTGCAGTGGTGGAGCTCTTTGCATTTTGACCACTACAGCGGTGGGTTGTAGGTTATGAACTTTTATCTTTTTGCTCATTTTCCCATCGTTCTTCTATCGATTTGCTCGTTTATAGACCGTTTTAGTCCCTTTTTGCCCCAAACACCTGGTTTATAACAAAACAAATAAAAATATATCAGAATATATTAAAACGCTATAATAATACTTGAAAACTAACAAAATAGTCTTGAGAATAAATAGATAAATTACACCTATCAATAGCCCTGGGTATTTTTAGAAATGGAGAGCGCATAGTGATGGGGCCCACTTGGAGAACCCCACAGGCCTTTGTCTGGCCTGTGGAAGTAAGCTGGTAGACACATGGGTGGGGCTTTGGTGTTGACTCGGTGATACCCAAAAATACTCTCATCAGTTTCTCCCCTAGCCCTGGGCGGCGAGAGAAGTGAGAAGGTCAGGAATATCAACTTCTGGCTGGAATGGGCGTCATGGAGGTTTCGTAGCACAAGGAACATCCTTGGACGGTTCTCTGGAGCTTTATGTATTCTGGGGTGACCAATTTGGGATAGGTCCTCATGTGGCCAGACACCAGACAGAAATAGCACGACAGGGCGAGCATAAATTTGCTCAATTTTTTGGACGACCTTTTCGAACTGTTAACTCCTTCTAGGGGGACCAATTTTGGATAGGCCCCCATGTGGTCGGGCACCTGGTTGAGACAACATGACAGGGCGTCACCAAAATTTTCCAATTGTTTGGGCGATACTATTTAAACCGCGAACTCCTTTCGGGAGCAGATTGGCCTTTACCGTGGAGAAGACAGAAACGAATTTTTGGAGGGTGTGTGCAGCGGACAAGTAGGGGGCCGAGCAGGCACAATCCCATGCGGGTGCCGGGTGCACAAGGTGGTCGACGACTAGCCATCGTTGACCGACAACTAGCCGGCTAGCCAACAATTGGTGCCGGTGGCCGGCCTACTGCCAGCAGGCAGTAGCCTGGCCTGCTGGCATGCACCCTAAAATTTTAACCTTTATTCACTTTGTACCCCCTAAAGTTTGACCTTCATTCGCTTTGCATACCTTAAAGTTTGACCTTCATTGACTTTGCACACCTTGAAGTTTGGCCTTCTTTCACTTTGCACCCCTTAAAGTTTAACCATGATTTGGAATTTCGTATCTCTGAAGTTTTGAAGATTTTGCAAGTTGGGAAAGACAACGTGCTCGTTGTTGGGCTACGTACTAGCCAAGGGATATGAGGTAGAGCTTATGGATAGAAATTTTACAGTGTTGCATTTTTTCGAAGATTTTTGAATCTCTATCTTTTTAGGTTTCCTTCTAGTGGCCATGGCCATGCTGCTCCCCCGGCCCAGGACACGAGTTTGGTAGAGTTGGAATTGCGCTGTGATTTTGAGGTAATGGGTTCTCTTTTCGATGATGACTTTTCGAGACTCTGTTTTTCTTAAGCGACGAGCTTTGAGCTGTGCTCCTCTAAGCAATGATCTCTGGGTAACATTGTTCTAAATGATGCCCTTCTATTCTTCCACCTTTTTTTCCCAACTTGCTTTCACTAGGTTGGTGTGAATTGGCTTTTCCTGGAGAGCTGACTTCATGCCAAGTTGGATTTTCACTGAGCCACAATTCAGAAAAATGAAAAGGTTGAGGCTATTCTTCATGTTTACTTGTCTATTGTTCGAACTAAGAACCTCAGAATTTGCGTTGATCACCAGAACCTCAAGTCTTGAATCGACATGATCGAGCCCCAGTTCGCTGTTGACAAGCAGTATGTGAACAACCTAGAGTAGAATTGGCAGGACACCACTGATTGGGTCAAGCAGAATACCAAACTAGAGGATACAGAGTAGTGGAAGAAGGGCCTTGGATATCTGGAACTCCACGGGAGATTGGATAAAGACTTTCTAGAAGCAAGAAACCGAGCCACAGTGAAGGCTATTCACCGCCTGTATCCTAGTTTTCTCGCCGGCCTGATGGAAAAAGAGTTCTCAGAACTAGAAGACATTACTAAGCATAAAGTTTCCTAGCAGAAAGATTTCGGGGATGATAATGCTAACGAGAGGGTCCCCAAGAAGGGAAACATTGACGTTAGTTCTCTTTTCACAGACGCCCCTCAGGACGAGGACGAGAATGACTGAGCTCTAGTCCATCGCTTCTTCAACATTCAGGATTTTGTAAACTATTTTTCACTTAAACCTTCTTTTCTACGAGAAAGTGTATAAGCTTTTGAGCGGCATAGTCAAGGTACTTCATAGTCTACTCATTCCTCTCGACGTTTTTGCCAAGTCGCTTTCTGCTTTGTACAGTTTTTAGAATTTTAAAATTTTAATTTTTTTAAAAAACTTCTTATTCTTCCCCAGAACCATGGAGCACTAGCCTCTCCAGTCTGGGACACGAGTTGATGTCGGTCTTCTATGGTCGATCATCGGGGAGTTTTTCGTAGTCAAGTTTATTCAAGACCCCTTTCAGGTTATCTCCATTTAGTCCATGTAGGAGTACCTTTCCCTTTAGAACGCTAGACTTATAGTCGACTAGTGGGGAGAGATACTTAGCTGTAGGCCCTCAGACCCCACCAACGCCCCACCCTTGGTAGATGACCTTGGTCTTTCTTCGGGTATAGACTATTAACCTCTGGAGATGATTTGGTTGTCACCCTCAGCACTTAGCACCTGGATAAGGATTGTGGATTATCATTTGCAATGCCGAGGCCAGGATATTGATTTGGAGGATCATCCAAGACTTAGAGGAATGGAATGTCGCCATAGCGTACCATCTACAACTCTGAGGGTCAAGATGTTATCCTAGAGAATAATACGTGCCTCTGATGGTCAGGATACAATTTTTTGGAGAGAACACAAGGCACATTGCACAAAACGTCTTTTTTATTCTTATAAACAAAACTGCTATACTTTGTACAAACTGGGGGTTGTTTACAAAAGAGAATATTCCCTACATAAGTAGCTCTTTAGATGGTTAGCGTTGATAGGTTGAAAATACCTATCTATTTCTAAGTCGAATTTGGTAGTTTTCGAGTGTATTAGTAATATTTTATGTCATTTTTGATTGTTTTTATGTAAATCAGGTGTAGGGACCTAACAAAGTGATAAACGAGTAAAGCGGTGGAGAACCGGTGAAAAATCGATGAAGAAATAAGGTTTCAGGACATCAAGCCCACCGCTACGACGGCCAGGCCACCGCCTAGGCAGTGGAGATGTAAGGAGAATTGTATAGAAAGGCACCGCCGCAACGGTCAACCACCGCCGAGACAGTGGAAGTGCAGTGAACCAAAAGCCAGTCTTACCGTCGAGGCGGTAAAAGTCCAGAGAGCTCAATACTGCCTTCACCGCCACAACGGTCAGTCACTGCCTCAGCGGTGATGTGAATCGACTTACTCACCGCCACGATGGTGACTCTGTGCAGAAAATATCTATTTTTCAAATATTTTGAAGCCTTCTATTTAATCCTCTTTTTCCCCCATTTGTTAAAAAACGTCCCTAACATTAGAACTTGATATTGGGCCATTCTTGAAGAGCTCAAAGAAGAGATTCACATATCAGAGAAGAGGAAACACTTTCATATCGATTGTTGGCGATAATGGATCACTCCACTTTAAGATTTGATATTTCTTTCTTTGTTTCTATCTTTGTAACTTAACTTTTTATTGTGAATGATGATGAATCCCTCTTGTTTTATAGTTTCAATGGCTAAGATCATGGTAGGCTAGATAAATATTATTTAGGGATCGATGTAGTTCATGTAAATACACGTTTGATTGAATATATGTTTCTTTAACGGTTGTTTGTCTAAATCCGATTGTGGTTTCCATTCTATTACAATTTTAATATGTTTGTTAAGATATTAGGGTTGGTTTTGAGAATACGGGGTTTGACACTCAGGAGAGGTAACCCCAGATTCGGATTAGGGTAAACACAATGCGATGCTCTAACGACCCGGGAGGCCATTAGAAGTATGCAATCCGTTACGTTGTGTCAAGACTCATGTGACTATATGTTCAAAAAGACGTTCGAGGGGGACTTCGGTGTCAACGTGAAGTCACATATTCATTTACTAAACACTCGGGAGAGGGAGTGAATGAGTTTAAGATACAAAGATTGTCGGATAGGATAAACACCGTTATTGTTAACTAAACGAAGTCAAGCATGTATTAAGTAAATGAAATCAATCCCTAGGTAATCAACTTAATTAGAACTAACACAATAGTTTTTAGTTTAACTTAGTTTTTAATTAGTTTAATTTAAAACATTTCTTGAACCATCGGGATAATATAAGATTATACAAATTATAATATTCAATTATTCAAACACGTTTCCCAGTGGAACGATATCCAATCTTAAAGATCCATTATACTAAAACTTGACCTTATACAGTTGCGAGTAAGTCAGATGTGAGTGAAAAAATGTATCCTGCAAGTTTTTAGCGCCATTACCGAGGATGTGTGTTTTGATTTAATTGATATTGCGACTAAGTGGTTGAATATTGATCCTGACAATTCTTTTGTTTTATTTTCTTTCAATTTTTTTTTTTATTTCATATGTTGTGATCTAGCAGTGCGTGCAATGAAGAAAGATTTTGGAATTCTTGACTCTTGATCCCGAGATTGAGCATACATTGAAAGGATAATGAGAGAGAGAAAAAGCCAATTTCAATACCATGAATCGAGATCCAATGGAGCATACTATCCCAAATTCCTTGTCTATGAGGGATTTTTGTGAAAAATGCTTAACCACGCAGGAAGATGTTGTGAACTATGTCCTATTTATGGAAACTGTACCGAAAAACATACCAAAAGCTGTACCTAAAGCCATACCTAAAGCCAACACACCTTTTGCGGATGGTCCGGACCGTTTCAGATCAAGCAAATTTCCCTTCGGCTCAATCAACCTGGAGGGTGATAAGGAGAGGATCCAGTGCTATATTGAAGATGAAAAATGAGTGGGGAAGAGTATTTCTCTCGTTGATGACTGATCTTGCAATTTGCTAAGTCTAGATGGGGACGGTGAATCAAGCGCATTTGTTTTGATGTGAAACTAAGGGTATCAAGTTTTGCCCGATTTTTGCTACTAATTACTTTTTGGAGGCCAAAATGGTCTCGGAGCATGTTTGGAGGTGAATTAAGGAGTGTGGATATTCGGGGATGTGTTTCGCACTTAAAATCGTTGAACAAGCAAAGTGGAAGCACATGGTGTGGAGCCTTTTTGTGAAAACTTGAAGAAATTATAAGAAACCAGCAACAGGCTTACTGCTAAGGCGGTGGACGCATTGTCGAGACTGTGAAAATACAGGATGTCAAGTTTTCAGCATAAATGCGTCATCGCCGAGGTGGTGATCTCACCACCTAGGCGGTAAAACTTCAGGTTCCAATGTGTTTAGAAAAGGCGCTTCACTGCCGAGGCGGTGAATGCACCACCGCAACAGTGAAACTTCAGGTTGCAAAGGGTTTAAAAAAGGCGCTTCACCGTCGAGGCGCTGAAACAACAGAATGTTTAGGTTTTAAAAAGATGCTCCACCGTCAAGGCAGCGATTCCCACTGCCGCGGCGGTGAATTCTCTGTTCGTTTAAAACTATCCCGCTCATTCTAACCCGCCACAACCTCCTCTAAAACTCCAAAATCTCTCTATTCCCATCCTTCCAAGCCATTTCAAACCCTCAAATTCATCATTCCATTTACAAAATTTGTGATTTCCACCACAAATCATCCTCCAAAAATCAGATTTTTCCCCCATTTTCGAAAACCTAGGGTTTAAGGAACGAACGGTGCGATTTCTCTATTTTCAATTGTTTGGACCAAAATTTTTCAACAAGTATTTATGATCCTACATTTAATCTATTTGTTGAAAATATTTGGTTGATTTTCATGTTTATATAAAAAATCATTGAATTTGGATTTTGCCCTAAACCCTTAAACCTCCATTTTCGCGATTTTCATTCTATATGGGATTTTGGTTTAATTTTGGGTGATGAACAAGGTTTCTATGGATTTTTAAATTGTGTGAAGCAAAATTTCATGCTACAGTTTTGAAATTTTGTTGAAACTGTTGCGATTGGTGTGTGTATATTGAGCTTGTAACTTGTTCTTGACGGTGTTGATTCGGGGGATTATTTTTCATTGTTCATATATGATTGGGTTCCCATGTTTTGTGATTGTGATTGATAGGAGACATGACTAAGCGAGCTACTTCAAAGAAGGCGAGGGGTGAAGGCTCAAGTTCTTGCACCGGGGGTGCCGCCGCGAACTACGATTCCACCCGCTTTGTTTCCAAACAAGCGGAGGAACATTTCAACCGTTTTGAGCATAAATGAACACGTATTCGACAATGGGGGTTTGGGCCATTAGACATCCTCTCGGCGGAATTTCAAGAAGTGATTCGAAGCCGCGGTTGGGAACAGTTATGTAAATCACCACCCTGAGGCGAGGTGGCCCTAGTGCGGGAGTTCTATGCTAATGTCACTGTAGCCACTAACTACCAGACAAGGGTCTGAACTTACCCCATCTCTTTCAGTCCCGAGTTCATCAATGAGGTCTTCGGATTGGCGGTCCCGGAACCACCCACTAACGAACCATATAGGGGCCGAGACCCGAGCATTGACACTATAATCAGAACCATAACTTCTGGAAACGTCTAGTGGACACACATTCGGCCAGGTCTCGCCATATTACTGGCTAAATTTCTAAATCCAATCCCCAAGATATGTCACCATTTTATTTGCTGAAGTCTTCTCCCGACATCTCACTTGTTAGACGTCTCCAAAGACAGGGCAATAATGTTATATTCGATCCACACGGGCAAGCTGATAAATATTGACTACTTGATCCACTCTTCAATTCTTCATGTTGTCAACACAACGACGACCGGTCTCCTATTTCTATCACTCTTGACCAACCTCTTTCGACGAGCCGATGTATTGGTAACCGATGATAGACCTTGCCCCCCCAATCATTCTGCTCGATCTTGCTATGATAAATCGGATGTAAAAAGCCAGAACACAAGGGACGGGTAAGCCCGAAGCTGAAGAAGAGGAAGGGCCTGCAGCGGAAGAGGCGGGCCATCGAAGGCCCACGATGCGGTCACTTTGGAGATGGTCTACAAGGAGATCCATGATGTTCGACTCAACAATGGTGTTTTTCGCCAAGCACAATATAATACGAATCTCCGAATTGCCAAGCTTGGGACTTTCTTTGATCAATATACAAGTCATCAATATGAAGTCCACCGGCTTATTTGCGAGCGCTTCGACATTGACATGAGTGCTTATCCGCCTATGCCGTATTTGCCGCCACACCTTTTGTAACCGCCAAAATTTCCTTTCCAACGCGATAGTGGTGGCGATGACATTCCCTTAGGTGGATACTAGGAGGTGAGACTTCTATGTCTTATCTCCTAAGTATGTCTTCAAACCCAATATTTTCTCATGAATGCTATATTTTGCTATTGGGTTCGCTGCTCAGTCAGTGTGGACATTGCCTTGTTCAAGTTTTGGGGGATGTTCATCCATTTTTGTTTTTTGTAGAAAAGGATGAACAAAATTTTTGAACAATTTTTTTTTATGTAGTCTAGTTGGATGTATGTGTAGTTACGCTTTGTGGAAACTTAAATGTTTATTGTAGACTTTAAACATATAGTTAAGTTTTATTTAAAATTCCATGTTTTTGCATGTGAAATACTTAGATTAGTGTATGCATGTTAGTATTTAGATTTGATGTAGAGATATTTATGTATGAAGTAGTATTTGTGTGTTGAGTTGTTGAGTTCGTCTGGGCCATTTCTCGATGATTAAAATTATCTCCTAATTGTATATCAAGGTTGCGGGTGATGCCATTCATGTGTGTTTTGTGTGCTTAACATGTCGATTAGGTAAAAATTATTTTGATCCTAAATCGCACGATCATATAGACTCAGTGTATAATTATCTGAACAATTTGACGCCGATTATTCAGTAATAAGTTCATGACAGAAATGAGGAATCTAGAACTTGATTTGGGGGAACTTGAGGTGGAATCCTAGGTAAGGTAATTCCGGAGGCCTGATAGGCCTTCAATTTTTTTCGCTTGAACCTTTGTAGCTAACCTGAAAATTTTATTTCTCATTACCCTGTCGAAGCCAATAATCTTTTCAATTCTGAACACGTATCAATACTCTATCCAATTAAAATTTTCCATACTATTGTCGCTAAGCCTAAGTTTCAAATTTAGGGAAATCAAGTTAGTATTAGTTTATGCTACTTGAAGTGAGCGGTTGGGTTTCGGATGAATTTTTATTGATTCAGTATTAGTGTATTCACTTATCATTCTCTTAATTCTTTTTGCATGCTCCTAAAATTGTATAAATTCGAATAAGTTTGGGGGTATGTTACTTAAAAAAAAAAAAATACTATGTGAATATAGTTTTTATTTTCATTACTTTTGACAAGTGAATACAAATTTCTTAAATTCTTGTTCAAGGTTGTGTTTTAAATGTGTGGGGGTTACGAGAGAAAGATAGCGACAAGCATTTGTGCCTCGGGTATTGTTCAATTTTAACGATTTTCTGTTTTCTATTCTTGTGATACCCTTGGTCATTCTCTAAAGCCAAACCAAGCCCTATTGATCTCTGTGAATGTTCGAACCTACATTAGTGGATAGTTAAGCCTAGTCAAGCTTAAGGTTTTCCTAATCCTTAAACGGTTTAAGTCATGAGCTTAATTATTGAATAATCCAATCCGGTGTTTGGATAATTATACATTTGAGTTCTCACACACACACTTTAAATGGATCTAAAATGGTTTTTATTGATATTGACTGTTGAAATTCTAGAACACCACGTAGTGTGTGTTATTTCCCGAACTTGATCTGATTGAGGGCTGTTGAGGGCTGTTGAGGGACGAACAACTTGGTTTTTTCGATTGAACTTGGAATTCGTATGCATTTACTTCTTCTTTGTTAAAGTTATTCATTTTTAGTAGTTAGTTAGTTAGTTTGTTAGTTAGTACAATTAGTTTATTTTAGTGATAGGGTATTTTGCTCGAGTACTAGCAAAATTTCAAGTTTGGGGGTATTTGATAGGTTGAAAATATCTATCTACTTCTAAGCCGAATTTGGTAGTTTTCGAGTGTATTAGTAATATTTTATGTTGTTTTTGTTTGTTTTTATGTAAATCAGGTGTAGGAACGTAACAAAGTGATAAACAAGCAAAGCGTAGAGAAGCGGTGAAATAACTGTGAAGAAATAAGGTTTCAGGACATCAACCCACCGCCACGGCGGTGGAGATGCCGGGAGAATTGTGCAGAAAGGCACCACCACAGCGCTCAACCATCGTCGAGGCAGTGAAAGTGTAGTGAACCAAAAGCTAGTTTCACTGCCTAGACGGTAACAGTCTAGAGAGCTCAATACTGCCTTCACTGCCACAGCAGTAATGTGAATCGACTTACTCACCGTCGCGGCAGTGACTCTGTGTAGAAAATATATGTTTTTCATATATTTTGAAGCCTTCTATTTAATCCCCTTTCTCCCTCATTTGTCAAAAAATGTCCCTAACATTAGAACTTGATCTTGGGCTATTCTTGAAGAGCTCAAAGAGGAGATTCACATATCGGAGAAGAGGAAACACTTTTGGATTGATCGTTGGCGACAACGGATCACTTCACTTTAAGATTTGATATTTCTTTCTTTATTTCTATCTTTGTAATTTAACATTTTATTGTGAATGATGATGAATCCCTCTTGTTTTATAGTTTCAATGACTAAGATCATGGTAGGCTAGATAAATATTATTTAGGAATCGATGTAGTTCATGTAAATACACGTTTGATTAAATATATGTTTCTTTAACGGTTGTTTGTCTAAATTCGATTGTGGTTACCGTTCTATTATAATTTTAATATGTTTGTTAAGGTATTAGGGTTGGTTTTGAGAATACGGGGTTTGACACTCGGGAGAGGTAACTCCAGATTCGGATTAGGGTAAACACAACGCGATACTTTAACGACCCGGGAAGGAGTTAGAAAGTGTGCAAGCCATGACGTTGGGTCAAGACTCATGTGATTATATGTTTGAAAAGACATTTGAGGGGGACTTTGGCGTCAACGCGAAGTCATAAATTCATTCACTAAACACTCGGGAGAGGGAGTGAATGAGTTTAAGATACAAAGGTTATCGGATAGGATAAACACTATTATTGTTAACTAAATGAAGTCAAGCATGTATTAAGTGAATGAAATCAATATAAGGCTATGCAAATTGGGGTATTCAATTATTCAAACACGTTTCCTAGTAGAACGATATTCGATCTCAAAAGATCTATTATACTAAAACTTGACCTCGTGCACTAGTGAGTAAGTCAGACATGAGCAAAAAAAATGTCGCGTCCAAGCGTTCCACAGGTGCATAAGCGACACACTTTCTTCTATTTCAAGATCGTAGATGCCCGGACGTGTGATTCCGGTGACTCTGTACGGCCCTTCCTAGGTACGGACAAGGTTGCTGAAGTCAAAGGAGCGTGGGCAAACCCGTCGGTCATAGTACTAAGTCGCCATCTACTGGTACGCATCTTGCCTGACATAGGCTTGTTCCCTTCATTCTTCAAGGAGATCATGATTTAACAACAGTTCCGCATCATTTTTGGCTTGATCGAAGGTTCTGGTAGTTCTGAGTGTCTGCACGCTGATTTTTACGAGATGACGGCTTTAGAATTGAAGGCCATCACAAAAGGCGTCTCCCCGGTAAGGGTTCTCAAAGTTGTGTAATATACCCAGAGAACAAGGTAGACATCTTTCACCCACAAACGTTTTGACTTATCAAGTCTTATCTTTAAACTGTGCATGATCGTTCTGTTCGTGACCTCCACCTGGCCATTTGACTGAGGGTGTCCAGGGAAGGCGAAGTTTGTTCTAATCCCCAACTCTGCACAGAAGGTGATGAATAGGGAGTTGTTGAACTGTGTGCTAATATCAGACATAATTACTCTCAAGACCCTGAAGCGAGAAACTGAGCTCTTCCACACAAAGTCATGAATTTTTTTCTTGGTGATTTAGGCCAGAGGCTCAGTCTCGACCTATTACGTGAAATAGTTAATGGCGACAACCAGGAACTTTTTCTGCCCAATTCCTTGAGGGAAAGGTCAGAGTATGTCAACGCCCCATTAGGAAAAGGGCCACGGGTTGGTCATTGAAAACAACACGGTAGGAGGAGCGTGAGGGTGCAGTGTAAATCTTTGATACTTATCACATTTCCTGACAAATTTTGTGGCGTTTTCCTGCATTTTTGGCCAGCCAAAAGTAGCCCTGGTAGAGTGGCTTGCTAGCAAGGGACTTGCCACCAAGTAGTTGTCGCACAGTCTTTCATGTCTCACTTAGGACATACTTGGCCTCCTCTGGATGGAGACATCTAGAATAGAGTCCCGATAATGATCTTCAGTACAAAACTCCGTCAATGAGGGTATACCTCACTAACAGGTAGCGTATTCTCTTGGCCTCCACATGGTTCACTCGTGGGGTGTCGTGCTCTAGGTACTAATTGATTGGGTCCATCTAGGTCGGTTGATCATTGAGTTCATAGATAGTGGCCACTAAATTCGAGGCTACAATTCTCAAAGCATTAAGGTATTCTACAAGGATGCTTATTTTTAGTGTCCATTCTACAACCGAGGAAAGGTTAGCTAGTGCGTCAGCATGCCTATTTTCTTTCCTGGGGATTTGGGTCACTCGATGTTTTTCGAAGTTTTCCATAAGTGCCTTCACCCTATCCAAGTATGCAGACATATGCAAGTCCTTAGCCATGTAATTACCATTCACTTGGTTGACCACGAGTTATGAGTTATAAAAGACCAAGAGAGCCTGTACGTTGAATTCATTCACCAGGCGGAGACCAGCAAGCAAGGTTTCGTACACACCCTTCTTGTTTGTAGCCTTGAATTCAAGCCAGAGCACGTATTCCACAAATTCTTTGTCTGGGGCCCCCAGAATCATTCCTGCCCCACAATCGGTCACATTGGACGATTTATCTGTGTAGAGCTACCATGCTATCGGACCAAAATCATAGGGGTTGGAGGAGGTCCCCGGGTCTCTTAGGGATGGAGGTTCCTGGTCGTTCAAGAAGGTGAACTCTGCCCTGAAATCAGGGAGGACTTGGCCTTTGATGGCTATTCTCGGTCGGTATTCAATATAGAACTATCCTAGCTCAAAGCTATACTTCATCAGCCTTCTCGAAACATTAGGAGAGTGAAGGATCAACCTCAAGGGTGGATTAGTCAACACCACAATAGTGTGCACCTGAAAATACAGTTGGATCTTCTTGGAGGTGATCAACAGGGTATAAGCTAATTGTTCAAACCTCGAGTATCTTATCTTTGCATCCAAGAAGACACTGCCGGAGTAGTACACTAGGCTCTAAACATTGTTCTCTACCCTCACTAGGGCTGCACTCACTGCAGTTGCGAAAGCAAAAATATATAAGTACAACTATTACTTTCTTTTCAGGGGTGTTGAGCACGGGAGTCGAGAAGATGTAGTGCTTCAGATCATAGAATGTAGTTTCACATTAGCTTGTCTAGGTGACGTCTTTATTCCCGTGAGCACCTTGAAAAAAGGCTGGCACCGTTCTGAAGATTTAGAGATAAACTGGTTCAGGGCTGCAAGCCTGCCGGTTAGCATTTGGACTTCATTGTTCGAGCGGGCCGAGAACATGCCGAGTATAGATGTGATTTGGTTATGGTTGGCATCAATTCTACATTGAAAGACCATATACCCCTAGGAACTTCCCAATAGACATGTCGAAGATGCACTTGGTGGGGTTGAGCTTCATATGGTAAGCCCTTAGTTTGTCAAAACATTTTTGGAGGTGAGATAATGATCGGGAGCTCGTGAGCTCTTCACTATCATATCATCAATATAGACTTCTATAGTTTTACCGATCTTTTCCTTGAGCATTTTGTTAACCAACCTCTAGTAGGTAGCTCTGGCGTTGCGCAGGCTGAAGGGAATCACATTGCAACAATATGTTCCCATGTTCGTAATGGAGGGTGTTTTGCTCTTGTCAGGTGGGAATAGGAGAATCTAGTTGTAACCGGCGTAAGCATCCTGGAAGCTTAGAAGCTCGTGACCTGTAGTGGCATCGATGACTAGATCAATCCTCGGCAGAGAAAATAAGTCCTTAGGGCAGGCATTGTTTTGATCCCTAAAGTTAACGTAGAGTCTCCACTTGTCTTAGGACTTGGGAGCGAGCACAACATTAGACAACCAATCTGGGAGCATCACCTCTTCCACAACGCCGGACTTAATCAATTTTTTCATTTCTTCTTCGATGATGTTATAGAGCTCAGGATGGAACTTTTTTCTTTTTTGCCTGACAAGAGGATGGTGTGGGTCTGCGTGGGGCCTGTGTATAGCCACTCTTGGATTGATTCCTGGGAGCTCGTCATGAGACCAGGCAAACACATCAACATTTTCTTGTAGCAACTTAGTGAGCTCAGCTCGCTGTTATTGGGTGAGCTTGGCTCCTACTCTGATCGTTCTTTCTTAAAGTGTTGGTTGAATTAACACTTCAACCAAATTTTCATAAGAGCAGGGGTCGGGTTCATTGTCCATGGGGTCGTCAATCAGCACCAAGATTTCTTTGGTGTTTAGGGCCATGAATTCAGGAGTTACTAGCTTAGACCCTTGGTGTCCAGGCCCCACTGTTGGTTTCTATTTTTCTGCTCCAGTGCTATCTGAGCACAAGCTCGTGACGCTCCCTGGTTACCTCTAACTTCTCCTACCGTTTAATCGGTGGAAAATTTTATAACTTGGTGGTAGGAAAAACAGAAAGCCTTGAAGGCTGAAACTGTTGGTTGCCCCATAATAGCATTTTAGGGTGATGGCATGTCCAATATTAAGAACTTGGTCCATGTCGTCAATCATCTTGGATTTGTCCCGACCATGACAGGCAGAGATAACCATCCGAGGAAGGTAACCACCTCTCTCCCAAAATCGACTAGGGGGATTTAGTGGGCTGCAGGGCATAAGCCTCGGTCTTTAGCTAGTCAAAGGCCTATTTGAAGATGATGTAGGCTGAGCTTCCTCCATCTCCAAGATACGCCCCATCCTGTAATGATTGACCAGGGCCGTGATGACCAAGGCGTCATCGTGGGGGATATGCATTCCTCTGAGATCAGCCTCACTGAAAGAGATAATGTTGTGCAAGACAGCATCAACTGTACTTACCTCGTGTATGTTCTTATCAGCTTTTCTCTTGGCCTTCCGCTCATGCTTCTTTCTGGAGGATGTTGTTTTTCCTCTGGAGCCGAATTCACCATGTATGATGTTGATCTCACCATCCACGCGTTGGTGATCGTCCCCAACCTCAGCCCTTCAGGCCTGTAGACGGTTATGATTCCCCCGTCTTCTTTAGGCTCAAGGCTCCTCCTAGGGTTCATTCTTATCAAGATGCTCCCGACCTTCTCTTTGGATGTAGTTCCTAAGATAGCCTATTCGAATGAGAGCTTTAATCTTCGGCCGGAGTTGGAAGCAGTTATTTATGGAGTGGTCTCGGTCTCATTGGAACTTGCAATATTTAGTCATCGACCTCCCGGCTGGTCTTCCTCTCAAGGGCGGTGGAGGAGGAAATAAAGCACTCCCTGAGTTTTTTGTGAAGATGGTGGAAACCGAGGCCGTAAGTGGAGTGAACCCTTGTTGGTGATGCCCTAGGGGAGAAAATGATCTCCTATCCCCGGGCAAGGGTCCCCATCCCTCTTTTGTTTGTAATCTTCTCAATCTTTGGGCTTGATTTGGACCTTTATTCCTTGGTTCCTTTGGCTTGTTCACCGTTTTTCTCTCCCTTTTGGTCGCAGCATGGAGGTTAGTATTATGAAACATAGTCCCATAATCCCTAGCCTGATTAAGAGTGAGACTAGGATTTGATCAGAGGTTGGTGGCGATTTATTTGTCGCAATAATACCGCAAGTGTACGGGTCAAGTTTCAATAGTGTAATGGTGAGTAGAATGTCATCTACAGGGATTAGTTTAAATCGTCATTAAGTACCGCGTTTAGCATAACCCAACTTTATCTAAGCGACCAAATTTTGGGTTTATAAAAATAAAACTAAAACAACTCAAATAAATATAAAAACAAAAACAAACTAAAATATGGATTTTCTATGCACAAATATTCTAGGGGGGTTTGACATCACCTTGCTAAACTATGCTTTTCCTTTAACTTGTTAATTGAATTCATACTCAATTGTTAACCATGGGTGTCTAAATTAACCTTACTTTCACCTCTCAAATTCCAAGTGTGATAATTTGTATAATTATTCGAATGAATATCTCTATTCAACTCAAGTAATTATCCAATCTTTAAGCCTCACCTATCAAATGGCTACCCAAATTATATTAGCCTCTCGCACTCAATACAATAAGAGTTGTATTACTTCGATCTCAATATGCAATATTATCACCTCTTGAGTGCCTAATTTTATACATCTATGATATCTAATTTACCTTTCGCATAAATTAGCAAATACGCATAAAAAAATACAAATGATCAAAACATGAAATCTAATTAACAATAACTTACAATCTCAAGGCATAATTCATACAAAGCTATTCAAAACCCCCTAGATAGAAACTTTAACACAACATAGCGGGATCCATAAGTAATCATTTCAACAATTTCATAAATGTAAACATGTTTAATACAATATCACAATTACAAAAGTAAATCAAGATTAGGGAGAGGGAAGGGAAGATAAAATGTTTATTGTGGATTTGAGATCCAAATATTTAACTCCAAATGCCACCAATAGTGTTTTCCTCTTCAATTTCACATCAACGCCACCATCGAGTGTTTTCTCACCCAAAATCGACACAAATTCGCTTTCACCTCCCCAAAATTACCTCCCCTTGTGTTTGAGGCTTGAGGTGGAAAATATAGACTCAACATTAGGGTTCATATTTGCAATTTGGGCCTGTAGTACCATTTGATAGGTTCTGAAGCGCCAAAATGCGCGTTTTCGCGCTGCAAACGCGTTGCAGCGCGAAGCTTCTAAAATTCGACCATAACGTTCTTTTTTGAACTTCAATTGAGGTGATTGAAAAGGATATGGAAATATAATAAAGAAATATACAAATTTAATGTTTTGAGTTTTTCCAAAATTAGATTGTATAATGGTTAAAATAATCTTTGAAGTTTCTGCACCTACACTTATTTTGCACCTTGTTTTTCCTTTATTTATATTCCTACTAAACGATACAAAAATATATTAAACTAACAAAATGCTTGAAAATATACAAATATTTGAATCTAAAAGTACTTGATTTGTTGGTAAATAACCCACTCATCAGAGGTTATAAGACAGCCTCTAATTCATGAGCCCATTAACAAAGGAGTTCAGTGTCACGCCTTCAGGGACTTCGTCGCATGCATTAGCTTCTCGGATGAAGCACTCAACGTAATCTACCAACGATTTACCCACCTTCTGCTGGAGAGTAAGAACATAGGCCATAGTCTTCATCCTCCGCCGAGAGTAAATGAAACTGGCCAGGAACAATTGTTCAAGCTCTAAGAAGGTAGAGATGGATGATGCTGGCCTCAGACCCTAGAACCAAGACTTCGCTGCCCCCTATAAGGGTGATGAGAAAGGTACTGTACCACAGGGTTACAGAGGCCACCTGCATGTCTATATGAGACTTAAACATGGACAGGTGGTCAACAAGATCTAACATCCTATCATATGAACCCATTTAGGGTTGAGCAAAATGTCTCGGTGCTACTCCTTCTGAAATATATTCCACAAATTGGCCTTTTTGTACCTCCTGGAGACGGGCTTCCATATCAGTAAGGTGGTGCTTCACAACCTTCCTTGCTCAAGACTCCCTCGTATATAACTGCCTGCAACTCAGGCCGTAGTATATAAGGACGGGAGTGAGTAAGGGCTGATTTCACATTCGCATCGGCCTCTGAGGTTAGACTTGGTTGTCTGATGAAGAGTTGGACCATTGGCAAACATTGATAGGTACCTTGCCATAAATTTGCGTAGCAAAAGAGGTGAAAATCTTGGCACTACTGGCGGGGCCCTCTTTAGTCTTGCAAACCCATGGTTGCAAGGCAGAGGGCGACCCTCAGGCATATGCTCATTTGAAGTTATCATGAGAACATCGTGGTTTGGTAGTGCCTCCTTGAGCATTGTAGTCTAGAGAGTTGGTGTTTCGTGGATAGGGGACAACGACAGGTGCACAAGGAGGAGCTGTACACACGACTTGAATTCACTTATCTGGCGTTCAAGAAGATTAACTCGAGATGCTTCCGCAACTCTCATGGTCTGTACGGCAACCCCAGGTGGTATGGTAGATGAACCTGCCTAGTCCTGGAGGGGGTAGTTATTCTTGTTGGTGGGAGCTAAGAGATATGGCCTTGGAGTCTTCAACATTTCTCTTGGTTCTTTTGGAGTGAGATAGTTGCTCGCAGTAGGAGCTTATGTTCTACGTTTGTTTGTCTAACTAGATCAGGGGAAGGCTTTTCGTACCTTTCCCAAAGATAGAACCCAAACTGTTGGTGTATAAAACTGGTGCACAACTTGAGTATGGTCCAGTCAAGTTACAGGTGGGTCATCTTGTTAAAGTTGGAGTTGGAAATTCTTTGAGTGAGTTGGAATGGTCAACTTGAAGGGATGACTTGTTGAAGTCCATAGTCCTACTCCTTAATGAGTTGTACCTATAGAAGGTTGGCCGAGGGTTGTCTCAGCGAAGCCATTCGAGCATGAGAGTAAGAGCTCGAGGGAAAAAGGTACAAAAATGCGTCAAATATGTAAATAGTGATTGAGAATTACTTCGAGTGTGATATCCCCAGGTATTTATAGAAATGAAGATCGCATAGTGATGCGCTTGGGATTTTGGACCCATTTGGAGAATCCCGCAAGACTCTATTAGGCCTATGGAGAAAAGTTGGTGGACACGTGACCGGGACCCTGGTGCTAACTTGGTGATGCTCAAAAATACTATCATTACTTTCAAATCTCTCATTTAAGTCCGTAAAACTAATCTCAATTCAAAATCATAGAAATAGGAAGTATTCAATCATTTAAATTAAGAAAATCTCAAAATATATGAATCATAAAAAACGTATAGTTTTTTACTAAGACACCAAATCTGCCGGTTGACTGACCTACCCCATTTGGTTGACCGACTGTGCCAGGTTTCCAATTTAGTCGTTGTCACAAAACCAATTAGTTGACCGACCCTTCCAAGTCTATTGACCGATTAGATCAGTGTGTTTTCAATTTCAACCATTTTATCTACTGACTCAAATGGTTGACCGACCCTCTTCATTCGGTTAACCGATTAGATTAGTGTGCTTACTTCCTTATCCATTTTAGCTATTGTTTCAAACGGTTGGCCGATTGCTTTGTTTGGTTGATCGACTGAATCAGTAGGACTTTGTTTTAACTCCAAAACTTACTATTGTAATTAGTCGACCAACTCAGTTAATCGAATTGACCTGAAAATACAACTTTTTGTACTTTAAAACATTTTTTTTCAATTAAGTCAATTAACAAAATCATTTCACATAAATAGTACATATAATATCTCATTTTAGGATCATAAACTTATTACTTCTTATCATGACACATAAAATTAACTCATTTTAAGTGTCGTATATGATCGTAATTTGTGTTATATTAATAGTATATAGGTAAAGAATTGTTTTCACCTATTTTTCTTCAACGTCTTTAAAATCTTCACATCTTCGTCATGTCCATGTTGTACCTTTTATGTTTTCTTCATCACATCTTCTTCTTAATTAAATGTATGAAACTCTAAATTCGAAACACTCGATAAAACCATTAATTCCACCAAAAATATAAATACTTAATTGTTCATCAAAACCTTGGGTTCAACAGTCTTCCATTTTTTAATGATGAGAATTATAATGTAACCACGCTCTCCTTAATCTAAGGACGGATATTTAAACTTATTTAAGAACAATCATGAAAACATAATTTAACAAAAATAAAAATAGTCAATATAATCCCCCAAAATAAAGTTAATAGAAAATCTTCTCCCTTTAATCAATGCAATACTTAGGCGAACAAATCCTAAACATCAACTATTCCTTCAACATCAACTTCTTCCTCATTGTCATCTCAAAGCGTTGGGCCGGAATGAAGTTATTCTTTTCTTTCTTTTGATAAAAATTCTTATAAGAGCTCTTCTTTAAAAGATCATCAAAAAATTGATTTTCAACAATAACAATTAGAAACGTTTCCAATTTTGAAGATTTAAGTGGATCATGATAAGAAAGAAATGTTAAAGCATAAAAGATCATTACTAGATAAACATAATAATCTACCATATTAAGCTAATACCACTTAAGCGTACTAAGTCTAAATCAAGTACCATAAATCCTAAATTAACTATTACAGACCATAGTACTGCAATGAGACATCTTCAAATACATAGCGAAAATATGATATTGCATTAATTCTAATGGGGACCTTGTCCCACAAATGGATAATTCGGGCCCAGTGGACTAGTGGCTGGCGGCTGTGGGTATTGACCTTCAGGTTGCATGCCTGAACTATAAGGCATCTGCTGATAGTACGACGTGGATGGTCCTGATTCAAGTCCTGCTGCTGATAGCCCTCTAAAGGACTACTTTCCCCCAAAAGATGTCTACCTATTGTACTACTGCTGGGCACTATATTGCCTCTGACTACTATACTGCTAGTTATGCATGAATAGGACCATTTGTTCCATGTTGCTCGTGACTTTGCCGAACCCAGCTTCCATTGTGTCTGTCAGCTTCCATATCCTTCTTCCATGGACACCCTCATTTCAGCTATATCGTCCGATATCTCGAACACTCTAGAATGAAACACCTCTGTGTATTGTTGGAAGTCATCAAATTGACTCCGAAGCATATAGATTTTCTGATCTGTGCTTAACTCTTCCCCATCTTTCTATTTTTCCTCAATCATTTTCTCTTTTTTTTTTTCCACCCATCTATTTCTCTTATACTCAAATCCCATCATATATACACTGTTCACATTTAACTATCCTGGAGTCATCTTGACAAGCGCATCTTCTTCAGGATCGCTCTCAATTTTGAAGTGATAATCTTAATGGCTTCTTCAATTGATATTCCATGTGCTCAAACATGACATGAGCCAAATCAAGATTTCTACCCTCAACAATCTCATTCAATAGATACAAATCAAAATCATTTATTGTTGCATGACTCCCACCTAGGTACAATAGAGTGGGTAATTATGGCATGAATAAGACGGTGTTCAAGCATTAATGACCAAGCTTTTCCTCCAACCAATTTAAGTTTGCTACAAACTTCACTTCGTTTAAGATGTCCAACGAGCCATATAGTGCTGTTATAAAGACGAACATCTCCCTTCTTAAACTTCAAATTTTTTCTAATCCATATCTAACTTAATTTTGACATCTTTAACAAAATACTCCAACTTTCTTTCATCGAATGTGAGATTATTATAAAACATTTTTACCCAATGTGGCATCCAATAATTACTTTGGGTAAGATAGTTAGTTCACCCCAACTTCTTAACATACTTTTCAATATTAATATTTTTCTTCTTGAGGTTAATAAAATCAATAGGTTTAGAGCATACAACCTTTCGATTCTCAATTTCATTTTTGTATTTTTTTTTTATTTTCTTTACTTAATAAGTGTATGGTATCAAACTTAGATTTTCTCGGGTATGGTTGTTGTATTCTTCCTTTAGGCATTTTTTCCCAACAAAGATATTCAAATAGTGATTGAAAACCTAAAAACTCTAAAAGATGAAGCCTAAATTGTAGATCTACTGAAACCCTAAGAAGAAAAAAACAAACAAACATTTTTGTATGGAATTCTTGCTATTTGATGATAGATCCAAGCATACAATATCCAAATCCAAGCCAATCTTTGAAGATCCATTGTAGTTTTGGAAGGAGCTCTGTAAGATATTGAAGGGTTTATAGAGAGAGAAGGAAAAAATCGAAGTAGGAGAGAAATAGGGACTTAAACGGATATTAATCCTATAACAATTGGTTGACCGACTGTTTCAAAAAATGTACATTTCAGACTCTATCCCTGTCGGTTGACCAACATGATGATTTCGTTCTTATTTGTCGATTTGTCTTATTTGACCTATTTGCTCCACCTTTATCGTTTCTTTTGATCCACACAAATAATTAGTTTTAAAATCATTTTTAAAATATTGTCACACACACACACACATACACACACACACACACATATCACAAATAAACTAATTTGAAAAATGCAAAGGATTGATCTCCCTAAAAAATTGACATATTTAAATTTCAAGAAATTTGACATACCTGGTTCATCCTTGGGAGTAGTTTGTATGTTTACCTTTGGTGGACTTTCAATCTCAAACTTGTTATCCTTTGAATCCGCCATTTTTCATTTGATTGATTTATCATTTTTTATTTCTTTCTTACTTACAATCGCTTTTTTCTGAATTGGTTCAATGATGATCTTCTTATCTTTATAAGGTGCTTTGTGTTGTTTTCCCTTGTTGTGATTTACCACCACCCTATACGTTGTCTTTTTCAGATATTAATTTCTTGTCATTCTTTGAGGATAAGCATCAATTGATCCCCTATACTGAATTTGCTGCTTTTTGAACTTTCCAGTTTGCAAATTTTGATTCATCATCATTAGTGCATTGAATCTGGAATCTTTTCTTGGCATATAATATTCATTGTATGTTCTTGATTGATTAAATTTATCATTTGTACCTGTATAAATTTTTTCTTTCCTTGGTATATGGTGGCGCGTAGATACATCGTCACTTTCACCGCAAGTGTATGTGTCAAGTTTTAGTATAGATTGGAAGAGTAAGTGTTGTCGTATCCACAGAGATTGGTTGAGGTTATTATTAAGTACCATAATTATCATAACTTAGCTTTATTTAGGCGATAAAAAATGTGTTTATAATTAATAAATACTAAAGTAAAATACTAATTTATCTAATTCTACTATCTTACTATATTGAGATGTTTAGGGGAATGGATTATCTAGAGATTAACTTCATTTACTTAAATGTGTTTGATCTCATTTGACTTACATTAACGGTGTTCGACTTATCTAACAATCTCTGTAACATAAACTCATTCACTCCCTCTCCCGAGTGACAAGTGAATGAATATGTGACTTCGCGTTAACGCCGAAGTCCCCCTCTAGTATTTTTTAGAACACATAGTCACATGAGTCTTTCCCCAACGTCATTGATTGCACACTTTCTAACTCTCTCCCATGTTGTTAGATTATCGCGTTGTGTTTAACCCTAGTTTGAATTCGGGGTTACCTCTCCTAAGTTTCAAACCCTGTATTCTCAATATATCTAAACAAGCATATAATCGAAGAATAACGGTAAACACAATCAAATAACAAAGAATAACCATTAATGAAACACCGATTTCACACAAACAACATATTCATAAATTATATTAATCCCTAGACAATATCCATTTAGCTAACGGCCATAACCATATATACAACGATAAACGAGATAAATATGCTCAAACCAACTACCAAAGTTAAGAAAATAATGAAAGAAATGAAGGAACTTAGCTATATTCCAAAGATCCGCAACTAAAACCACTCCGAGAGCGTTTCTCCTTCTTCGATTTGTGTTCTTCTCCTCTGGGGTTTGGATGAGCTGCCCAAAAACCTCTCAAAATACTCCCTAATATGTTCTAAAACGTGTTGGGGATGAAGGGATCAACTTAAGGGGTGAAAAATATCCCAAAATATCAAGAAAAACCCTTTACAGCTAGTACTGGACCGCCACGGCAATTGAAATGCAGAGAGTTTAGCAACTCTCTGCTGTTTCACCGCTGCGGCAGTGACATCCATTCTTGTTTTGGCTGTAAATTTCTCGTCCGAACTCCAATTGAGTTGATTCAAAAACCTATGGAAGCTAAGAGAAAGATCGAAAACTTACACGTTTTGAGTTTTTCCGAAATCAGATTGCATCGTAGTAAAAAATGGCTTTGAAGTTACTGCACCTGTACCGGTTTTGCACATTTTCAATATTTTATTCAAAAACATACCAAACAACACAAAAACATATTAAAACAACAAAAGAGATTGAAAACACACAAATATTTGAGTTTAAAAGTACTTGATTTGTCGATAAATAAATAACTTATCACTATATAGTTATTTCTAGATCCAACGGGGTAACTATGCAACAAATAACACATTTTCTCAAAATGACCATGCTTCCCACAATAAAAACATCTAGCATTGTTAGCATGTTTTTTCGGATAATCATTATTCCGTATAAGAGTACGATATTGATGATGAAATTAATGAGCTGCTTTAGCGCCTATTGGTTTTTCAACAAGTTTAGTTATCTTATTATCCTTGAATTTATCCACTCATTCGTTGAGCTTGTTTTGAGTCTTTTCAAGTGATCGCTCCAATGAACTAACGTTCACCTGTAGATCAAAATTATTCTTATGCATCAATTCAAGGTCATTCTTAAGAATTTGACAATTATTTTCAACAGAATAAATTTTGAAAGAGCTCTATCAAGTTCACACTTAGCATTATCCAACTCAATGTTCAAGGCCTCATTTAAAGTTTTAAGATTTTTCTTTTTGAAATCACTTTGTTGAAAATCATAAATATTATTTTTCCAAACTTCGTTCTCTTTTTCAAGAGAATTTATTTTTTTAAGCAACTTACCAATTTCAGATACGGTATTTAAAAATTCACCAGTTTCAAAATACTTATTCAAATTCTTCTTCTTAAGAGATTTAGTGGTACTAAACTTTTTATTTTTAAGAATTGCAATCTTTTGCCTGAGTTTCAAATTCTCTTTTTTGAAAACATAAGTAAGGGTAATCAACATCTCAATAGCCTTATCTGTAGTTTCATTATCAAAATTTTTATCATTTTCACTAATGGAACTCTGATTATCAGAGAAAGCAAGAGATTCTCTAATAACATCAAGACATACAGAAGATTCACACACAATATTATTATTAGTGCAATCCATATGCTCGTGTTTAGCTAAGATGTTAAGTCTAATCGAGCTAAAACCAATTTTGATGTCAATTGTTGGCCCAAAGAGCCCCCCAAGAGGGGGTAAATTGGGTAGTTATAAAAATTTAACAATTTAACACTTAAACACAAATAATTATTTTTTCTAAATACCCAAACACAATATGAATAATAATTCAATGCAGCAAACAAGAATTTATCCTAGTTCGATCAAGCCAATCTTGCTTATGTCCAGTTTCTTGAGCTTCATGAAGATTCTCAATCCACTAACCCCTTTACCAAGTAGGAACCAAACCTTACAATTCATGATTCTTTTATAGGTACAGAATTAACATTTACAATTTACTCATTTCACAGGCCAAGGATGAACCCTATCTTTTTACCAAGTTAAAGAAAAACCTAACACTCTCTCACTTATCCTTTAAACAGGGATTGATGAACCTTTATAAATCACTCAAAAAATAATTCATTTACAGGATCAATCAAAACCTAATTCTTTTCAAGAGAATGGAATAACCTAATGGTTTTACCAGAATAAAGATCAAGCCATAATCTTTTTCATAGGAAAAAGATCAAAATCTAGCTACCCTAATTAGACACTGTCCCAAACATGTCTAATCCACTCAAACTCACAAATACAAAAAATATGAGTTTCTTCCCACAAGGAACTTTTACCATCTCAATACAAATATACTCAATTAATGTCCTAAATAATTACTATGCGATAGATACAATGTGAGGCAATTAAAATATGATTAATAGATAAAGTTGGTAGCACAAATTTAACACGTAATCAAGATAATTATGTAGAAATTATTGAAAAAGGATTTTTTGGCTTTTAACTTCAAAATGATTTTTTTTAACAAACCTATACCAAGCAATCAAGATAAATAAAACTTTAAAGTGATTTAATAAAGCTTGGATAGATCTCACCGGGAAAACACTGAAAACAATAACAATATAACAAGTAAAACTCAAATCAATAACGTCAAACAACAAGTGCTTTAGATCAAGAACTTGAATAGAATCTCTTGTAAAAATATTAGCAAAAATCTCACTCTTCTAAAAGCTCAAACTGATGTTTTTTATGTATATTATTCAATTCCCGCAGGTCTATATTAATAGACCAATAACTAACCCTCAAACAACTAGTTTTTCAAAGATAAGCCATAAAATGATACTCTTAAACCCCATATATTGTAACATTTCATTTTAGGTTTGTTCCACTTAAAAATATCTTAGAAATCACTCATTTAAGTCCTAAAACTATTCTCAATTTAAAACCACATAAATATGAAGTATTAAATTATTTAAATTAAGAGAATCTCAAAATATATGGACCATATCAATAAGAATTGCTAAATAGGTTGTTTAAACTTGAAATACATTTAAATCCCCCAAATCCCTCTCTTGGATTCATTAAAAAAAGATAGTTTTTAACCAAGACACCAAATCAACCAAATTTGTAACTGATGTAGTTGATTGACCGACCTGCTCCATTAGGTTGACCAACTGTGCTAGGCTTCCAATTTAGTCATTGGCACAAAACCAGTTGGTTGACTGACCCTACCCAGTCGATTAATCGATTGGATCAGTGTGTTTTCAATTTCTATCATTTCATCTACTGACTCAAATGGTTGATTGACCATCTCTGTTCGGTTGATCGATTGGATTAGTGTACTCACTTCGTTACGCATTTCAGCTACTATTTCAAATGGTTGATTGATTGTTTTTCTCGGCTGACCGACTAGATTAGTAGGACTTCGTTTTAACTCCAAAACTCATTGATTTAATCAGTCAACCCATTGCTTTTCATGATTGACTGAATTAACGCGAAAGTACAACTTTTTATACTTTAAAACACTTTTTTTTCTTCTTTTTTCTATTAGGCCAATTATCAAAATCATTTCACATAAGGAGCACATACAATATCTCATTTTAGGATCTTAGACTTATCACTTCTTATCATGACATATAGAATTAACTCATTTTAAGTGTCGTGTACGATACTAATTCGGGTTGCATTAAAAGTATATAGGTAAAGAGTTGTTTTCACCTATTTTTCTTCAACGTCTTCAAAACTCTTCACATCTTCGTCATGTCCATCATGAACCCTTTATATATATATATAACAACAACAACAACAATCAATCAATCAAACAAAAGAATTGATATATATGAGGGTATTATGGAAAGTACAACTATTTTATTACTATAAGCATATAATAGTAACAAAGAAGAGAATTGAATATTGCTTCTATTAGTAATTACTAATATAAGGATAAGTTTAATAATATGATTTCATTGTTTAAGAAGTAAAAATACTTGAAGAAGTTTTATAGTATCCATTTATTCACACCTACTGCTCACACATTAAGAATTACAAATATTCCTCTTAGATTACTCGTACTGTATTGAATACAAGAACCCACGTCTTGGACACAACACTTCATGGATATGTACTAGGTACGTATTCTCCATGTATCCTGTAAAAGAAAAATATTTTGACGTGTTGGAGGCGTGTTAATGTCCTACCCAAGTAATGATACTTCTTAAATGTAGTTTATTCTTATTGTTTTGTATGAAACTTAAAATGTTTACTTTTATTATTTTGTTTTCAAATTTGATTAAATAATGAATAATATTCTGGAGACTTATTTAAATGTGCTTGCAATTAAGTTATTGATAAGATTGGATTGATAATTTTAAGAATTATGCACTATTTATGTGTTTTATTCATTTATGTATTTATTATTTTAATATAATAATTTATTTATAAAAAATTATGGTGTTATAAAGAGTTCTTTACACAAAAAAAGGAAAAATCGAATTAGTCTTATTTTTAGGGTGTAATATGCAATTAGTCATTTGTTAGTATTAGGTTTTGATTTAGTTCCTTAAATTAAATTTCACTTGAGTTTTAATCTTGCAGTGCAAGAATTGTAGGGACATTGTAGGAATCGCAGGGGTTTTATAGTGAATATTAGTTAGATGTAATGAATATTAGTTACAATTTTATAATTTTTTTTTTTTTACTTATATTTATGTATTTTTTGTTATATGTACTTATATAATATTAGTTACATGTTACAATTAAATATATCTGTGTAATATTTTGTGACATTTAACAAATATTGGACACAAAAATTAGTTTAGTATTAGTTACATGTATTTGTGTACATTCAGTTATCTGTTACAAATTACATGTATTTTGTGTGATTTTTGTTACATCTGACAAAATTTTACATAAAAAATTGTTATATGTTAAAAAAGAAAAAAGAAAAAAAAATTGTTACATGTTATAAAATACAATACTTTTACACACAAATTGTTACATTTAATCGCGTGTGTGCAAGGCTTCCACCTTTTTAAAATGGGTAGGACTAAAATGAAATTTTCTTTTGCCTCTAGGACTTTCCACCAATTAAGGGTGAAATATGAAATCTCCCACCAATTGTCCTTAAAAATAATAGTAAAAAATAGTCTATTACCTGACACACACATCCTTTCAATTTTTTTACAAAAATAATATAAATTGGCCATGATTGTTGTAAAATCGGCCACAATAGGGCCGATTTTTGTGAATTAGGATTGTAATTGAGAAATTGGTCATGGAAGGTTGTTTCTCTTATAATTGGCTAGGGAAAAGCTGATTTTAAGAAAATAAGCTCCCCTGAATAGATTCCTTCTTCCGGCAAGCACAGGCTGTCCAAATACTGATGCTTCTCATGTTACCCTCAAGTTTAGGGACTTGAAACCCATAAGCTTAGGGGCTTCTAAAGGCAGACAAAAAAGCCCCTAGCTTAGGGAATTTTAAAATGGGTAATTTATGATTTTTTGTTTTTTAATAAAATGATATATATTTTAGAATCAGACCATTGTTGTATATACGGGAGTAACGAGACCGACAAAAAAATGTAATTTGTCCATTAATTTTTATGTCAAATTTAAATTTTGAGAATTAACATATATTTGATCTTTAATGTTATTATTATTTTAATTTAGTTTAATTAATGATGGTGTTAACAATTTAAATGGAAGTCAAGGATATTTTTGTCATTTTAGAGACTTAATGAGTTACCTCCTAAATTTAAAAGTTCACTTATACGAGGACAAAAAATATAAATTTTCAATAAATATAAAGCAAGCATTTCTTTTACAAAATCTAATTATTTTTATTTAGTTTAAATGTTATACTATCTCTTACTTCAATAATATTAAAAAAAATTTAAATTAAAATTACAACAAATGTTGCTCACCACTTTTATTCAGTTTTTGTCCTTTTTTATATCACTATTTAATGTATACTTTTTTTTTTTTTTTTTTTTAATTTATGAATGAATATTTATTTTAGAAATTATATAAAAAATTATTTGAAAAAGAGAAATTTATTATTTAGTCCTCAAAAGATATAGAAATCATAAAATATCTCCCAACTACTATCATAAATTCTTTAGTCCCCAAAGATTTTTTTTTTTCCAGAAAAATAGTCCTCTATTCATTAACTATCATTTTCCCATAATTTACAAAAAATGTCATTCTGTAAAATATATTAAGAAGTGACCATTTACATTTTTATTTTGTTACTTTTAAATATTTAATACATGTTTATGGGTTGATTGTGTTGTTGTGAATATTCACAATTTTATGTGAACAAATTATGTTATTTTATTACATTTACACGCTCTTCTATTTTACGTTTTTTTGTTATGTTCACAAAACTAAGGGAAAAAAGTTACGTTCTTTGGTTATAAACATCTACACAACTATTTAAAATAGTTTGAATACTCTAGGGAAAAAAGTATTAAAATTTAAAAAAATAAAACTAACATCAACCAATAACAACAAAGAAAAACATTGAAAATGAACTCTAAGATAAATAAACCGATATGAACATTCACCAAACCATGAATATTCACCATAAAATAAAACCGATATGATTGTTTACCAAACCACAATAAGCATTCACCAAAAAACACAACCGTGTGAACATTAAAAAAAAAAAAATCAACAAAGAACATTCACAATGAATAAACAAAAACTTCACCAAAATCAACAAGACCAAAAACAAAATAGATCTGAAATGGCAAAGTGCGGTTCTCGATCTAAAATTTTTAAGATATGAAAAATTCTAGATATGCAAACAAAAAAAAAATAGAAATGTTGAAAAAATCCTAAAATTAGAAAAAAACAAACCGATATAAACATTCACTAAACAACAATGAACATTTACCAAAACACAAACTCGATATAATCATTCACAAACAAAATGGAGAGATCTAGACTATATTGGCGGACCAGATTTGGAAAATTTCAGATCTCGAATTTTCTAGATCTAAAAAATGGAGAGAAAGTTCACCACTGCTCTCAAGCTCTTTCTCACCACTACCCCCACTGCTCTCTTCCTCACCTCCACTAACGCTACGCCACAAGCTGCATTGCCATTGCATTCATCGTTGTTGTTTGTCTCCATGGGCACTACATCTAAACTTTGTCTCTCTCTCTCTCTTTCTCTTTCTCTCTCATGTCACATAGAGGTTGTCTCTCTCATCCCCTTTATCTGTTGTATTTGCCCAAATCAGACCTCCATTTCAAAAGATCTGGCTAATTGGAATCTTAGTTTGGTGGTGCATGATAGGTCGAATTTATCTATATATTTTCAAATAAATTTCGGTAGTTTTTGAGTGTTCTTGTTATGTTTTAATATGTTTTAATTCGTTTTTATTTGTTTTTATGTAAATTAGATGTTAGGGACAAAAATGGTTGAAAATTGAGTAAATCGGTAGGACGTCGGTGGAGAAAAATTGTTCAGAAACTGCAAGCTTACTGTTGCAGCGATCAAAATGCAGAAATCTTTTTGCCCAACCACTGCTGCAGCGATCAAATTTCAGTGGCTTACTGACTTCTCATCGCTACAGCGGTGCTTCCTACCGTTGCAGCAGTCCGACACTACCTGACAAAGATATTTTGGGATATTTTCTTAGATATTTTGGATCCCTCTAATATCCCTTCTCCCCCAACACCTTAGGCACGTTTTTTGGAGACTTCTTGAGAGCTCCAAGACAATACCAACAAGGAGAGATCATCAATTTGGAGAGGAGAAAATGAGATCGGAGCGGAAACCATTGACGTGGAATTACTCGTTCTTCAGATAACGGCTGTTCTCCCTTGTTTCTCTCTTTAGTTCTTAAACCCTTATTGGTATTTGATGTTGTTTAGCTTGTTTGTAGTTTAATATTTGGTTATGACCATGTATTGATAAACATATATTGTTTAGGATTTGATGTAGTTTATGAAAATGTTTTGAATAAATCAATGTTTTGTTAACAGTTGTTCATTTGTATCTGATTGTGTTTACCGTTTTATTATTTCCATTATATGCTTGTTATGATATATTGGTTGGTTTGAGAAATCGGGGTTTAATACTCGGGAGAGATAATTCCGAATTTGGACTAAGGTTTAAACATAACGTGACGATCTAATGACTAGGGAGAGTATTAGAAAGTATGCAATTCGTGAGGTTTGAGAAAGACTAATGTGATTAGTGTCGTTTAGATGCTAGATAGAGATATCGACGTTGACGCGAAATCGCATATTCATTCACTTTACACTCGAAAGAGGTAGTGAGTGAGTTTTTGATACCTAGATTGTCGGATAATTTGAATACCGTTAATAAAAACTAGACTAAAATAAATATGTTTAAGTGAACGAAGCCAATCCCTAGATAATATATTCCCATTAATGTCATATTAGTATTCTAATTTAATTAGTTAGTATTTTAGTTTAGTTTATTATTATAAAAACCTTAAATTCTATTGTCTAGATAAAGTTCGGTTATAACAATCGTGGTAGTTAACAATAGTTTAATCTAATCCCTGTGGATACGACAACCCTTACTCTTCTCACTATATTAAAACTTGACCCGTACACTTGCGGTAAAAGTAGCGACGTAATATTCCGTTACCAGTACACGATGGTAATGTTGATACAGGGGCAACGGCAATGACAAAATGCTCGAGGATCTGGAAAATCGCAAATATGAAATTCTCGAGATCTGAAAAATAGAGAGAGAGAAAAAACAAAAAGAGTTCATGATTAGGAAATTAATTATTTCCTATTGTGTGATCATCTGATTAATTATATAGTTATATTATGGGCTATCAATTTTTAAGGGCCCAAATAAGTGATCTAATTAATTGGGTTGAAGAAACATTAAATAGGTATGGGTTTTGCAATGCGTAGTTGCCCATATTAGACAATTAGGGTTAATGGGGCTTCAATTAACCTAATATATAAAAAACATTATATCAGGGTTACGGTCCTCGAGACTAATCAAACAACTACTCATCTCTTGTTTTCTATCTATGAGAGAGAACTCATTAAGGAGCATCAAGTGATTAGTCTGCGGAAGATCTTTACCTCGACAATTCATTGTCATGGATTCAGGTACATTTTTTTATGTGTTAAAAGAATTTTTGATGATTTAACATGTTGATTTGGGACAAAGAAATCTATAGACATTTATGGATTTATTCCTAACAAGTGGTATCAGAGCCAAGGTTATGGGTTCGATTCCAAGCAGGAGCAATTGCTGAAGAGGATATTGTTAGCCAAGTTTTGGAAGCAATTGTCACATGGTAGAAGCCCGAGTGTAGGTCAAGTCATAGTCAAATATCATGGGCGCTTGTATGTGCTGAATGCATTATAAGGTTAGGATATATGCCTTACCTAACACTAATTGCTTTTAGGATGAGTGGTTGTGTCTGAGGTCCAATGGATAATTGTAGGACGAACAATAAGAGTTGCGGCAAATAATGTCCCATTAATTAGTGAATTAACACTGAATATGTTTACTGTTTGTTAAACAGTGAATTAGCCAAAAAAAAAAAAATATTCAACTTAAAATTTGTCTAATAATTGTTTTATTGTACAAATTATCTTATATCTTGAAATAAACTAATTGAAGTAATATATTTTCAAAATAATCTCTATTGCGTAGATTTATTTATTTTGGGATATTAAGATGTGTATGTTTGTTATTTATACAAGCAACGACTAACCCAAAGGAAGGTTATTATTTTTCCAAGTAATAGGCATACCAGTGGGAATAAATGTGTGATGATTATCGAGTTTTCATGTGAATAGTAAGTCGATCCAAAGAAATGCTTATTATTGGACAGGATTTATTATCAATATTTGATTACGGTATTAAGAGTACCACTTACAAGTTGGTGTTTCTGTCCAAAGACTAAATATCAATGTTATACTAGGTATCTTGTGAAGGGATCCACCAATATAATTGTTTTGTTTATATTGTACATATAAATATGTTTTGATGTTTTGTTTAATAATTTGACATAAACTTTTATGTTATGAGCTTATTGTTCGTTATTGTTGTTTAGTTACTGCTTCTGCAACTACTATTACTGCGAATATGAATTCTATTCCAGTGTTTAACGACACGAACTTTAAGGATTGGAGGGAGAACATTTTAATTGTTCTCTGTTGCAAGGATCTTGACTTTGCACTAAGGAAAAAAAAGCCTTCACCTCTCACCAGGGAAAGTTCCCTTGAGGTTGAAAAGGAATATGAGAGTCGGAAGTATTCTAATCGCATAAGTTTTATGATAATCAAACACAGTGTTCCAAAAATATTCAGGGGCAGTATATCCGATGAGGTAACTGCTAAGACGTTCCTTAAAGAAATAGAGAAATATTTTGTAAAGAATGAAAAGGCAGAGACAAGTATGCTTTTAGCTAATCTTGTCACGATTAAGTATAAAGGAAAAGGGAACATAAGGGACTACATTATGAAAATGTCTAATATTGCTTCAAAATTAAAGACACTAAAGTTAGAGCTATCTGAGGACTTGCTCGAGCATTTAGACTCATGTCTCTTTCTGCATAATACAGTTAGTTTACGGTGAGTTATAATACTTAAAAGGATAAATTGGCTCTTAATGAGCTCATATCTCACTGTGTTCAAGAAGAAGAAAGAATTAAGCGGGAAAAGACAGAAAATGCTCACTTTGCCACTACCTCTAAAGGTAAGAAATGACAAAGAGATAAAGGTTAGGAAGCAGCAGTTGGAATACAACAATTCAAATTGCAAAAGAATCAGGATCAAGAATTTACCTGTTTCTTTTGCACGAAAGCTGGACCCATGAAGAATGAATGTTCTAAATATATTGCATGTCATGTAAAAAAGATACGCTTTATTCTGAAGTTAATTTAGCTTATGTACCAAGTCATATTTGGTGGGTAGATTTCGATGCCACTACTTATTTAAGTGTGTCTATGCATTATTGCCTATAGAGCCAAAAGATAAATGATGTTGAAAGATTCATCTATGTGGACGATGGCAAAACAGTTACTCTGGAGGCAATAGTGACTTTCAGGTTATCTTTAAAGACTGGTTACTTTTTGGATTTGAAAGAGACATATGTTATACCATCATATAGACAAAATTTGGTTTCTATTTATGCTTTGGACAAATTTGGTTTTTCCTGTTCCTTTGGAAATAATAAATTCAATCTTTTTTTAGATTAAAAAATTGTTGCAACTGGTTCTTTAATTGAAAATCTATATTTGTTGAATACTATTACTTCACATAAATAACTTTGCAAACAACTACCCATTGTACAAAATGCAAATGAGCTAATGAGAATTCTGTCATGCTTTAGCGCAAGTGTCTAGGATATATCTCTAAACAGATAATAGAGAGGCTTGTTTATGATGGAATTCTTGATCCCCTTGATTTAACAAATTTCAAAGTTTGTATTGAATATGTAAAGGGGAAACAAACAAACATAAGGAAATTAGGGGCCAACAGAAGTTTTAATGTCTTAGAACTAATACATACTGATATCTGTGGACCATTTCCTACGGTATCTTGGAATGGATAACAATATTTTATTACGTTCATAGACGACTACTCTCATTATGAGTACCTGTATTTAATTCATGAGAAATCTCAATACTTGGACGTATTTAAGGCTTTCAAAGCTGAAATTGAAAATCAACTAGACAAGAAAATCAAGACTACTAAATCTGACCATGGTGGAGAATACTATAGTCGATATGACAGATCAAGAGAACAACGTCCAGGACCTTTTGCTAAATTCCTAGGGAAATATGGAATCGTCCCACAGTACACCATGCCAGGCAAACCTAGCATGTGTGGTGTTGCTGAGAGACGAAACATAACGCTTAAGGACATGGTAAGACGTATGATAAATCATTCTTCTTTGCCAGAATCACTCTGGGGAGAAGCACTTAAGACTGCAACATATATTCTGAACAGGGTACCAAGTAAAGCGGTAGCTAAAACCCGTTATGAACTTTGGTCAAGCAAAAGGCCTAGCATAAGGCATTTACACATTTATAGTTGTCCAGCAAAGGCAAGGCCTTATAGGCTAAATGAAAATAAACTGGAGTTAAGAACAATTAACTGCTATTTTTTTGGGTACGCTAAACGGTCGAGAGGATTTAAGTTTTATGATCACTCCAATAAGACCTTTTTTGAGAGGAGAAATGCAAGATTTATTGAGGATGTTGAGTTTGAAGGAGGAGATAAGGTTATTAGGAATGTTAGTTTGAAGCGGAATTAATTTCTATTCCAAACATTGTTATTGACAATTATCAGGTTCCTAACATTGTTCAAGACACAATGCAAGACAATGATGAAGAACTACCCATTCAAAATCAAGATATTGCTTCTGAAGAGTAAACTCAACAACCTCAAGAGGAAGTACCAAGTACTACTAAGGAGATCCACGAGAGAAAGGAAAAGTGCGATTTCAAATGATTTTGTTATCTTTCTCCAGGAATATGAGTTTGACATAGGGACAATGGAAGATGATTCAATCAACTTCCATCAAGTCAAAAAGAGTCTTGAATCTCAAAAGTAGATTGATTCCATGAATCTTGAGATGAAATCTATGAAGGACAATGACGTCTGAGATCTTGTTAATTTGCCTGAAAGTACGAAGCCTATCGGTTGCAAATGGATATTTAAAACCAAGAGGGATTCAAAAGGAAATATTGAGAGATATAAGACTCATCTAGTTGCCAAGGGTTTTAATCAAAAGGAATGCATTTATTATAAAGAGACTTTCTCTTCAGTTTTATCGAAAGACTCTTTCAGGATTATAATGACTCTAGTAGCTATTTTGATTTAGAGTTACATCAAATGGATGTAAAGACCATGTCTCTCAATGAAGACATTCATGAAGCAATATTTATGGTGCAGCTGGAAAACTTTGTGTCAGGTGATCCAAAGTCTACAATTTACAGGCTAAAGAAATCCATCTACGGTCTCAAACAAGCTTCCCATCAGTGGTACCACAAATTTCATCAAATCATTATCCTATATGGTTTTGAGGTAAATGCAGTTGATAATGTTGTATACCACAAGTTTATTAGAAGTAAATTCTTAGTTATAAATATCTTGCTATATATCAATGGCATACTGATAGCTAGTAGTGATATAGGCTTATTATACGAAATCAAGAGATTTCTAACTAAGAATTTGAAAATGAAAGATCTTGGGGACGCCTATTTTATATTAGGAATAAAGATACATCGAGATCGCTCTCAATGTAGCATTGGGTTATCACAAAAGAACTATATTGAAAAGGTGTTTGCTAGATTTGGCTTGAAAGATTGTACATTAGGAGATACTTATGTCGCTAAAGGAAACAAGTTTAATCTCACTCAATGCCCCAAGAATAAGATAGAAAAGAAATAGATGCAAAAGATTCCTTATGCATCGGTAGTAGGGAGTCTTATGTACGCTCAAGTATGTATGCGTCAAGATTTATCATTCATATTTGGAATGTTAGGAAGATACTTAAGTAACCCTAGGATGGATTATTGGAAAGCAACCAAACAGGTTGTAAGGTATTTATAAAGAACAAAAGACTACATACTCACTTATCGGATGACAAACTATTTAAAGATCATTAGGTATTCTGATTCCGATCTTGCAGGTTGCCAAGACACTAAGAGATCCACTTCAGGTTATATCTACCTACTAGCTAGAGGTGCTATTTCTTGGAGGAGTGCTAAGCAATCACTTATATCTCCTTCCACCATGACAGTTGAATTCATAGGTTGTTATGAGGCAATAAATCGCGGAATATGGCTGTAAAACTTTGCCACTAGGCTGCGAGTAGTGGATGATATCGAAAGACTACTTTTAAAGATATATTGTGACAATAAATCTACAGTGTTATATTCTAATAACAACAAAAGCTCCACAAATTCGAAGCACATCAACATCAAGTTTCTGATTATTAAAGAGAGAATTCAGAGTAAGATAGTATCTATATAACATACGGGAATGAACTCCTTGATTGCAGATCCTCTCACTAAAGGTATACTACCTAAGGTATTTCATGAGCACACTGCTCGTACATGTATGATTTTATTTCATAATATGTTGGTTTAGTGGGAGTTTGTATTTGTTGAATGTTCTTTTTGTTAGATACATATATTTGATTTTCTGCAGAATAAAGTAAATGGTTTAAAATTTGTTTGCTCTGAATGTGTTCTTTCTAATTGTAGTTCAAACATAAGGATAGAAAGACTAAATGTTGATCTCACTATAGATTAAAGAGTGACCAATTGGAAATAGATATGTTTGAGATCACATTGCTTGTAATTTCTTCCTACACATCTATACTTGATTTATGTCATTGAATATATTTAGTAAGGTGACCATTGATGGATCTAGTTACGAATATAAATGTAACGAATGTCGCTTTGATCTCATTCTAATATAGGAAATGGACCAGATTGTAAGTAAGGAATGTTTCCAAGAAGATACACTTTTGCATGCACTCAAGATTATGGAATATAAATGTCTTCAGAATTTCATATGTAGCCCAAGTGGGAGATTGTTAGGAAATTAATTATTTCCTATTGTGCGCCCATATGATTAATTAAACAGTTATATTATGGGCTATCAATTTTTAAGGGCCCAAAAAAGTAATTTAATTAATTGGGCTCAGGAAATATTAAATAGGTATGGGCTTTGTAATGTGTAGTTACCCATATTATGCAATTAGGGTTAATAAGGCTTGAGTTAACCTAATATAGAACATTATATCAGGGTTATGGTCCCCGAGACTAATCAGATGGCTACTTATCTCATCTTTCCCATTTGTGAGAGAGAACCCATTGATGAATATCAAGTGATTAGTCTGAGGAAGATCTCTATCCCGATGATTCATCACCATTGATTCAGGTACACTTATCTATGTGTTAAAAGAACTTTCGATGAATTGACATGTTGATTTGGGACTAAAAAATCTATTGAGATTTATGAATTTATTCCTAACATTTGTCATCACCACCAAGCTCTTCCTCGCCACCACTACCACCAGTACTCTCTTCCTCGCCTCCGTTGTTGCATCACCACTACCACACCACAAGCAACGTTTCCATCGCAGATGCTGTTGTCATTTGTCTCCATGGCCACCAGTTATGAACCCTCTCTCTCTCTCTCTCTCTCATCTTAGGTCACATACGGCTGAAATAAGATAATAAGCTAAAATAAAATAGTTTAGAGATATGAGGCCTAGGAGTTTATAGGAGGGTATAAATGTCAGTTTAGTTCATGAACTTGTTAACTGTCAAAGGACTAAATAATAAGAAAACAACTAAATTACAAAACAAATGTTTAAAAGGTTTTTTTACTAAAAAAGTTCTAAAATAAGAGCTAAATAATAAAAACTCCTTTTAAAAAAATGAAGTTATTTTTTTATATTCAATATTATATTAAACTACTACTACTATTATTATTATTATTATTATTATTATTATTATTATTATTATTATTATTATTATTATTATTATTATATTGAAAATATGAGGATATTATGAAAATTATAATTATTCCATTGGTATAAGCATATAATAACAATCAAACAAGAAAATTGAATAGTGATTCTATTTATAAATTTAATAATATGGTTTATAGAGTTAATTTGAAGTGTAATTAGGGTCACATAGTGTAATTAAAAATAAATAAATAAATTGGGTCAAAACCCGATTAGTATTGGGATAACCATCTTAGAAGGGCATTGCTGTTGACTCGTTCTATACACAAACAAGCAAGCAGTGAATTAATATTATTATCAGTTAATTTGTAATGGAACTATCACATCTAATAATTTAAAGGTTTTTTTAGGGGGTCCAAAAGTCAAAAAATAAATAAATAAATAAAACATTTTTAACGACTGTTAAAATTAAACTTGTTCAAAAGTACCAAAATTATTATTATTAAAAAATTATCCCTCTTTTATATACACAACTTCCACTTAATTTTTGAAATTCTACTTAATTTTTTAAAATTTTATTAAATTTTTAAAATTCTTCTTCATAATCTTAAAAAAAAAAAAATACTAAAATAAAAAATAAATAAATAAAAAAAATCCTAAGTTATTTTAGGAATATATGCCCATATCATTTTTCCGCCATTAATTTAATTCTTTCAAGAGATACCGGATTCATGTTGGAAATAATAATAATAATAATAATAATAATAATGAAAATCATAAGAATTTAGAACCAGAAAAGTAAGGTCATTATTTCAGATTGATCGAAACAGCTGTAAAATTTCATTTCAAATAAAAATTCTAATTAATTTAATTTTTTTATTAAAAATATACAATTTCTTTCAAAATGTACTAAATACCCTTATGTGCATTTTACTTATTTTTTTTTTAATATTTACTAATTTTTTTTATTCATAATTTATATATTTTTAAAAAAAAAATCTAAATACCCTTGAAAATCACTTACATTTATCCACATAATAATTAATAATTAATTTGAAATCCACAAGACAAATCAAGTGGAAATCCATTAAAATAAATCAAGTAGAATTCCACTAAAAATTAAAGAACCCAAAAATAATCAAACAAGTATCACCTTAACATATTCTCAAGAATAAATCTATTGAAAATTAAATTGAGAACCCAAATCCATTAAATAAATAAAAAAAATAAAAAAAATCCTATTGAATATCAATTTTGAATTACATTCCACTGAAAAAATAAAATAAAAAAATACACAAATCCTTAGGTGGGAATTCATTGAAAATTATAGAACCCTAAAAATGTAGAATATGAGCTGAAGAATTCAGAAACTTCAGACAAATAGATGGAGATGAATTTGTTGATTATATCTCACAATCACAATAATACGGAATTAATCAATAAACTAAAGCATACATGAATATTAGGACACAACAATAAATAATGGTAATTGAATGCGTACCTGTCTCGGCCATTGCAGGAGATTGAACTGTCGTAGCGGATTTCAAACTAGGTCTTCCTCCCTATGATCTAGATTATTGTGGTGGCAGCTCTCAATGGGAAAAAACTCTTAATCTAGACTAGGGAGATGACCTAGTTATATATATACTAGAGGTTGGGCCCTCCCATAACGGGTTTCAACGAAATCCTAAACCCACACTTGTCACTTAACTGAGCTTCTACATAAAAGATGCCACAACCCAAATCAAAATATGATCACTGATTATTTGGGCTGCTTAAATAATAGATTATCCATTAACCCGTTTTCGTAAAAAAATAATTCAATTAATGTTAGCCCATAAAAAATATTCCAACATTCTCCCACTTGAACTACATTAATTGAATAAATTTAATTTTGAAAATAAGACTCTCGAGTTAATAACAGAAAAAAAAAATTATTTTTGGTATGGCCACACCTTTTGTTTAAAAAAATGATAGTCTATAAGTAGCATCTTGATAAACTTATCCGGTCCAATATGATCTTAATATTAGATTATGATAGTCTATATATTAATCTCAATAAATATAAGACCTTTCATCCTCACAAATACTTATAATCATATCGACATGGATCATAGGCCCAGTAGTGTAGTTAGAAGCCAATGTCAACATGTGATCATTATCAATATGAATTGTTCTTATCGGTCCTCATTACAATTGCTTAACAAAATGAAATTGTTAATTACAATTTCTCAACAAAATGAAATTGCTAATTGCAATTTCTCAACAAAATGAAACTGCTGTAATTTATCAGTAATATGAAATTACTTGACTTTAACAAGTCATCTGTCTCTAACAATACATCACGAGATCTCAAAATAGTGATTCGTGACAACCAAAAGTATACAAGTATAATTCTTAAGGCACAATATCTTAAGATACCATATTGTATAATCAATTCAAATAATATGATATGCAATAATATAATACGCAATAATGATGATTATCAAATAGATTTCAATTTTACAAAACGCATAACAATAGTTATCATAACGTAATTATCAAAATAAAAGAAAATACAAAATCTCCCACTAAACTAGAGAATCAAAAGACTCAATGACGCCCATATTCACAACATGTTCCTTGAACTCTATAGGTCTTAAACATTAATTTAGTATAATCAGTTCAAATAATATAATACACAACAATACAATGTGCAATAATGATAATCATCAAATATAATTCAATTTTGCAAAACGCATAATAATAGTGGTCACAATGTATCATAAAATTAAAAAACAAAATACAAGAAAACTCTCACTAAACTGGAGAATCAAAATACTCAAATAAGTATAAGCAATACAATATAAGAATTAATTGTATCATCATAACTCTCCTTTGGGTAGAATCTACAATAAATAATTATTCTTTAAGTATGAAGATCAACAAAATAAGGAAAACTTTATAGCAATAGTGATCAATGCTTACACGACACAATCATCAAAATAAAGAAGATTACAAAGATTCTCATTAAATCAAGGAATCAATTTAGAATTTCATTGTGACGTTATTGTTGTTCACAACAAAAAGAAATTACTTTCACAACAAAATTGCAACTAGATCAATTATGGGTAATGAGCAAAATGCTCAATTAAGTATAGGTAATACAATATAAGAATCCATTGTGTTATCATAAATTTCCTTTTGGGCAGAATTTACAATAAATAATTATTCTTTAATCATGAAAATCAATAAAATAAAATAAAAATATTACAGATTTAAAAATCAATTCCCTTTGGGTAGATTAAGCTTTAAATCCATATATTTTTTTCAAAATATAATGAAACAAATAATCTTTCAAAATTCATTCATTTTGGGCAAATAAATTTATCAAATCATTTATTTCACATAATATTTTCGTGCAATTAAATTAATTTGCACAATAATCCACTTTGGGTAGGTGAATGCACAAATTAATCTGAAATTTTCTCATCAACAAAATAGGAACTCTAAAACTTGCAAATTATGTTGGTTAAATCACTTTGGTAAAATACCCTCAACAATTCACAAGCAAACGTTCAAAATTAGAAAAATTAAGCTATATTATCCAACAATTAAATTAATCTGCACAATAATCTCTTTTGGGCAGGTGAATGCACAAATTAATCTAAAATTTTTTTATCAACAAAATAGAAATTCAAAAACTTGCAAACTATGTTGTTAAATCACTTTGGTAAAATAACATTAACAATTCACAAGCAAACGTTCTAAATTGAAAAATTTAAACTATATTACCCAACAAGTAAATTAATTTGCACAATAATCCCATTTGGGTAAGTGAATGCACGCATTAATCTAAAATTATTCCATCAATAAAGTAGGAACTCAAAAACTTGTAAATTATGTTGGTTAAATCACTTTGGTAAAATAACTTTAACAATTGACAAACAAACATTCCAAATTAGGAAAATTAAGTTATATTACCCAACAATTAAATTAATCTGTACAATAACCCTATTTGGGCAGGTGAATACACAAATTAATCTAAAAAAAATTTCATCAACAAAATAGGAACTCGAAAACTTGCAAACTATGTTAGTTAAATCACTTTGGCAAAATAACCTCAACAATTCACAAGCAACTGTTCCAAAATGAAAAAATTAAACAATACTGCCTAACCACAATAGTGCATATTAGTGACATATATGCATATGATCAAAATAAGATGAAGTACGTTATAAAATGTACTTTCAGTGATTAACGATCAATTATAATTGCAAAAATTTGAATAACAATTTTACTGCACTCTGAAACTAATTATTAAATTAGTCTCTATATAGAATAAAAATTAAAGGCTTGAAATTGAAAAACTATAATTAATCATAATTAATATTTTTATGAGCTCCTTAATATGAACCTCAAAAGTCGAAAGTTGTAACTAAAAAAGTCTAGTTGACTGAGATATTACATAGGCCCAAATCCAAAAGCAATATCTACATAATAAGCCCAAACCTAGATCCTTACCAAGATGTTATAATCACGGTGAAAGTGTTTTCAATTCAAGGCATTCTCATATATTCATGAATAATTTATCCATATTAGTAATTCTATTAGGCTTGTTAATTAATAAATAAGTAATGGCCTAACAGAACCATCAGAATATATGTATGACCCATTAAATATTTTAAGGTCCAGATAATACAAGAAGAAACCCATGCGAAATTATATAAAAATAATTTGGTACTTTTCTTTCGTTTCAAAACGCAAATATATTGCTCCAAATATAACCCAAATTCGAAAAATGAAAAATCTCATTTTCATTGATGGAAGGTGTAGTAATAACCAAATTAGGTATTAACATCATACTTAAATCACTCAGAATCCTGAATACATATCATACATCTGATTATTTATGACCACTTTTCAATAGTGCTCTATTCAATTTAGCTTCTATCGAGTTATCAAAATAAAATAAGAATATAATTCTCTCAATCATGTCACTCATCATGTAAGTATTTCACAAAGACAAAAAATAGAAAGATAAGAAGTCGATCTACTTTAGGATTCCTAACCATTAATTACATGAATAAAACAACCATCAGTTCATTGCACTTCAGAAAAGAACATATAAAGTTAATAAGACATCTTATACGTTTAAATTGAAACTACTTGGAATAGGTGAGATTCTAGTTAAATTTTTTAGGTACTTAGTGTCAAAACCCCTAACCCTAATTTCAATCCCCTCTGCCATACCACCTGAACGTTGCCACCACCTCGTTGCCACCATTCGACTCTATCAAATGAACGTCGATATTCTTATCAGGGATAATGTGGACTTTTGACAAACGACTACGAACGTATATCAAGTGAAAACCCAACATCGACGTGGAATTCAACACACCCAACAACAAATAAGAGTCTTAAAGTAGAAAACCCAATGGGTTTAACTCAGTCTCAAAGAAAACCTTAGCTCAGGATTAGGTAACATAAGTGATGTGGGATTCAACAAAGAATAATATCCTCAAAATAAAATAAACACACCCTTTATAACATATTTTGTGAGCAATATGCAACTACCCAATCATCTAATCCAAACTAGGACCACATCTTCATGATCAATTAAAAAGTATTTAGGATTTGAAAAAGACTTTGTGATTTTTTTTCATGAGCCAAGATAATAAAACTCAAAGTATGAGTTAACTTCTTTGAGCTCTCATATTTGCTCTTTAAAATAATAGAGACATACCCCATTTTACTTGAATAATAACTTATCATAGTTTATTAATCATATAACTAATCGAAGAAAAGGGATATATGTATTATCCCTATAATGCTTACTTCATCCATGTACAATTTATAAACTTTGAACGATATCATGAAATCAAATGTAAATGTCAGGGGTCGAAAATGTCATTAAGCAAAAAAAGAAAAAAAAAAAAAAAAACAACAACAATAATGTTGCTCACATAATAAGCCAATGCTCAGTATTCAATTGATTTGTTCAAAACGATTTTTCGCTTGTTATCGATTTTTAGACTTTTTTAGTTGAAACTACTAAGCTTGCGAGTAAAAATAGGATTTTCAATTTATCTACAACTATTCATTCGATTAAGGGCTGATATCAGCATGACCTCACAATCATCAGCCAAGCAAAAAATTAAGCCCAAATACTACCTATAATACTACCTATATCATCATATACTCTTACGATTTTGAATGAGTATACTATAATTACTCATGAATGAATATTATTAAAACATTATAAACCAGTTATAAGAAGTCAATATTTTATCAAAATATGAACAATAAAAATCACTCGTTTTAGGATGGTCAATATTTCATCCATAAACATATTTCACATAATTGATTATAAAATATGTGATTTTCCCAAAATACAAAGAACACATACGATAATACAATGACAATTACAAACGCAATTTACAGAAAAAAAAAAATCAAACTTTCCACCTCGCGAATGCAAATATAGTGAATTTAAAAAAGGTGATTATGTAACAATTGTTAGCATAATTTATCCTAAAACACAATAATGCAGTGATAATTACAAATGCAATTTACAAAAAATTGGGATTTCGTCCTCACAAATGCAATCTCCCAGAGACATAGTGATAACCAGTAGCAATTAATGAGAAAATAAGATTTTTACATATTTCCAAGCAAAACTTATAGAATGGGGACATATATATCAATATCCAAGCTTTAATACTAAGGTTGGATTCTTCTGAAATTTTTGTCAGATAACTGCTATTGAACTACTTGGTTAAGGGTCTCAATGAAAATTATTAGTTTCTAGTAAATTTTTACACTGATATTGGTGTCAATGAAAAACCATAATTATCTCATTAAGTGCTTTTGCTTGATTGTTTATCAATTATTCTGCGAACCCAACTATAGAAAAAAAAAAAAAAACAATTGGAAGACAGGGATCACAACAACAAATCCAAGAAGAAAATAAACTAACTATTATCGTTTAATCGAGATCTCACCTACAGAAAACAAAAAAATGGCAAAACTTTTGAGAAACCGTTGTTTCGACACGCCGACATCGCCACAATTGCATAGAGAGTTTTAAACTAATTATTGAATTAGTTTTATGTAACTTAAAACTAATTAAGAGATTACACATCAATAAAATTTAATCAAAGGAGAGTGAGTACTGAAATTTCATTACAAATCATCCAATATAATATTCTGCAAAGTTTTCAACAGAAAATCATGCCAAAAAATAATTTTAAACTAATTAAATTATATAGTAAGTAATAATTAACTAAAAATTATTTTTAATCCTTAAAAAATAAAATAAATTTTACAAAAAATTAGAAGACCAAAAAACAAGTGCATAGAAAAAAAAGGGATCCAAAACGGATCCTGAAAGAGGGTTCACGTGCTCTCACGCTCCTATGTCGAGAGTGGAGATTACGGAATGTGGCTGGAGGTTGTCGCGGGTCTGAACCGGGTCAACTCGACTCGATTTTGACCCATTTGTGCAAAAATCCTAAAACGCGCCGTTTTCTCCAACTTTTTTATGGGGTTATGTAGATTTATGTTTTTCTAACATTCCTATAACAATTAATTGAAGAAAAAATTATAAAATCATCCCCAAACATGAAGAACAATTCGCGGTTTTTAGGTTTTCTCACTCTTCCATGGCCAAAATCTAAAACTTGATATTAGTCCTTATTTCTACCAAATTTTATATGGGTTTGCACCTAATATTAATTTGAAAACTATATAAAACGTTTAATTGAACAAAAAAAAATCATCAATCTTCATCAATTTTTTTTTAAAAAAGAAAAAGAGTCTCAGTTTTCTAGGGTTCTTAGCCGAAATTTTGAAGTTGAAATACTCATAGATTAGCCAATCAATTAGCATGCATAATATATCAAATTAAATCTTGAATCAATAGGAATAAAATCCCTAAGGTTTTACAGTCAATAGAAGCAAAAAAGTACATGAAATCACTGCCCTAAGTTTCAGTTCAGAAGTTTTCTAGGGTTTGTAGCCGAAACTTCAACGTTGAAATTCTCTCTGATTACCCAACCAAATTATACGTATAATATATAAAATTAAAGCTTGAATCTATATGAATAAAATCCCTAATGTTTTATAGTTAATTAAAACAAAACATCTCATGAAATCATAGCCGCAAGTTTCGGTTTCTTGAATGCACAGAAACTAAAGAAAATTTCAAAAAACTAATTGTAGATCCTAAATCATGTATGTAGGCTCTGATACTACATGTTGATTATATCTCACAATCACAATAATACATAATTAATCAATAAACGAAAGCATACATGAATATTAGGACACAACAATAAAGAATAGTAATCGAATGCGTACCTGTCTCGACGATTGCAGGAGATTGAACTGTCGTAGCGGATTACAAATTAGGTCTTCCTCCCTATAATTTAGATTATTGTGGTGACGGCTCTTAATGGAAAAAAACCCTTAATCTAAACTAGGGAGGATACCTAATTATATATATACTAGGGTTTCTCGTTGGGTCCTCCTATAACGGACTTCAACAAAATTCTAAACTTACACTTGTCACTTAACTAGACTTCTACATAAAAGACGCCACAGCTCAAGTCAAAATATAATTACTGATTATTTGGGCTGTTTAAATAATAAATTATCCATTAACCTATTTTTGTAAAACAATTAATTTTATTAATGTTAGCTCATAAAAAATATTCCAACAGAATTAACATCTGCAAATGTAGAAATCAAACAACAATTTAAGTAAATCATCGAGATTCAAGTAATCAAAAATCTCGAACATGTTACAATGAATAAATCAGATATACTTAGATTTAACAAGATCTACTTAGATCTGGCAAGATCTAAGTAGAAAGAAGCAGCAACAAGGTTGCTTTCGACGACTAACTGAACGAGATTGTGGACTAACAAGATCTAGGCTAGATCTGGCTGATAAAGGAGACGGCGACGATGGCAATAGCTGTGCAACAATCGAACGACAGTAGCAGTGGTAACGATGACAACAACTGGTGATGGCAACGATGACGATAGCAGCATGGGCGACCTTGAACGACAGGGACTATACAACAATTGAATGGTAGCGGCGGTGGAAACAACGACAGCTGGGGGTGGCAACGATGACGACGACAGCGTGGGCTACGACGACGAACGACAACAACATATACGGAGACGACGTTCGGTAGTATGGGCAATGGAGATGAAAGACAGGGGTGATGTTAAGAGATTGGAGAGAGAGAGAGAGAGAGAGAAAGAGAGAGAGAGATGAGAGAAAGAGAGGGCATGAGAAATGGGAGAGAGAGGCTGTGAAATATGAGAGATGAATACGAAAATTTAGGTTTTTAGGAGTTTTTATATAAATGGTAGATTACATTTTTTAAAAATAATTAGATTAAATTATTTTTAAAAAATAGTACTTATGAACAAAATTTTATTTGACTAGGTTTTCGAAAGTTGTTGCATTTTAAGATGGAAGTTTTGGAAGAAAATTCCTAATTTAAACACAAATATATTTCTATAGACTAAATCACACGTGGTACCCTTAAAGTTTGAGTATGATCTCAATATGCTCCTTGATATTTCAATTTTTACAATATACCACATCATATTTGAATTTTACCTCTACTTGGTCTAATTGACATGTTTCTTTCATCTTAATTTCCAGAGCAACACTTGCATCACACGTTGTTTTTCTCCCAATTACGATGCATGTGTGATACACACGTTGTTACTTTGACACATGTTGTTACTTTGACAATTAAGATGACTAAAATATGTCAAACGAACCAATTAAAAATAAAAATCAAACTTCAAGGGGTACGTTGCAAAAATTAAAATATCAATGGACACCTTGAAATTGCACTCAAACATTAGGGATGCAAAATGTGATTATCCTACTTCTATGTATATTTTAAGATAAAATAAAAATATTATTAGGAGATTAGTGTTGATCCGTGCTATGAAAACAATTAAAATAACTATAATTATCAGTTTATTTATCCTAAATATTTGATCACTTCAATAAAAAATGTTTTTTTTTTAAGTAATATCAAATCTAAAAAGTTAAATTATAGAAAGACATTTCTACTTATTTTTTAAAGCACAAAGTGTAAATAAATTTTATCGTAGGTTGAAAACATATAGAGAAGATAGATGGACAGAAACAATAGGAAATTGGAGAAAGTAAAATATATAAATAAATATAATTCTGTGAGAACATAACACAATTAAAGAAAATCACAACTCTAGAAATTAAATTTCATTTAGAGGAGATTTCTTATTACTCTTATATTCCTTCGGCAATATAAACGTGAGAAGGAAGAGAGAGAGTGAAACTATGATGCAGAGGTTCTCGTATTTATATATTTTTTAAACTAAAATATAAAATAATGAAAATTATTATGTGATTAAAAATAATAAAAATTCAAAACTCTAAAAATTAGAATTTAGAAAGATGACCTCTCATGCCTCTTATATATCATTACTTGTATGGATAGCCGAAAATTAGTTGACTCATTTTTTTAGGAAGTTAATTATCACAAAGAATAGAAATTATGGGGGTCAAAATGACTGTGGACGAAACAATAGATCGAAAATGTAATTATTGGCATTGACATCCAATTCAAGCGCGAAAGAAGGCACAGGTTTGATTTTGAAAATAATTTTCCAATTTTATTTTTTTATTAATGTTCATGTTTAAAAAAAAGAAAAGTAAATAAAATATGATCTTTTAAAAAAAAATAAAAATTGATGAAGGGTATTTGGTCTTTAATTTTGAAATTAGGTTATGAACGGATTGAACCTAAAATTGAGATTGACCCATGAATCAATGGCAAATCAAACCCGTAAAGCTCCGGATTCAAAATTTTGCCCGATTGGAATATTATTAAAGAGTCACATTGTTCACGCCTAAGTCTAATGCCGAGGACATGTCCTTCTAGTAGATTGATTACATTTATTATTAGGTGCTCTCTCTCTCTCTCTTCACTGTTTTTCACCAAGTAAGAATCTATAAATATCCAAATCGTGAAGGTGTAGAGGTAAGTTCAAAATCCCTATACATTTCAACTGAAAAATATTCAAAATCCTTTATTCTGGCTCTAGAGGTTCTTCACTAGAATTCAAACCCTTGGTGTAAGAATTCTTCGAGATATATCTTTGATGAGGAGATAAGGATTTTGAAGATATTTCATTAGTTACTATATTCTCTATATTCAGGTAGTGTATATTTCTTGGGAGAATGAAATGTTATAGAGAATTAAAAAATAAAGATATAATAGAAAATTATTAATTTTACAAAATAATAAAAATATAATATTTATTGTGAAAATTATTTTATAAAAGTATTTTTGAATTTTTGGAAAACAAGAAGAGTACCGTTTGTATGAACTATTTCACAATCATAGAGACAAATTGAAATCAAGGTTGGGTTTGGATGGGTGATTAGTGGGCCGGGTCATTACGTAAATTTACCCATTTATTAAGGGGATTCAAAGGAATGGATTCGTATCGGGTTGGGGTTTCACCCATCAGCCCAAGCCCCAATTTATCCCTTCTCAACTTGGGGCAACTTTATATGGATCACCATTTGTAATTTATTTTTTTCATAAAAAAATAAAAAAATGAAAAAATAAAAAAATAAAAAAATAAAAGAAGAAGAAAAGAAAAGATACAAAAAAGAACAGAAAAAAAAAAATAAAAAAATTGAAGCACCAACCAGAAACAACAACAATAATAATAATTTCGAAGCCATATTTTACCAATTAAAATTAAAAAGTAAAAAAATTAAAATGAATTTTAAAGTGACATTTTAAAAAACCTCACATTTTGCCACAAAAAAAAGTATATGTTTTTGTTAAATAAACTTGAGTACGTCAAATTTGTATTAATTAAATACTTTAAAATGAAGCTTAGATGAAAAAGTCTTTTTTTTTTTTTTTTTACCATATATTATTAAGAGTTATTATAAGGAATTAACCATACAAAGAGTTTTATTTGTAGAAGAACCCCTAAAAAACAATGTGTAGAATTAGTTTTTGACGATTGATTAAATCAAAGAATTGACATTATTGTCCTCGCATAAATCGTACAGAACAACAATGAAATGTTGGTTAAGGTAAGTTATAATTCAATTAAATTTTGCAGTTTCCATCTTTACGCACACTATTTTTGAATATCACGTTTATTCTCACATTTCGTTGTTCTGGACATCGTAGACGGTTGAGAAGGAGTTGGTTGTGCATAGAATCGCAAGTTAGTCACATTAGTAAGTGTTCAAGGTATGTTCCATGTTAATGTCAAAAGAGTGGCTATTTATTAAGTTATTTTTTGTTTGAATCTATTTTCTTAGAATTTTAAATGGTTACGTCTGTATTCGTCGAAGTTGATTTTTGTCGTCTCCCCAAATTTTGAACGTTCACATATAATCTTGTAAAAGTGGATAGTAAATATGTTTGAAATTAAGCATTTTTTTGGTGTTTTATAAGTTATTATTTCGAAATAGTATGAACATTCATAACTATATAACAATAGTGTAAATGTTTACATCGATAGTCCTATTAAATCTTGTATTTTACGAGTTATTGTTTCGAAATAGTGTGAACATTCACAATAGTATAACAACCTTATGAATGTTCACACCGATAATCCTATAAAATTAGGTAATTTACTAGTTATTGTTTTAAAATAGTGTGAACAATCACAACAATATATAACAATGTAACTGTTCACAATTATAATTACGATCGTTAAAATGGAGTGTAATATTTGAATGTTTCACATTAACAATTTGATATTTGTCATTAAGGAAAGTCATAAATGTGAATATATTCACAATAGGCATTATGAACATTTACAGTAGTTCACAACAGTCATTGCAATTATTGTATTAAATGTTTAAAATAATAAAATAAATGTGAATGTTCACAGTTAAAGGAAACTGTTAACCCAAAGATTTATCTAAGAGGGGGTGAATTTATTTATTTTTTATTTTTTTAAAGTCTAATCAAATTAATTGAAGCTAGTCAATTTTAATCTGATTAATTACGAAAGCATTATACTAAGCATACACAAATAGATAAGGGATAGAAACAAGAGATAACATATATTTTATAATAGTTCGGTAAGCTACTCTTGCTTATGTCTAATCTTCTGAGCTCTTGTAGGGAATTCAATTCACTAAATCCTTATGATCCTTTTACAAGGTGAGTGAGACACCACGGATTTTTTGGAAGTAAAGGAAGTAGAGATCAAGAAGAAGAGGAAAATAACTTTTCATTCCTCTCGAAATCCTCCAAATCTGTTCATTTTTGAAAAATGATTTTCAAGAGCTTTTCTAGGCGTCGATTTTGAAAACATTGTTTGAGTCGGGATTTGTGTTGAAAATGGAATCGTCACCTAGCATGAGTTAAATGGTATGATAGGTCACCAGGATTTTAAAATTTTATTTTTTTATTTTGAAATGGCCTGTGTTTGACTCGTAAAGGTATTGCACAAGAGATTTCTTTAAGTTCGGGGAAGGAATTAAGCCCCCCAAGACACCCGTCAAAAAATACTACCTCAGTCTAAATAGATGTTCACATTTAAACAAATTTCAAGTAATTTTCTTTGGTTTTATTTAAAAAAATAATTTCCAATTTTATATTTGTCTTTTTTATGAATTTTTATGTAAGGAAAACAAATAAATGTCTTTATCTAACAACAGTAACAGATAAAACATATTGAAAATAAAAATATTTTTTGTATTTTCTTACGACCGAACCTTATAAAGGTTGCCTATGTATCCCGGTTAACATGGAGAATTAGGTCGAAACGTAGTTCATTTGTTCAAGATGAATGGATTTTTATTTAGATAGGTGATCAAACCCGTATGTAGGTTGCCTACGTATCCCAGATCAATGAGAATCAGGTCAGGACATAGTTCATTTATGCAAGGTGGACTGATTTTTATTAGAGAGGTGACCAAACCCGTATGTGGGTTGCCTACAAGGATAACTAAGGGTCAGGTCAACACATAGTTCATTTATTTAAAATGAGCTGATTTATTTAATTAGGTGACTAAACCCGTACGTGTGTTTCCTACGTACTTGGACGAATATCCAAGGATTAGGTCATCATGTAGTTCGTTTGGTGAAAATGAACTTGATTTTTTTATTATAGGTTATTGAACTCGTCTGTGGGTTGCCTACGTACCTTGGCAAATAACCAAGGATCAAGTCAGCACGTAGTTAATTTATTTCAAATGATCTGATTTTGTTTTGATTGTATTATTAAACAAGGCATGAATCATACGATGATATGTGAACACTTTCTTTGATATTGTCAAGAACACCACAACCGAATTCATTTGTGTAAGCAAGGTTAGTGTTCATATTTGGCTTATTAGTTAAAAAGAAGAAAAAAAAAAAAAACGTAGTATATATATGTCAATCCTACTCGTAACAAATAAAGACGGGAACATTTCAAAGGAAGGTGCACACATATCCCCGAAGAAATAAGAATCATCTATTTATCTCTATTTTTTAGCCACAAGGGTCTCGACAGTGTAGTGTGTGTGTGTGTGTGTGTGTGTGTGTGTGTGTGTGGTGTGTATAAGGTGCCAGTCCATAAGCCTGAAGAATTAGTGCCAGTCTATGATCTTAATGTTTAGCAATAAGTAAAGTCAGTTATTAATAGTATATGGTTGGATTAGCAGTTAATAGAGTTTGTTTTGATGTGTTCATGAGAGAATCACAGAGACTATGGAAAACTCATAGTGTGATGATGTTTTGTGTATGATCCTCACATGTTCTTAACATGTTCTCGAATATTTTTGGTCCTCACATATTCTTGAATGTTCTTAATGTTCCTGACATATTTTGGATAGTTTTGACATGGTTTGATGAAATTGACATACTTTTAATCTTTTTTACTTGATTATATGTTATATATGCTATGTAGATGAAACATATGTTTAGAAACTGTATGAACATGCTAGGTATAAGAAAAATAAACATATTTAAGACAAGAGTGATGGTTTTTCAAGAAACATACCTAAATTAGAGGAATGGTCTTTCCCTAAACAAATGTCTTTTTCTCATTCTTTGAATGGTCTTGGTTGTGCTCGATTGTTTTGCCGTCAACCTCTTGAGATCTTACTCCAAGATCCCCAAGAACTCCTTCAGGATGGAATTTCAATAGAATTTTGAGATGTTTGTTGAAGCAGAAGCTTGAAAACCCTAATGACCCGAGAGCAATGCTCGAGCCTAGAGGGAGAAAGTAAGGGTTTCAACTCTTTGATTTATGAAAACAGGACCCTGTAGTTATAGGCTGGGAGGGCTGTGCATTGTTCAATGCCCAGGCAATTCCAGTTTAATCCTTAGGGTTTGTTTGTCTTGGGGCTCATCTCCTTATGTCTTGATGTTGAATGTCTTTGAACGAATCTCAAAGATTTTGTAAGATCTTTTAAAGATTTGGTAATGATTACCAAATCATTAAATATATAGGTGCAATGATTGGCAATCATTAGTTATTATTACCAAATCTTGATATGATTGGTTACACATGGGATCATTTATGGCTTGATGTGACCTTTTCGGTTTGGTTTTATAGCTAAGTACTGGTTACTAGCACTATTTCGGTTTAGTTTCCATAAATGCTTTGGAGGTTCGATGTATTTAGTCTTGAATTGTCATTTGAAATTTAATGCATGATAGTGACACTGATGTGATGGGCATTGAATCAGTTCAAATTGAGTTGAATCGGTTCGGTTTGCCTTATAGCGGGTAGTCATATTTCAAGTGTTTTAGTTTCTCCTAAGATATTTTTCTCAAAATATCTTGTTACCTTGAATGTGGTACTTCCACGTCATCCCAAATGTTTAATTCTTGATGGGATGGACATTTAATGTCTTCATTAAATGTATCCTAGGTGGCGAAACGGATCTATTAGTATGATAACCATTAGTTACTTCTTAAGTAACTAGGTTTCCTTCCTTAGATATTTTATAGAAAATATCTAGAAAATATCATAGCAATTTAATACTTATTAATGAGTCATTAAATGCTTGGTTGGGTCCTTGATTTGATGAGCTTTTAATGCTAATAATGATGACTTCGGTTTGATTGATTTTGAATCGAGTCCTAATCCTTAGTTACCTTGTGTAACGTGGATTTGTCAAGGCAATTTTAAGAATTGATTAAGGTCTTTTGGATTTAATTTATGGATATTATAACTTTAAACAAATATTTGAATATGTATTTTTGGTGTCAAATAAACGAAATTGATAATAGTAAATGTTTTAGAGGTAAAAGTAAGTAAAAGAGGTAAATTAGTAAAATGTCCTATAATTAAAGGGTAGTATCTAATTTTCATTTATATTAAAGGTGATAAAAATAATTCTTTAATAAAGTCATCTTAGTCCCTCTTTAACTTTAGAAATTTTGAAGTTGACCTGAAACTTTTACTTAACCGAATTTTATCAGATTTGACATTTTTTTGTGTTATCCAATGTGATATAGGGTAGAAATTCATTCCCTTTAAAACTCAATGTAAAATTTGAACTTGTACTTTCAAATCGATACTGACTGGACGGGACAAAATACGGTGTTTACAACTGCCCCTCTTTGTCATGAGAGTTTACTCATAATCCTAAAGAATGAGACAAATGTATTTTGTTCCGCTAGACATGAAATTTAAAGACAAAAATTTAAAGTTTGACTGAAGCAAAGTTTAAGAGTGTACCTGAACTTTGGTACATCTACCCTCTGGAAATGGTAAAGGATTTTCTCTAAAGAAGTTGAATGATCATTCCTCAAAGATCTCAAATGAGGTTGAATGATCAATCCTTGAAGATCTCAAAGGAGGTTGAATGATTGGTCCTTGAGTATACTACAGAAAGGAAATTTAATGCTTATAGTGATTTGGTGAGAAAGAGTCTAGTCGACTCTCCTCATGTGAAATTTGGAATTTTGCTTCTATCACCAGAGATAATGATTTTTTGTTTCTATCACCAGAGATAGAAATTTGTTGCTTTTATCACTAGAGACAGGAATCTGTTGCTTCTATCACCAGAGACAAGAATTTGTTGCTTCTATCACAAGAGACATGTATGCTTTGCTTCTATCACCAGAGATAGGTATGTTTAGCTTTTATCACCAGAGATAGGTAGGCTTCGCTTTTATCACCAGAGATAGGTAGGTTTAGCTTCTATCACTAAATATAGGGATTGGTTGCTTCTATCACTAGAGATAGAGATTGGTTGTTTCAATCACCAGAGATAGGGATTGGTTTCTTGATACCGTGCTCTAGGGATAGCAAGGAACATAGTGACGGGACTCAGACATAGTGATCTAAAGATAGCAAAGAACACAGTGAAATGTTTTTTTGGATTCTGACACAGTGATCTAAAGATAGCAAAAAACAAAGTGAAAGATTTTTTGTTTTTGATGCATCCGTCACCAGAGACGGGAATATGATGCTAGGGTTTTGTTTAAGTGTATAACTGAACCCGTATGTGGGTTTTCCTATATATCTTAGGATAGTTAAGAGTCAAGTCAAATGTAGTTCTAACAATTAAAGTAAATTAGATATTGATCGATTGATTGAAGCAGTAGTTTAGACATTGATTGATTAATTAAAGCAATAATTTAGAGATTGATTGATTTGATTGAGTATAGATCAACATTTGGTGGAAAATGTTCTTGGTTAGAAAAACCGATTCGTGGGTCGTCATATCAATACATGATCGAAAAATGACTAAAAGGATTCTTAACTGAGAACTCTCTCGGTAAAACTCGACACTTAGTGGAGTTTTATGGTCACATCTACCTGGGACTATTGATGAGGATTAGAAAACTTCCTGTGAATTTTTTTACCTCAGATAAAATGTGCCCCGGTCTTAGACTCGGGCTTGATGATGCTTGTTTATTTTCAGGGATTATAGATTACTGATAGGTGTAAAATACCTATCTACTTCTAAACCGAATTTGATAGTTTTCGAGTGTTTTATTTATATTTAATTGTGTTTTAGTTTGTTTTTAGTTAATTCAGGTATAGGGACGCAAACAAGTGACAAACGAGCGAAAACGGTGAAAAAATGGTGAAGAAACATTGAAGGAACAAGGTTTCAAGAACACAAGAGCCATCGCCGTGGCAAAAAATCCACCACCGCGGTAATGAGAATGCAGAGGATGCTGAAAATGAGCAAAGTCCCACCGCCTAGGTGGAGAAGAGGCAGAAAGTTTAAGCTGTTCCATTGCCGCGGTGCTCATACCCACTGCCGCGGTGTAGATTGAACTGACTTACTCACCATCTAGGTGGTGAACGATCAGAAAGTTTGGAAAGCTGGCTGACATCCCCACCGCCACGGCACTAATCCCCAATGTTGTGGCGGTCAGCTCTGCAGCAGAAAGAAGATATTTTCTGATATTTTGAAGCCTTGCACCTATAAATACCCATTCTCCCACTTCTATTAAAGCCATTTGGGAGGTCTGGACACTGTTGGATGCCCTTAACCTTAGGAGGTGATCCTTGGCCATTCTTGAAGAAGACATTCATCATCCAAAAAAGAGAAAACATTGGCGAATCGATATTTAGCAATAGTGGATCACTCCACTTTAAGATTTGATCTTTCTCTCTTTATTTCTCTTTTTGTAATTTAATGTTTTATTGTAAATGATGATGAATATCTCTTGTATTAAGGCTTATATGGTCAAGATCACGATAGATTAGATAAACATTAGCTAGGGATCGATGTAATTGTGTAAATACTAGTTTGATGAAATATATGCTTCTTTAACAGTTGTTTTCTTTTAAATTTGATTGTGTTTATCATTTCATGAAAACTTCAATATGCTTGTTAACGTATTAGGGTTGGATTTGAGAATCTAGGGTTTGACGTTCGGAAGAGATAACCTTGGATTCGGATTAGGGTAAACACATCGTTACGATCTAACGACCCGGGAGGGCATTAGTTAGTGTGCAATCGATGACGTTGGGGTAAGACTCACGTGGCTTATAGTCGTTAAGACATTGAGGGGGATCTCTTCGTTGGCATGAAGTCGCGTATTCCCCCATCTTACACTCGGAAGAGGTGGTAGAGGAGTTTTAGAACTGAGATTGTCGGATACCATAAACACCGTTATTGTTAACTAAACGAAATCAAACATGTATTAAGTAAACAAAATCAATCCCTAGGTAATCAACATAGTTAGGATTAACCCACTAATTGTAGTTTAATTTAGTTTTAATTAGTTTAATTTTAAATCATTTCTTTAACCGTATGGATAATAGGAGACTATACCAATTGCGGTATTCAATTATTCAACTCGTCCCTGTAGGAACGATATCCGATCTTAAAGATCCACTATATTAAAACTGGACCTCGTGCATTTGCGAGTAGTCAATACATGAGCGTGTAACAAACACTTCACCGTACAAGTTTTTGGCACCATTGCTGGGAACGGTGTTGAATTGGTTGATATTGCGACTAAGTTGTTGAATATTAATTCAGACAATTCTTCTATTTTAATTTTCTTTTTATTTATTTTGTTAATTCATTTCGTGAGTTCTGATCAAACAATGCATTTAATGTAGAAGAAGTTGAAATTCTTGACTCTTAATCCCAAGATCGAGAGTAAGTTGAAAAGGATAAGGAGAGAGAGAAGAATCCAACTTCAATACCATGAATCGTGATCCAACAGAGCATTTTTTTTTTCAAAATTCCTTATCTATGAGGGATTTTGGTGAATAATGCTCAACCAAGTCTAACTAGGAATGCTAAATCGAGCAAGTTACATTTTTTGATCCAAAACCGAGGGTATCAATTTTTACCCGATTTTTGCTATTATTTATTTTTTTGGAGGCCGCATTGGTCTCGGAGCGTGTTTGGAGGTAAATTAAGGAGTGAGGATATTCAAAGATGTATTTCACACTTAAAATGGTTGAAAAAGCAAAGTAGAAATACATGGTGAGGAGTCTTTGTGTGAAAACTTGAATAAAAAATGAAAATCCAGAAATAAGAACACCGCCGAGGTGTTGGACGTACCGCTGAGGCGGTGAAAATGCAGTAAGTTAAGTTTCAGCACAAATGCCTTATCGCTGCAGCGGAGAAATCCACTGCTACGGCGGTGAAGTAGCAGAATGTTTTGTTTTGAAAAAGGCGCTTCACCGCCTAGGTGGTGAAATAGGATAAACATTTGGTTTTAAAAAGATGCTCACACCATCACAGCGGTGATTTCTACTGCCGTGGCGGTGAGGCCTCTGTTTGATTAAAACCAACCCACTAAAACAAAAATGCCACATCCTTTTCAAAAACTCCCAAATCTCTCGAAACCCATCCCTCGAAACCGTCCAACCCTCTAAATTGTCCTTCTCTTAACAAAACTCGTGATTTCCACCACAAATCCTTCTCCAAACATCCGATGTCTCCCCATTTTCGAAAAAGGTAGGGTTTGAGGCACGACGGTATGATTTCTTCAATTTTCTATTGTTTGGGCTGCCATTTCTCAACAAGTAAGTGTTTAAGCTTCTACATTTTATGTATTAGTTGAAATATTTGATTGATTTGCAATATTATCTCAAAAATCAATGATTGTGGATTGTGCCCTACCCCTTAAACCCCTATTTTTTTGCAATTTTTGTGTTATAAGGGATTTTGGTTTGATTTTTGGTGATAAACTTAGTTGTTTTGGATTGTTTAATTATGTGAAACAAAAATGCATGCTACATTGTTACTATTTTGTTCAAATCGTTGCAATGGGTGTATGTGTGTTGAAATTGGACCTTGTTCTTGATAGTGTTAATTCAAGGGTTTGTTTTTATTTTGAGTATATGATTGGGTTGTTCTCGTTTGTGAATGTTGTTGCTAGGAATCACACCAAAAAAGGTTGCTTCAAAAAGGGCTCGCGGTGAAGGGTCGGGGTTAGTTCCTAACTTCGATTCCACCAAATTTGTTTCAAAAGCGGCCGAGGAGCACTTTGTTAAGCATGAGTTCAAAAGGCCATGCATAAAGCAAAGGGGATTCGGGCCAATTGAGAGTCTACCGGAGGAATTCCGGGAGGTCATTCAAAGCCTAGAATGAGAGTCTTTTTGCAAATCGCCCTCCTTTGGTGAGGTCTCCACAGTCCGGGAGTTCTACCCCAACCTCACTGAAGCTCAACAGAACCAGACAAGGGTCCAAGGAAAGATTATCCTATTTACTCCTGAAAAATTCAATGAGATATTGGGATTGGGACCGTTGCTGCCTTTTGAAGAGCCATTTCTAGGATACCAACCAAGTATGAGGGACGTGATCTGGGACCTAACTACGGGCAATGTCGAATAGACCATCACAGGGCCGGATCAGGCCACATTCTCTTCCAAGTTCCTAAAGCCGATGCTGAAGATATGGCACCACTTCATCTGTGGCAGCCTGATCCTGACCTCTCATCTGTCGGATGTATCAAAAAAGCGGGCCATTGTTTTACATTGTATCCTGAGGGGAAAACTGATCAACGGCGGACTTCATATACATTCTTCAATTTTGCATACCGGGCAGAAAACCAAAGGAGGCCTCCCGTTTCTAAACCTACTCACAGAGTTGTTTAGGCGATCGAGGGTGGTGATTCTGGGGGATAGCCCATTGGACCCTATCAATCTCCCTCAATGTTTCTATTATTGCAAGGATGTGGAAGGGGAACGCTCATGGCCAGACATAGGAAAGAGCGGAAGAAGAAGAAGCGCAAGTGAAAGACAAGGTAGGGCCTTCTGAAGCCCCAGCTCCTGAGGCACCTGGATAGGCCGAGATCGACGAGGACCAAGTTTATCAAGAATTCCAGAATCTTCGGAAAGGGTAATACGAGCTACGGACATACCAGGATCAGTACGGACACCATTAAGATCAAGTGAACCGGTTTATTTGCGAGGGCCTTGGCATTGAGATGCATTCTTTTCCAACTATGCTACAGGTGCCGCCGTACCTTTTGCAACTACCACAGTTTCCATTCCGACGCGATAGTGGTGGTGATGATACTTCTCTAGGTGGACAGTAGGAGGTAAGACTCCTACGTCTTATCTCCTAGGTATATGTTCAAACCCAATATTTTGTTCATGAATGTTATAAATTGTTATTGGGTTCGCTGCTAGACACTGTGGATACTACCATGTTTAAGTTGGGGGGGGGGTGTTAATCTATTTTTGTGTTTTTGTAGAAGAATGATGAACATTTGTTTTTTGATTTTTTGATGTATTTAATTTAAATGTTTTACGTTATGTAGACTTTACGTTTGGGGGGGGGGGTGTTCATCAATATGCTTGTTAAGGTATTAGGGTTGGATTTGAGAATCTAGGGTTTGACGCTCGGAAGAGGTAATCCTGGATTCGGACTAGGGTAAATACATCGTTATGATCTAACGACCTAGTAGGGCATTAATTAGTGTGCAATCGATGACGTTGGGGCAAGACTCACGCGGCTTAGAGTCGTTAAGACATTGAGGGGGACCTCTTCGTTGGCACGAAATCGTGTATTCCCCCGTCTTACACTCGGAAGAGGTGGCGGAGAAGTTTTAGAACCGAGATTGTTGGATACCATAAACACAGTTATTGTTAACTAAACGAAATCAAACATGTATTAAGTGAACGAAATCAATCCCTAGGTAATCAACGTAGTTAGGATTAACCCACTAATTAAAGTTTAATTTAGTTTTAATTAGTTTAATTTTAAATCATTTCTTTAACCGTCTAGCTAATAGGAGACTATGCCAATTGCGGTATTCAATTATTCAACTTGTCCCTGTGGGAATGATATTCAATCTTAAAGATCCACTATATTAAAATTGGACCTTGTGCACTTTCCAGTAGTTAATACGCGAGCGCGTAACAAATGCTTCACTGTACAATTACAATTTTTCAATTTTGAATTTTTGCCCTAGTCGTAGTTGGGGTGAAATCATGACGGAGAAATATGATGTAATGTGCTCCAACTCTAGCTATGGTGAATCCTATCACATAATCTCAATGGAGAATTCAAATATAATGTGCCGCAACTCTTGTTGGGGTGCTGGATTATGTCTTGAGTTTTTGAGAGAATGTGACAAAGCCCACATGGGCTGCCTATGTATCCCGAACTTGTAGCATATTTTTATTTTGTTGCTACACACAATAAGTTTACGGGTTAAGTTTTAATAGTATAGGAAGTGAGTAGAGTTGTCATATTCACAGAGATTGGTTTAGATCATCGTTAAGTATCGCAATTGTTGTAACCTAACTTTGTTTAGGTGTCCAAATTTTGGGTTTTTAAAACTAAAATAAATACAAAAATAAAATAAAATATGGATTTTCTACAAACAAATGTTCTAGTGGCTTGATTTCATCTCGTTATTCCCATGTTATCCTATTAAGTAATTACTAGTTAATTCCATTCATTCAAAAATCAAGGTCCTCATGCTATTGCTCTCTAACTACCTCTCCCGAGCGTCAAGTGAGAGATATGTAAACACTTCAATATTGATATCCCTATCTAGTATTTAGGTAAAAACATTTGTTAAACCCGACCTTATAGATTTCGTAAGCTTTAAATATCTCAGGATCTATTAAAACTTACGTTGTGTTTAACCTAAGTCCAAACCTGAGATTACCTCTCCTGAGTGTTAAATCCCAAGTTCTGAATTCAACCAAAATATCATGTGAGAGCATATTTTGGAAGCATAAAGAAGGCAAACACAATTAAATAGAAAATCTAGTTGGTAAATCTAGAACTTGATCACCTCCCGATTTCACAAAATTCTAAATTCTCAACTAGATTACTTAGGTGTTGATTTCCTCCCAGACTCACAACAACCTTGTTGATCCTAAGATTTTGATGAACAATTAAAGGTTGATGTTTTTGGTAGAACTAATGGTTTAATTAAGTGTTTCAATTTATTAGTTCCAATGATGAAGATATGATGACAAGTAATGAATGCATGCTAAAGAGATTGAAAAAGACGATGGACATTAAGAGGCCAAAGATTTTGAAGAATCTAAGGGAAAACAACTCAGATTAATTTTTACTCTTAAGGTATCCCTATTAGGATCACATACGGCACAAAAAGTTTTTAAATTTATTTTTGTTTTGATAGGATCCCAATTAGTGAAATTATATGCTCCTATGTGTAATTGAAAAAGTAATATTGATAATTAATTAAAATTGAATTTAAAAATTTAGTGGAGCTAATTGAGAAAATAAATTAGTTAAAGGGGTGAAAACGTCAATAAGAATGTATTAAAAACCAATTGGAGAGAAGTGTTCAATAATGAGAAGTGGACTGATAAGTAGACCAAAGCGTATAAGACAAACTTGCTAAATCGATTAGTCGACATATAGGTTGACCTAGCGTAGAAAGTAAACTCTCTGAATCGATCAGTCGATAGGGAGGTCGACCTATGCTTGGAGGATAAACTCTCTATATCGTTTGGTCGATAGACTGTGAATTACCGGTCGACCGATGGGCAAGAAATGTTTGTCTTGGGCTACAACCTGAATCGAGCGATCGACTTATGAGTGTTTGTCGGTCGACTGATGAGTTTATTTCAGGTTTTATGGAATTTCAGGATTTGATCCAAAACTAACCATTATATGGTTACCTGATTGAGTGATTTTAGGGATATAGATATCTTTAAGATACAATACTCTTATTTTAATATTCTTATAGATTTGATACATGGAATTAAAGTGTTTTTCAAATTGGTCCTTTTAATACTTCATATCTTATCAATTTGGGTTTGAAAATTCTTTTGAGGGACTAAATTGAATATTTTGAAAACTATTATTAAGTGAAATATACCTAAAAAGAAAGATATCAATATATGGGGTCTATGGGTGATTTTAAAAGACATATCTTGTGGAAATTAGTCGTTATAGGACTTATTTCAAGTGATTATAAATAGACCTGCGGATTTCACGTAATTAAGACACACAATATCAAGAACTGTTCAGTTCCTAAGCTTTTCTAAGAGTTATCATTTTAATATTATATTAAAAAATATTGTGAGATAATTCTGGAGTTAAAGTTCTTGAGTTAAAGCGTTAATTTATTTGGCATCACCAATCTGAGCTGTCTAGCAATCTGTTTTGCAATCCATTGCTGTTTTCTTAGTGAGATTAGTCCAAGCTTATTCTTTAATTTAGTATTTGATTATTATTACTTGCTTGGTGAATTGATCTTTTGGAGAAATTGTTTTTGAACTTTAAAAGCATAAAAATCTTTTAAAACGATTTGTGTGTTAATCTGATTACGTGCTTAATTATGCTACTTGCATTCTTTATAATCAATTGTTTTTCCTCACTTAGTTCTATCACTAGTAATTATCGATACATTAATTGAGTTTAAATTGATTTAAGGTGATAGAAGCTCTGAGTGGGAAGAGCTTATCAATTTCTTGTAATTGGTAACTTGTGTATGGATTAGGTACTATTGGGAGTATCTAATCAGGAGTAACTTGGTCTCAATCTCTTCCGATAAAGAGATTGAGGTTTCGATTTTTGTCTAAGGTATAAAAAGATTAGGTGTTAATTCTTCCTTAATTGAATTTGTGAGTGATTTTGTAACGGTTCAATCCTTACTAGGTAAAAAGATATTTGGAGCATTTGTGAGGTTTTGATTCTTTAGCCTTACTTTAAGGAAATAATTAGGTTATTCTTGAGCCTATAAAAAGTAGAGGTTATTCATGAATCTAGAAAAATGAATTTGTAAATGTTGATTCTGAGCCTGCGAAAAGAATCATTGTGAGGATTTGGTTCCTACCTGTAAAGGAATCTTAAGTTTAGTGGGTGCGAATTTCCATGGGGCTTAGAGGACTGGATTATACAAAAGTAGCTTCGTGAACCAGGATATATTGGTGTGTACTGAATTGCTTATTTCCTTTATTTTATCTTGTGTTTTTTGGGTCTGCACTTAGTGCTTATTACACTTATTTGCTGCCATAAAGATAATAATTAATTTTAGGATAAAATTAATTGTTTGATTTTTGAAGTGTTATTATTTCTCTGATAATTTTTAATACTACCCAATTCACCACCCCTCTTGGGTATTCCACTGGGCCAACAATTAGGATAGTTGGAGTGTTTTTGTGAGGTTTTGATTCTTGAGCCAAAGTTATAAAAAGAATTAGGTCGTGATTCTCTCTGTAATAGAATTAGGTTATTCTTGAGTTTGTAAAAAGTAGAGGTTATTCCTAAGCCTGTAAAAAAGAATTTGTAAATGTTGATTCTGAGCCTGTGAAAAGAATCATTGTGAAAGTTTAGTTCCTACCTGTAAAGGAATCTTGAGTTTAGTGAGTGCGAATCTCCGCGGGACTCGGAGAACTGGATTAGCCAAGAGTAGCTTGGTGAATTAGGATATATCAGTTTGTATTGCATTATTTTTTATTTTATTTTATCTTGTGTTGTTTGGGTGTGCACCTAGAGCTTATTACACTTATCCGCTATTATAAAGATAATAATTAATTTTAAGATAAAATTAATTGTTTGATTTTTGAAGTATTATTTTTTCTCTAATAATTTTTTAACTACCCAATTCACCTCCCTCTTGGGTATTTTACTGGGCCAATAATTGATATCAGAGCTGGTTTTAACTCGTTAGACTTAACATCCTAACTAAACCGGTTACGTGCACACACCATGAATAATATTTTTTTGTGTATATTCTCTTGATAGTGATAAATCCTTATATGAAAATATGGTTTATGATTCTTGTGATTTTAGTGGTAGTAATAGAGATGATAATAATAAAAATGTTCATATTGTTATGAAAAAATTACTTTTTTTCACACTACTTTTTGCTAAAGAGAGTTTGAGTTTAAAAAGAAAGATTGATTCTTTTGAAAATGGTGGAGAAAGTGCTAAAAAATCTAAAGTACATTTGGATGATTATTGTGGTACAAAAGAGTTTTCGGACGTTGTTTTTTAAATTCATGATTTGCTCTCTAAAGTGAATTCTCTTGAAAATGAAAATAGAGTTTTAAAAAATAATTTTGACATGATTTCTAGGCAAAAGGTCAGATCTTGTTTCTAAAATCAATTTACTTAAGAAAAAATTTGAGAAATAAAAATCCGACCTTAAGTCTATTTCAAGAGATTCTAAAAATGATTTTTCTAGGCAAAGTGGATATGCTTCATCGTCTTATCCTTCATCACAAGCTAGTGATAATTATGTGGCTATTGTTAGAAATGATTCTTGTTTTACATCTCGTACTTTTTATAATAAATTGGATTTGAGATGTTATTATTGTAATAGGGTTAGGCATTTTAGAGTATCATGTCCATTTCGGAACCCTAGATTTATGTCTAACAAGGACGGATCCAAAATGAAATGGATACCGAAGAGAACTATTGAAATGTCTTGTGCAGAATTACATAATGTCGGAAGTGAACTTAAACGAGCAAACAAAGAAGTTATATCAAAGCCAAGATAGAAAGTCACCAAGGATCCACAAGTGACTTATACAAAGCGAAAAGATGCACCAAAGACAATGTGAAGTTGCAAAGAAGCCACAAGAAAAATGTGCAAAGAGAAAAGTTGTGCAAAATCCAAGATGGGATATCACTAGGAAGCCATAAGCGATATGTGCGAAGGGAATCATCAATAAATCAAATGGCAAAAATTAAAGGTTGAGAAGATATAGACAAGCAAATAAGAATTGCGTACCCAAATCAATTATCGGTATAAATGAGGTAAAGAGTAAAGTTGTCCCAAAAGATAGAAAATGTAGACCTATCTTTCGTATTTTAAATTCATTAAATTTGTTAAAGAGGGAGGTGCCCAACTTGCCAAATAGGTAAATTGGTGATGGGTTTTAAGACCTATTTTCAATGATTTGTTTATTTGTTGTCTTAGAAATATTATATGGTGATTCTGATAATCACATTTAGTTAAGGGGTATTAACATGTCTTTATATGCTTATATCAAGTAGTGATCATGTGTTTATTTTAAAGCATGATATGTGATTTAGAAGATTAATCGAGTGTTTGTGATCTCACTAAATAGTGCTAATTATTTGTTGCATATGCATTTTAGTAAGATTATTTATATAATGTGTTGACATTCATGTTATTTACTTTTATACAAATAAGTTGAATTAAGCTGATTTTTTATGCGTCTTGACTTATTAAAATGCATAATATTTTATATTGAGATGAATTGAATGATTTAATTTGATCACGATAATACTTGTATGGTTAATATTAATATGAAAGCATGAGAATTCTTTTTGATTCCATATATAATCATTTGAATACATGACATATTAATCTATGCTTCATGTTTCAAGTTGATATTTTATGAGAGAAATATGCATTTATCTATGTTTAAAGCATGTATTAGATTTATGTTAATTGATCCTAAGTTATTCTTGAGATATGATTCATATTCTAGTGCATTAAATATTACATGACTTGATTTTATCTAATAGGAAGACATTATATGGTATCATGAATAAGACATGAGAACTTAACTGAAATTATGTGATTACATGCTATATTGTTGAAGCCTTTTGATTGCCTCAGGTTTATTCTCCTAAGCATGAATTGACTTGTTTAGCATTATATATGGGGAGAAGTGCTTATAAGAGGGGTAATATTATGTCATGCTTATATTGAAAGATGAGTTTTGGTGAAAAATTAAATATTATGCTACATTACTAAGATGTTTTGATTGCCTTAGGGGAAGATTACATTTCTAAGTGTTGTTTTTGGTTCTCCCCTCCCCAATTTTTTTTTTTTTTTTTGAGATGACAAAGGGAGAGAATTAGTTGATTGTTGAATATCTTAAGGGGGGAGTTTATTGTATATTAAAATTTGTTCTTTGATTGAAAATCTTTTGATTATTTTCATTACTTTACTTTAATGAGTTAAAGAACCCGTCATCGGATTTAGGGGGAAGAGTGGTTATATTATTATTTTGAAGAAAACATCAAAGTTAATTGTCATCATAAAAAATGAAGAGATTGTTGATCCTAAGATTTTGATGAACAATTAAAGGTTGATATTTTGGTGGAACTAATGGTTTGATTAAGTGTTTCAATTTATTAGTTCAAATGATGAAGATATGATGACAAGTAATGAATACGTACTAAAGAGACTGACAAAGACGATGGACATTAAGAGACCAAAGATTTTGAAGAATCTAAGGGAAAACAACTCAGGTTAATTTTTACTCTTAATGTAATCCGATTAAGATCATACACGACATAATTTTTTTTTTAAAATTTATGTGTGTTTTGATAGGATCCCAATTAGTGAAATTAAATGCTTCTATGTGTAATTAAAAACAAAATATTGATAATTAATTAAAATTGAATTTAAGAATTTAGTGGAGTTAATTGAGAAAATAAATTAGTTAAAGGGGCGAAAACGTCAACGAGAATGTATTAAAAACCAATTGGAGAGAAGTGTTCAGTAACGAGGAGTCGATCAGTCGACAGATAGGTCAACCTGGCGTAGAAAGTGAACTCTCTGAATCAGTCGACATGGAGGTCGACTTTTGCTTGGAGGATAAACTCTCTATATCGTTTGGTCGATAGACTGTGAATTACTTGTCGACCGATGGGAAAGAAATGTTTGGCTTGGGTTACAACCTAAATCGTCTGGTCGACTTATGAGTGTTTGTTGGTTGACTGATGAGTTTGTTTCAGGTTTTATGGAATTTCGGGATTAGATCCAAAATTAGCCGTTATTTGGTTACCTGATTGAGTGATTTTAGGGATATGGATATCTTTAAGATATAATACTCTTATTTTAATATTCCTATATATTTGATGCATGGAATTAAAGTATTTTTCAAATTAGTCTTTTTAATACTTCATATCTTATCAAATTGGGTTTGAAAATTCTTTTGAGGGACTAAATTGAATATTTTGAAAGCTATTATTAAGTGAAAGATAGCATAAAAGAAAGGTATCAATATATGGGTCTATAGGTGATTTTAAAAGACATATCTTGTGGAAACTAGCCGTTATAAGACTTGTTTCAAATGGTTATAAATAGACCTGCGGATTTCACATAATTAAGACGCACAATATAAGAAACTATTCAGTTTCTAAGCTTTTCTAAGAGTTATCATTATGATATTATACTGAAAAATATTGTGAGATTATTCTGGAGTTAAAGTTCTTGAGTTAAAGCGCTAATTTATTTGGCATCACCAATTTGAACTGTCTAGCGATCTATTTTGCAATCCATTAGTGTTTTCCTGCTAAGATAATTCCAAGCTTATTCTTTAATTTAGTATTTGATTATTTTTACTTGCTTGGTGAATTGATCTTTTTGAGAAATCATTTTTGAACTCTAAAAACATAAAAATCTTTTAAAACGATTTTGTGTGTTAATTTGATTACATGCTTAATTGTGCTACCGCATTCTTTATTATAATCAGATTTTGTTTTCTCACTTTATCTCTATCACTAGTATCGGGACATTAATTGAGTATTAATTAATATGAGGTGGTAGAAGTTCCGAGTGAGAAAAACTTATCATTTTTTTCTAATTGGTGAGTCGTGTGTAGATTATATACTATTGGGAGTGTCTAATCAGGAGTAGCTTGGTTTCAATCTCTTCCTGTAAAGAGATTGAGGTATTAATTCTTCCTTTATAGAATTAATTGTGAATGATTTGTAAAGGTTCCATTCTTACTTGGGAAAATGATAGTTGTAGTGTTTTTGTAAGGTTTTGATTCTTGAGTCTACAGTATAAAAAGAATTAGGTTGTGATTCTCTCCGTAATAGAATTAGGTTATTTTTGAGCTTGTAAAAAGTAGAGATTATTCCTAAGCCTGTAAAAAAGAATTTGTAAACGTTGATTCTAAGCCTGCGAAAAGAATAATTGTGAGGGTTTGGTTCATACCTATAGAGGAATCTTGAGTTAAATGGGTGTGAATCCCTATGGGGCTTGGAGGACTAGATTAGCCAAGAGTAGCTTGTTGAACCAGGATATATTGGTGTGTACTGCAATGTTTATTTCCTTTATTTTATCTTATGTTGTTTGGGTGTGCACCTAGATTTTATTACACTTATCCACTGCTATAAATATAATAATTAATTTTTGGATGAAATTAATTGTTTGATTTTTGAAGTGTTATTTTTTCTCTGATAATTTTTTAACTACCCAATTCACCCCCCCTCTTGGGTATTTCACTGGGCTAACAAACCTAAATTATTCACTTTCAATTTCGATTATGAATTTAACCTCTCCCGAGTATAAAATTAGCAACTTAAACTCATCTAATTCATTGACCACATGAATCAAACAAACTCAGGCTAAGAGATGCATAAAATAGAATTAAATATAACAATTCACAAAATAATCTAACAAGATTTAAACGAGACTACATCAAGCTCTAGATCTAGATTACGAACACAATATAGATAAATCCATAGCTAATCTTCTGAATAAATTCATATATGTAAGCATGTTCAACACAATATTACAAATACAAACTTAAAACAAAAGATTAGGAAGAGAGAAAGGAAGAGAAAATCTTATTGTGGGTTTGAGCTACAAATCTTCAATCCCAAGTGAAACCAATGGTGTTTTCTTTTTCAATCTTGTATCAAAACACCATCATCCGGTGTTTTCTCGCACAAAATCGCCTCGAATGTTGATTTCCTCTCCCAAAATTGCCTCTTCCTTCATCCTTTTCTTCATTCCTTATGTCTGAGGTATAAAGGGATATTTTATAGGGCGAAACAAATAGGATTTTCGGTTGCAGGCCTATGCAGACGGTGCTGCAGCGCCCGTTTTAGTGCGCTATGGGCAGAAACCAGCCCATCAAAATTGATGGGAGGGCACTGCAGTGCCCTTTCGTGCTGCAGCGCGCTAGCTTAAATTTGCACTGCAGCGCGCTTTGGACTGCGTTGACATCTCGTTCATAATTTAGCCATAATTTTTGGGTAAAAATTCCGATTGAGATGATTCAAAAGCTATGGAAATATAAGACATAGATCTACAACGTCCATATTTTTAGTTTTTCGAAAATCGAATTGCATAGTGGTAAAAAATGGCCTTGAAATTACTACACTTGTATGCTTTTTGCACTGTTTCTCCTATTTATTTGTAATCCTACAAAACACAACAAAAATACATTAAACTAACAAAAAATCTTAAAAACACACAAATATTTGAATATAAAAGTACTTGATTTGTTGGTAAATAAACCACTCATCCCGAACTGAGTGCTTGACTTTTAATGTTCGATTGAGTCTGGGAACGTCGTTTGGTTGTTTTTGTATTGCGATGTTGTTGTTTTGGATAATGATCGTTTCGCTTGATCAGATGACCGAAACCCACCTGGGTTATCTACGTACCTTGATTTCTTTGATTAAGAATCAAGTCAAAATGTAGTTAAGTTCTCGCTGATGATTTTATTTGTTTTTTCAGATTGTTGACTGAATCGATAAGGGTTTTCTATATACCTTGGTGGTCTACCAAGGATAAGGTTAGAGCATAGTTGATGCACAAGTATCCTTTATTGTTTACCTAACAAAAGGGTTTAAATCGATTTTTTAGGGAAGTCGAGGGACTTATCAAGAGATGCACCCTGATGTGAGGCTGAGAGAATGGTGTGAGGTTGACACTACTCTGGTTTCAACTGGATCCACTTGGGTTTCCTACGTATGTTGGTGAGTTGCCAAGGATCAGGCCGTAACGTAGTTCTGAATGACGAGACAATTAGCTTAATGGATGGAGTCTCTTGCCTGAGTGTTAGCTAGGTAAGATCGATTGTTGTCTTGATTGGTAGTCTACTTAAGTCTTTGAATGAAGTTATTTTGCCTTTGGGCTATTGGAGGCTTGGTACTTAGAGTACTTGGAATGATTCTAGGAGTTGCTCAACTCTGGGAAGATCATTTGAGATCCTGGTCATGTCAACTTTCTAATGATGCTCTATTACACCCTGATGCTTCTTAGGAATAAGCAAGGTCTATTATCAATACACATTTCATATGAGGTTGATTCATTATCTAACTTATGATTTGGTTCAAATAACTATTAGAGAAGGATATTGGTACAGTGACTTGTGAGGTAACTTGATCAGATTATATGTCTGAGGATTGCCTGCTAGCCAATTAGAGCTTCCCAACAAAGTGTATGGGGCCAAGTGTTATGTCGATGATAGCTTATAGATGCAAAATGATATGCAGGATGCCACATGTTTTTTTGTGAAGTATGATGCCTAATTTTCCTCATGTGTATGAAGTTATGTATGCCTAAGTAAACGTGGTGCATGGTATTTGTGTAGTATTTCGATATTAACTTACGTATTTTACAATATTATGAAGCCCAAATCTTTTACCTAGAATGTTTTCCTAGGGAATACATCGTCTATCTAGAGATGCCAATTTTTCCCTAGAATGTTTTCTAAAATATTTACACTAGGTTCCTTTTGCTATTATCCATCTCACTTGATTATATCTATATCGTTTTTGATACAGAAAGCTGATCAGTGCTTCTAAGAGGTTTCCTGCTCCTTTGCTCCTCTTGTGTTGCAATTGGAATTTTGATCGGGATTTCTCTTCTAACATTCTATGGGTTTTGGTAACAAGATGGAAAGGTTTTGGTCAGGAATAGTGGGGGGTTATTTTATTTTGATTGGTTGAGCTTGAGATATCCCAGAATGGGAACATCTAGCTCAGAATAAAGACCATTGTTGATTTGGCTTGAGCTGTAAATGACTTTCAGATGAGTTTTGGGAGAGAGTTTAAGTGAATGGCTTATTTAGCAAGGTTTTTTTTATTCCTTTCTCGTACTTTCCTAAGTTCATTTATAATATTTTAGGCATTAATACCTATATGGGCTAGGTATATTTCCTTGGTTATTTTAATGCAAGTTTATTTTGGCTAACGTATACTCAGGTAATTATATTCAAACATTCAATCATCTTAGTAGCAATTTTTGCATCGAATTAATATAAATTATGATAAAGATAAGTTCAATAGTAATTTATATCAAATATTCGTAGTTATTAGTTTAAAGAGTTTGTTTAGTTCAAATCCATAAAGTTCTGATATTGATCTTTTCTAAGATTGTTATTGAGATTACCTAGGCTCTGTACGTTACTCGAGGTTTCTTCGATGGCACTGATTCACTTATTCTGTCTTGAACTGAAAGAAAATGGAATGGGCCTTCCCAAGATGACTCAAAGGAGGGAGAAAATAAATGATTTGAGAAACAAGTGTTCGTTAATGACGACTGACACATGTTGGTTTATCCTGGTATTGTTGAGAGAATTATTTTTATTCTATTTTTTTTTCTTCTTCTTTCTTCTTTCACTTTAGAAACTAGGGATGCATATGTCCTATATAATCCATGTAGCGAGCTTTGGGTAATGATCCCAGTCCAGTTGGCTTAAGTCACGAGGTGTTGGGACACCCCTACAACTTAATACTCGGATTGTATAGAAAACGTGATTAACCCAATTACTTTCGTGTGACCACTCAGTGTTTAAAAGATTTTTGAGACTAGTATTTATTTTATTATTATCTCTTCTTTTCACTTAACAAGTAATTTCAGGATTTTTTTACATTTTTGGAGAATTAAGGTAGTTTTAGTCAATCTCGAGGTTTTTATTGATTTCGGCCCTATCTGGATACTTATCTAGTAAAGTCTAATTGTCTTCTTCCCAGTGATCCCTTTCTTCTTTGGACGAAAGATTCTTCTAGTTACATGCCTTACGCCTTTTGAGAATTTTTGGTAAGGTTAGGTCTCTTAAATTTGTAAGGGCATTCTTTGATATAATCTTCCAATTTTTTGGGAACACGACCTTAGATATTGATAGGTATGTTGGCTACAATTTCTCCTTGGTTTTCTTCACAACTCTTGGGCCGAAACATATGTATTGATTCCATATTAGGGCTCTTAGGTTTTCTTTCTAACTTTCTCAGATTGTTTGTCAATATCCCATCATTTGGTTGAAACATGACATTTCTTTTAACATTTTCTATGGATGATGGTCTAATTTCGTATTAAAATTACACTTTCATAAATTTTGATTATTCGTGGTGTATGAATTATAACAAGTAAATTAATTTATGAAAGTTGGAGTGTAAAGACCTGAGTCGACCTTAGATAAAATAAGCTCGCATTTAGTGATACGTAGATCTTGTACACAGGCATACAAGATGATACCTAATTCGTTATAAGGGACTTAAGAAGTTAAGGAAAATAAAAAGATATATATAGCCTTTTTTTTTTTTTTTCTTTTCTTTTCTTGGAAGGTGAGGCTAGGTTCATCTAGCTCAGTATTTGTTTCAGAGAGGTAACATTTTCTTACGTCGTCAAAATCTTGGAGTCGCTTTGAGTACTTCCAACAAAGGGAGGAATTGGGTCTATTTTACGATATTGCGAGTGACACTCGGATAGATTTTTAGCAAAAGTTACCTAAAACAGATTTCCTAGGTTTATTAAGTGATTAAAACCCTAGATCTTGATTAATGAACTTTTAAGGATGCAGATTATCCTATCTTTATGCATGGTTATATTTTTGACTATGTGTGAATATGTCTATATAAATGGATGATCATGTTTGTGCTATTTGTAATGAAATCCTAGGAAGATGTAGCTGTAGTAGGCAACCCTTAGATATGTTCAGGACAACCTCGGCTTGGACTTGGTTTCACATGATGAGGGTAACTTGGAATTTTCGGATTGTCCTTAATTTGGAAGTTATAGTCATCTTAGGACTATAGCATTATTGATCCTTTATCTTTAAGATATGCATCATTCTTCCTAGGACTCTAAGGCAAAATCATCATTTTTTTCCTCAAGACAGGGATCATTGTTCCTAGGGCTTAATAACTGTTGTGACAAAAATTGTGTTCTGTCTTATATTAAATTATACTCGCAAGCATACAAATTAGATGTAACAAAGATTAACGGAAGCAAGGTCGATCCCACGAGGATTTGGTTATAAGAAAATTTAATCCGGCCAATTTAATTCAATTATAATCTAGTTCAAGATAATTTAGTTTTTGATTTGTGATTTAAGAAAGAGAAAATTAAATAAACAGTGAAATAATTAGTTTAGCTTGATCGAAGATGGAAAAAACAAATACTAAGATTTCAGAATCCACAGATGTATAATTAATTAGTTCTATTATTGTGTTGACCCCTAAAGTTTTAGTGATAGTTTTAGAAATGAATTCTACTATCTCATTAAGATTTTAGAACTTATACAAGTTAGTTTTTTCTTCGCTTTGAAAATATAATTTCTTAAGCATTATATGTATACAAATTAATGGAAAACATATAATCAAAAGATATTATTTATTTTACAATACGGACCCAAGTATTAAATAATTTATAACAATCAATAATACATGATATTAAAGATGAAATTATTTATTTAATTGAAGCAAAAAAACCATAAACATTTAAAGGCCAATTGTTCGGAATCAACACAACATAAAACTTAATTAATTACACATGGTTTCATCCTCAATCTTAGTACAAAGAAATTTAGAAATACATAATAGAAGAAAACAAAACCTTATTGACAATTAACATCTCCCAATATTATATTCCGAAAATTCTCTGCAATGAGAATAACCAATTGGGGCTTTGCACTCTTCATTGAATAACCAATCGCACCTCTCATATTGTGAACTCCCGAACACCAATCTGAACAACCCCTTTACTGTCGAAGCCTTGGTCTATTTATAGGTGAGCTTGTTGTTTGGTTCGGCCGTACAAAGTCAAGGACAAAAAACTTTGGGCACATGGGGTGGGTGCACCGAAATTTGGTACACCCTGTGCACTTTAGGCAGAGAGCATGGCTCTCTGCCCCTGGCCGCATATGCAACTAGCTATAAAGCTGGCCGCATATGCGGGCAGCATGGTTTGGTCGCACAGGGACCAGAGTAACTGGTCGCTGTGCGACTAGTGGGCATATGCCCCCCAATTGTGATCTGTCTAGGTTTCTCTCGCTCTCGTCTATTTGTCCATTTTGTTCCGAATTAACGCGTTTTTATTCCATTTTGAAAAATCTACGAAAACAAAGAAAATAAATCAATTACTATTATTTCATTTACTTAAGATATTAATAAAACTTAATTTAGCGGTATTAAATTGCACAAATGCAGTGCAATCAATTACAGAATTGTCAATTTTTTTTCTCAAAAAATAGATCATTGTTCTTAGAGCCTAATGACATAATTATACTTTTCCTTCCTTAAAACATGGGTCATTTCTCCTAGGACTTAATGACAGGATTTGTTTTCTCATCGTTTTTCTTCCTTAAGACAAGGATCATTTCTCCTAGGACTTGATGATAGGATTTGTCCTTTCATTCCTAAAAAATAGGGATTATTACTCCTAGGACTCGATGAAGGGTATAAAACACCTTTGAATTCATGATGTCTTTCTAAGGGTGAATCTATTTTGAAAGTCTCACCGGTGAACCTTTAAAGAAAAAAAATAGTTATGGTGCATGATTCCTACTGTATAGGCTTTTCGAGAAATGACACTATACTCAGGACGTGACATATAAATCCCAGGAAAATGTGAAGCAAGGAATGTTTATTATTGCATCACACAATCTTGATTTGAGTAGGTAACACTTTCTTATGTCTTAGTAAGGTTGGCGTGATTTTGCACAATCGATGTAGATTCCTTTATGTTGTTTTAGTGGATGAACCTTAGACAACTTTATTTGAAAAAGGCTATTTTTTAGATGACTTATCGAAGTAGGGTTTTATTTATTCAAAGGCGAATGTATTTATGATTTTATTACAAAAAGATTTATGTGCATTATCATAGATGAAAGTGCATTTATGATTTAATGTTTGTATTTGAGGTTTATTGTATTAAGTAAAACAACGATTCTTGTTATTTCCTACAGCTTGCCTTGCTTCGCGATTTTTTAAAATGCTTTTTGATATTGATCAAGCTAGCAATGCGTGGGATAGAACGAGATTTCTTACATCGTTTATTATGCCCCTATTTATAACGATTACATAAATAACTGTACACAAGATAAAAATTCTCTCCAAGATAGTGTTCTAAGTGGAACTGGGTTTTAGATATCCTCTATCCTGGGCTCACTATATGTGGTTAGTGGATTTTCTTATAACGCATCTTACAAACTTCGGTTTTCAGATCTTTAAACCTTCGTCATCCTCTCTGAATGAACATCCATCTTTTGTTGATGATCCGACCGAGACGAGTTTCGTAGCCTGATCCTGGGGGATAAACCTATCCGACCTTGCTTATACTAACTCTTTTTTCTATCCTGAGGGTTTTGGAGCTTAGGTTGGTGTGATCATATCGCACGACTTTAGCCCCTACTTCCAGCCTTTCTATCCCTAAAAGGGTTACGAGTTTTTTTTTTCTTTCCTTATCATGATATTCAGTGCAAAGTAGTGCTCATGTGTTGGAGAGAGTATCTTGAAACTAAATACAAAAATTTAAAAACGGTAAATTAAATACAGATATTTAAAGAGAGTAAAGCAAATGCATGCAAGTATAAACAGAGTATGTAAAAATATTATTATTATTATTATTATTATTATTATTATTATTATTATTATTATTGTTATTATTATTATTATTATTTATGTTTAAAATCAAAAACATATTTCTTGAATTTTATTTAACTATGAAAATAGATCTAGACTCCAACTAGGCTTAACCCCTCTAAAGTCACCAGCGGACGCACTCTAGATTTTTTGAAAGTAGAGATTAGGAAAAAGAGGAAAACAAGTTTTCATTCCTCCCTCTTGAAATCCTCCAAATTCATTCATTTTTGAAAAATGATTTTCAAGGGCTTTTCTAGGCATTGGTTTTGAAAATGTTGTTTTGGCTGGGATTTGTGTTGAAAATGGAGTCACTACCTAGCATGGGTTAAATGGTGTACTAGATCACCGAGATTTTAGAAATTTATTTTTTTATTTTGATATAGCCTGTGTTTTTACTCGCAAAGGTCTTGTTCTAGAGATTTTTTTTTAAGTTTAGCGGTTGGCTATGCTCGGGGAAGGTTTTAAGCACTCCAAAACACTCGTTTGAAAATAATACCTCAGTCTAAATAAATGTTCATATTTAAACAAATTCCAAGTAATTTTCTTTGGTTTTGTTTAACAAAATAATTCCCAATTTATATATATACTAGGGTATAACCCGTACCCGAGGGCACGGGTATAAAAAAATACACTTAAAAAAAATTGATATTATGGAAATATATTACTCATGCATGTAATTTCATTTTTCCTAATCCCATAAAATTAGGTACATAGAGACTAAATTAATAGCATAATTTTTCATAAAAAATCAGACAATTGTCATACCTTAATGTTTGCCCAAGATTCTTCAAATTCAAATTATTCATAAGATCATAATCACAATAGTTGCAGCCTTGCCAAATCAAAGAGAGGACAGTTAAAAAAAAGGAGGTATATTAGATTTATAAAAAAAATTATGGACAATGTCGTTTCTTGAAATCGTAGCTGGATGAAAACAAAATAATAACCGATAAACATGACAAATATAAATAACAAAATTAAGCAACCAATGCGAAAAAAAAAATAAAAAAAAATCTCTTATCAAGAGGAAATAATTTACTAATTTTAACAATTGTTAAAATGCCAAAAGGTCTTAACACTAATTTTATTAATTAACAATTCCACTAATTTTTGCCCGGATAAAAAAAAAAGTTTTGACACTACATCACTCATCACTACCCTTATATATTTTTTTTAAGAGTTAAGTAGATGGTAATTTGATTTTATTTTTGTATTATTCAATTTGACTTAACCCAAATAAGGAGAAGAGAGAGAAAGAGATGGAGGATCCAATTAAGAGCGGGAATTAATTTATTATTTTAAGTTTTTTTTTTTCACTACATATTTTTTATAATTTTCAATCAATCCATCACATACCTTCTCTCCTATTTGTTCAAAACAATATTAATAAACATTCTATTTAAATAAAAATAACTTCTTAAAACCCAAATAATTTTTCAATTTTCAAAGATTATTTTCGAAAAAATGTTAACCCCCACCACATAACCAAGCTCACATACCCGCCTCACCTTTGTCCGCCTCAGACTGAAATTCATGCATTTCGATATCAATATCAAAACCTCATTCCTTTACTTATTTATATATGAAAACAACTCTTTTTTTTGCCTCAAACACCCCCACCCCCAATCATTCTCTCTCTCTCTCTCTTAAATTTGAAAAAAAAAAAAAAAAAAGTGAAAATGGATCATGAAGATGATCTTAACCTCAAAGCGACTGAGCTAAGGTTAGATTTATTCGGAGGCGTTTCAGTAAAATCTATTTACTTATTCATTTGAATGAAGATTTGAAGAAAAAACAAAAAAAAAAAAAAGTTAGCTTTTTTCAATCATCCATGATGCAGGCATTTCCCTCAACCGATCGATGGCAGCCGCTCAGCCGCCGCATCGAGTGCCGATCCGAAGATCAATGATGAGACTGAAAGTGTCGAGATCCGACCACCGCCATCATACGCCGTCCGGATCCAACCACATGCCATTTTACGCCGTAAAGATCCGACCACCGCTGGCCATCGCCATCTAGAACCAACCAAGTTGAATTCAGATTTGGCCAATCCAAACTCAAATCTAGCCGAATCGACGGCAACGGCTACTGCGACAGATCGGAGAGGCATAGATGACGTGTGAGTACGATTTGAACTGGCCACATGATGACATATGAATCCGACCACTGCCGGCCAATTGAGGGATCTACGATGGCGGTGATAGAGCATCGGTGCTTCGGTTGTGGCCGCGATGAGGGACGGCGATGACAATAGTGAAGGAAACAACAACAAATCAGTAATGCTTAGAGATTAATATTTTTGGGCATGATCAGTCGTCGAACCAATTGTCGACCACCGCCATCCGAGCCCTCGCCGAACCAACCACCAACTATCGTCATCTACATCTAAGCACTATCGCCATCCAAATCTGAATAAAAGTTCAGATTGATAATAATAAAAATAATAATAGCACAAAACTAAATAAATATAATTATTTGTTAAAAAATAATTTTATTTGAATGAAAATTAATTTAATTTTTAAAAAAAATCAATATTATAAAAATATTTATTTAAAAAAATAAAATAAAATTTTGAATTGATAATATAAAATAAAAATAAATAAATATTATAATTAATTTCAATACAAATTTTTATTCATCTAATGTCATTGTAAGAGATAAGATATTAGCAATTTAAAACACTACTTTCTAGGTCCTATCCCAAAGGCGAAAAAATCCCTTGGATAGAACTTCCATAAGTAGTGTTTTTCACTTATGGGACCTTTAGAGAAATTTCCTTTTATTTTTATTTAATAAGAATAAAAACTTTTAAAACTTGTCTTCTTCCACTAATAAGATAATAAGATTATGGATTAAAATTAATCTTTAGATTATGGATTAAAATTAAACATTGTTCAACTCCACACATGGACATGCTCTTCCCATACCCAACATCCCCGATCTCTCAAAACAAACACCCCATGCTTGTCCAACTCTTGTCCCAAAATGTAGAATCATTTTGCTTCAAATGTGCTGCTAATACTACCGACAGCTTTAGCCCAAACTTTGTCCAAAATTCATGCACTTTGATATTTACACAAACACCCCCTTACAAACAAAAAATAGTAATCGAAATTCAAAAACAGTAATTAAGAAACCAAAAAATACCAATTTGGGAGTCGGTTCAGCTTCAGCTCTTTCAAAATAGAGATGAAGTTTTTTTTGCCAAAGGGTCAATTAGAGAAAATAGAGGTATGTTTTTTGTTAAATTAAGATAGAGTAAAATTTTAAAATAGATGGTTTGAAAATTAATTAAAATAAAAATATAGGGAAGTAAGAGACAATTAACCCAATAATAAATGACGTGAAGCACTCCAATATCCCTACCCGTCCATCAAAAAACTATACCCATTGAGATGCAGCCGATGGTTTATTCCGACGACCAAATTGGTACCTTGCATCACCATCTCAATAGGCAAAATGTACCTCAATACCTTCACCTCCGTCCCCTTCATCGGAATCTCCAGGTTCAACAACAGATACGATGCCGTGAAATTGAACACATGCGGCTAAAATTTCGGGAATCATTTGAAAGTGATCAAGTGTTTAAAATGACCCAAATTCAAAATGTGTAGACATTTTCAAATGAGTTAATTCAAAGGCCCAAAACATCTCCCTCCAAAAATATGCAGAAGACATTTTCAGTCAACCACAACCTAATTCTTTCGGAAACTGTTAATTTAATACTATAAAGTGCGTTGCAATTTCAAAAAAATGGACAAATGGACAAACACAGATATTTTATTAAAACATAGGCTATCTAACACATCAATATCTAATAACACAGATATTAGGATATTAAAATAATACCACAATTAAGCAAAAAATGCTAACTAACTATCCAAATTTTAGTACTTTAATGCTACATTTTGCATATGGAACTAAATAATTAATTAATAATTCAAAAATCAAAACATGGTACTTTATCTATGACTTCTATTTTGTTCTTCACCAACAAAAATCACCTTCAAGTTTTTTGATTTAATTACGTTGGCCTAAAAGTACAATGAAGTTGAAGCAAGACAATGAAACCTGTAAAAGGAAAAGATATAAAAACTTAATTGGACATGTGAATCAATAAAAATAAAAAATTAATATTGATGTATTATAACAAAAGTCGTTGAAACACATAGGAAATCACTCAATTTAGAATAAAATAATTTAAAAAGAAGATTCAATGGATAGGTTAAAATCACAAATTCTTACCTATATTCATTGGTGGATTTGAGACACTATAGCCAATTCATCCAAAAAAAAAATGGTAAAAATATAAAGAAATTGTTTAACACAAAAAAATAATAATCATCATTAGAAAATATTTTGACCCAAAATTAAAAACAAATATAATGAAGCCCAATGAAAACAAATAAATTGAAAATAGTGGTAGGTTTAAAGTGTAATTTGACCCCAAAAAACATAATCACACTTGATTTTTGTTGCCTAAAAAAGTGGGAGAGAAAAAACTATTTTTTTTTTGTTTGGCAAAATAAAAAAAAAAAAAAAACATTCCAGCTGCCATCTTTAAGCTCTCTCTCAAAAGGAGGAGAAAAAATGAAAAGGGAGGTTAAAGGTGAGGGCAAAAATGTAAATAAATGGTTCAAATTTCATAATGTTGAAAGATTTTTAGAAAACAGAGCATCGGTCTGTGTTCCAATGATGAAACAGAGTTGAGCAAAAAAAATGATGAAACAGAGCATTCTTTGGCTACACAATATTAAAATACCCCATTTGTTTCAGCAGTAGCTGTTGAAGTAAGAAATATCCTTTACATAGTATCCTGCAAAATATTCGAACAAATTTGAATTATCTTAGTTCCTGCAAAATTCGCTTGATGAATATTTGTTCTCGATTTAGTTCATAGCATACCTTTTATAGCCTTTCATTCAAAACAGCTGAGCACAGAAATATCAATAGGATTTTAACTAATTAAATTAGTAAACAATTAAAGCTAACTAAATTATCAAACTAAACACTACATTTAACATCCTAATTACTAATTTCAACAATTACTTATACCTGAACATTGAACATTGTTGTACTTCTCCTTTATGTAAAGAAACAAATTTTTAATCCCTCTTGGATACACAAAGAAAGCACTCACTCCAGTCTGAAACTCACCAAGATCATGATAATTAAATTTACATTTTGCACCCCCTAATTATAAGAATAACCAACATTTTGCACCCTCAACTATCATGTTCGATTTCTAATAACCAGACAATAAGAATAAAATTAATGATTTATAGGTGATAAATTTAAAAATTAAATTAATTAACTTTTTTTTATTAATTAAAATATCAAACCAATCATAGAAAAAATAAATAAAAGATCAATAAATTCAATACGCAAAATGGATGTCACCCTCTCATCCACTCTTTAGAATGTCAAAAGAGCAATAGTGAAATTGGGGAGCAAAGAGAATTGGAGAGAGAGAGAGAGGCGTGCAAGCAAAGCGAGACATTGTTATGGGTTCCAGACCTTCGGGTTTCTTGGAGGAGATGATGTAAACGGCCGAGGCAACGGTGAACACGGCATCGACGACACCCAAAATCTGAATTTCAAGCGTACCCATAAAATCCATCGCTACTGAAACCTGTGTATACCAAGGATGTTTCGATCAGAAATGAGAAACGGATCTATTCATCGCTGCAATGAAATTGAGATCGTGATGGCATACCTGGGAGATGAACAGCAAGGGAGGTCTTCAGATCTGGCTAAAGCAACGATAGCAAGTGGCGGCGATGGACCGACGACAGCAAGCGGCGAAGGAGATGGTTTTTGGAAGTGATGGCAAGCGGACCTCGGCGGTGATGGCCGGTGGTTTATGGATGGCGATTGCGATGGCAAGCACGCTCAAATCTACACAAATCGGTGGTAGATCTAAACAAATCTAAGATCAGACAGCGAACCGTCATCGCGCAACGGCGAGAGATTGGCCCGCCATCACCATCACCTTCAACATCGGGGCAGGGGCTTCAATGACAGGGTGATGGAGGATGTGATGATGGAGAGAAGAAGAAAGAATGGCTGCAATTTTTGTGGATGAGAGTTTGGGGTCGATAAAGATGAAGGGGGTGGAGTGCTTTTAGGAGAGAGGTTACACTTGATTAGCGAGATTTGGGGGGAGATTTTGACCGAGACCCTTGCTAAGTGAGATTTATGTGAAAAAGTAATTAATATAATTTAATATTTGATCTCAACTGTTAGATCTAAAATTGATCCGATGGTCGATAAAGATGAAGGGGGCGGAGTGTTTTTAGGAGAGATGTTACACTTGATTAGCGAGATTTGGGGGGAGATTTTGACCGAGACCCTTGCTAAGTGAGATTTATGTGAAAACGTAATTAATATAATTTAATATTTGATCTCAACCGTTAGATCTAAAATTGATCGGATGGCCAATTATGTCTATTGGAATAATTTAATTTTGTCCGTTGGATATTCAATCCAATGGCCTAAAATGTCTCAAATATAAAATCTCTCAAAATGTAATCTCAGCCGTCAGATATTTGATCCGACGGTTAAAAATGTCTCAAAATGTAAATATGTTGTGATTTATAAATATATATATATATATATATATATATATATATATTTTAATGTAAGGAAAACAAGCAAATGTCTATATATAACAACAGTAACCGATAAAACAAATTGAAAATAAAAATATTTTTGTATTTTTTTATTACTGAACCTTATAATAGTTGCCTACGTATCCCGGTTAACACGGAGAATTTGGTCAAAACGTAGTTCATTTGTTGAAGATGAACATATTTTTATTTACATAGGTGACCAAACCCATAAGTGGATTACCTACGTATCCCAGATCAATGAGAATCAGGTCAGCATGTAGTTCATTTATGAAAGGTGAACTTATTTTTATTAGATAGTAACCAAACCCATATATGGGTTGCCTACGTACCTTGGCAAATAACCAAGGATCAGGTTAGCACGTAGTTTATTTATTTAAAATGAACTGATTTATTTAATTAGGTGATTGAACTTGTACATGGTTTGCCCACGTACCTTGGCGAATAACCAAGGATTAGGTCAGCACATAGTTCATTAATTTAAAATGATCTTATTTTATTTTGATTTTATTATTAAACAAGACATGAATCATATGATGATTTGTGAAAATCATCTTTGATTTTGTCAAGAACATTGCAACTAAACTCATTTCTTTATGCAAGGTTATTTTTTATATTTGGGTTGTTAGTTAAAATCAAAGAAAATACATAGTATATATATGTCAGTCCTACTCGTAACTATGAAAGATAGAAACGTTTCTGATGAAGGTGCACACATATTTCCAAAAGAATAGAGGTCCTCTCTGTATCCGGAATTTTTAGCCACAAGTGTCTCGATGGTGTAGTGTGTGTGTATATATATATATATATATATATATATATATATATATATATATATATATATATATATATATATATATATATAAAGTGTCAGTCCACGAGCCTGAAGACTTAGTGCCAGGTTGCGATCTTGATGTCTAGCTTTAAGTAAAGTCAGCTATTAATAGTATATGGTTAGATTAGCAGTTAATAGAGTTCAGTTTGATGTGTTCATGAGAGAATCACCGAGACTATGTACAACACATGGTGTGATAGATGCTTTGTGTATAATCCTCACAAGTTTTTCAGATATTTTTGGTCCTAACAAGTTCTTAACATGTTCTTGATGTTCTTAACATGATCTTGGATATTTTTGACATGGTTTGATGAAATTGACATAGCTTTAACATTTTTAACTTGATTATATGTCATATATGCTATGTATAGTAAACATATGTTGAGAAACTATGTGTACAAGCAAAATAAACATATTTAACACAAGATTGAAGGATTTTCAAGAAACATACCTAGTTAAGGGAGTGGTCTTTCCCTAAACAAATACCTTCTTCTCCTTCTACGAATCTTCTCGATTGTTCTCGATAGTTTTTCCGTTAACCTCTTGCGATATTTCTCCAAGATCCTCAAGAACTCCTTTGGGATGGTATTTCAATAGAATTTTGAGGTGTTTATTATAGGAAAATCTTGAAAACCCTAATGACCTGAGAGCAATGCTTGAGCCTAGAGAGAGAAAGTAAGGGTATAAATTCTTTGATTTATAAAAATAGGCCCATGTATTTATAGGTTGGGAGGTCTGCGCATTAGCCAATGCATAGGCCATCCTAGTTTGTTCCTTAGGGTCTATTTGGCTTAAGGGTCATCTCCTTATATCTTGATGTTAAATGACTTTGAACGAATCTCAAAGATTCTGTAAGATCTTTTAAAGATTTCATAATGATTACTAAATCATTAAATATCTAGGTGCAATAATTGGAAATCATTGCAAATGATTGACAATTATTAGTCATCATTTTCGAATCTTGGATATGATTAGTTGCACATGGGAACATTTATGGCTTGATATGGCCTTTTCGGTTTGGTTTGGTGGCTAAGTACTAGTTACTAGCACTCTTTCGGTTTAGTTGTCATAAATGATTTGGAGGTTCAATGTATTTAGTCTTGAATTTTCATTTGGAATTTAATGCATGATAGTGACACTTGATGTGATGCGCATTGAATCGATTCAAATTGGATTGAATCGGTTCGATTTGCCTTGTAACGGGTAGTCATATTTCAAGTGTTTTAGTTTCTCCTAAGATATTTTTCTCAAAATATCTTGGTGCCTTGAATTTGGTCCCTCCATGTCATCCTAAGAATTTAATTCTTGATGGGATGGACATTTAATATCTTCATTAAATGTATGGCTTGTGCTCTTAATACAAACCGATTAAAGATCACACACTATATTTTAAAATGAGTAATCTTATGTGTGCTATCATTAGAAGTGATAAATTTAAGATCCTAATAGATTTTATAACGTGTTAAAACCATGAAAATATTTTTGATTAAGTGTTGAATTGAGAAAATATTTTTAACACACAAAATGGAAAGTTACTGATCAATTCGGTCAACCAACAAAACGGGTCGGTTGACTAACGTAAACAGTAGCTTGAAGAAAATTGATAAAGGAGATTGTTGAACCTAATGTTTTGATGGAATATTAAACATTGATGTTTTATAGAACTAATATTTTTATTGAGTGGTTTCAGATTTAATTTTCACGTATCAAAATAAGAAAAAGATTTGATCGAGAAGGAGAATCGTTGAAAAATTAATAATGGATGCAAAATGAAAACAATGAAGATTTGATGAGCATTGAAAATATTAGAGACAATTGGGTAAAAACAACCCTTCACTTTTATACTCTTAAAGTAACCTGAATTAGGATCACGAACGACATGTTAAAGTAAATAATTCTTGTGCCTTAATTAGAAGTGGTAAATTCAAAAATATAAATGGTTTTTATAATGAGTTAAAAAATAAAAATATTTTTGGTTGAGGGCCTAATTCAAAAAATAGTTTTAACACTTAAGATGTTGTATTTCCGAGTCAATTTTGTCAACTGAGGAAAGGGGTCGGTTGACTAACCAAAATAGTGAGTTAAGGAAGTAAAATGAGTAACCTACTGATAGATTTGGTTAACTGACAAGTTTTGTCGGTCGACTAACGAATTCAATAGCCAAAGGAAAAAAAGAAGAAGAGGGGCCTACTATTCTGATCAGTTAACCGACCAGATCAGTGCAATGGTCAAAATTGTGACCTCTATACAAGGATGGTTAATCGGCTTTGGTGGCCAGTCAACCGATTTCAGTAGTCAACATATTTTACAGACTCATTTTTTTATTTTATTTATTTTTTTTTTTTATCATTTCTCCTTGGTTTTGACGATTTCATGTGAGTATTTTAAGGGAATTCAATGTATTTCTCAAATATATCATATATTATATGTTTCCTATTTATTTAGTCTACATATTTGTTTATTCTCATAATTAAATTGATGAAATACTTCCCATTCTTAAGGATTTGGATTTGAAAATGTTTTAAGGACCAAATTGAGCTTTTTCAAGAGTATTTTTTAAAATGAAACATATTCATTTTGAAGGTATATAATAAATAGGATCTTCAATTGTCATTTAAAGTCTTGACATTTGAAAACTAGCTGTTATAGGTCTAGTTTTAGATCTATTAATAGAGATTTCCGGGATTAAGAAAAATCAATTAGGAACATAAACTTTTTGGCAATTATAAGAGAGATCTGTTCGCTGAAATTCATTCGTCAGATTAGTAAGAGTTCTTGATCAAAGTGCTAAGTATTTTGGGTCACTAGTTTGTATTTTGCTGTTGAGTTATCCTAATCTTTTTCACCGAATTTCGGTGAGATCTTTCCAAGTTATTTATTTGGCTTTCTTAGATTGTCTAATTAATTACTTGGATAAATTAATTGTGAAAAATCATTTTCAAATCTAATTTTGCAAAAATCTTTAAAAAAACTGTTTTTATTTAAGAAATATGATTATTTGATATTTGTGCTTTAATTTGTTTAAATCAGATTTGTGTTCTTACATAGAATCTATCACTTATTATTTCTGGACAATTATCAGTATAATGTTATTGAGGTGATAGAAGCTCCTTATAGGAAGAAATCGAAAAATCTTTTGTATTTACGAGTTTGAGTGGATTAAACATGTTTGGATCGGTGTCTAATTAGGGTAGCTAGATGTTAATCTTTAGCTTGTGAAAAAGATTGAGATTTTTTATTTAACCTGAAAATGGATTAGGGTTTGATCTTTAGCCTGCAAAATAAATTAAGTTAGTCTTTAGCCTTCGAAAACATTAAGTTTTAATTTTTCCTGTAACAGAATTAGAGTGATTGTAAAGGTTCTTACTAAGCCAGTGAAAAGCATAAATGTAACAAGGTCAGAGACTGATAGGTTGATTCTGAACCTGTAAAAAGAATCAGGGTTGTAGAGGTTGATTCTAGGTATGTTCATAGGTGTAATTTATCTATTTATTCCTAAGTCAGTTTTGGTAGTTTTTGAGTATTTTTATAGTATTTTAATTTATTTTAATACGTTTTTATTTATTTTGTTATAAATCAGGTGTTTGGGGCTGAAAATGGACGAAAACGATTCATAAACGATCAAGTCAGTGAAAGAACGATGGAAAAACAAGTAAAAAGACCTTCCAGCATCTACAGCTCCACTACTGCAATGGTAAAACCACCACTATAGCGGTCAAAATGCAGAGAGTTGGTAAACTTTCTGCTTGATCACCACTGCAGCGATCACCAGTGTAGAGAGTTGGTAAACTTTCTGCTTGACCATCGCTGCAGCGGTCACCAGTTAGAAAAGGCTGCTGACTTCTCCACTGCTGCAACAGTCCGACACCAGATTTTTCATGATATTTTGGGATATTTTTGAGATATTTTGGATCCTATATATATCTCCTTATCTCCCACACCTATGAGTACGTTTTTTGGGAGGTCTTGAGAGCTCCAAGTCCATTCAACCAAGAGAGGATCACAAAGCCAAGAAAGAGAAAATGATATCGGAGCGGTTTTAGCATCGATTCTTCGGATAACGGCTAGTCTCCTTGTTTCTCTCTTTATTTCTTAGTTTGGTTGATTTTTTGAATATTTGTTTCTAGTTGAATATAGGGCTATGGCCATGTATAGCTAAACATATATTGTCTAGGGCTTGTTGTACTTCATGAAAACGTGCTTTGAATAAATCAATGTTTCGTTAATGGTTGTTCATGTTTATCCGATTGTGTTTACCATTTTATTACAATCTTGATATGCTTGTTATGGTTTTAGGGTTTCTTTTGAGAATATGGGGTTTGACACTCGAAAGAGGTAACCCTAAATTCGGACTAGGGTTTAAACACAACGTGATGATCTAATGACCCGAAAGGGCATTAGAAAGTATGCAATCCGTGAGGTTGGGGTGAGACTCATATGACCAAATGTCGTATAGATGGTTGAAGAGGACTTCGACGTTGACGCAAAGTCACATATTCATTTACTTTACCCTCGGGATAGGTAGTGAATGAGATTTTGATACCTAGATTGTCAGATAATATGAATGCCATTATTCTAAACTAGATTGAATTGAAGGTGTTTAAATGAACGAAGTTAATTCCTAAATAATTTACTCCCTTAAACGTCAATATTAATATATTAAATTAATTAGTTTAATTAGTTAATTAGTTTAGTATATTATTTATGAAACAAAAATATAAATCGAGTCGCCTAGATAAAGTTAGGTTATGATAATCGCGGTACTTAATGACCATCTAATCCAAACCTTGTGGATACGACAACTGCTACTCTTCCCACTCTACTTAAACTTGACTGGTACACTTGCGATGAAAGTAGCGACGTAATCTTCTACGACCAAGTTTTTGGCGCCATTGCCGAAGATTGGTTTTTAGATTGTTGTTGATATTGTGAGTAAAGGATTTGATTTTAATTTGTATATTTATTTTGTTTATAATTTTTCTTTTTGGTTTTTTTCGTTTTACGAGGTACTTGAAAATGAATCATCAACAAGTTCTCATGTTTTTCTTTCAATGGGATTTTGAGCCATTTTATTATGCTTGGGGTCGATATAAGGAATTGCTCATCCGGTTCCATCGTTTCCTGACGAAGTGTCAACCACTGAACTTCCTCGACGGGTTATTAGCTGCAACAAGAACTTGGGTGGAAAGAGAAAACGGTACCACCTCTTTCGACCAACTAACCGCGGATGAAGCCTATTGGTTGTTGGAAGACATGGCGGACTTTGATTTTCAGTATTGGAATTATTCACTTCGTTAGCAAAGCTTGGGGGATAGTTTCACCATTTTGGCACCATGGATTGATACCCTGGACCAACATGTGGAGTCTTTCCTCGCATTGGAAACCATGTTCTCTAAATTTATGGGAGAGACTCAGGTTTTCTGGAGGAAAACGAATGACCGACTCAATGAGCATGAGGATTGTCTTGACAATATCGAGACGACCTGCGTGGAAATTGATGTGACCGTAACGTCTCTTCAGACGTAAATCGGTCAGCTAATATACTTTATTGAGATCGAGTTCGAAGCGGTGGCACTGAGAGACACACATGCCACATGCATTGAAAGCCACCAGGAAGAACCAAATACGAGCGAGAGGAACTTGGGTACGTTCAACGATGATTATCTTACTGAGGAGAAAACCCCAGTGTGGATCGAAGATTCTAATTCTTCACCATTATAGATCCACATTGTGATGCCACTACCGATCTAAGACGATCACATCTATGAGGATTCGATGTGGCTCACTTGTCTTTCACCACCTTCAGTACTGTTCATTCAAGACTCTCAAGCATATATATCGGAGTAGAGTCGAGTTGAAAGTATGGGCCAAATAATGCCAAATCTCGCCAAGCTTGAGGGTGTTCAAAATCAAGACCCATATGTGGTGTTGTACAACACTTACTATGGGTGGAAGCCATTCTTTGACAAGCCCTTCTTTGTGTCAAGTCGAGGACAATAAACCAAGCGCTTCTTGGGAGGCAACCCAAGTTCAAAATAAATTAGAATTTCACCACTGACTTTATTCGGAGACGATATTATCTCACCTCCTAGGGACATGTTCTAAACCCCTTTCGTCACTATAATGCATGCTCAATGTTGATATTGATGATTGGGTCATTATGGACACTAACCGTTTTAAGTTCGGGGGTGATGTGTAGTGTGTTAGTATGTGTTCTTTTTGTTGGTAATATAGTTTAAGTTTAAATGTTTCTTAGTTTAATGATTGCATATTTGTTAGTTTAGTGTAAATGTGTTTATGTTTGTAGGATGTGTTGTTGTCTGCTGAGTTTTGTAGTTCATCTTGGTTATTACCCGATGATGATATTATCCTCTAGTTGTTTGTCAAGGTCAAGGGTAATGCCCATTCATGTGTGTTCTGTGTGTTTGACTTATCGTTTTGGTAATAGTTATTGTGGATTCTAATTTGCACGAGCACGTAAACTAAATATATAGCCATTCAATTGATTTGAGGCCGATTATCCATTAGCCAAACTCATGACAATTTAAAGGATTCTAGAACCTGATTGAGGGAAACTTGAGATGAAATCCTAGGCGAGGTAGTTCAGGAGACGTGATTTAGGCATTTATTTGATTCGCTTGAGCCTTTGAAGCTTACCTTACTATATGTTTATCCCTCGTTACCCTGTCGAAGCCAATTAGTCATTTCAATTCTGAACACATAACAAATACCTTGGCTAATTGAACTTTTTTCGAACCTATATCGCTAAACCAATGGCACAATTTGAGTGAATCAAGTTACCATTCGTGTATGCTACTTGAAGTGAGCAGTTGGGTTTAAGACGAACTTTTGATTGGTTCAGTATTCGAGTACTCAGTTGTTATTTTTCTTTCGTTTTAACCACACCCGTGAAATTGTAATAATCGAATAAGTTTGAGGGTGTGGTTGTTGTTGAAGAAAAAAATATATGTAAATATAGTTAAATTTCCGTTTCTTTTGACAAGTACGACATTTTTAAATAGATGTTCAGAGTTGTTTCAAATTTATCTATGGGTGTTCAAGTGTGATTCTGTGCCAAGAGTTATGCCTTGGGTAATGTTAAGTTAATGACGTTAACCTATTTTACATTCCCAATATACCCTTAGCTATATTCTAAACCGAACCAAGTCTTTTTGATCTTTATGAACTGCTTAGCCTAAATTAGTGGAGAGTGGAATCCAATCAGGTATATGGATATCCTAATCTTTTACGTCTTAAGTCGTGAGTTTCGTTGGTGAATAATCCAATCTGGTTGTTGGATAATTATATTATTGAGTTTCGCACACACACTTTGAAAGGATCTAGAATGGTGTTTACCTTTATTGAATAAAGTCAAAATTCTAGAACATTACATAGTGTATATTACTCCTGAATTGGATATGATTGGGGGATGTTGAGGGAAAAATATTTTGGTTGATAGTTGAATTCAAAACTCACATATCATTATCTTTAGGTTGTTCGTGTTTTTATTCATTTTTTAGTTTTTGTGTTAGTTAATTTAGTTGGGTTTTTTATTTTAGTGTGAGTGTTTTGCTCGATGACTAGCAAAATTCTAAGTTTTGGGGTATTTGATAGGTATAATTTATCTATTTATTTCCAGCCGATTTTGGTAGTTTTCGAGTAGTATTTTTATAGCGTTTTAATATGTTTTAATACGTTTTTATTTTTTTGTCACAAATCAGGTGTTCGGGGAGAAAAAGAACGATAACGGTTCATAAACGATCAAGTCAGTGGAAAAACGGTGGAAGAACGATGGAAAAACAAGCAAAAAGGCCTTCCAGCATCTGCAGCTCTACTGCCGCAGCGATCAAAATGTAAAGAGTTGCTAAACTTTCTACTTGACTACCGCTACAGTGATCACCAATCAGAAAAGGTTGTTGACTTCCCCACCGCTGCAGTGGTAAAACTACACCAATGAGCACGTATTTTGGGAGGTCTTGAGAGCTCCAAAGCCATTCAACAAAGAGAATATCACAAAGCCAAGAAGGAGGAAACGATCTCGGATTGGTTTTAGCTTCGGTTCTTCGGATAACGGATAGTCTCCTTGTTTCTCTCTTATTTCTTAGTTTGGTTGATTGTTTTGAATATAGGGCTATGGGCATGTATAGCTAAACATATATTGTCTAGGACTTGATGTACTTCATGAAAACGTGCTTTGAATAAATCAATATTTTGTTAATGGTTGTTCATGTTTATTCGATTGTATTTATTGTTTTATTACAATCATGATATGCTTGTTATGGTATTAGGGTTGCTTTTGAGAATATAGGGTTTGACACTCGGAAGAGGCAACCCCGGATTCAGACTAGGGTTTAAACACAACGTGACGATCTAATGACCCGGGAGGGCAATAGAAAGTATGCAATCCATGAGATTGGGGTGACACTCATGTGACCAAGTGTCGTATAGACGATCGAAGGGGACTTCGACGTTGACGCAAAGTCACATATTCATTCACTTTACACGCGGGATAGGTAGTGAGTGAGATTTCGATACCTAGATTGTCGGATAATATGAATGCCGTTGATGTAAACTAGATTGAATTCAATGTGTTTAAATGAACAAAATTAATCTCTAGACAATTTACTCCCTTAAACGTCATTAGATTAATTAATTTAGTTAGTTAATTAGTTTAGTGTATTATTTATAAAACAAAAATATAAATTGAGTCTCCTAGATAAAGTTAGGTTATGATAATCGCGGTACTCAACGACCATCTAATCCAATCCATGTGGATACGACAACCCCTACTCTTCCCACTCTATTAAAACTTAATCCGTACACTTGCGGTGAAAGTAGCAACGTAATATTCCGCTACCACCTATGAAAAGAATCATAATTGTAAAGGTTTGGTTCCTACTTGGTAAAAGAATCAAGGGGTAGTGTATTGTGAAATCCTTATAGAGTTCGAGGGACTGGACGTAGGTAAGATTAGCTTGCCGAACTAGGATAAATTCTTGTATACTGTATTATCTTTTTCTGTTTGTTTGGGTGTGCACTGCGCTAAATATATTTTCATTTCTTAACAAGATAATAATAAACTAGAAAAATTGATATCTTGAATTTGAATTTGTTACTTAAATTTTTATAATTACCAAATTCACCCCCTTGAGTAGATCTTTAGGCCAACATAGGTCAATGGGAGAATCAGTCAACTAACCAAGCAACCGGTCGAGTGACGAAAAGCATAGAAACAGTCAAGGTTTAAAACATTGAAATAGACAGTCAACTGGCGGATGGGTCCAGTCGAATGATAGTAGTAGATTCAATCTGCTTTAACTATTTCAATTTTCAATGATCTTCTACCCTACTTTCATGGATTTGAACTTTAGAATATAAGATTTTATGGGGTTTATTTTTGGAGACTAATTTGAAGAAATTTTAAGACTAATATATGGTCAAACTAACCATTGTAAGCTAGATTTAAATAAGGGGTCTAAAAGAGTAACGTTTAATAATATCTTATGAAAAATAGTCGTTATATGATATCTTTGAAATTCCTATAATTAAAGTTGTGAATTTTGGGTTTAAATATTACTATTTTGGTGGAGAATATTTGAGGTCAAAGATATGAGAAAGATTTATTTGATTTTATTTGGCCTTATGATTTAGTCCAAATACTTACTGATTTTTTAATAAAATTCTTTCTATACTTTCATTGACCTAGATCAAATTATTTTTTGGATTAAATTGAGAGATTTAAAATTTATATTTTTGGTCAAATATATTTGTTGTAAATTTATATGATAAATGAGGTCTGTATGTTCTATTTTTTATATATATTTCGAAAACTAGCCTTTATAGGCATAAATTGAATTCTATTTATATAGACCTGAGTTTTTCAAATGAATCAATCAAGAGCAAGAGTTTTTAATCAACTACAATCATAAAAAGATCGTTATTTTGCTGAGACTGCTTTCAAAAGTTAAAGTTTGCTTTGGAGAAATTATCGATATTTCAGGGTTTGAGTCTTTCATACGATATTCGAAAAATATCTTGGTGAGATTGTTCTTGATTACCTGCTCAATATTATCTACGCTTTAACTGAGTAATATTCTTAATTGAGCTTGTCATATTTTATGTGAAAAATCGTTTTCAAATTGAATATCTTGAAAATCTTGTAAAACGATTTTCATTCGTGAAATCTGATTAATATTATTTGTGTACTTACATTGAGTTGAATTAGATTTGTTTTCTCACGTAGTTCTATCACATAATTTTGGGACATTAATTGAGTATAATTTGTATTGAAGTAGTAGATGATCTTGTGAGAATAAACAATTGATTTGTTGTATTTGTGAGAAAGAGTAGATTAGACATATTGGGACGGTGTCTGATCAAGGTAGATAGGGTTTGATTTTTAGCCTATGAAAAGGATTAAGATTGATCATTAGTTTGTTAAAAGGATTAAGTTTTGATTTTTTCTATATTATAATTAGGTTAGTTATTAACCTGGTAAAATGATATGGTTTACAAGGAGAGACGTAGGATCGTCGTCATTTCTTGTTAATTTGGAAGGTTAAAATTCCATTAAAAATTAAATTTTTTGTCTGGTAGTTGTTTCATGAGATAGTTCCAGTGGACTATATCATCAGAAAAATGGGCATTTGCGTAGTTTTTGCTTGTCACTGTTGTAATAACAAAAAAGAATATGACTATCATCATTTATTTACTACTAGAGATGTGGCGTCCAAGGTATGACATCATTTCTCTCGACTTTTTCTTATTCAATTGATTTCTTAACCCCTCCTTCATAGGTTTTATATATGGTGGTCTGGTCTAAGGGGCATATCGTTTTTCCACCAGATGGGCTCTCTCATCCGGGCTCTAATTGTATGGGAAATATGGTTGAGTCAAAATGAGGTCGTTCCTGAAAATAAGAAAATGTCAAGTGACAGCATTATTAGGAAAGTTCAACGTTGGGTTGGAGAGATCAGCCACATTATCATTCCCCAGTCCAATAATTCTATTTTCGCTTCCAACACACTTAAGTTGCTTGAGTGTGCTATTACCAGAAGACAACTGCGACATCTGGTTCGATGTCAATGGTCCCCCCCTCCAACTGGTGATTAAAAACTCAATATCGACAGCGATTTCAAACAAGGTACGGGTCAGGCAGGCTGTGGTGGGATTGTAAGAGATTAGTACGGTAATTTTTGTTTAGCCCTTCATCATCCTCTAGCTTGTACTTCTAGCTTCCAAACAGAATTTCATACCCTTTTTTATGGTATTCAAATTTTCCTTACACATGGCTATCTCTCCTTGGCCGCAGAAAGTGATAATAGAAATGTTGTGCTTGCCAATCGAAATCTTTGTCCAAATTAGGTTTTGTGTTCCAAGTGGCATACTATTCAATTTTGGTTATCGTCGTTTCATATTATGCTTATCCATGTCTATTAAGAGTGCAACTTTATTGCAGACTCTCTTGCTAATATTGTTAGTCCGCATGGTACTATTTGTTATATTGAGATTTCCCTGCCCATCACTACTAGGCGTTACCTACATAATGATGAGCTAGGAATTCCGCACACTAGGCTGTAATGCTTGCTTCCACTTAACAAAAATTAATTATTTTTTTTAAAAAAAGGATAAGGTTATTCCACAGCCTATGAAAAGAGAAAGGTGTAAGTGTAAATGTTTGATTTTGAGCCTGTGAAAATAATTAGGTTAGTCATGAACTTGCAAAAAAGATTGCAAGGGTTTGGTTCCTACATGTGAAAGGAATCAGGGGATTAGTGGATTGTGAAAGATCTTTGGAGCTCGAGAGACTGGACGTAAGTAAGAGTAACTTTTCGAACTAGGATAAATCATTGTGTCCTGCTTATCTTTTTGTTGTTTGGTTGTGTACTTAGTTAAATACGTTTTCGTTGTCATATAAGATAATAATCAATTAAGAAAATTGATAACTTGTATGATTAAAAATTTAATAGTTTCAATTTTAATAAGTACCCAAAGCACCCTTCTCTTGAGCATATTTGTGGTCCAACAATTGATACCAGAGTTGATTTTAGCTCAATTGTCTTAACTTCTTAACTAAACACAATCACATAGAGTGTAGAGGAAAATGTGGTATGTAAACCTTCTATTTTCCATGATGTTTTATATGAACCTCCTGTTTGTACTAATGATGACTGTGAACTTCTATACGTCCTAATGTTTTGAGTGAATCTCCTGCTTGTTCAAATAATGAATAATTCGTTAGTGAGAATGATAAAGATAGTGATAATGAGGCTACTGATAAAGCTATTGAGACATTAATAGCTTTTACATATGTTTTTAGTAAAGAAAATTTAAAACTTGGGTAGGAAGTTGCTATTCTTGAAAACAAAAAGTTGAATTTCACTAAATCTCTTAATAAACAAATTTTAGACAGATATTTTGAAACTGCTGAGTTTTTGAATGCTTTATCTTAAATAGGTAAGTCTCTTGAAGAAGAAAATGCTTTTTTGAAAATTAATATTTCAAATTTTCAGCACAATGATTTTAAAAGGAAAAATATTGAAACTTTAAATGAATCTTTAAACATTGAATTGGAGAATGCAAAATGTGAACTTGGTAGAGATCGTTTAAAAATTTATTCTACCGAAAATGATTATCGAATTCTTAAGAATGATCTTGCAAAAATAATTTTGCTGTTCAGGTGAATGTTAGTTCATTTAAACGGTCACTTGAAAAGACAAAAAATAATAATAATAAATAAATAAATAAAAAGACTTAATGAGGCAGTGGATTAATTAAAGAGTATTGACAAAACTAAAGTTAATGAAAAACCAGTAGTTTCTAAAACAAATCCTCAATATCAATATTAATATTGTGCTCACACATGAAAAGTTGATTATTCTAAGAAGTGTGCAAATTATTTTAGATGTTATTATTGTGGGAAATTTGGCCATCTTGAAAAATAGTGTTATCAATTGAATGGTTATCTATTGGATTAAAAAAATAACTGGATACCTGGAAAAGAAAATATTCCTGAAGGTATGAATAACATATTTGTTAGGCTAAGAAGAATGAATGGAAATAATTTAAAAAGGACTGATGCAAGGCTCGCTAGATCAAAGAGGATGAATAGAGACAATATAAAAAGGCCTAAAATTGATGATGTTAGAAATCATGGGCAATTTTTTTTAAGCAAAATGATGTTTATTACAGGAATAGAATGCAATCTCAAAATCAGCAGAAACTGATTTATAGAGTTGTAGTGGATCGTAACAAGACTGATCAACCAATTGTGTTAAAGAAAAACAAAAAGATAGTTACTAATCTTAACAAGACCAATAAACCTAAAGTGTTCAAGACGAATAAACATTTTATTGAGATAAATCAATATGTCACCTCCAGGAATGACAAGCCAACTCAAATAGCTATTTCAAAGGATAACAAGAATGGTGTTGATAATTACAATGAGGTTACAAACAAAGTTGTCCCCAAAGGCATTAAAGGTACACCTAACCCTTCTCAATTTAAATGCATTAAATTTATTAAAGAGATAGATATTCGGTCTGCCGATTAGGTAAGTCGGTAATGGTTTGTAAGACATGTTCTAAATTATGTGTTCATTTGTTGTCTTAGAAACATTGCATTGTGATTATAAGAATCATATTTATTTAAAGTGTATAAACAAGTTTCTATATGATCTACTTATATCTAGTCTTATTCGTGTATTAGATTATATGATTGACAGCCTATATCCACTTTAGGGATTTTTTTTTTCTTTCTAAAACATGTTATGTTAAACTCAATCGATCATCATATTCCCACTAGTATAAATTTTATAATAGTTACTCTTATTCTTCGAGATAAATGGTCTCTTGAGTATCTATGTATTACATGAGTAATTACATTGTCCTAGTATTATATCATGATTATTCATCATCGCATATGTACGTTAGCAAAATCTATGTATGCTGCATATCCATGTTATATATCATTTTCATGAATAGTCTATATTAAGCTGATTTTCTAAAAGAATGCGTTTTAAAAAATATCATAATTTAATTTACATCTTTTCCTATATTGGATATTGAGATTTTTCAAGTGGTTAATAATTTCATGTCTTCTTATATGATACATTTATAAGTCCTTGATTTGATGAATGTGTTTACTAGTATCATGTATATCATATGTGGGGATCTCAACTTTACTTAATTTTAATTATTTTGTCAAATTGATGTATCTATAAATAGTATATTCTTTTGTCAATCCTTGCATAGAATCTGCATCTCATATTATTTTATAGGACCAAGTATGCTTCAGAAAGTTTAGGATATACTATAATCCACGGAGAAACAAATATTCATATCAAAACTCGAAGTTTAAGTAAAAAATAAGAACGAGGTTGAGTCAATGAGATAATTTATTAGAGTTGAATCTTCATTCAACTCAGTGGAAAAACAATCTCAGTCTTGTATGATTATATTTCAAATTTATATAATGTGAAATTATCATTGAAAAATATTATTCACTGAAATGGACTTGCATTTTTATAAATAACATGCCTTGATTATATGCCTACTTGGAATTTTAGTATTAACTAATACTGTTTTATTGATTAAAACTGAATTATGTGATGATTATTAGATTTATCGTATCACATGTTATTAATAGATATTTGATAAAATCAGTATTTAGCATCATCTTATTGACGACATATCGTATCAATTTAAACTTCCATGATTGGTATCTTTTTATGAAATGATGTTAATTTATTATTTATGCCATTTGTACGATCATTGGAATATATATGGCATATCAATCTCTTGATACTATTACACGTGGATATCTTTATAGGAATTAAGTGTCTAACATATATCTAATGTCTTTTTTTTAAAAAAAATGATTATCATTCTAGAAGGGAGCTTACGTTTTATGAGATAACATCTTTAATATGCAATTATCTATGTTTAAAGCGTGCATTAGATTTATGTCAATTGGTTTATAAATGATCTATATTATCACTAAGATATGCTCCATATTCTAGTGTATTAACAATTACAGGAGTTTGATTCTATCTAAAGGGGAGTTGTTAATTGGTATCATGAAATGAAGCATGTTGACTTATTTTAAAATATATGATTGTAAGCAATATTAATATGTTTTGAGTATTATATTCTCATATTTATCTAGAAGTGATATCTGAATTATTCGAGGTTCATGGATGGTTAGGCATAATGATGTATGCCTGGAATAGAAATTTTTATCCTTCATCCCCACTTTTAGAGATGACAAAGGGGGAGAAGCTATATGACGTTTTTAAAAGAGTATTTTTTTCCCTCCTAGCATGAATACACGAGTAAAATTAGAAAGATGGAGCAACAGTGTTTAATAATGTTTTATGGTTTATATTGAATATTTTTTTTTTTTTTTTTTATAAATGATTTTCTCATTACTATTCTTAAATGAGTTAAAAACCTATTCTCATATTTAGGGGGAGCGTGGTTACATTTTTTATTGAGAAAACAACAAAGTTAATTGTCATCATAAAAATGGGGGAGATTGTTGACCCTAGATAATTTATGAAACTAATGCATTTATTGTGTGATTTCAGGTTAGAAGTTCCATTTTTTCTAATAAGAAAAAGATTGAATTAAAAAAGTTAATCGTTGAAGATTTACATGACGAGATTTTTTAAAAGATTTAAGATGAGAGAAAAATGAAGATATTAAAGATTCTTTGGAGTATTGAAGATTTTTTGTATTCTTAGGTAAAACAGATCATTACTCTTATACTCTTAATGCAACCTGATTAGAATCATACATGACACTTTAAAATGAGTAATCTTATACGTGTTATTGTTATAAGCGATAAATTTAAGATCCTAATAGATCTTATAAAGTGTTAAAATCATAAAAATTATTTTGACAAAATGTTGAATTGAAAAAATAGTTTTAACACATAAAATTGTAAGTTTCTGGTCAATTTAATTAACCGACAAAACGGGTCAGTCAACTAACATAAATAGTGGCTTGAAGAAAATTGAGAAATGCAGTCGTTGTGGGGAATTAGTCAACCTACTAGGAAGGTAGTCAATCAACGAAAAGCGTGGCAACGGTCAGTTTTTAGAATGTTGAAATGGGCGGTGAACTGGCAGACGGTTCTGGTCGACCAATCACAACAGATTCATTCTACTTTGACTGTTTCAATTTTCAAAGATCTTCTACCCTACTTTGATGGATCTGAACTTTAGGAGACCAGATTTTATATGACTTATTTTTGGAGACTAATTTGAAGATAATTAACGCTAATATCTGGTCAAACTGGCCGTTGTAAGCTAGATTTAAATAAGGGGTCTAAAAGAGTAATTTTTTTTTATTTTTTTTTATAATATCTTACGAAAAATAGTCGTTATAAGATATCTTTGAAATTCCCATAACTAAACCTATGAAGTTTGAGTTAAAATATTACTATTTTGGTGGAAAATATTTGGGGTCCAAGATATGGGAGTGACTTATGAGATGTTATTTGACCTTAAGATTTAGTCCATATAATTATGATTTTGGGATAACATTCTTTCTATACTTTTATTGACTGAGAATAAATTATTTTCGGGATTAAATTGGGAGCTTTAAAAGTTATATTTTTGATCAAATATAACCGTTGTAAATCTATATGATATATGGGGTCTATATGTGCTATTTGTTTTAATATATCTATTGAAAACTAGCCATTATAGGCATAGATTAAATTCTATTTATATCAACATACTTTTTTCAAATGAATCAATCAAGAGCAAGAGTTTTTAATCAACTATAATTATAAATAGAGAGTTATTTTGCTGAGAGTACTTTCAAGAGTTAAAAGTTTTCTTTAGAGATATTATCGACGTTGCTATTTTTAGGTTTAAGTCTTTCCTACAATATTGGAAAAGAAATCCTGGTGAGATTGTTCTTGATTACATGTTCAATATTATATGTGCTTTAATTGAGTAATATTCTTAATTGAGCTTATAGTATTTTTTGTGAAACAATTGTTTTCAAATTGAATATCTTATAAAACAGTTTTTATTTGTGAAATCTGATTAATATTATTTGAGTGCTTAAAATGAATTAAATCAGATTTTTTTCTCATGTTGTTCTATCACGCAGTTTCAGGACATTAATTGAGTATAATTTGTATCGAGGTGGTAGAAGCTCCTGTGAGAAGAACCAATTGATTTTTTGTATTTGTGAGAAAAAATGGATTAGATATATTGGGATGGTGTCTAATTAGGGTAGATGGGTTTGATCTTTAGCTTACGAAAAAGATTAAGATTAATCTTTAGTCTGTTAAAAGGATTAAGTTTTGATACTTCTTATAATAGAATTAGGTTAGTCTTTAGCTTAATAAAAAAATAGGGGTCTTCCTAAGCCTATGAAAAGGAAAAAATGTAAAGTATAAAGGTTCTTAGCCTTTCAAAAGAATTTGGTTAGTCCTAAACCTGTGAAAATGATTGTAAAGGTTTTATTCCTATATGTGAAAGGAATCAGGAGATTAGTAGATTGCGAAAGCCCTGTGGAGCTCGGGAGACTGGACTTAAGTAAGAGTAGCTTGCTGAATTAGGATAAATCGTTTTTTGCTACTTATCTATTTTTGTTGTTTGGTTGTATGCTTAGCTAAATACATTTTCGTTGTTATATTAGATAATAATTAATTAGAAAAATTGATAACTTGTGCGATTAAAATTTTAATTATTTAAATTTTTATAACTTCGCAATTCACTCCCCCTCTCGTGTAGATCTGTGGGCCAACACTCACCCATATTAGTTACACTTAGGTGTGAGTTACAACTCACACAAATACAGAAAAAAAATATTTATTTTCTCACAAAGAGTTTCTACTAACACTTATAACGATAAACTCAATTGATAGCCCTAACAAGGTGATAAATGTATTCATGATTCAATAGATAACCAATTCAATATTCATGTTTATATAAATCTGGATTTAATCACAGTTGAGCACATAATCATAATACCAGATATATTAAATCTTCTCGAACTCAAAAAAATATTTTCGATAATAAATATCAGTAAGTTCTTCATAAAACTATTTTATCAAATTTCAATTTGATTTTTGAAATAAGCTCAAGGTATAATAATAATAATAATAATAATAATAATAATAATAAGCTAATTAAGCACATTTCTAGTACAAAAATTTATTAAAGAGAGAATTAACATTTAAAACAAGAACGATCTCATAGAAATCCTAGGAGATTGATTTGAAATGAAGTCTCAGAATTCGTTTTCAAAAAGATCTTCAACGGTGTTTCTTAGAAATTTTTTCACATATATCTTCAAGAGTGTGTTGGATTTTTCACAGATTTTCTACACAACTCTTTCTTTCTCTCTTTTGATTTTGGAATTCAATCTTTCTTTCTTTCAAACATTTTCATAATTTTCAAGCTCAAGAACACAAACACTATTTCAAACATCTCTCCAAAATATGATTATTAATTTAAAAACTGCAGGACTTAATGTAGGCAAAATAAGAGATACATAGAACGGCTAGTTTAGGTTCAAGATCCCTAAATTTTCTCCAAAATCTCTTACTAGTTGACCCGAGCTCTAATAGTATATTAATTATGAATTCAACTCATATAATGTCCAGATTCATGCCATAAACTTTCAAAGATTTAGACAAAATATTAGGATAAAAGGTTTTACCAAAAAAAAGTATGAAATCGAATAATTTGAGGATCAAAATGCATTTTTGTTAAAGAGCTTCATTTCAAATATGAAAAATATTTCTAAACAATCAAAATTATTTTAGACCATTTAAAAAATGATCTAGAAATATTAATCATCAAAACCGAGGTGAAAAGATATTGGAAAATGTTAAAAAAAAAGTTTGAAAAATAAACAGAAATCAATCAACTCTCTTGCATATCGTTTGAAGATCCTTCACAAGTTTTCTGGGAACCTGAAATAACCAATTGACAGATTCTCAAGGCCGGTCAACTGTTTTGCTTTGTTACATAAAATCTCTAGTCCCCAAATCCAGGAATTGACCATTTCCAATCTAGTAAACCATTTCATCTCAATTTTTATTTTATTTTTCAAAATTTTAAAATACAGTTATAATTAGTTAACTGAATTTTTAGGTCAGTTGAATAATCCTAAGTACTTTAGGCCATTAACATATTTTTAGGAAAAATTTCAAGCAACTCTAAACATGTAATCTCACACAAAACTTGCATAAAAAAATCAATTTGATGTGCAATGAGTGATCCTAGTTGGGTTATCATGAATTTATCAATGTAAGTGATGTTTTACCTTAATAGGGTAAAAAATATTTCACTTCAAAATTATCTTCTTCATCTTGTCTCCGATTGACATCCTCTTGATTATTCAAATTCATTTTCATTGTTTCTCATTTTATCAACTCATTATCTTGGTCTATCATTGATCTTGATTAATATACTGTAAACGTATCTCAAGCACAAAATTAGTCCAGATAAACCTTCAAGTTAATTGAATCATCAAAACCATCAAAGTAGGACTTGAATCATTTAGGTTAAAAAAGACATTCATTTGCATATGCAAAACCTGAACAATAACCCAAAGTGGTAGTGTATCTGAAATTTAACGTTGCAATAAGTTATAAACCAGAGAAGGTGAATTTTCACATCATTCCAATGGAGTATAACATTTGAATGTTTTAGATTAACAATTTTGTTTTTGTCGTTAAAGGAAGTCACACACTCAGAACAATAAATCATTTTTCAGTGTGAATGTTCGCAAAAGTCTGCAAATATGAATAATGAAATATAGCCAATTTTAGTACCCAAAACCTATAACAAAGAAGACATTTGTCAATATATATTCAAAAATTAATAATATTCTATTCCATATTCACATGCCCAAGTGATAGTTCATCTAAAACCAAAGGAAGGAAATGGGTCTCAATATGGAAGCGAATAACGAGTGGGGAACGTGAGTGTTAGTCCAGTGAGCTACCCAAGAGGGGGGAGTGAATTGCATAGTATTAAAAAATCATGAGAATAATAACACTTCAAAAATCAAACAATTAATTTTATCCTAAAATTAATTATTATCTTTATAGCAGTGGATAAGTGTAATAAGCTCTAGGTGCACACCCAAACAACACTAGATAAAATAAAGGAAATAAACAATGCAGTACACACCGATATATCATGGTGCATCAAGCTACTCTTGGCTAATCCAGTCCTCCGATTCCCACGGAGATTCGCACCCACGAAACTCAAAATTCCTTTAAAGGTAGGAATCAAACTCTTACAAATATTCTTTTACAGGCTCAAAATGAACCTTTATAAATTCCTTTTTCTCAGGTTCAAGAATAACCTCTACTTTTTACAGGCTCAAGAATAACCTAATTGTTTTTATACCTTAGGCTAAAAAATCAAAATCTCATAAACACTCCAAATATCCTTTTACCCAGTAAGGATTGAACCGTTACAAAATTGCTCACAAATCAATTCAATCAAAGAAGAATTAACACCTAATCTTTTTATACTCTAAGGAAAGATCAAAACCTCAATCTCTTTACAGGAAGAGATTAAAACCAGCTACCCCTGATTTGATACTCCCAATAGTATCTAATCCACACACAACTCACCAATTACAAAAAATGATAAATTCATTCCACTAGGAGCTTCTACCACATCAGATTAATTAATACTCAATTAATGTCCTAATACTAGTGATAGAAACAATGTGCGGAAACAAAATTTGATTACAATAAAGAATGTGGGTAGCACAATTAAGCACGTAATCAAATTAACGCACAAATCATTTTTAAAAAAAAACAATTATACTTTTAAAGTTCAAAAATAATTTCTCAAAAATATCAATTCACTAAGCAAGTAATAATAATCAAATACTCAATTAAAGAATAAGTTTGGAATGATCTCACCAGGAAAACACTAATGGATTGCAAAACAGATCGCTAGACAGCTCAGATTGGTGACGCCAAATAAATTAGCACTTTAACTCAAGAACTTTAACTCCAGAATAATCTCACAATATTTTTCAATATAATATCATAATGATAACTCTTAGAAAAACTTAAGAACTGAATAATTTTTGATATTGTGTCTTTATTGTGTGAAATCTGCAGGTTTATTTATAGGGAATTGAAACAAGCCCTCAAACGGCTAATTTTTAAATGATAAGTATCTAAAAAGCACTTATAAACCCCATATATTATTATCTTTCATTTTAGGTATATTTAACTTATTATAGCTTTCAAAACATTCAAATTAGTTCCTCAATTATTTTTCAAACTCAAATCAATAGAATAGGATGAATTATATGAACCCATTTGACAAATAACAAAAATATATGAACCATATCTACAAGGATGACAAAATATCAAAGATATGTCTTTAATACTATCATATCCCTAAAATTTCTCTCATATCTCAACCATAAACGGCTAGTAACGGCTACTGTTTGATCAGAATCCTCGAAATCCTCTAAATTTGAAGCAATCTCATCAGTCGACCGACCAACACCCATAAGTCGACCGCTTGATTCAGGATACTAGCCGAGCCAAAATTTCTTCGCCCATTGGTCGACCGCCCAACCATCATCTATCGACCGGACAATTCAGAGAGTTTATCTTTTAAGCATAGGTTGGCCTACCTGTCGACTGGGAGATTCAGGGACTTCTTCTTCTATGCTCCAGTCAACTTACCTGTCGACTTATCAATGCGAGGAATCTCTTCTAAATTCATTTTTAATTCATCTTCTTCAATGTTTTTGCCCCTTTAATTGATTTCTTTTCTCAATTAACTCCACTAAATTCTTAAATTCAATTTTAATTAATTATGAATATTTCTTTTTTCAATTACACATAGGAGTAGATAATTTCATTAATTAGGATCCTATTAAAACACACATAAATTTAAAAACTTTTTTTGTGTCGTGTGTGATTCTAATCGGGACACATTAAGGGTAAAAATTAACCTGAGTTGTTTTTCCTTAGATTCATCAAAATCTTCAGTCTCTTAATGTCTATCGTCTTTGTCAGTCTCTTTAGCATGCATTCATTACTTATCCTCATATCTTCATCATTAGAACTAATAAACTGAAACACTTAATCAAACCGTTAGTTCCACAAAAAATACCCACCTTTAATTGTTCATCAAAATCTTAGGATCAACAATCTCCCACTTTTTTATTATGACAATTAACTTTAATGTTTTGTTCAACTCATTAAAGCAAATTAATGAAGATAATCAAAAGATTTTCAATCAAAGAACTAATTTTATTATACAATAAACTCCCCCTTAAGATATTCAACAAAACATCAATTAATTCTCCCCCTTTGTTATCTCAAAAAATTGGAGAAGGGGGGAACCAAAAACATCACTTAGAAATGTAATCTCCCCCTAAGGCAATCAAAACATCTTAGGAATGTAGCATGATATTAATTTTTTACAAGCATATTAACTCTTTTGATTTTTCAACAAAACTCATCTTTCAATATAAGCATAAGATAATATTACCTCTTTTATAAACACTTCTCTCCATATATAATTGTAAACAAGTCAATTCATGCTTAGGAGAATAAACCTGATGAAATCAAAATGCTTCAACAATATAGTATGTAATCACATAATTTCAGTTAAGTTCTCATGTCGTACTCATGATACCAAATAATGTCTTCCTATTAAATAAAATCGAGTTATGTAATCTTTAATGCACTAGAATAGGTAGCATATCTCAAGAATAATTTAGGATCAATCAACATAGATCTAATACAATTTACACGCAAGAACATGAATCATATCTCAATAATAACATGCGTATTAAAGGTCTTATCTCACAACATGCTAAATTGCTTCCCCAATACTAATCATTTAAAAATAAAGATATATGCAACATGTGAGAATAATATACTATCATGCAAATAGTTAGGTGCTTCATGCCTATAAATATATCCTTGTGCAGAAAAATATCAACTTGAATAATTGAGCACATATTAATATGTTATGTATTTAAATACTCATATGTATGATATCAAAAATAATTCTCATGCTTTCATAGTAATATTAACCATACAAGTTATATCAATATCATGATCAAATTAAATCATTATTTAATCATTTAATTCACCTTAATATAAAATATCACGCATTTTAATAAATCAAGATTAATAAAAACTCAGCTCAATTCAACTTATTTGTATAAAAGTATATAACGTGAATGACAACACATTATACAAATAATCTTACTAAAATGCATACACAATAAGTTATTAACACTAATTAGTAGGAGCTTAAACACTTAATTCATTTTTTTTAACTCACGTAACATGTTTTAAAATTAACACATGATCACTATTCGATATAAGCACATAAAAAACATGTTAATATCTCTTAACTAAATGTGATTTTCATAATCACCCTACACTGTTTCTAAGACAACGAATAAGAACGTTATTTGGTATAAGTCTAAGAAACCATCACCAACTTACTTATTTGGCAAGTTGAGCACATCCATCTTTAACAAATTCAATAAATTTAAACTGCGAGGGGTTATGAGTACCTTTTATACGTTTCAGGGAAACTTTGCTCTTTACCTCATTTGTACTGGTGATTGATTTGAGTGCACTATTCTTCTTAGCATGTCCGTATTCTCTCTGCCTTTGATTATTTCTATTGGATTTATTAATGATTCTCTTTGAACATATTGCTTGTGGATTCCTGGTGATTTCCTATCTTGGCTTTGGCACAATTTTTCTCTTTGCACATAACTCTTGTGGCTTCTTCGCAACTTCACTTCTTGTCTTTAGTGCATCTTTTCACTTTGTATGCATCGCTTGTGGATCTTTGGTGATTTCCTAACTTAGTTTTGATATAATGTCTTTGTTTGTTCCTTCGGGTCCATTTCTGACATTATGTAACTCAGCACAAGACATTCCAACAATTCTCTTCGATATCCATTTTATTTTGGATCTGTCCTTGTTAGACATAAACTTAGGGTTCCTAAATGGACATGATACTTTAAAATGCCCAACCCTATTGCAATAATAACATCTCAAATCTGATTTATTATAGAAAGCACGAGATGTAAAGTAATAATTATTTCTAATAATAGCCACATAATTATCACTTGCTTGTGATGAAGAATGAGACGATGAAGTATATCCACTTTTCCTAGAAAAATCATCTCAGAATCTCTTGGAATAGTTTTAAGGTCGGATTTTGATTTTTTAAAAAATTTCTTAAGTAAATCGATTTTTGAATCAAAATCTGACCTTTGCATAGAAATCATCTCAAAATTATTTTTTAAAACTTTGTTTTCATTTTCAAGAGAATCCACTTTAGAGAGAAAATTATTAATTTAAAAAAAAACATCTGAAAATTCTTTTGTGCTACAATAATCATCCAAATTCACTTTAGATTTTAGGACACTTTTTCCACCATTTTCAAAAAAATCAATTTTTCTTTTTAAACTCAAACTCTCTTTAGCAAAAAGTAATGTGAAAGAAAGTAATTTTTCCATAAGAATATGAACATTTTCATTATCATCATCTCCATCATTACCACACGAATCACAAGAATCATAAACCACATTGTCATATAAAGATCTATCACCATCAAGGGAAGATACACAAAAAATATTATCCATGGTGTGTGCACATAACCAACACCTAGGATGTTAAACCTAATGAGCTAAAACCAGCTCTGATGCCAATTATTGGCCTAGTGAGCTACCCAAGAGGAGGGATGAATTGGGCAGTATTAAAAAATTAACAGAATAATAACACTTCAAAAATCAAACAATTAATTTTATCCTAAAATTAATTATTATCTTTATAGCAGTGGATAAGTGTAATAAGCTCTAGATGCACACCTAAACAACACAAGATAAAATAAGGAAAATAAACAATACAATACATATCGATATATCCTAGTTCACCAAGCTACTCTTGGCTAATCCAGTCCTCCGAGCCCCACGAAAATTCTCACCCTCAAAACTCAAGATTTCTTTAAAGGTAGGAACCAAACCCTTACAAAGATTCTTTTACAGGCTCAGAATCAACCTTTACAATTTATTTTTTTTCTTAGACTCAGGAATAACCTTTACTTTTTACAGACTCAAGAATAACCTAATTCTTTTCTTAAACTAAGGCTAAAGAATCAAAACATCACAAATGCTCCAAATATCCTATTACCCGGTAAGGATTGAACCGTTACAAAATGACTCACAAATTTCATCAAGGAAGAATTAACACCTAATCTTTTTATACCTTAGGCAAAGATCAAAACCTCAATCTCTTTACTGGAAGACATTAAGACCAAGCTACTCCAGATTAGATACTCCCAATAGTACTTAATCTGCACACAACTCACCAATTACAAGAAATTGATAAGTTCTTCCTACTCGAAACTTCTACTACCTCAAATCAATTTAAACTCAATTAATGTATCGATAATTACTAGTGATAGAACTAAGTGAGGAAATAAAAATCTAATTATAAATAATGCGGGTAGCATAATTAATCACGTAATCAGATTAACACACAAATCGTTTTAAAAGATTTTTATGTTTTAAAAGTTCAAAAATAATTTCTTAAAAAGATCAATTCACCAAGCAAGTAATAATAATCAAATACTAAATTAAATAATAAGCTTGGAATAATCTCACCAAGAAAACAGCAATGGATTGCAAAACAGATCACTAGACAGCTCAGATTAATGACGCCAAATAAATTAGTGCTTTAACTCAAGAACTTTAACTCTAGAATAATCTCACAATATTTTTCAGTATAATATCAGAATGATAACTCTTAGAAAAACTTAGGAACTGAATAGTTCTTGATATTATGACTTTATTATGTGAAATCCACATGTTTATATATAGGGAATTAAAACAAGCCCTCAAATGGCTAATTTTTAAATGATAAGTATTTAAAAAACACCTATAGACCCCATTTATCATTATCTTTCATTTTAGGTATATTTGACTTAATTATAACTTTCAAAACATTCAAATTAGTCCCTCAAATATTTCTCAAGCTCAAATTAATAGAATAGAAAGAATTATATGAACCAATTTGAGAAATAACCAAAATAAATGAACCATATCTATAGGGATGACAAAATATCAATGATATATCTTTAATACTATCATATCCCTAAAATTTCTCTCATATCTTGACCATAAACGGTTAGTAACGACTTCTATTTGATCAAAATCCTCGAAATCCTCTAAACCTGAAACAGATTTATCAGTCGACCAACCAACACCCATAAGTCGACCGCTCGATTCAGGATACTAGCCAAGTCAAAATTCCTTCGCACATCAGTCAACCGCCCATCCATCATTTGTCGACCGAAGGATTCAGAGAGTTCATCTTTTAAGCATAGGTCGACCTACCTGTCGATTGAGAGATTTAGAGACTTTTTCTTTTATACTTTGGTTGACTTACCTATCGACTTGTCAATGCTGGGAATCTCTTCTAAATTCATTTTTAATTCACTTTCTTCAACATTTTCGTCCCTTTAACTGATTTCTTTTCTCAATTAGTTCCACTAAATTCTTAAATTCAATTTTAATTAATTATCAATATTTCTTTTTCAATTATACAAAGGAGCAAATAATTTCAGTACTTAGGATCCTATCAAAACACACATAAATTTAAAAACTTTTTTTGTATCGTGTGTAATCCTAATTAGGATACATTAAGAGTAAAAATTAACTTAAGTTGTTTTTCTTTAGATTCATCAAAATCTTTAGTCTCTTAATGTCCATCGTCTTTATCAGTCTTTTTAGTATGCATTCATTACTTGTCATCATATCTTCATCATTAGAACTAATAAATTGAAACACTTAATCAAACCGTTAGTTCCACCAAAAACATCAATCTTTAATCGTTCATCAAAATTGTAGGATCAACAGTGAGTTTCAATTATTTTGGGAAACCATACTCCCTACCAAAACTATAAAAAATTGACAGTGGTATGAACATTCGCAAATTTGTAATTTTTTTTCCTTAAAAATATACAATATGTATATCAAAATGAAGAGCGTTAATTACATATTGAAATGATAATTTTTTTTGTATTTTTTGACATTGAAAATGTTCACAATACTGATTTCTTGATATGCGATTTGTTCCATGATTTAATAGACTTTCCACTTTTATTTCGACGGGTGCAAGTTTCATAAAATGACATAATTTGTAAATTGAATATCAAGCATGGTTAATTGGTTAATATAGAAAGAGGACTATTTACTAAAATACCTTAGAAGGTCAAAAATTTAGTTACACTAGTTTGTCCTCTTTTTTTTTTCTTTTTTTTTTTTTTTTAATAATTTATGCTACTCTGGAAGACTAAATAATAAAAATCTTTTTTGTTTTTCCTTTTTTTTTTTTTTGCATAGTAACGTCCTCTATAATATCAATTTTTTTTTGGGGGGGATTAAAAAATCCATCTGTTCTAATTTTCTCTCAAATGCACCCTTTTTTTTAAAAAAAAAATAAAAAATTATTAAATTATTGCCTTTCTTTAAAATTAGTTAGCAAGGGGTTCACAATTTTTTTATAAGCCAAAAAAGGGTTAGTGGACTCACAAATTTTATTGAGCTTATAAAATTAATATCAGATTTACGAAAATATTTAAACAACATATATATAAATTAAAATTACTTGTTAATCAATTAACTTTCGACACAATACATAAAGAGGAACTCAAGAAAAGGAAAAATAAAACGCAAAAAAAAAAAAAAAAAAAAAAAAGTTTAATTACACTTTACTCCCTGTGGTTTAGCCCATTTGCACTTTACTCCCCTGTGGTTCAAAACGTCGCCACTTATCCCCCTATAATCTTGGGCCTAAGTGCAAACCTAACACTTTCTGTCAAAATTAACATAAGTGTGCCTCACGCGCCAACAATGAGGATGGTCATGTTTTTTTTGTGTTTTTTTCCCTCCACAATGCTGATTTCTTGTTCCCATTTTACCCCTATGTTTCTCTATATAATCTTTATGTTTCTCACACATTTTCTACAACAAACCAAACCTTCTCATTTTTTTTTTCTCCCTCTTTTATTTTTTCTCCCAACAAACTTGAAACTAAAACCAAAAATTTGAGAACAGTTTTATTTTGTTCCAATAATTTTATTCTAAAGCTGGACACTAAACAGAAACATACTCCCTTTTGTTCTCAAATTTTTGTTGCATTTTTAATTTTTTGAAAACAGAAAAAAAGTTAATCGGAAACACTAATTGTTACTACTACAAATGTTAACAATTACATTCACTACTACAAAAACTGGCTTTAGCGGCAATTCTAATGTCCTCAAACAATACCAACAAAAAACAATATCGATAAAATAATATAAATTGAACTCCTTATTTAACGCAAATCAATAATATCAACAATTAATCTCAAAATTTCTTTGGAAGAGTAGAACCAACATCAAACATCCAATTAACCCAAAAAAGGCACCGCACCTGTACGTATACAAACATAGAATCATAAGTATACAAAAATAAGAAGCAAAACATAAATATTAAAATGACATTCATGTAAAATTAAAAAGGAGACACTAATGATCCATATCCACTTTCAAAAACTCAATTCATCCTCCGAATCAAACTCATTGTCCCGACCTCAAAAAAACATAAGCACATACACCAAAAATTGAAAACAAATCATCAAACCCCAAAAATCTTCAAAAACAAACGAGAAATCTCGGGAGTGGAATTTAAAAACAAAAAACCCCAAAAATCCTCAAAATCAAACGAGATGATCGGGAGCTTACAGTGTAGTGGCGGAGATGAATTGCAGAGCTTGAAACCCTAAATCGAAGACAACGGATGGCGGATAAGCACAAGAAACATAATCAAGGAGATGGTTCAGGTTCAAAATTCGGATCCAAAATGAGATTAGAGAACAAGAAAAAAAATACTGCACTAAAATAATTTGTCTGCTAATAATCAAAACATTTTTGGCTGAATTAAGTAGTTACATAGGTCTTAGTTTTCAAGCAAAAAAAAAATAAAAAAAAATAAATAAATAAAAAGGTCTACAAGCAAACTGACTTTTATGACAATTGATAGGTGTGAAAAATCTATCTATTTCTAAACCGGATTTGTTAGTTTTCAATTGTTTTAGTTATATTTAATTGTGTTTTAGTGTAGAACAGGGAAAGGACATCAAAGGGCGAGAAACAAGTGAAAACGGTGGAGAAACGGTGAACAAAATGTGTAAAACAGGGTTTCGGTGAATGAAGATCACCGCCTAGGCGGAAAAGAGGCAGAATGTTGGAGTGCTGAAGGGCTGAACCACCGCCTAGGCAAGAAAAGATCAGAATGATATGCCAGCAGCTACGGCCTAGGCGGAGAAACCACCGCCTAGGCGAAGATCTGACAGAAACTTAACCGACTTAAGTCCACCGCGTAAGCGGTGAACCACTGCTTAGGCGGTGACACTCTGCACAGAAATATCTATTTTTAGATATTTTGAAGATATTTTCCAAATCCCGCCTTTTAACCCCTTTCTCCACCAGAGACTGAGACCCTTAGAACCTTAGCCTTAGACGTGAGAGGAGGCTCCAATTGACATCTTGAGAGCTCTCTTTCCACCTTAGTTAGGTTTAGATAATTTAGGAAGTAGATTAGATTAGTTTAGAAGGTGTTCTTGGCCAATCCTTGAAGAGCTAGAAGAGGATGTTCATCAACGGAGAAGAAGAAGTCCGGGAGGATTGTTCTTTGGCGAAAATGGACTACTCCACTTTGAGATTTGGCTTTTCTTCCCTTGTTTCCATCTTTGTATTTAATGTTTATTGTTGATAATGATGATTTCCTCTTGATTTAATGTTGTATTGGCTAAGAACATGTTAGTGTAATTTAGAAATTAGTTAGGGAAAGGTGTAATTGTGTAAATACTCGTTTGGTTTAATATACGTTTCTTTAACGGTTGTTGCTTTTAAGTCCGATTGTGTTTATCATTTGATGACGATCTTAGTATGCTTGTTAAGGTATTAGGGTTGGATTTGAGAATCTAGGGTTTGACACTCGGGAGAGGTAACCCTGGATTCGGATTAGGGTAAACACATCGTTACGACCTAACGACCCGGGAGGGCATTAGTTAGTGTGCAATCGATGACGTTGGGTCAAGACTTACACGGCCTAGAGTCGTTAAGACATTGAGGGAGACCTCTTCATCGACACGAAGTCACGTATTCCCTCGTCTTATACTCGGAAGAGGTGGCGAAGGAGTTTACGAATCGAAATTGTCGGATACCTAAACTCGGTTATTGTTAACTAAACAAAATCAAACGTGTATTAAGTGAACGAAATCAATCCCTAATTAATCAACCTAGTTAGAATTAACTCACTAATTGTAGTTTAGCTTAGTTTAATTTCAATTCATGTCTTCCGTCGTCAAGATAACATAAGACTACGTCAATTGCGGTATTTAATTCAATTATTCACACTTTTCTCTGTGGGAACGATATCTGATCTTCAAGATCCACTATATTAAAACTTTAGATCTTGTATACTTGCGAGTATAAGTAGGCGTGCACATTTCGCGCCCCTACCAACAATACAATCCTCTAATTCCCCAAATTTGCTCATGTACTCCCTCAATCCTTCAGTATCCCCAAAACCTAAATATTCATGAAAAAAGCAAAAACATCAAATCCAAAATCAAAAAACCACAATAAACCATGGAAATATAAGATTGATTAAGAACATGAAATCGATCAATTACCACAAGCTTCTTTTTCTACATGTTGATCTGGATCAAGTTGCAAACGGAGAAAATCGCACCACACTCGCTCAATTTCTCTCTTTCGCTCTCCTCGCGATCTCACCCCTCTATCTATAAATCTCTCACGCTTGGAGACATCACTTCCCCCTGCACACAACATACAGACCTCTTTCTCTCACACAATCATCATATACCAATTTACACTCGAACTCACCATTTTCTCTGGCCAAAAAAGCAACTAAAAAATTAAGAATCTGAGAACAAATCGAACAAATGGCATTCGAATTCGTAACAATCTGAGAACAAAGAAAAAAAATGGCGTTTGAATTTGTAAGAATCTGAGAACAAATCAAATTTATTATTGCTGTAAGGAAGAAAGACACGTGGTCATTACGAGGCTTTCTTCTCGTGCCTTCCTGAGGTTTGCTTGGCTTCCTCTAGCTCTGCCGTTAGCTTCGATGGCCGCGACAATTTGTTTTGATTTTCTCCTTTTTGTATCTGGTTCAAAATCACCAAATAGGTAAAATCTACAGATCCACTGCAGAACGTGGCGAAGGTCGACAGGAGACGAAGATCGTGGTGATGCAGAGAAGGGGAAAGAGAAAAAGGAGGAGGTGAAAGTGAAGACGGATGTGAAGATTTTCGAGAATCAGAGGGAGGCAGAGGTGGCGGAGGTGAATTCGGAATTGGCAAAGAAGAAGACAGGATGGGCGAGGGAGGCGTAGGTGGCGAAGGTGTTGTTGCTGAGGGAGGCGGAGTTGCAGGTGAGTTCAAAATAGTTAGGTGATGGTGGCAGTGGATTTTAGGGAGAAGTAATTTTAGAAAGATAGTTAACCAAATCAGGGGCTAAGGGTTAATTACACTTTACACTCCAATAATTGTGAATAATTATGGAAGGGCAAAATTGACATTTCACATTTTCTGTCAATAGAATTAGGGTTGCATTTAGGTCCATAAACCACAAGGGGATAAGTGGTGACATTTGAACCACAGGGGGTAAAGTGAAAATGGGTCAAACCACAAGGGGGTAAAGTATAATTAACCCAAAAAGAAAACACTAAGCAAACTTTATCAACAAAACTGAAAAAAAGATTCCAAACTCTAACATATTGGTGGGGTAGAAATTAGGAGGTTCTTATGCTCAATGGGTGTGGTGTTTTTTTTTTTTTTTTTTTTGGGGGGTTTTATAGTAAAGTGTGTTCGAGCCAACTTATATGCACTTCGCACTTCGACTAATCACCTCACGGGACAATCTTAAAGGGCACACTCCCCATATTGGCCTGATGCATTTAGGATTAAATTTAAAATTTGATTCCTAGAGTATTTTCCAGGAGAGTCAAAACAAAGTTGATAAAGAAAGGGGACACCTCCCCTTGTTAACCAGACCAACACCTCTTGAGTTGTTTAATGGCTATGTTGATAAGCTAACCTTAGCGAAAACAACTATTTGAGACAAAGGGCATGTTTGTTTAAACTGAAAATTAAGTTCTTAAAATGGAATGTTGAAATTTAAATATTGAATCAAATAAACTATAAATTCTTTGGCTACACATTAAAATTGAGGAAAAATTACCTAAAACTCTAGTTAATAAAGTGAATTTACCAGATGGCCTTACAACTTTTATTTTTTTTGCAAATCTATATGGAAACTTAAAACACAGAAACACAGAATCTTTTCAAAGAGTTTTCATATTTGTGCAAGTTTTCATTGAGCTCTGAGAATCTTTTCAAAGATTTTCCAGATTTCGAATTTGAGATTTGCAAAGAAGAACGTATTACGCGTCATGATTTTGACTCGGCGAACATAAAGTGAACATTAAACATTCTTTTTGGTAAGAACAATGGGAAGCAATTGGATGTAACTAATTTGAACTTTTACCGTGTCTTTAAGTTTTTTTAGAGTTTTCGACAATGCAGTAGTGTGATTTTATTGAGTAGATCTAATCAATAGGATTTTTAAGAAGAATAAATTAGAACTGTAGATTTGATTGATAATATTATCTATGATTATTGATTCAAATGTGTTTTTATCGTTTGAGTTGAAGTATATTCAAGAGAAAAATTAGGTTATGAGAATACAACAGTAAAATAATATATAATTGATATACATGTTTATTAGAAGACATTATTATTTTTCCCAAGTTAGGATGGAACATTTATAATTGACTCACAAATTCAATCAAGGAAGAATTAACACCTAATCTTTTTATACTCTAGGCAAAGATCAAAACCTCAATCTCTTTACCGGAAAATATTGAAACCAGCTACCCTTGATTAGACACTTCCAATAGTATCTAATATGACACTTAACTCACTAATTATAAACAATTGATAAGTAATTTTCCCACTCGGAGCTTCTACCACCCAAGATAAATTCAAATTCAATTAATGTCCCGATACTAGTGATAGTAAAGTAAGAATTTCAAAATATTATAAATAAATATGGGTAACAAGCAATTAAGCACGTAATCAGATTTTTTCAAGAAATTGTTTCAAAAATAATTTTCAATAAAAAATTCGGAAAACAATTGCAAAGATCAAATTCCAAATAATAACTAATATAATCAAGCAACAATTAATATTAAGTAATTTGGAAAGATCTCACCAGGATTCTACCGAAAAAATAATGATTAGAATAGCAATAAAACTTCAGATCGGTAGAGCAATAATCCACCGCAAATATTTATCAAGAACAACTCTCCAAAAAGATCTCATAATTCAATCAGTATGATTATTCTTAGAAAGCACGAGAGTTGAATGACTCAGAATAGTTTGGATTCTCTTGATTTCTGATTATTTTACGTGTGAAATCCGCAAATATATTTAAAGTCACTTAAAACAAGCCCTATAACGGCTAGTTACCATAAATCATGACATTTAATTACACCAATAGACCCTCTATATCATAATGATTCATTCCTGGTATAATTCACTTAAAATATCTCTTAAAATATTCAATTAAGTCTCTCAAACTTTTACTCAAACTCAATTAGATAGGATTGAAAAATATCAAAACTGCTTGAACCATATCTATAGGGATAATTAAATATTAATTAAATAGATCAAAACATATCAGATCCCTAAGATATTTCACATATTTTAACCATAAAACGGCTAGTAACGGCTACTTTTTGAATAAAATCCAAAATTCCATAAATCCTAAAACAGTTCCATATGTTGATCGGCCAAGACCCATCGGTCGACCGACCAATTCAAGATGCAACCAAGCCAAAATCTCTTCGCCCATCAGTCGACTGGCCATCCATCACTTGTCGACTAGAAGATTCAGGGAGTTTCATAAGTCGACCTATCTGTCGACTTAGAGATTTAGAGAGTTCATTATCTCATCACAAGTCGACTCACTTGTCGACCTAGATAATTAGAGACTTCTTGTTTTAAGTTTAGGTCGACCTAACTGTTGACCGAGAGATTCAATAACTTCATTAATTAATCACCAGTTGACTTACCTATTGACTGAGAGATGCTGAAATCCTCACCTGAATTCGTTTTAAATCCAATTTTATCGACGTTTTTACCCATTTAACCGATTTCTTTTCTCAATTAACTCCACTAAATCTTACATTCATTTTTAGTTAATTATCTTTAAAAAAAAAAATTTCCAATCACACATAAGAGCAAATAATTTAACTAATTAGGATCCTATAAAAACACACACATAATTTTGAAAAATATTTTGTGCCATGTGTGATCTTAACCAGGATACATTAAGAGTTAGAATTTAACCTGAGTTGTTTTCCCTAGGTTCTTCAATTTTTTTAAACTCTTAATCTTCCATCATCGTTTGCATTGCCACAATATCTTCATGATCATTTTCATCACTGAAACATATAAACTAAAACACTCAATAAAATTATTAGTTCTATAAAAAACATCAACATTTAATTGTCCATCAAAATCTTAGGATCAATAAATAGGACAAGTATAACAGTAGCGCGTTCATTATTAGAGTCGGAAGGTTGTCCGTGGTTTGTCCATGTAAGGGTGAGACTTGAAAATGAATTATTTTACATACATAGTTTGATAAATGATCATAAGTGTGGTGTTGTGTTCCAGACATTAAAGAACAAAATGATGAGTTTGGACATTATATCCAACTGTTTGATAGATGAGATGCGCGAAAAATCGGAAACCAGACCTATTGATGTTGTTCAAACCTTTAAAAAACAATATGGTCTTGAAATAACATACTGTCATGCATGGCTTGTTGTGAAGAAGTCCAAAAGTTATGTATTTGGAGACCATTTATCCTCTTATGATAAATTATTATGGTATATTGTGACGTATAAGAGAACAAATCTTGGCAGCCATATTTTATTGGATTACGACACGAGCACGGGCTATTTTAAATGTGTTTTTGTGGCATTCCATGAATATATGGTTTTAATTACTATAGACCTCTCATATTCGGGTAACAAAATAGCTGAAACAATAAGTGACTGAAGGAAGTGGAATGTAAGTTTTTTGGTAAATGGTGTTTTTGAAGTAAGTTCATCCACATTAGTGTTGGTGAACACTATAGAGAGGACATGTTCTTACCAATAATAGGAGTTAAAGGGATTTATGTGTGTCCATGCAAGCACCTCATAACAATGTAGTGGAATTCCTATATACTCATATATTGTGTATTATTTCCACACATAATTCTATCGAAAGACATATTCAAGAGGTATATATCCAATACCAACAACGGAGCGGCCGATAGTTTTGAGAATAAAATAGTAATAATCCCTCCAATAAAAATAACAACAACTTGGAGGGCCTAGAAAATAAGGATTATGTCGAGGGGGAAAATGAAAAAAAATAAAAAATTGTGGTAGGTGTGGGAAACATGGACACCACAATAGAAAAACTTGCAAGGATGTGTTAACATAGAAGTTTTGTGTTTTTTACACAAGTTTTGTGTTTTTTTTAGATGTTTTAGATGACTTTTTTTTATTCATTTGGTTCATCTGTAATAGTGGCACATTGATTCATTAATTTTAATATGTTTTTGTTCGATTTTTAACGTTACACACAATTTTGTTATATTCAACACATCATATATTTGTATATTCAATAGAAACCAGTAAAATAACGTAATTAATTGTTATATTTGCGTTATATTCAACATACAAATTTTATAGTCAATAAAAAGATGTTGGTGTTATATTGAACACCACTATTTGAATAACACATGTTATAAACAATAAAACCAGGAAACCTTGAACAAATTAGAATATACACAAAAAAAAAAAAAAAAAAGTATATTGTGTCATGTGGTACTTGTCCTGTAGGTAAAATAAAAAAGAAAAAAGAAAATATGAACCAATCATAGTACAAAATATTGTATCTAAGATATAAACAATAACAACAACAAAACGATTGTTTTGGTTTTGGTATTCATTGATTATCTTGGTTTTGGTGCCATCATGACTCAAGGGTCCAAATTCTGGAGCTATCATTCAAAAAATCATAGACTATCCTTGCTCGTTCTGATCTAAAGTCGCTTATGCCCATGTTTGTATTGACTGGTAGACCATTACATATTTGGATCATAACATGGATCACAACAATTCCACAATCAACTCTGTCAACAAATTTTAGGAGACCATTAGTTTGGTATATAGAATATTAACAACTTCATGGAATGAAGACAATTTTGCTTACTTTGAAATTCCTTGATCAGGCACATCTTTCATTTTTACGATGTCTACCCCCTTTAAACGAGTTGTCTTTAATTTTTTTCGTAAGGAAAACACCAACATATTTTGCCTACATTTTTATGGATTTGGGGTAAGATGATGGATGAATGATTATGTTGTAAAATATGATAACATAATATACATATATGACGACGGTGAATTGAAGATGATAACATGTGGAATATAATACGATGTCGTGTTATAATCAACACGAGATATTGTTTTATATACAAAAAGGTAACCATGTTGAATTTAAAATAATCTTGTGTTATATTCAACATGATCTCTTATTATTTGACGCATTATATTTTTTAGTATGATATATGTTTAATTACTATAAAATAAATGCAGAAATAATGAATAAAAAAAACACAAAGATTGCTACATGAATAGGGTTACCACTAGTTTTGTATTTTCGTAGAAGTGATCCACCATTCTAGGGCCCCTTAAGTTTATTGAGCTGTAATGTCTCCAGACATTATCAATTCAATCAAATACCAACAATGTCAAATGACAGTTTGAACTTGTTGATCCTTGTGTATTGATAGGAAAGTGGATAAATCTTGTATTACTCGAAAATGCTAAAATGATGCTTAGATCCAATATTTTTGTCAAGAATTCAGTGTTATTAATCGATAACCATGTGTAAAAAGAAAATATAGATGGATTAAAAGTCTATAAGTCAAATTAGAATCAATTTGAAAAAAACAAAAAAAAAACACAAAAAATAAAATACAAGTTTATCAGTTACCCAACTAGCATTCTTTACAAATGCTAATTGCGCTTCATGATCGGTGCCTCATAATTTCATCTGTTGTGTCAGAGCATGTTGATCATTCCATAAGATTGCAGCAAGCGTTAATAACCTATGGAAAAACATAAATAAGTTATACATAGGTGTTGAATATACCACATATCACCAATGATGGTGAAATGAATACAACAATTGGTGTTATAAGAAAAATTAATAAAATACTTACAAAATTCATTATTTTTCTTTCCCAAAGGATATCAATCAAATCAATCATTCCAACTTATGCCATTGGCCATTCTCTTCCCTAAACAAATGCACTCTTTTTTTCTCTTTAGCAAGTGTAAGAATAACAAAATAGAATATGTTATAATAAACATAATTTTTGTGAGATATATAGGTAATGTACCTTGAACCTTCCTTCTCCAATAGGAAATCATCTTATTCCAATCGTCTTCAGAAATGTATGTCCCAATAGGAGAGTCTCTTGGTGGAATTATTTGTTGCTTGTCACTAGATTTTACATTTCTACCTTTTTCAGAGACAAAAACAGGGGCGGGAATCAACGTAATGTCAACAAAAAGAGTGCATGTAACATTAGCTAGACAAGACAATTGAACGGACGAAGGTTGGTGTGTCGCACGGGCACGTGTTTACTTTACATGACATTCGTAGTCATGTACTGAGTTTCCCTTACCATTAATTTGTCCATGTTTGGTTTTCACCCCTTTAACGATTGAAGTTGGTGTCACCAAACTACGCATAGAGTGCGTAACCCTTTTTTGGGGGGGGGAGGGGAGGGGAGGGCGGAGGGCATGCAACGTAATGTTCAAGTCATATTCAACACACAAATTTATAATTTTGCGTACTACTTCAAGTTGAAGTTCAGATAGCTGTCGTATGTTGATTGTCTACGACAATTGTATCATATCCCATGATGCCCACCTTTGCACACGGGTTATTCGAGTCGGTGAATGCTCAATCAAGGTTGTATGCTCACGAAACCAAAACTGATTGGAAATAAAATTTGTAGGTAAGACAAACTTTTTTTAGAGAGAAGTGTAATGTCAATAAATGAATAAAAAACATACTTGTAGTGAAAGAGTGCAACCTGTGATAGTCGATGAGTTCTGGTACCGTTTCACTTAACGATATCAACATTGCATGTATTCTACTAGCCCAGGCGAGACATCAAATCGAGGTCTTCTACCACGATTAGGTCAGACACACGAATGCCTTGTCCCATTTTTGCTAGAAAATAGGTCGTCAAGACGTAGAGGAATATAAGACGTACTACATCTTCAATATCATCTTGTCTTTCTAACATGAGGTTGTTTAATCTTTTTCTTTACCTCTTCGACACTAAGTTTGTTACTATCGATACCATAATGAATTTCTACCATTACTTGCATATCTCCCACCAATTTGTACACCACCCAACAGCAAACCAAATATCAATTGGATATCACTAACACGAAATTGGACATATGACGTACTTAGTCTAAATGCTCTCCTTGCAGGATTGTATAATCAAATGATATATGTAATGAAGTTTTCAAATTTGTAAAAGTTGTTAGAACTCACAAACCGATCCATTAGGGCGTTTATGATGTGCCAAAATGATGTTTTTTCTCTAGAGGACCTTGTGCTCCTCAAGAAGGTCAATTATTGCAAGCAACTAGTAGATTTGTGAAATGTTTGACCAATACCTAATTGCAACATGACCTCTGACCCTACAATGAACTGAAAGAAAATTGGGGGGAAAAAAAAAAAAAAAAGACACATTAATAAATCCTATTGAAGTACAAATTTCAAAAATCGCATAATAATTGTTGAAAAGTGAAATACCTATTGAGAACACAACAACTGTTTACAAATTTCAAAAATCGCATAATAATTGTTGAAAAGTGAAATACCTATTGAGAACACAACAACTGTTTGCAAAGTAGTTTTAGGGTTTATTTGCAAAGCTTTTTTAGGCTTTGGTTGTGATCCAACCTCAGGTTCTTTTGATTCCGGGGTGGCACACGAGGAAATCACAAAACAAGTATTCAATTTTTTCAATATGTTAATGTTATTTTTATTTTATTTTTTTATTTTATTTTTTTGTGGATGGTGTAGGATGATTTTCTTGTTTACCTTTAGCTTGCAAGAGAGGTAGTCTCGAAACAATTTTATATGTGTCACCTGACAATGTTGAATTCACCACAGATGAAACCTAAACTTTTTTAGGGATTATTTTTTTATGTTTATTAAATGTAATACGAGATCGTGTTATATTTAACATGATGCTATATTTGTTTTGAGATTTTCTGCAATGAATTGATTTGTTTTTGTTTATTTTAGGATGGATTTTGAGTTGATTTCAGTTTCGCGACATTAAGAAAAAAAAAGTTCTATGTGAAAATGTTTGCTCGTCTGTTGAAAACTACGGAGGGGTAAAATTATCCAAAAAACAAAAATGATTAATTCGTAACATTTTTTTAAAAAAAATAAATGGTTTATGCGGTAGTGTAGACATGGCATTTTGACCGCCTTGCAAAATTTTATGTTTTATTTATTAGTTTACTTTGTTGTTGTTGTTTTTTTAATTTTCAAAAAATACAAAAAAAAAATAAAAAATAAAAGAGAAAGAATTAAAAGGAGATGAAAGATAGAAAAAGAAAAAGAAAAGCGATTAAAAAAGAATAAGTTAAAATGGAAGAAAGAGAGAGAGGAAAAAAGAGAAAAAAAAACGTGGGGCCCCATTTGTCTAGAGAGAGGTCAGAGAGTGAGTGTGTGTGAGAGAGAGAGAGAGAGGATGTTGATCTCAAGGTTTTGATAGACAATTAAGTGTTGATATTTTTTGTGGAACAAATGTGTTTGTTGAGTGTTTTAGAAAAAGAATTCTATTTATCGATTATGTTGAAGGTATCATGAAGAAAATGTCAAGGGTGAAAAGATGGACACAGTGGAGAAATAAAAAGTGTTGAAGACCTTGAAAAAATTAGGTGAAAACAACTCAATACTTTTATACTCTTAATGCAACCCCAATTAGGATCACACATGACACTATTAAATGAGTTATCTTTTATGTGTTGAAAGAATAGAATTTAGGATCCTAATTATTGATTAAATATGTACTCCTTATGCGATATTGAAAATTGACCTAAGTAAAAGTTATGATTAAAAGTTGAAGTATAGGGTCAATTCAGTCAACCGAGAAAAGCAATTGATTAACTAAATCAAACAATGGGTTTTGGAGAAATATTGGCGTAGGAAATGACCATCTAGCATCAATCGGTCAACTGATCAGAAGAGATCGGTAACCATTTCAAACAGTGAGGTTTTCGGAGCAAAATGTGTAGATCTTGCAACGATTGGTCAGCCGACTAAAGGCAATCGGTCAGCCGATGACCTTAAGGGTTTAAAAGTAGAAGTTTCTGAACCAATCGGTCAACCAATTGGTACTCAATGGGTCAATTGACTGGGCTGAAGTTTGGCGGGGAAAACTCTCTAAACCAATCGGTCAACCGACCAAAGGAGGGTTAGTCAACCGACTGGATGATTTGTTTGGCCTGATTTCTACGCTGTATCAATCGGTTAACCGATGGCCAGGGATCGGTCAATCGGCTGTTTTAGTTGAGATTTCAAGGATCTTGGTTTCTTGGTAAAAAAACTAGTTGTTTTTTATGATTCCAATGAAGAAATTCGGGGAATCTGATCTCGTTGAAGATATGGTACACATATTTTATATCCCTATTGATTTGATCCACATAATTAATTATTCTCTCAATTTAGGTAGTTAAATACTTCTTATCTTTGTGATTGATAACTGAGAAATATTTTATGGACCTATTTGAGGGTTTTGAAAGTTATTTTTAAATGAATTATCCTATAATTGAATGATTATGTTATATAGGATCTAAGAATGCCTTTTAGAGGCATATCTTTTGAAAAGTAGCCGTTGGAGGGTTTAATATTGGTTTATATATTTAGACCTGGGATTGAGAAGAATAATATCAAGAACATCAATTCCTATGCTTTTCTAAGATATATTATTTTGCCGAAATTTTTCGAGAGAGAATTTGTGATAAGTTCTTGATCTAAAGCACTGATTGATTTGGCGTCATCGACTTATGTTATCTTGTGATTCTATTTCAATCTTTTATGTTTTTCTAATGAGATCTTTCCAAACTATTATTCTTAATTTTGATTTCATATTGTTATTATTTGCTTGGTTGTTAAGATCGTTGGAAAATCGTTTTTAAATCTAAAAACCTAAAAAATCATTTTAAAACGATATTGTGTATTTATTTGATTATGTGCTTTAATTTGTATCACCCACATTGATTATTAACCAGATATTAATTTGTCTCACATTATATTTATCACGTTGTAAATTTTGGTACAATAATTAAGTGTATCTATATTTAGGTGGTAAAAGCTTTTTGTAGGAAGAAACTCATATTCTTTTATATTTTTTACTTTAAGCGGATTAGACACGGTTGGGCCAGTGACTAGTGAAGGTAGCTAAGTTTCAATCTTTTCTAGTGAAAAAAATTGAGGTTTGATCTTTGTCCTATGTATGAAAATGTTAGGTTATTCTTTTCCCTTGAAAAGCACTAGATTCTGATTCTCCCTAAAATTAAATTAATTTGAGTGATTTGTAAAAGTTCATTCTTACCTGGGAAAATGATACTTGTGAGAGTTGAAATGTTTGATCTTTAGCCTATTAAAAGGATTAGGTCTGATCTTTAGTGTGTAAAAGGATTAGGTTTTGATTCTTCCTGTAGTAGAATTAGGTCAGTCTTTACCCTAGTGAAAAAAATAAGGTTCTTCCTTAGTTTGGGAAAAGAAAAATTGTAAAGGTTGATTCTGAGTCTGGGAAAAAAATAGTTGTAAGGGTTTGGTTTCTACCATTAAAGGAATCAAAGAGTTTAGAGGTTGTGAATCTCTATGAAGCTTGAGGGACTAGATTAGGCAATGTTAGCTTGCTAAACCAAGATATATCTTGGTGTGCTGTATTCTTTATTTTTATTATATTGTATTTGGGTGTATACCTAGATTTAAACATGTATCCGTTGTGTAATGAAGATAATAATTGATTTAGAAAATTTTGATTATTCGATAATTAAGTGTTGAAAGAATTATTTGTTTATATTTTTATAATTACCTAATTCACCCCCTCTCTTGGGTAGCTCACTAGGCCAACATAGGACAAAGGGGGAGAGGGCCCCACCTTTACCTTGTGGTAGCCAAACATATATATATATATATATATATATATAGAGAGAGAGAGAGAGAGAGAAAAAAAAAACCATGGGCCTTCCCTTTTTTCGGCCAACCTTTTGTTATCCGCCCCAAACCCAAAAAAAAAAAAAAAAAACCATAGGCCCCCCTCTCCATTCCCTGTTAGTGGTTGCCAAAAAAAAAAAAGGACTAGGCCCGCTACTACATGGCAGCCGCATCAAAAAGGCGAAGGAGCACATGATTTTCACACACCCAGTGGTCTAGAAATTTATTTCCCTTCTCTTTTTCGAATTTTCCCTTTTCCTATTCAACTTGGACTGGGTTCAGGCGGCCAGACATAATTTTTACAATTTTCTAAGTGTTTTTCACGCCCCTATTTCTCTATAAATAAGACACTCCTCCTCCTAGTTCATTCATTCAAAAATTGAGAAAAAAAAATCCCTTAGAGAGTGATTCTCAGAGAAAGCTTTTTCGGGAAGCTGTCTGCCAGAGAGAAAAAAGCCTAGTATTAGGAATCTTAACCAGAATAGGTATGTTTTTTTTTTGTTTTTTGTTTTGTTTTTTTTTTTTTTTTTATTCTTTTTAATTAATTCTTTTGTTTCTCGCAATTTAAATTCCAGCAAGCTTCTTTTATTTTGAAATTGTCCAATGACTCGATGAAAACGCCAAGATGAGATTCTCCATTCTCAATCTAAACCTCTAAGCATCAGATGAGGACACTCATATCTCGCTATATTTTTTTTTTAATTCTTTTTCACTTGTTGCAATTCATATTTAAAAAAAAAAAAAAAAAAACTAACTAAAAAATAAGTCTTCCTATGATCAGATAAAAACGTTAGGGTAGATTTCTTGTTGAAACAAATGAATTTTAAATTGTTTTTTTATAATAGAAAGTGTCAAATGTGCAATTTCCTCTAACTCTTTTATCTCACATTGGTTGGGAGAGGAGGAATTAATGAGGATATCTAGGGGTATGTGAGACACTTGGGGTGTGCCCCAAGGGGTACCTACATTTTGTGGAGGGGAGAGGAGTTATATCCCTACCGGTTTACCGCACGTGCCGCCGCCGCCGTCCGGCAGTGCCGAGTGTGTGATGAGGTGGCACTTATTTACTTTTTAGAAAAAAAATTATTTAAAAATATTTTTTTAAAAACAGTTTAAAAACGTTTAACGTTTAAAATAGTAATTAATTATTTGAACGTTTTTTTTTTTAATTTCGGTTTCAAGAATTTTTTTTTTTTTTTCCAAACGGTTCAGTTTCCCCCCCCCATAAATACTGGCTTCTTCCTCAGTTTTAAAATACAGAATAAGTCTTCAGCCTTCATCTTGATCTGAAACAGCAAAAGAAAATTGCTTTCAGTCTTTTTCTTCATCTGAAATAATTTTATTTCTTTTAAAACTTCGATTTCCGAGCAGTCTATTTGTTTGTTCAAACAGTGAGTGGGTGTTTAGTATTTAGGCCTTCCGTTGTGCAAAGAAGGTTCTAGACAGAGGTAATTCTGGGCTGTTTTATCCTAGGGACGACGGGGCTGATACACTACTTGCACGTTCTTGGGCAGAGCCGCGAAACGTCTTAAAGAGAGCGACCTAATCCGCGACTCATCTCAAGAAATTTTGGTAAACTCGTTCTTTATTTATTTTCTGCATCAACATTTCTTCTGATTAAACTTAATCCTCGAGCGTTAGGTAAATGATATTTAATTCTTTATTTTTGTTTTTTTTCCCTTTTTTTATTTTTATTTTTTATTTCTTATAAAACCCCTAAAAATCCATAATAATAATAAGAAGAAGAAGAAGAAGAAAAAGAAGAAGAATAATAAATAAAAAAAAACGTAGTTTGTAAGAATTAATCATTATAAGCCTTCAGATGAATTCGACGATTTGATAAATCGTGGGAAGGTGTTCCATGACCTCGTTTCAATTCCCCAAGTAGAATGTAATTTAGAAACGTTCGGTTTTAAGAAATGTCTTCCATCGGTAAACCGGATTTTACCTAAGTTTTGAAAATATTAATTTTAACAAACTTTGTTTCCGCGATCTTCCCTCGATTCTCATCTCCATTGAATTTGAGAGAATTTCAAATCATGGGGGTGTCTTTTTTTTTTTTTTTTTTTTTTTTTTTTAGACAAACTTAAAATAGACATCATTTAGAGCACGTTTAGGACACTTTCACCACTTACACTTTATTTTATATTTCATTACGTATAGTTTTTTTTAGACTTCATAATCTATATTTATTTCACGTATCATTTAGATGGCATATTTCGGAAACTTTCACCACTTGAACTTTTTTATATTTAATTACATATTGGTTCTTTTAGCTTTTATAATCCATGTCACTTTTTCTCATTTAGTTACAATATGTTTACCACTTGTACTTTTCATATATATATTAAACAATTAAATCATTACCACGCATAATCACATTAATTCATGTAGTTTTCTCTTATGTATACCCGTATTCATACTATTTTGTATTAACACGTTTAAATTAAAACCATTCTTGCATAAAATCATAGAAGTAGTTTTTAGGTCACTTTACATAAATAAAATAAAATTTATATCATGGTAGTTTTTGCATTTATATTTTTATAATTTTTTCATTTATTTTAATTTGCACATTTAAATTAAAGAAATGCCTCGGAAACATATATAAAACCACCTCTCGGGTACTATCCTTATCGAATCCTTAATAATTGATAAGAGATCATACCAGGGGAATATTCCCAAAAATGCAAAAACGTGTCCCATCATATTTTTGAAAAAATGCCAAAAAATATTTTATAAGAAGGTAACGATTTTAAAATAAAACGTTCAGACTTAAATTAATTTGATTTAATTGGACATAAAGTACCATTTTTGGACGGGAGTCTTGGGATACCTAACACCTTCCTCCAGCGTAACCAACCCCCGAACTCTTTAAATGAATCTCTAGTTTGACCATGATTTTTAAAGTTAATTTTTACTTAGGCTTTTAAAAATAAATCTAAAATTCGATGACCTACCATACTATTTACATCGAATGTTAGGTGGAGACTTCTTATTTTTCAAATGGCCTAAGTATTTTTTTTTAGAAAATTGACGATTTTAAAAAACCCTTCTCCTTTAAGCTCTTATTGTTAAATATCCTTTTCCTTTCGAAAAATTAGGGAGCGTCAGGTAGTTTTGTCCTCTCATGAGGACTCCTCGATAACTGCCCCTAAAATTTAAACACTAAATCCAATTAAATTGTTTGAATAACACAAAGTGCACTGAAATCTGATTTTTTGTTATTTGTCAATAATATCCTTTATTCATTTAGTTATTCATTATGTTGAAATTACATATTGAAATAATTATTTAATGTAATGTACATGAAATATAAATTATCCGATTATTCTTGTATTTTTTAATTAGATTAAATAGTCTCATGGAAATTAAAAACTGAATCACTTAATCCCTTATTTGAATTCGGTCCACCCTAAGTGATGAAAATATCCATTGATTTTCCGGGATTAAAAACTAGAGAAATCTTTCCATATTCACTTAATTTCAAATCAGTAATTGTAATCCATAAATAAACATAATAATTCGTGATAATCATTATGTGTCATTATTATGATACATGTTTAATTCCACTTGTGTTATTTTTGTTTGTTAAAATGGTTGATTGAAATGTCATTTTGAAACTATTATTTAGACGAATGCATTTGTGTAATTAAATAAAGAAAACTACTAATCAAAATGTGGTTATGTATGATTATATTAAGAGATCATTAGTGAAATTACAATTGGAAATCACCCCTCTTTTTTTGCATGAGATATTTTTTCATGAAAATTTTACCAATATTTAGAACGTGTAACAACATACAAATTATGAGAAACTTTCCTAATTAAGTGATCATGTTGAATTCAATGCAAGTTTTCCTAATTATAAGATATAATAATAACTTGTACGTTGAATTCAATGCAAGCTTTCCTAAATTTAAGATACATCACGCATTAATAACTTGTATGTTGAATTCAACATAAGCTTGAAATCTCAGTACTCAAACTTTTCTAATTAAGTTGAATTGCACGAGTCATTTTTTATTTTTATTTTTTTTTTGTTCGCTAAAATTGTTCATTGAGATATCATTTTGAAATAATTATTTAATCGAATGCATTTGTGTAATTAAATCAAGCAAACAAATGATGAAAATGTAGTTATTTATGATTATATGAAGAGATGATTAATGGAATTATAATTGATATCGCCCCTGCTAGACCACAGATCTACCCAAGAGGGTGTAATTAAAAAATTTAAACAAATATTAAAATCTCCAATTTCCCTACCCAGTTATTATCTAGAGTTAAAGTGAAAAAGTGTTTATCTATGTGCATAACCAAACAAGTAAGGAAAGAAAAATTGAACACACAGATTTATTCTAGATCGGCAAGCTGCCTATTGACACTAGATATTTTGATAGACAAATTAACGTTGATGCTTTTATGGAATTAATAGTTTTATTGAGTAATTTCAGAATTAAGTTCCAATTGAGTAAATAATAAAAATTATGGGATTTCAAGATGACATTTGAAGGTAGTTCCAGATGATTGCAATGAAGACATTGAAAATTATCTTTAGTAGAAAGGATTTTTTGTATTTCTAGGTAAAAACAACTCAATCCTTTTAAAACTCTTAATGCAACCTGATTAGAATCACACATGACACTTACAAAATAAGTTGAATTATTTAAAATATGATTAAAAGTGATAAATTGAAGTGTATAAATATTTTTCCTAAATTATTAATGAATAAAATATTTTAAAAATTGGGGAAAATGTGTTTTTTAGCATGAACAATTGCCAATTAAAATGGTCGGTGCTAGATTCAAGATGGGTGTTATGCGATTTTAGGCTTGACGGTCTACCAACCGGTTGGATGGTTGATTCTGAACCTAAAATTGTCGACCGATAGGTTTTAAACGGTTGGAAATTAAATTAGCCATTTAGGGTACAACCGATCGATCGATGCCATTGTTGGCCGATCGAGTGTGTTTATTCTAGATGTTTAACCAAAATATTTTTTGAGATCTTCAACCCTAATCTTATGCCTTTGAATGTTACAAAATAAGATTTTATAGGATTTTGACTATATTTCATGAGTATACTATATGTTTTGAAGATCTTATTATTTAGCTAATACTATTTGATTCTATGAGATTTAGCAGGAACTTTCTATTTTTAGAGGTTTGCATTAAAATCTTTTTGAGACTAAATTAAGAGTTTTAAAAGAGTATTTATTGGTCAAGCATTTCAAATTTGAAAGGATTTAGTATATAGGGTCTATATATGGCATTCATGGATTTATCTTTCAAAATATAAATGTTAAAGGCAGTGTTTGAAATCCATATAATTTTACCTGTATTTTTGGGAAAAAGAGATCAAGAACAAGAGTTTTAAACCAACCACTTTTAAAGAGAGAATTACTTTTGCTAAAACATATATTTAAGAGAGATTTTGAAGAAGTTCTTGATCAAGACATTCATCGTTTTTGTCATCAGTTTTTTGCGCTATCCTTCTCACTATTATTTTTATAACAACTCTGGTGAGATCTTTCCAATTACTTTACATGCTCAATTTATGTGTCTAACATGACATATATATATGTGTGTGTGTGTGTGTGTGTGTGTGTGTGTGTGTGTGTGTATGTGTGAGAGCCTATAGTAATCTGATTTAAGAAAAAATCGTTTTCTATCTTTGAATATCCTAGAAATCTTGTAAAAGGATATTTGCCTCATAATCTGATTTATATAATCTCTATACTTTAATTAAGTAAAATTAAATTTGTATTCTCACATTGTTCTCTTACATAGTATATCGGGACATTAATTGAGTATATCTTGTATTTGGTGAGTATGAGAGGATTAAACATATTGGGTCGGTGTCTAATCAGGGTTAGTCTTTAACCTGTTAAAAGGTAGGTTTGTTTATTAGCCTGTAAAAGAATTAGGTTAGTCTTTAGTCTGGTAAAAAGATAGATATAGGTTTGATTCTGAGCCTACAAAAGAATTAGTCTTTATAAAGGTTTGATTCCTAGACTAGTAAACGAATTAGGTTAGTCTTGAACCTGTGAAAAGGATTTTAAGGGTTTGGTTCCAATCTAGGAAAGGGAGCAAGGTTAGTGGATTATGAAATACCGACAGAAGCTTAGGGAAGTAGACGTTGGTAAGGATAGCTTGCTGAACCCGAATAAATTGGTGTATTCATTTTCTCTATCCTTACTTGTTTGATTTTGCATTTAGTTAAATACGTTTCTGCTGTAACTCAAAATAACAACCAGTTAGGAAAATTGGTGATTTGATTGATTGTTAATTTATTTGTTTAATTTTTTATAACTACTCAATTCACCCTCTCTTGGATAGAACTGTGGGCGAATACTACCCTTGTCTACGTTTAGTCCCCTAACGCTACGTTTGGTATGCTGGAATGGAATGACAATAGGATTGAAATTAGTATGGTAATAAAACGGAATGATCATTACCATTCTTATGTTTGGTGATGAAAGAGATTACATGTAGTATTGGAATAACATCAAAGGATAAAATAGTAATTTAATTGAATTTTCAAATGGTATAATAGTTAATATAATTAAATTTCATTAGAATTCAAATATTTATTTTGTATTTGGTCTAATTTTTTTGTCAATTATTCATTAAAACTTAATCCCATGTAATTGAGATTAACCAATACCAAATTTAATTTGGTATTGGTTAATCCCATATTTTTGGGATTAGGAATTCCTTGATAATGGGAATAAGATTAAATTTCGTGTACCAAACATAGGAATGGAATGACCATTCCCATGGTCATTCCAATCTTATCTTAAATCCCTTGTACTAAACGCCATCTAAGGGTTCGATATTGGAAAGATCTTTAGGAAGTACTTAATCGAAGTTTAAAGAACTTCGACTTAGAATGAGTCATCTCAATTACCCTATGTCTTATACTACGCATAATGATGAATATAACCCTAAATGCTACATTTGTCTAAAAATGATCATTATTCGAAATATTTTCCCCTTAGCAATATCCGCACTAATAAGGAAGGACCCAGAAATAAAATGGTACCTAGAAAAAAACTATAAATATGTTGCAGGTCATACAAGGTAGTATGGACAACAAAGCCCATTCCAAAATGGTATTGGAAAGCTAGAGAAATGAGCACTAGGAAAATGATAGGTGGTATCCAAAACCCGACAATGCTTTAATTAAATCTGTCTGGAAACCACAAATGCAACCTGACCACAACAAAGGGAAGAAAGCAAAGAAGGAACATAAAGATCCGCATAATTATCGAGGAAAATCCATTCTACAACAGTTTGAAGGTGTGTCATATGGTTATGCTCCTAAGTTTATCAAATTTGTAAAAGAGTCGAACTTACCAATTTGGTAATTGAAATACTGGTTCTTAGGAAAAATTAATAAGTTTGCTTGCCTAAAAATAATAGAGCAATAGGATTGGAACTTCTTAATTTTAATTGCTTATGTGTATCATATCCTTGATCGAAAAATAATATTACACATTGATAATAAACGTGAAAGTCATGTGAAACAAATTAAAAAATATATTATGTGCTCTCTAAGAGAACTAACTTTTATCTTAGCCCAAATCAAAATTGAATTTAATTCATCTGATAAATTAACAATATGTGATATTTAAAATGATGAAAATTATGGAAAATACAATTAGTATCAATGCTTGACCCCCTCAAAATCAAGAAAAATGAAGAAAAATAGAATTCAACAAAAATCAGTCAACCTGCTTCCTACACTAGTTGACCGATTAGGACAAAAAGATTTAAAGTAGCTAGTGGTACAATCAGTCGACCGATTACACATGCCAGTTGACCGATTGTCAAGATTTAAGTTTTTTCAAACCCTTAAATGAAACCATAACAGCTCATTTATGAATCCGTTCACTTCCCAACTCATTCTTTCGACTTCCAAACCAAAAATAACTCCTTAAAAAACACTTCATTGCTCGAAATCACTATAGTTGGAGTTGACCAAGGAATAATTTCTCACTATCTCAGGTCACATCGTGTTCCATCAAGTCATTCGCTCCGATCTACGCCCTAGAACTCCAAAATTTGGTAAGATTCTCACTAATCTTAGTGCTCTTGTAATTAACTAGGACTCATTCTATACTTAAATCGTGCTCTAGAGTAGTCTCCCCATTTTAAAATAGGACTTTCAAATCCATAGTTGGGAAGTCAGGAGGTGATAAGCGTAAGAGGTCCAAACCCCCTTTGATCCAACATTATTTTCTTCTGAGGATAATCATAAGAAATATATAGAGGATATATCGAAGAGAAGTGTTCTCCCTATCAGACCAATCAATTTCAAATCACTTTATACAAAGGGCATTGATATTCTCACCCTCATTCAAAATATTGGATAGGAGCGATTTGTTAAAATCCGAGAAGCCCAGTATACTGACTACGTCGGGAAATTTTATGTCAACTAATACTGGATTCACATCCTTTATTCATGGAAAAGTAATCGAGGTGTCTTTTGATCTTCTAGCCAACACTTAAAATCTCTTGTAGTGATGTTTATCCTAAGCAACATCATTTGGCTAAATCATCATTCCAACTGTGATTACACTAGAACCCTCGGCATATTGTAAAGGGGCAAGGCCCATGCGGTTAGTAGCCTTTCTTTAGAGAATCGACTCCTCCTAGAGATCATCAGCCACGTGGTCATGATCGTTCCTAGAGGAGGCATGGTAACTCTTAAATTATATCGCTACTTTCACCGTAAGTGTATGGGTCAAATTTTAGTAGAGTAGGAAGAGTAAGCGTTGTCGTATCCACAGGGATTGGATTGGATTATCGGTGAGTACCGTGATTGTCAAAACCTAACTTTATTTAGGTGACTCAATTTGTAATTTTGTTAATAAAATATACTAATCTAAGTTAATTAACCTAATATACTAATATTGACATTTAAGGGAGTAAATTGTCTAGAGATTAACTTCGTCCACTTAAATATATTTGTTTCAATCTATTTTACATTGACATTTATCCTAACCGATAATCTCGGTATCGAAATCTCATTCACTACCTCTCCCGAGTGTAAAGTGAATGAATGTGTGATTTCGCGTCAACGCCGAAGTGCCCCTTGAGCGTCTATACAACACTTGATCATATGAGTCTCGCCCCAACCTTACGGATTGCATACTTTTTAACGTCCTCCTGGGTCATTAGATCGTCACGTTGTGTTTAAACCCTAGTCCAAATCCGGAGTTACCTCTCTCGAGTGTCAAACCCCGTATTCTCAAAATCAACCCTAAAACCATAACAAGCATATTAAAATTGTAATAAAATGGTAAACACATTCGGATAAACATGAACAACCATTAACAAAATATAGATTTATTCAAACAACGTTTTCATACACGAATCGCTCCCTAGATAATATATGTTTAGCTATACATGGCCATAACTAAATATATAACTAGAAACAAGCTAAATATATACAAAACTATTAACTGAACTAAGAATAAAAAAGAGAAATGAGGAGACTAGCCAATATCCGAAGAATCGATGCTAAAACCGCTCCGAGAACATTTCATCTTCTTCAAGTTGTGATTTTCTCTTGGTTGATAGTTCTTGGAGCTCTCAAGACACTCCCGACAACGTTACTTCATTTGGGGAGAAGAGGGAAGATATATATAGGATTCAAAATATCTCAAAATATCCAAAAAGATCTGCTATTAGACCGTTGCAGCGGTGGGGAAGTCAATAGCCTTCCGTTGAATGACCGCTCCAGCGGTGGAGAGTTCAGCAACTCTCTGCATTTTGACAGCTGCAGCAGTGGATGTAGGTTCTGAATATTGTCCGTTTTGCTCTTTTTCTCCACCATTCTTCCACCGACTTGCTCATTTATGAACCGTTTTTGTCTTTTTTTCACCCCAAATACCTGATTAATAACAAAATAAATAAAAACGAATTAAAACATATTAAAACACTATAAAAATAATCGAAAACTACCAAAACCGATTTGGGAATAAATATATAAATTACACCTATCAAATATCCCCAAACTTAGAATTTTGCTAATCCTCGAGTAAAATACTCACACTAAAATGAAAAATACAACTAATTGACTAACACAAAAACTAAACATGAATAAAAACACAAACTACCTAAAAATAACTATATGCGAGTTTTAAATTCAAAGGAAATTTGCCCAAAAATCTCATCCCATAAAAACCCCACTTTATAAAGTCTTGTAACAGTGATTTTTTTACAAATGAGATGATCATTAGAAAGTTATTTTTGGAATTTTGAGACCTCTAAAAAGGTTTCCCTAAATTCAACTATCGACCAAAACATTTTCCCTCAACAACCCTCAATCATATCGAGTTTAGGAGTAAAACGTACCATGTGATGTTCTTGACTTTTGACATTCAATAATGGTAAACGATATTCTAGATCCTTTCAACGTATGTGTGCCAAACTCAATTATATAATTATCCAACAATCGGATTGGATTATCCACCAACAAAACTCACGATTTTAAATCGATAAGCATTAGGATTTCTATACGCCAGATTGGGTTCTACTCTCCACTAATTTAGGCTAAGCAGTTTATAAAGATCAAAAAGACTTGGTTCCGTTTGGAACTTGGCCAAGGGTATATTGAAAATATAAAATAGGTTAACGTTGTTAACTTAACGATACCCAAGGCACAACGCTTGGAACAAAATCACTCTCGAACCCTCATAGATAAATTTGAAACAACCCTGAACAATCATTTAAGAACGTCATACTCACTTGTCAAAAGAAACGGATATTTAATTATATTTACATATGTTTTTTTTTTTTCAAACAACAACTACACTCCCAAACTTATTTGATTATTACAATTTTACGAGTGTGGTTAAAATGAAAGAAAAATGACAAGTGAGTACTTGAATACTGAACTAATGAAAAGTTCGCCAAAAACCCAACCGCTCACTTCAACTAGCATAAACGAATGCTAACTTGATTTCACTCAAATTATGCCTTCGGTTCAACAATATAGGTTTGGAAAGAATTTAATTGGCCAGGATATTTGTTATGTGTTTAGAATTGAAACGACATTATAGGCTTCGATACGGTAACGAGGGATAAACATATACCATGGTAAGCTTCAAAGGCTCAATCGAATCACATGAATGCTTATAAATCACGTCTCCTGAACTACCTCGCCTAGAATTTCGCCTCAAGTTTCCCCCAATTAGGTTTCAGAATCCCTTAAATTGTCATGAATTTGGCTAATGGATAATTGGCCTCAAATCAATTGAATATCTATACATTGAGTCTACGTGCTCGTGCAAATTAAGATCCACAATAACTTTCACCAAAACGACATACCAAGCACACAGAACACACATGAATGGGCATTACCCTTGACCTTAACAAACAACCACGAGATAATATCACCATTGGGTAATGGTTCTAATTTATCACCATTGGGGAGAAGAGGGAAGATATATATAGGATTTAAACTATCTCAAAATATCCTAAAATATCTTAAAAGATCTGCTATCAAATCGCTACAGTGGTGGAGAAGTCAATAACCTTCTGCTGTATAATCGCTGCAGCGGTGGGTTCACAGCTATAGCGGTGGAGAGTTTAGCAACTCTCTTCATTTTAACCGCTGCAGCGGTGGGTTCACCTCTGTAGCAGTGCATGCAGGTTCTGAATATTGTCCGTTTTGCTCTTTTTCTCCACTATTCTTCTACCGACTTGCTCGTTTATAGACTTTTTTTTCCATTTTCGCCCCAAATACCTGACTAATAAAAAAATAAATAAAAACGAATTAAAACATATTAAAACACTATAAAAAATACTCGAAAACTATCAAAATCAGTTTGGGAATAAATAGATAAATTACACCTATCAAGGCACCCATGCGGTCCTCACTCAGTTTGATTCTTACATTCTTCATTGCTTTATAAATAACGTCATAGTTGATCTTCCATATCTTATCCTTGAAACCATGGAACACCAACTGGGGTATTCGAGTAGAATTATGCCGTATGTGAATGTCCTCAGTCTTTTGATTAAGTACTCAAAGTTCCCACATACCATGAGAATGAATCCACAATTATAACTTCCCTAGATGAAATCTTATTTCGCATAATTCAAAATATGTAATATTATATTGTTAATGGCTAATTAATCAAGAAAGACAAAACTCACGAAGGGTCGTATTCTTAATCAAGAAAGGGAAAAGATAAAGTGGTTGAGGGAGAGGAACAAGAGGAAGAAGAATGAATGAGGAATTTAGTGACAAAAGAAATATTTTATCATACATAACTCAATGGTTTGATGAGATAGATGTCCGAATGAACAAAATAGATAACTGCATGGGTAGGTTTGAAGACTTATGGACGAATTTGCTCAAGATTTTCAAGAGTTGAAGACTCAAGTATCATCTCACAGGCAATACTTGGATGAAGGATTCGATAATATGAAATTTTTCGTTGGAGAACCTCCAGCTACCTGCATCACTATCTATCATTCCAGTTCCCACCTTTACCGACATGTAAATTAAAGTTGATCTGGCTTGTTTATTCCGAACTTGGTCTGTAATATTGTATCTAATATGGAACACTTATATTTTGGATATGTAATAATTTGTAGGATGACTTATATTATATATACTCAGTTTTCTATTGTACTATTTATCTTTATAATGATGCTTATATTACATCTTGATTATCATATCATGTCTATCATTCATATTGAAATATTTTCTATCTTTCATACTGGTTTCCCACATCAATCACCCATCCCCCCCGCCCCGTTTGTGATAACAAAGGGACAAAGAATAGTGATTTGACAATTTAACATTCATGTCATCCTTGTTTAAACTAAGCACTTGTCATTACCATCATATTCTTGTTGCACTTAATAATTAAGCTTTACTATTCATATTTTCTATTTAACAATTAATTGGAAACCACCAAATATGTTGTTGTCATCAGAAGGGGGAGATCGTTGGCCCCAAGGGTGTGAATCCCTAAAAGTAGATTTTGATGATAACAATAGATTTGAAGTTATGTATTTAATGTGATTGTTGAGTATGTTAAGACAAGTTAAATCCATACTGGACACCCGACGAAGAAGAATCAATGAATGATAAGGAACCATTATGATGAATCATGATATAATAATAAAAAAATAAAAAGATCATTTGAAGAATTATGAGTTAAAGAATGAAAAAGGGATGATCAAGCTCATTCATTAGACAAATTGAAGACTTAAAAGAGATCCAATGATCAAGGCCAAAGATACAAAGTTGTTGAAGACTCAAGAGGCTTGAGATGGTTTAAAACAAGCGAATTGTGTATCAAAGATAAAGGTAATTTCCTTTCCTATTCTTTCAATACACATTGACTCTAATAGGGCAAAAACATATCAATTGCATTATTACGTGTCATTTTAATTATGTGATACACCTATGTTTACTTGTTTTTTGAATGTGTATAATTGAGTCTAGGTCATAAAATTCGATAATCGATTGAAAAGAGTTCGAAAATAAGCTTAAAAAAATGCTTAAATCGGTCAACCGAACTCTTTAGTCGGTCAATCAATCCAACCAGTAGCCTAGAATGAATAATAAATAGCCTTAATCAGTCGACTGAAACCATGAACCGGTCAACCGACCTGACCATTAGGCTAAATGATTACGAGGAAGCTTTAATCGGTCAACCTGTAACAGTAGTAGTTCATAAACTAAAATCTTAGGAACAATTGGTAACCGAACCCCATAGGCAATCAACCGATTTCACCAGTAGGTTGTCTAGAACACCACACCTAGAATATTGGTAAGCCAATCTTTGAAACCAGTCAATAAATTTACAAGACTGATTCGATGTACTAACCAAAAACAAGAATTTGAGCTTGAATTGAAGATCATGTCCCGTGCTCAAGATCAATTACATAAATACTGCTATAAATGGAAAGATATTGTATAACAACCCATAATCCCTCAATCCTGCGAATTTCGTAATCATTAATGGAGATGACCGAGATTTATGAGAGACTTTCCAAACAAGTCTTTCATATCCTATAAATACAATAAGGGAGGTCTAGCCAAAGTATGTTTTACTTTCCTAGCCTCGATTTTGCTAAAAGTGTGGGCACCTAACAACGAGATGGAGATTGAATTAACAGATCAATCGAGCAAGCGAAGACAAGAACATTCACTGATATGACTCCCAACCTTGCAATTTTTCTCAGAACACTACTTATTTTCACATTGGAGATGCAACGCTGATAGATCCAATCGCAACTCGCAGTGCACTGTTTTGTAGGAACTCAAAATTCAAGTAGGATTATATTTCAAATCCCAAGTCACCATATCTGACAATCCAAATAAGTTTGAATCATCAGACTGTAATTTAGATTTTCAATAATTATTCAAGCTCTAATTTGCAATTGTAAATAAGTGTACATAAAAATCTAAAAATCTATATTTTTTTTTATAACTTTTTTTTTTTTTTTTTTTTTAATTTCAATCTCTCTCTAATTCTACGCCACTAAACACTACCTAAAGATTAGAATCCGAAAGGTGATGTAAAATTTGAGTATGAATAATACATTTGAATTAAACGATAAATGTTCCAAGCTAAGTGGAGTTAGTTGCCTCTATACTCTATTTTGTCAATTTTAAACCCAACGAACAAACAAAAGACTAAAAATTATTAAAAAAATAACTAATGGATTAAATAGAAGGTTCATATCAAACTCATATTTGTAGCTTTGTGGATGCATGACAAAACCCAAAAAAAAAAAAAAAATCAGAAAAGAGAAAAAGTTATCAACATATGATCCAAAAAATTGATATACATTCTCCCACTGAAGGGTGGTGATTGTGGTGGGGTCAATTTTACTTGTAGATTCTTAAAAAATGGATAAAAAGCACTCTTTGTAACCAAAAAAAAGCCTAATCTGTGGGAGATTGGCACTTAGATTTATCATTTATGTTTGTTTATTCATGGAATATGAATAAATTAAAAGGCAAAAATCATTGATATGGACTTCAAGGCTGATTACGAAACAAAGATTATCCAATTGGCATCATCTTGATTCCTTTCGGATACCATCTCAAATTAGAGTGGTTAAATTTTTCTATCATCAAATAATTTGTAGGATAGGATTTATTTTAAAAATAAAATAATTATCAATAACTAAGAATACACTAGAATTTATATTATTTAATTCGAAAAAAATATTTTTGGTATCCAAAGAAACAAATAAAACCAAAAAAATAATTCCATTAAAAAATTATTTTTTTTATTTGGGATTTTTCTGACCAGCTCCACAAATTGTTGCGTGTAAGGATATTCTCAAGTTACCTGCATACGAGCCAAAACTACGTGTTGGGCACAAGAGCTTGTAACCGCTCTATCTCTAGTTGTAACCCGAGTTCCGAAGCCATTACAACTATGAGCTACATATATGGAAAGAGCAGTTACATTCAAAGGATAACGATCTATTAATGTCATATCCCCTTAACTTCTGGGTATTAAATAGGATTGACCATGGTTATGAAAGACTTGCTAAACAAATCTTCTATCTCTTATAAATGCTAGGCGGCTCTGATCAAGGTGCACACAACTTTTTCTTATCCATTACTATGCAAAAATTGACCCAAGACAGTTTATTTATTGTCACTCCAGAAGTACAACGCCGATAGATTCATACGCAATGCATTAATTTTTAGGAATCCAAACCCAAAAAAGATCACATTCCAAATCTAAAGAATCATCTCTGACGATCCATTTTTGGCATAATTAGCTTTTAATTGAATTATTAAAGTATTTAAACAGTCAAAGAAACTAGAATGTTTGACATCTCGCAATTTGAATTTTGGAGGCCCCAAATCAAGCATTTTGTTTTATTTTCAAAATCAATTACTGCTTTTTTCTTTCGTTTTTGGTTGTTTGCTCTCTCCCGTCGCGATTTAAACTCTTTGAAAAACTACAAACATATAATTTTACCTATACTCATATATAAATATAAATTATTTTTTCTTCCCTTAAACATCATCAAGTGGCATTCAATTGGGAGTTATGTTTCCTTTTCTTTTTTTCCTTTTTTTTTCCTCAAATTATAGGAATTTGGTACATTTTAATTATTAAATTATTTTTAAAATTTTCGTTTTTGTGGGGGTACATTTTGATTGAAACAATGATGAAAACTAGTGCAAAGCTAACAACAACCTCATTTCATAAGAAACCTATCAAAAGTGTTTATGCACTAATGATTTGTTGAACCCAAAATAAATATTTTATAAACCAAGGAGGTGGGGAGATGATTAGTCTCATCAAATCAAAACCAAAAACTAATTATTTAATTTATAAATACAAATATTTGGAACCCAAAATCCTGAATTTAAGAAGAGGGACCCACAAAGATTCAATATTAGTAGAGCAATGATTGAAGAATAGTAATATTTAATGGCTCCATTAAGACATCGTTATTGATATTAAACTTGGAAGTTACACTTTGGACCCTTTATGTTTACATTTAATTTCACTTTGCACCCCTAAACTTTAATTGCATCATTGAATTGCGCCTTAACATTTATAAATTATGTCTAAAGGTTTCATTTGCCATTCTGAACAAAGTATAGTTAGACATAGTGAGAAAATGACGAAGACTTTATCAGGCCTGACCAATTGACCATCTTATGTACAATTTTATAAATTTTGGAATACTGTGCTGTAATTATAAGCTTTAGAGTTCTTTCATTTTGTACCCCAAAATTTTTAGAGAAATCATATTTTAGCCTCTATACTCATCCAAGTGGGTGATTTCTATCAAAAACAACGGAATTAATAATTTAGACTTAATTGGCACGATTTGGATAGTTGAGAGTTTAAAGTACATGAGAGTGATTTTCGTCAAAAACCATGTTAACAATTTGAACTCACTTGATACAATTTGGATACTTCAGGGTTTAATGTGTTCAAATTGAAAAGATAGTGACTAAAGTGCGATTTCTCTTAAACTTCAAGTGTGCAATGTGAAAATACCACAAAGTTTTATAGTGTAAAGTGGAAATGAGTTTAAATTTTAAGGGTAAAAAGTGATATTTGAACCTACAATTGATTTTTGGTTTTAAAATGTGAGAAGGGTTAGTGGGGGGACATAAAAGATGCCCCAATACGTGTATAGTTTAGTTGTAAATGGGATGCTTCTATAAATCCTCTCAATACATCTTATTAGTCAAATAGAGTTGGCCAACAGAACATCTAATATATATATATATATATATATATAGAGAGAGAGAGAGAGAGAGAGAGAGAGTTATTGTATATAAACATATATAAAATAATCCTTGAAAATCTAGGTGTTGATTGAGTGGGATCTGTATCCAAATACCGGACAAATGGAAGTGAAAGCAACATTTTCCTCAAGGTTTATGTGGGGAAGTCTGGTTTAAACACCCAATCCACGTTGTAATTATTTTATGCTTCTTCTGGAACAATTCATAAAGTTTATGATGCAAAATGCACTGAGATTCATACTTCAATGCTAAATAGTGTAATTTAATTTTCTGAACATAATGGTTTATACAAAAAAGATGTTTAAGTTTAAAAATAGGGGATAATTGGTGATTAGTACTAAATATAATCTATTATTAGTCATATTTAAAATATAAGTTTTGATTTAGTCCCTTAAATTGATTTTCGCTTCCGAATTAGTTTCGCATGTGTTCACGCATGTGTAAAATTAGTTACATGTACATGTGTAATATTAGTTACAGACTAAAAATTACATATAAGTTTGTTACATGTACTTGTGTAATATCTATTATATCAAACAAATATTTTACACAAAAGTTAGATACATGTAATTGTGAGAGTGCAACGGTGTATCAGACCTTTCGGTTTTTGTTTTTGTTTTTTTAATGTGCGAAATTAAAACTCAAGTTACATTTGCGTATGGAATTTTTTTAAAATAAAAAGTAAAACAAGGGACTTGTACTAAAAATAGTTGGATCGGCCAAAAATAAAAAAATAATAGCAATAAAAGCTTAAACAAAATAAAACAGAATCAAAAATATTTTTATTTTATTTATGGGAAAAATACCATATAATCCATTTAAAAGGCTAAAATTACACAATGGCCCCAAGAGTTTTATTTTGCATTGAATGGTCCTACGGTATGCGGCACTTTTTACCAAATAGTCCTTTTTTTAAAATTGGACTTTTTCGTTGGACAATTTTGCCCTTCCATATATATAAGGCAATTTTCAAGTTAGGGAATCTACTGAGAGTTTCCATAAGAGAGATGTTTGCGTTCGTGGAAGATTTCGCATATTCTGTTTCGATGAATATTTTTTATTCTTCGCATCAAGATTTTTGATAGACGAGTTTATTTGGATCAAGTTTTTTACGGTACAAACAAGGATTGAATCTTGAATATTCTTTTTGACGAGAACGAAGTAGAAGCAATTGAATGTAAGTTATTCGATCTGTTTAGTATGTGTTGTTTTGATTTTTTTATTTTTTTTGTATGAATTTCGATAATGCAGTAGATCGATTAAATTTGTGAGTAGCTCTGATTGATATGCTTTTATGAAAAACTTATTAAAGCTTAATTATAAGCATATGTCTGTTTTGATTATTTGATTGAACTTGTTACCAAATATAACACGATGCTTATCTTTTCAATGTGATGTGTTAATATTTGAAAAGAGATTTGTATATGTTGTTTTTGTTTTCTGCTAGTTTGTGATGTTTGAATATGACATCATGTTATTTTCAAGATACGTTTTAGTAGAATACTTGTAGATATTTCAAGATTCTAATGAAGTAGATCAAATTTTTTGAATTTTGATTTTGCAAACAAAGTGATGTTGAATATAACATGATATTATTTTTCAATGTGATACTTTAATTTTTGGAAGAGGTTGTAGATGTTGTTTTTTGTGTGTTTATGATAATTTGTGATGTTGAATATAATATTATGTTATTTTCAACATACGTTTTATTAGACTTCTTGTGGATTTTTCAATATTCTAATGGCGTGGATTAATAATTTTTGAATTTGATTTTGCAGTAATATGATGTTGAATATAAATGTGAAGTTATTTTTTCAATGTGATGCGTTAAATTTAGAAAGAGTTTTGTAGTTGCTGTATTTTTTGTGTTTTATGATAATATATGATGTTAAATATAACATCATGTTATTTTCAACAGTGATTTTGAGAATGTCAGAAACAGTCTCTGTAATGTACAAGTATGATGGTGTTACAGCAGTTCTACATCTTGATGGAAAAAGTTCAATAGGAACTGTTGTTGAAAGAATAGTGTAAAGATGGCCACAAATGTCTGACAACAAGTTTTCCATGACATATGCTTTCCCAGGGCACCCAAAATGCATGTTATCAGGTCAGACTGATTACTTAGAAATATTTTTTCTTGTTGGCCATATGAATGTTAGTATTTTGGAAATTAATGTGGTGAGGATGGACAGTACTGATGTGAGATCTAGCCATATATCATCATCTGCGATTGTACCTTCTAGAACTATTTCAAGTAGAGATACAGATGATGAATTGGATTATATAGGAAGTTAGGGTACAATGTTGGGAAAGAATGATAATAAACTAGTATTATCGGCTGAATGGGCAAAGGGGATACAAGATGAAGGTCAAAAATTTAGAGGTGGAACAAATGAGTTTAGGATGGTCCTAAGAAAATATGCAATAGAGGTTGGATTTAATTTTCATTTCTTGAAAAATGATAAGACGCGTATAACAGCAGCTTGTTCGTTACGAGAGTCAAAGGGTTATTTGTGGTTAGTCCATGGAAGGGTAGATCCTGAAAATTGATTCTTTTACATATACGATTTCGTAAATGATCATACATATGGCGCCGCATTCCGAACATTGAAGAACAAAAATATGAGGTCGGATATTATATCCAGTTGTTTGATTGATGAGATCCGTGAAAATCCGAAAATGAGACCTATTGAAGTTGTTCAAAGCTTTAAAAAACAATATGGTCTCAAGATAACATATCGTCATGCATGGCTTGCTATGGAGAAGACTAGAAATAGTGTATTTAGAGACCATTCATCTGTGTATGATCAAATGGGATGGTACGTTGCAACATATATGACAACAAATCCTGGCAATCATATTTTGTTGGATTATGACACAGCCACTGGGCATTTCAAACGTATCTTTGTGGCGTTTTATCCCTGCATATTTGCGTTCAATTACTGTAGGTCTTTGATATTTTTAGATGGAACTTTTCTAACGGAGCGATATAAGGGAACTTTATTGGCTGCATGCACAAAGGATGGCAATCAAGGTAAAATAATGAGCTGTTTTATATCATTTTATATTCAATACTGACTCATGTTATATTCAACATACAATATGTTATATTCAACATGATTTTTCTGTTTGACAGGAATGTTCCCAATTGCATTTGCTATTGTTGATGCGGAGTGTCACGGCCCGAGCCTTTTGAGGCTAGAAAGTGGACCGTGCGCCGCTAACTAGGGGATCACCTAGTAGCAAGCCAGAAGATCAGAGGATCTTAAATAGCAGAAGCGGTTTCAATAGCAACGAGTTTCCCTACAGCAACACATGCCAGCAATGTAGAGAAGAATATAATTACAATAACAATAACAATTATATTAATATCAAAGGCTACAAGGTGTGAAAGGTTTGAATGACTTCAAGAGCATGCCTTCCCACATAGTACTTTAAATAAAAAAATACAAGTGACCACAATAGACATCATTATGCTCGAGGAGTCATAATGGTGTCTTTCTACAAGAAATGAAAGAAATAAACTAAACTAAGTTAATCTAAGCTAAACTAGTCTAGAAAACAAATGAAAAGAGTCACGAACAAGTGGCCATGTGCGAGAACAAGCACTGGACAAGCTAAGACCGTGACATTCTCCCTCACTTGAGCTATCGACGTCCTCGTAGACTTCTTCTGATAATGCTTCTGATTTGGTCTGCGGTTGTAACGTCTTCTGCTGTCTTCCATATATGTTGGCTTTGTAGAGCTTATCCACTGAATGAGGATACAGTGGCTGGTCTGCGACAATCTCACTAGATCCCAAGTTGACATCAAAGAACTTGTGTAGATTGAAGCACGAATCAATACCCCTCTGAACATTCCACAATTGAGTATCATGCTTGAGAACCTGTGTGGCGGTGTCCTTGGAATATTGGAAATGAAGTGCTGGATATCAGGTTATAGAACTCAATGCTTTATCCACCACTACAGCTGTTTTACCTTTGTTCCCTGAATTTTCGACCCTCGGCACACAAAGTCGGTACTTCCGTCTTTTTGGATGTAGTCCCACTGAAAGCAAGTGGGTCTTCGCACTGTTGGCTAACATGAAAGCGAATTGGCTCAATGGGAACTTGATATCTGTAGATTTTTTCCCATCTAGATGAGAGGGAAACTCCTCTGGAATTTCTCTTGGAGAAGCAATTCAAACGTAGTCAAACAACCCTTTTGCTAGAATCAAATGTGGCACTTGTGGGTCAGTTTCTCCCCCACTAAGTACTACAAGGTCGTCTTGATATTCCTCCATCTCAAGCTGCAGAGCCGAAATGGATCTGTCTTCAATTGAATATTGCGTTGTAGGAATGACACACGATCGATCTCCCATCATACAAAGCGAATCTGCAAAAGGCATTGGGATCGCCTTAGTGTCCATAAAAAATTTCATCCCCAATATCACTTGAAAATCATCCATGGGGGCAATGGTGAAGTTGAGGAACCCATCCCATGGAGCAATCTTCGTGTGTACCGTGTTGGCAACTCCAATCACAAGACTCGCTTAAGAATTCATGGCCTTCAATCTCCTTGAGTGCTTTTCGACACGTAAGCCCAATCGATTAGCTTCCTTATCGGACATAAAATTGTGTGTAGCACCAGTGTCAACTAAAGCACAAGAATTCCGTCCATTAATTCGAAGGTCTACGAACATGAGGTTCTTCTTCATGACTTTCTTCTTTGTGACCTGTTGTCGCTTCATGGCATTCAATAAACGAATTGTACTCATTTGATGAGCATTAGACTCGTCTGAAGTTTCCTCCTCCTGCTCTACAATATATTTTCCTCGACGTTCTTTTTCTTCCTAAATCGATGCTTGCAGCGCGGACAAAGCATGTTTATGTGGACAATAGGATACATCATGATTCTTGTTGCAAAAGAAGTAAGGAGTTGGATTTTTATGGGCCTGTCTGCCCCAGTGAGGCTTCTGGTTTGCCGACCCCAGTAATGCCCTTGAGTTGTTGAACGAATGGCCAGATTTTGAGTGCTGGCCTCGGCGCAGACTCCTTGGAGGACTTCTTGAATTACAATTTGAGTTAGGGTTGCTCCAACATCTTGGTGGGCTTCCCCGAGATGATTGACCTCCACTTCCATCATAATGGGAGACATTCCTGTCTTTCCTTTTGTCATGGTTAGTGGTAGGTTCAGGAGAGTAATCAGTTACTCTTTCTGCAGCAACAACGACAACAGATAAATCAGCAGGACATTGTCTTTATATTTCCTGACGTACACAATCTTTCAAGCCATCTAGGAACCAAAACAACTTATCCTCTTGGGACATTGTACGAATGTCCAGCATGAGAGCCATAAACTTCTTGACATAATCTCGAACGTGTCCAGTCTGTTTCAGCTCTCTCAGTCGTCATCGAGCCGTATACTCGACATTTTCCAGAAGGAATTGTACCTTAAGTTCACCTTTAAGGTCTTCCTAGGTATTGATAATGCAGCTTCCCTCCATGATGTCTGCATATTTGGTTCGCCACCATAATTTAGCATCACCACAAAGATACATGGAAGCTGTTGTCACCTTTTCTTTCTCGGAGGTTACTCCGGTGCCCCCGAAAGTATTACTCCACATCAAAGAGGAAGTTTTCAAGCTCCTTGGCATCTCTTGAACCACCATAGGATTGAGGTTCGGGAAGGCGAACCCTCGAAGTAGGTTGCTTGAAGTCTCTAGCAAGAGCTCGGTAAACAATGTTCTTCAAGTCGTCCAACTCGCTTCGGAGATCAAGGACTGACTGTTCCATCTGAGCATGATGGCCAGTGGATGTCGCGATAACTAGGTCCATCCGTTCGGTCAGGTGATCAATTTGGGGGTTTTGAGATGTCCCCTCCCCATTAGCATTGGGGTTTCACAAAAGAGTTAAAGTAGCGTCAATGCGGGAAACGCTTTATTCAAGCACGTCGAGACGATCTTTCGTCGACATGGTATTTCAACAACGTGGTCAGGTAACGGATCGGTCCGTTGCTCTGATACCAACTGTCACGGGCCGAGCCTTTTGAGACTAGAAAGTGGACCATGCAGCGCTAACTAAGGGATCGCCTAGTAGCAAGCCTGAAACTTAGAGGATCTTAAATAGCAGAAGCGGTTTCAATAGCAACGAGTTTCCCTACAACAACACATGCCGACAATGTAGAGAAAAATACAATTACAATAACAACAACAATTGTATTAATATCAAAGGCTACAAAGTGTGAAAGGCTTGAATGACTTCAAGAGCATGTCCTCCCACATAGTACTTTAAGTAAAAAAATACAAGTAACCACAATAGACATCATTATGCTCGAGGAGTCATAATGGTGTCTTTCTACAAGAAATGAAAGAAGTAAACTAAGTTAAGCTAATCTAAGCTAAACTAGTCTAGAAAACAAATGAAAAGGGTCACAGACAAGCGGTCATGTGCGAGAACAAGCACTGGACAAGTTAAGACCGTGACACAGAAAATTATGACAATTGGGAGTGGTTTCTTTTGGGGTTGAAAAAAATTATAGATCCAAGTAAGGTAATTACCTTTATATCGGACCGCCATAATGGAATTATAGAAGGTATACGTAAGGTGTTTCTAGATTATCACCATGGTTTTTGCTTGGTTCATTTGAAAATGAATTTAAGGGTAGCAATGTCTAGAAAGAATAGAGGGTGGAATGAGTCAATGATCCATAAGCTAAATGGCGTAGCATATGCATACAACATGGATGTGTACATGATGCTACATGATCAAATAATGGTAGAGGGTGGTGAAAAAATGCAAAGGTTCATGAATGTGTTATCTCCTTTGAATTTTAGTAATGCATTTTTTAGGGGAAAGAGTTATGGGGAGATGTCGTCAAATTTGATGGAGTGTTTTAATTCTTGGATAGAGGATTATCGGCATTTGCCTGCGATTTTATTGATTGATAAAATTAGAGTTCGATGGATGGAAGTGATGCCGGAGAAGCGAGATTTTGCTAAACAAATAAAGGGCGAGATAACACCATATTAGGAAAAGAAAATGGATAAAATGATAAGTGACGGAAGGAAGTGAAATGTAAGCCTTTCAGGGAACGGTGTATTTGAAGTAAGTTCATCTCTATCAATGTTGGTGAACACTACAGATAGGATATGTTCTTGCCGCCAATGGGAATTAAAGGGATTTCCATGTGTGCATGCAAGCACCTCATTGCAACGAAGTAGGTTTCCTATATATTCATACATTGAGGATTATTTCCACACATCATTCTGTCGGGAGACGTATTCAAAATGTATATATCGAGTACCAACAATGGAGCGGCTGTTATATTCTGATAATAAATCAGTAATAATTCCTTCGATGACAAAAAAACAACCTAGACGACCTAGAAAAGTAAGAATTCAGACAAGAGGGAAAATAAAAGAAAGAAAATGTGGGAGGTGTGGGAAATATGGACCCCACAATAGGAAAACTTGCAAGGCTGTGCTAACTTAAAAGATTTGTGTTTTTTTACAAGAATTTTGTGTTTTCACAGATTTTAGATTACATTTTTCTGATTTCATTGGTTTATTTTTTGTAACAGTAAGACATTGATTCATTAAAATTGATAATTCTGTTTGATTTCCAAGATATCACATACTCATATTATATTCAATACAGTCTTGTTATATTCAACAATATATATAACAGATTCATTAATCAATTGAAATATGGTGGTGTTATATTCAACATCATTTTTTTGTATATATCAATTGAAATAAGGAACCATCCAAGAGATCATAATATACTCAAAAACAAAAAACATATGGTACTTGTCTTGTAGGCCAAAAAAAAAAAAAAAAAAAGCCACCATACATTGAAAGAATTTTTGGTCTTCATTGTTAGGGTTTCTGATTACGTGCCAAATATGAGTCATAGGTCCAAGTCCTAGCGTCATCATTCAAAAAACCGCGAATAATTCTTGCTCTTTCGGATCTAAAATCTGAAATGCCGATGTCCGTATTGATTTGTAACCCATTAAATATTTGTGTCATCATATGGATCAGTGCTATTCTGCAATCCACCCTGTCAATATTTTTTTAGTAGATTATTGGGATCATATATATAACAGTTATAACTTGATAGGACGAAGACAATGTTCCTTACTCTGATGTTCCTTGATCTGGGATATCTTCCATGTTGACGACATTTGGCTGTTTTGATGTTGATGTAGCGGTTTTTAGTTTTTTTTTTCCAAGAAGACATGAATATATTCCGCCTACATGTTAAGAAACATAGACATATCATTATGGTGAATACAAATATGATAAAATGTTGAATATAACACAATTTCGTGCTATATTCAACATCATATGTTTCTTAATGACTGAAGTACAAATTGCTTATAAAAAAACAGAGAATATAAATGAAAAATCAAACAACAAAGAATTTTATGAGTAGGGGTTACCATTAGTTTTGCATTTTCATAGAATCGATCCACCATGCAAGGGCCCCTCAAGTTTATCGAGTTGTAATGTTTCCAAATATCATCATCTCGATCATATACCAACAATGTCCAGTGACAATTGGAACTAGTTGACCCTTGTGTGTTTATGGGGAAGTGGATAAACCTTGCTCCACTAGAAAATGCTGAAATGATATTCGGTTCGAGTATTTGTCTCAAGAAATCAATGTCATTTGTTGCCACCCATGTCTTAAAAAAAATGTGTGTAAGTTAGATGAGTAGCAATTAGAAAATAATGAAAAATTACAAGTTATGACTTCCCCAACAAGCACTGTTTACAAACGCAGACCGTGCTTGATGATCAGTGCCCAATGATTTCATATGCTGAGTTAGGCTTTATTGATCATTCCACAACATTTCAGCACTGGCGTTTATAATCTGCAGAAAAATCATATTTTTGGGGCTTATATATATATATATGTGTTGAATATAACACATGACATATTTGTGATCAAATGAATATAACATTTTTTTATGAAAAAAAATTCGTAAAATGCTTACGAAATTTGTTTTTTGTCGTTCGGCAAGGACTTCAATGAAATCAAGCATTGAAACTTGTACCATTAACCATTCTCCGCCCCAAACATATGCGCTCTTATTTTTTCAAGAAAGTGCAAGAATAAAAAAATTTGGTGTACAACAAGTAACATATTTTTTATATGCGATAAATAGGTCATGTACCTTGAACCGTCTGTTTCCAATATGAAAAGAATTTTATTCTAATCATCTTCGCCAATGTAGATCCCAACGGGAAAGTCTCTTAGGGGTAATATTTCATTATTATCTTTCTTATCAACAGAAACAGGCATAGGGACAGGAGGTGGCGTAGTTTCAGCAGCGTGAGTTGATGTAACATCAGCAAGACAAGGTAATTGAATTGGCAAAGCTTGGCGTACAACACGGGATCACGTTCTCTTAATTGGACGCTCGTATTCATGTACCGAGTCACCCCCACATTCACCAGTCTTCATTTGGATTTCACCCCTTTAGCAATTAAACTAGGTGTTATCAGGTTACGCATAGAGCGTGTAACCCTTTTAGGGGGGGCACAGATGGCTGCGGTGAAGTTGCATCTTTTGAAAGCCGTGTTATCTTTTCTCGCTGCTGCTTAATAACATTATCTCTGTCAAGAATCTCCATCTGATAAAATTCACTGATGTGTTCAATTGTTTCGTTTTGTTTTAATTTGAGTTCTTCAATTTGAGTAACTGAAGGCACAACAGTTTCTATCAAGTGCTTTTCGAGCTGCTTTTTCTCTCCAACAAGTCTTTGTTCTTGGGTCACAAGGTTGACTCCAGTCTCCAACAGAATGTCATCTAGATGCCGTCTTTCAGCATTCAATTCACGAATGACTCATTGTAATCTTTTAATTTTCTTCTTCATCTTCTCTCGTAGCTCCGATTTTTTCTCCTTCACATGTGTTAATTTCCATTTTAGCCTTTTGTTTTCTGTGATCAACACCTCCATATTTGTTGTTTGTGGATGAACATCATCCTCAAAATATTCATTGATCTGTGGGTCAAAAGATGGAAATTCATCTATTTTCCCTTTCCCCTTACCAGCAGGCTCAACATACATTTTCCTTTTGCCTTTAGCGACAAGCTTTTCATCATCATCAACTTCCTATATAATAATACCCTTCTTCATTTGTCCAATTTGCCAACAAAAATCTAGAAAACAAGAGACAATGAGTTTTTACATAACACAATTTGATGTTGAACATAACACAGTTTGATGTTGAATATAACACAACATATTAACAATTTTTAAATAGCCCTGGTATAACAATTTTTTGGCTAGTTGATGTTGAATGTAACACAACAATTTGATGTTTGAATATAACGCAATTGGATGTTGAATATAACACAACACATATTGACATGTCTTATATAGCACTAATAAAAGCAAATTTTGCGTACCTCTTCACGTTTAAGGTCAGATAACTTTCGTTTGCTCATTACATCAGCAAGCTGTATTATATCCCATGTTGCCCACCTTGGATTCAGGTGGCTACGGTATGTGTTTGAACAGTCAATCAAAGTTGTGTGCTCACAAAGCCAAAACTGATTTGAAATAAAATTAGTACGGAAAACAAATTCTGTCTACAGAGAAAATGACATCAATAAATAGGAAACAAACCAACCTGTAATGCAATAGTACACCCTATGATTGATGATGGATTTTGGTAACCCTTTTCAATTGATGACATTAGCATGCTATGTATTTTCTCAGCCCAAGCAAATTTAGACATCGAATGAATATCGTCTACTAATATTAGATCAGACACACGACATGCTTGCCCCTTTTTTGCTAGGAAACATGTTGTTAGTAGGTGGACACATATAAGACGCACAATGTCTTCATAGTCACCTTTCGTCTTTCCTAGAAGAGCTTCTTTAATCTTCGTCTTAATCTCCACAACACTCAATTTGTTGTCTTTGATTCCTCGACGGGTTAGAAAAGAACTTTTATCTTGTGTTGCATACCGAGAGGTAATTTGTATAGTACCCGATGTCAACCCAAATAACTGTTGGACATCGCTGACACGAAATTGGACAAATGAATTGCCAAGTTTGAAGGCTTTTTTTGCAGGATTGTAGGATTGGATGATAAATGTGATGATGTGGTCTAACTTATAGAAGTTATCAGGACTCATAAATGGACTGATCAGTGCATTTATGGTTGGCCAAAATGGAGTTTTTCTCAAAAGGTCTTCGTGGGTGTCGTTCAAATCAATGGTTGCAGGGAACCAATATGTTTGGGAAATGTTTGACCTGTATCGAATCATTCCTTGACCTTTAACGCCACGGTGAACTGAAATAGATTGTGGAAAAAAATAACTTAATAACAAATACTGATAGTGCAAATTCCAAAAGTTGGATGGTAGGGGTTTTTTTTTGAAAGTGCAATACCAAGTGAGGATATCGGAGCTGGCCACAACACAAGTTTACCCATTGTTTCCGAACGTATTTGAGGTTTTAATGGGGAGACAACAACTTGGTGTTCTGACTCTGCGCCTGCAGGTCCACAAACAAGGAAATCATAACATGTGATGTTATTTATTTTTTAAAATTTTATGGAGTGTTTCGGACAATCTTTTTTTGTTTACCTTTAGGTTGCAAGAAAGGCAGTCTACAAACAATTTGATATTTTTGACCTGACAATTTTTGAATTTAACACAAATAAAACCCAATTTTTTGGGAGGCGTTGGGATGTATGTTGAATATAACACAAGTCCGTGTTATATTCAACACACACAAACCCACAACACATATTACTGTTTTATAGAAAACAAGTGTTGTGTTACATTCAACATAACTTGTTTTTTTTTTTGCATTTTGTGAGAAATGAAACGATAAAAATACCTTTGTCTGATGTGTTGGAAAAGTCTGGCATTTGTCGTTCAAGTTGCATTTCGTTGTCTATGGCAAAACAAAACGAAAGATGCATTATGATCAACGTGCATGAACGAAATTACAAAAGAAAATGAGGATATAAAATCGAGATGGTTGAAACGATTCAAACCATTTTTGGAAAACAACATTTTCAATAAAGTTAGTTTCAAAAATTGAAGAGTCACAAACACAACCCATGGAGTTTAATTATAATTTTCAGCAAAAATTTGAAAATGGCAATGGAAAACAGAAATGTCTACCATTTTTTGGACGGAAAACAAACCTGAATCGGCGACGTTTATGGGATTAGGCGCCATGTTAGGATTCTTGGTTTTGAAATTCTTTCTTGTGGTAACCATTTGTCTGTCTTTTGTAGAGTAAGAAGATAGAGATTTAGGGTTTAGCTCGTACTGTGAAATGGAGGAGTGGAAACGTTTAGCGGAGTGGAGAAGAAAGATTGTACTGTGGAAATAGAGAAAAAGGATAAACGTACTCTTTCAATTCACGTCCTGCAGGTTTGACACTTTGAAATGTGGCGTTTAATAGATTGTAATCGTATGCGACGCAATGATCATTTGATCATACAATGGGTGTGTTGATATAAAGGGAAGTCATGTGTTATTATCAACACAATATCATTTTCTTTTAAAATATAGTTTTTGTTAATATACAACAAATTAGCATGGTTAAGCCAAGATTATACCATCTTGAATATAACACGGTATCATTTTTAATTTTTTTTTAAATTCATTTTTTGTTAATATTCAGGGAATTACCATTTTGTTAAGACAAGACTATACCATCTTGAATATAACACGGTCTCGTGTTATATTCAACACGATATCAATTTTATTTTATTTTTAAATTCAATTTTTGTCTTAGGTACGAAAAGATTATACCATGCTGAATATAACAAGGTGTTGTATTTATATTCAACTTGGTATCATTTTTAATTTTTTTTTTAAATTCAATTTTTGTTTATACAAAGAATTACAATGGGTAAGCCAATTTTAATTTTTCTTAAAATTCAATTTGTGTTTTATACATGGAATTACAAGGGGTAAGCCAAGATTATACCGTGTTGAATGTAACACGGTATTGTGTTATATTCACCATGGTAACAATTTTATTTTATTTTTTTAAATAAATTTTTGTTTATACAAGGAATATAACACGGTCTTGTGTTATATTCAACATGGTAACAATTTATTTATTTTTTTAAAATAAATTTTGGTTTATACAAGCAATTTCCATAAGTAAGCCAAGATTATACCGTGTTGAATATAACACGGTCTTGTGTTATATTCAACATGGCATCAATTTTAATTTTTTTAAAATTAATTTTTTGTCTGGGTAAGCCAAGATTATATGTGTTGAATATAACACTGTCTTGTGTTATATTCAACATGGAAAAATTTTTTTTTTTTTTTTAAATTAAATTTTTGTTTATACATGCAATTACCAGAAGTAAGCCAAGATTATACCGTGTTGAATATAACACGGTCTTTGTGTTATATTCAACATGGTATCATTTTTAATTTTTTTTAAAATTAAATTTTGTTTATACAAGGAATTACAAAGGATAAGCAAGATTATACCGTGTTGAATGTAACACGGTCTCATGTTATATTCAACATGGTATCAATTTTAATTCTTTTTAAATTCAATTTTTATTTATACAAGGAATTATCAGGGGTAAGCCAAGATTATTCAACATGTCTTCATTAATGAGCAAATTGAAATTATAGAAAAACAGCCTTAAAACCTAACAACTGGAAGAGGCATTTCGTCGAACACTGTTCGTGCATTCTCAGAAGCTTTCACAAAAGCACATCTAACGATGATGAATACAATCTATTTTTCATCACTGTTCAAATGTTTATAGATTTAAATTTGTAATCCGATGAATTTTGAGATTCCGTCTTTCATATTTATTCGTTGCTTAGAATCGATCTATCCGTAATCATTGTCGATTTTGAATTTATCCAAAAATGTCGTTCGTCGGTCGTCCTGCATATGTGTTTATCTTTCATCATCTGTTCGTCGATCGTCCAGCATATGTGTTCGGATTTCATCATCTGCATAGATTTTATGCAATGAATGTCTCTGTTTTTATTAATTAAACGATGGATTTGTTGCGACGATGAGTTTTTTTGGAAAGGTAATGGATCTTAGATGAATGGTAATGCAGGGGGTAAAATTGTCCAAAAAAACGAAAAGAACTATTTGGTAACATGTTTTGGAAAAGGTCTATATTGTAGTTTTCTCCTTCTTTCGAGACCATTTGGTAAGCGCCCCTTTATTTATTTATTTATTTATATTTCCTTATGGGAGTTGAACTGATCAACTCTAGACCTTCCAAAAAATACGGAGAGATCTATTATTGGAAGCAACCAACTATTAGTTATTGTCTTATTGATGTAAGAGATTTCCCGTGTCCGATATTCCAAATTTGTAAGTATTAAAAAATTATAAATAAAAAAAAAAAAATAGTTAATAAATTATATATATGAAACTTAGAAGATATAAAATACAATTAAATTCAAATACTTTGTAAGTGAGATTGTGAAACTTTAGGTGGAAAAGTTTTCCTCCTAAATATTTCATCAACTCATCACACCTATTTATTCTCCTCAAATTAATTCAAATTGTTAACAAAAAGGCATTTTGAAAAAAAAAAAAACATTATGATTTATTAATAGAGTAGGCCACTATATTGATTTTAAAAATTATTAAGTATACAAAAATAATGACTAATGAATTTTTTTTCCTAATAAAGTACATATAAAAAACTTAAAAGGTATATAATGTAATTTAACTCAACCATTTTGAATGTGAGAATGTAATTTTTTTAGGCACGAAAATTTCTCCAAAAAAAATTCCTAATTAAGTTAATCTCATCGATCTATTTATGTCAAATTAATTACAACAATAAGAAAGATATTTTTGTTGGTGTCGGAAATTGGTCCAACCAACAATAGGATTCGGAGACCTTTGGATCGGGAGAAATAGAGCTTGTATTGGGATGATCCTTGTTGTCACTTGTGTACTGCAGCCGGGCTGGATGGGCACTGTCCGATCAACGTTCGAGCTTGGGTCTTGTGCTCCTGGTCTTCTGCTCCTAGCCATTATTTGGGCCGAGCTCCAATCTGTCACCTACACACAAGACGGGCTGGGTTTTTCCTGGCGTGTCCCCTCCAGCGTGAGAGTAAGAGCTCGGGGGTAGAAAATCAGATCGGACGGTTACTGTTACCTCGACTTGTCTGAGCGATTTGTGGTGGAGTTTTTCTCTCTAAAAATCATCCCTCAAAAGTGTTGATAAAGCCATCTATTTATAGGCAGAGATGTGTGTTGATCCTAAGATTTTGATGAACAATTAAATGTTGATATTTTTTGTGGAACCAACGATTTTATTGAGTGTTTCAGTTTATAAGTTCCAATAAAGATATTATCATGAAAGAGTTGAAATAGATGCTCAATACTAAAGAGACTGACAAAGATGACGGAAACTAAGATTTTGAAGAAATTGAAGAACCTAGGCAAAACTACTCAGGTTAAATTTTTACTCTTAATGATTCCCGATTAGGATCACATACGACACAAAATATTTTTTACAAATATGTGTGTTTTTTTATAGGATCCTAATTAGATAAATTATTTGCTCCTATGTGTAATTGAAAAAGAAACATTATAATTAATTAAAATTGAACTTAAGAATTTAGTGGAGCTAGCCAAGAAAAGAAATCTATTAAAGGGGCAAAAACGTCGAAGAAAATGAATTAAAATAGAATTGAGAGAAGTGTTCCAGCAATGGTCAATCGACTGATAAGTCGACCTAAGGTTATAAGGCTAACTCTCTAGATCATTTGGTCGACAGGTGAGTTGACTTATGGAACTCTCTGAATCGTTCTGTCGACAGGTAAGTCGACATGTGCTTAGAAGATAAACTCTCTGAATCATTAGGTCGACAGGTAGATCAACTTGTAAAAGTCTCTGTATCGTTCGGTCGAAAGATAAAGGTTGGGCGGTCGACCGATGGACGAAAAGTTTTTGGCTTGGACTACATCCTAAATTGGGCGGTCAACTGGTGGGTGTTGGTAGGTTAACCGACAACCTGTTTCAGGATTTGAGGAATTTTGGATTTTATTTAAAAACTAGTCGTTAACTAGCCGTTATTTGTTTACTTGATTGAGATATCTTAGGGATATGGATATATTTAAGATATGATACTCCAATTTGAATATTCCTATAGATATGGTTCAAGTATTTTAGATATCTCTCAATTTCGTATATGTAATTCTTTCTATCTTATCTAATTGCGATTTAGTAAACGTTTGAGGGACTAAATTGAATGTTTTAAAAGATATATTGAAGTGAATTATACCAGGATCGAGTCTTAATAATATAAAGGGACTTATGGAGTAATTATTTATCATGATATATGGTAACTAACCGTTAGAGGGCTTGTTATAAACCCTATAAATAAACCTACCTTTTTTAGGTTTAAAATAAATTTAATAATCCAAATCAATCAAAATTAAAAATCTATTCAGTTCCTGAGCTTTCTGATAGTTATCATTCTAAAATCATATTGAGTGCATTGTGACATCTTTCTTGAGATTTGTTATTGAGAAACATTTCCTGTGGATTATTGCTATTACCGATCTGAAGTGTCATTGTTATTCTAATCATTATTCTTTCGGTGGAATCCTAGTGAGATTGTTCCAAGTTATTTGTTTATTGCTATTATTATTATTATTATTATTATTATTATTATTATTATTATTATTATTATTATTATTATTATTATTATTATTATTATTATTATTATTATTTTCTTGGAAGTTGATCTTTGAAATTGTTTTCCAAATTCTTATTGAAAACTATTTTTTGAAACAATTTCTTCAAAAAATCTGATTACGCGCTAAATTATTTGCTACCCGTTTCTTTTTTGTATAAAATCAGATTTTGAATTTTCTCACTTTATTTCTATCACTAATTTTAAGACATTAATTGAGTATTAATTAATCTGAGGTGGTAGAAGTTCCGAGTGAGAAGAACTTATCAATTTTTGTAATTAATGAGTTGTATGCGAATTAGATACTATTGGGAGTATCTAATCAGAGGTAGTTGGCTTCAATCTCTTTCAGTAAAGAAATTGAGGTTTTGATCTTTGCCTAGACTATAAAAAGATTAGGTTTTAATTCTTCCTTTATAGAATTGTGAGTGAATTGTAACGGTTCAATCCTTACTAGGTAAAAGGATAGTTGGAGCGTGTTTGTGTGAGGTTTAATTCTTGAGCCTAAGGTATAAAAAGAATTTAGTCGTGATTCTCCCTGTAATAGAATTAGATTAATCTTCTTCTTGGTAAAAAGATAGAGGTTATTCCTTAGCCTGTGAAAATGAATTGTAAAGGTTGATTATGAGCCTGAGAAAATAATCATCGTGAGTGTTTGGTTCCTACCTTTAAACGAATCTTGAGTTTAGTGGGTGTGACTCTCCGTGGGGCTCGCGGGATTAGATTAGCCAAGAGTAGCTTGATGAACCAGTATAAATTTATGTGTGCTGCATTATTTATATTGTTTATATTTCATTGTTTGGGTGTGGATTTAGTTGATAACACATAATCTGCTGCTATAAAAGATAATAATTAATTTTAGGATAATATTAATTATTTGATTTATTAAAAATTATATTGTGATAATTTTTAATACTATCTGATTCACCCCCCCCCCCCTCTTGGGTAGCTCACTGGGCCAACAATTGGTACCAGTGCTGGTTTAGCACGACACACTTAGATAACAAAGATGACATGGCACACACAATAGGCATACTAACTGAGGGGCAGTCTATACACCGACCACCGTTGTTTGCAGGTGAAAATTATTCTTTCTGAAAAGACATAATGATAGCCTTCCTTCAGACCACAAATTATGATGTGTGGCTAACAATCGAGGATGGTCCGTTTGTTCTAGTAGAAAATGGAGTCGAGAAGAAGAAAGAGCAGCTGACTGCTTCTGATAAGCAGAAACTTTCTATGAACTCTCAAACTATTAATATTTTATTTTGTTCTTTAGATACAAATGAATACTCAATAGTTTCAGATTATAAATCAGCAAAGGAGATATAGAACAAGCTAAAAGTTACCCACGAAGGGACAAGTCAAGTGAAGCAATCAAAAATCAACGCTTTTATGAGGAAATTTGAATTGTTTAGAATAGGAGAAACTAAATCGATTCAAGAGATGTATACTCGTTTCAACAACATTTGCAATCACTTGAGTCAACTTGGAAAGCCATACTCCATGGAGGATAGAGTTCGAAAGGTCTAAAGATCTTTGACAAAGTAAGGGAGTGAAAGATTACTGCAATTGAGGAAGTTAAGGATCTTGGCAAATACAAAATTGATGATCTTATATGCAACTTGATGACTCATGAAACGATGATTAAAGGATATGAGGATAGCACTGAAAATAGCAAGAGGAAATCCTTAGCCCTAAAGGCTCAGAAAATTAAAGAAAATGAAGATAGTGATAATAAAAGTCTTAATAGTCAGCAAGAGAAAGACGAGGCGCTTCTCACAACGAATTTTAGAAGAATGACTCGGTGTACATTCTGTAGGAGAAAAAACATGAACAATGTGGAATGCTAAACCTTTCACAAGACCGGTCACTTTCAAACTGATTGTCCCGAATCGAAAAAGGATAAAAAAAATGAGAAGAAGAAGAAAGGAAAAAAAAAGTAAGAAAAAGTCTATGAAGGCTACTTAGGATGATACCAAATCAAGTAGCTCTGAAAAATCAGAAAGTGAAAAAATGTCCATGTTTGCATCGATGGCCAATAGTGGTAAGGTAACAAAATTTTCAAGTTCTTGTCCTTTAGATTTTGATGAATTATTTAATGTTTATCAAGAACTTTTGCATGATTATAAAAATCAGTATTCTAAAATAAATGTCCTTCAAAGTACAATTAATACATTAAACAAGCAAGTAATGAACTACGAATCTAAAAACAATAAATTGAAATCCAAGACGTCGGATTTACATTCAATTGTTCTCAAATTCACCGGCGGTGAGAATAACTTAAAAATATTTTTGGGAAGTTCACGTGGTAGTTTTGATAAAGTTGGTATGTGATTTCAAAAAAATCTTAAATAGAAACATTTTCAAAAATTCTTTTCGGAAACCAAGAATCTTGTTAGATGTTTTAAATGTAATGTTATAGGGTATACTATTCGTAAATATTTTGCTAAACTATCTAGTTGTAGACAAGTTTGGGTTCTAAAAGGAACTAAAATTGTCCCAACTAACAAGATCAGATCCACGTAGACTGGGTACCACTTAAAAACTATTTGAGGTACTCCTTGCAGGTTATTCTAAAAGTATCAATAGGTAAGGACAAATGGTTCCTAGACAGTGGTTGTTCTCGACACATGACATGAGATAAATCAAAATTCACATGTTTGACACCTAACGATGGATGTCATGTGACTTTTGGAGACAACGTAAAAGGAGAAGTTATCGGTATAGGTAATATTGATATTGGTACTACTATTATTAAAGATGTGTTACTAGTTGATGGACTCAAACATAATTTGCTTAGTATTAGTCAACTATGTGACAAGGGCTATAATGTGATATTTGATCATGATAAATGCATTATTAAGAATAGTCATGATAGTAGTATCATATTAGTTGCCTCACGTTTTGATAATGTTTATACATGCTCATTTGATGATTTTACTTCTCAAAATTTATTCCTATTTGAATGTTTTATCAAAAAATAGTTAGTTACGGCATAGGAGACTTGGGTATGCTAGTATGGAGCTAATTTTTAAATTATCTAAGAAGAGTCTCGTATGTGGCCTACCTAATTTGCAATTTGTGAAAGATAAAATATGTAATGCATGTCAATTAGGTAAGCAGTCTAAATTATCATTGAAGAAAACGATGCACACGTCCACGTCTAGATGTCTTGAATTGTTGTATCTTGATTTATTTGGTCCAAATATTGTTTCTAGTCCTGGTGGTAAGTTTTATACCTTCGTAATAGTGGATGATTATTCTAGACTTACCTGGGTATATTTCCTTGCTAAGAAAAGTGAGGTTACTTTTGTATTTGTTAACTTTTGTAAACGTATTTGAAATGAGAAGTAATGTTCTATTATTAATATTCGTAGTGACAGATGAAGAAAGTTTAAGAATGATGATGTTATTAGTTACTATGATGAGTATGGTTATGTTCATAACTTCTTTGTACCAAGATCACCACAACAAAATAGTGTAGTAGAAAGGAATAACAGGACGCTTCAAGAAATTGCCAGAACAATGCATAATATAAATTGCTTACCAACCTACTTCTGGGCCGAAACAGTAAGTACAACTTGCCATGCAGTGAATCGGGTATCGATTCGTAGAGGGTTTAACAAAACTCTATATGAAATCTAGAATGGTAAGACTCCTAACATTTGCTATTTTAAAGTATTTGGGTGTAAATGCTTCATTCTGAATGACAAGGATAATCTAGGTAACTTTGATGCTAAATCTGACTATGGGATTTTCCTTGGAAATGCTACTAACAGTAAACCTTATAAAGTTTACAAGAAACGTACGTTAATAGTAGAAGAATCTATGCATACTGTTTTTGAAGAAGCTAACCTATTTTTGTCAAGAAAGGTTTTGGATGATGATGATGATGTAGGTATTTCAAATAACTAAAACCAAGGTGAAAAGGCGACTAAGGAGTCTCAAAAAGAGGAGAAGGCTAAGGAAGAGGATTCGATGTTACCACGAGTTACAAAGATAGTACCAGGACATTCGGTAACAGAAATTATTGGTAATTTCGAAAGAGGTATAAGTACTCATTCCTCTATTAGAAATATAATTAATCTTTTTTTTTTTTTTTTTTTTTTTCCTCAAATTGAGCCTAAAAATATCAATGAGGCGTTAACTGATGAATCTTGGATTTCCGCAATGCAAGATGAGTTAGTTCAATTCGAGCGGAACAAAGTATGATTTCTTATTCCGAGACTAGATTTTCATCTTGTTATTGGTACTAAATGAGTTTTTCGAAATAAAAAGGATGAGTCAAGTTTGGTAATTAGAAACAAAGGAAGATTAGTAGCACAGGGCTATAATCAAGAGGAATGAGTTGATTATGATGAAACCTATGCTCCTATGGCTAGATTAGAAGCAATTAGAATGCTACTCGCTTTTACATGCTCACGTGATTTTAAGCTATATCAAATGGATGTTATGACTGCATTCTAAATGGCTTCCTAGCGGAAGAAATTTATGTGGAACAGTCCCTGAGATTTGAAAGTAATAAATTTCTCAATCACGTATTAAAACTTCGTAAGGCTTTGTATGGGTTCAAACAAGCTCCTAGAGCTAGGTATGAGAGACTTAGCCGATATTTGATTGAAAAAGGTTTTCGAAGGGGTATTTGTGATATAACACTATTTGTTAAGAAAATTGACTCTGATATCCTATTAGTACTAGTTTATGTTGATGACATTATTTTTGGATCTACTAATGAGAATCTTTGCTAACAGTCTGCTAAGATAATGTAGGTCGAATTTGAAATGAGCATGATGGGAGAGCTTAATTTTTTTCTTGGTTTGCAAATTAAGCAAACTAAAGAGGAAAAATTCATAAACCAAGGTAAAACACTAAGAGCTATTAAAGAAATATGGCTTGGATGGTGCTAAAGAATACCAAACTCCCATGGTAACTGCTACAAAGATAGACAAAGATGATACGGGCAAAAATGTTAATGAAAAAATATATCGAGGTATGATTGGTATCCTGTTATAGTTAACTGCTAGTAGACCTGATATCATGTATAGTGTTTTTTTAGGAGCTAGATTTCAGTCTTGTCCTAAAGAATCACACTTGACTGCAGTTAAGCGAATTTTTCAATATTTAAAGGGGACGACTGACCTAAGATTATGGTATCCTAGGGGGAGTAATTTTAAATTAATAAGTTACTCTGACACTGATTTTGTCGGTTGCAAAGTTGAGCGAAAAAGTAAAAGTAGGTCATGTCATTTGTTAGGACATGCATTGGTTTAATGGTCAAGCAAGAAACAGAATTCAATAGCCTTATCCACTAGTGAGGCTGAGTATATGGCAATTGGTAACTATTGTGCTCAAATTTTATATATTAAGCAACAAATAAATGATTTTGGAATCTGTATAGAGGAGGTTCCGATTTATTGTGATTATAAAAGTGCTATTTGTCTAAGTAATAATTCTATACAGCACTCACGAACTAAGCATATAGAGATTAGACATCACTTTATTCGTGATCACATTCAGAAAATGGACATTGTTATTGAATATATTGATACATCCGACCAGCTAGCTGATATTTTTACCAAACCATTAGTAGAAGATCAGTTTGTGAAAATCATTCGCGATTTGGGTATGGTTAGGCATAACAATGTATGCCAAGAATAGTATTTTTTTGTATTTCCCCTTCCCCCCCCCCCCCCCCCCAACCCCTTTTTTTTTTTTTTTTTTTTTTTTTTTGAGATGACAAATGGGGAGAATTAGTTGATATTTTAATGAATATCTTAAGGGAGAGCTTGAATTATTTTGTGGAATATCTTAAGGGGAAGTTTATTATATATTAAAATTTGTTCTTTGTTGAAATTCTTATGATTATCTTCATTACTTTACTTTAATGAGTTAAAGAACCTGTCCTCGGATTTAGGGGGAGTATGGTTACATTTCTGTTTTGAAGAAAATATCAAAATTAATTGTCATTATCAAAAATGGGGAGATTGTTGATCCTAAAATTTTGATGAACAATTAAATGTTAATATTTTTTGTGAGACTAACGATTTTATTGAGTGTTTCAATTTATAAGTTCCAATGAAGATATTATCATGAAGAAGTTGAAATGGATGCTAAATACTAAATAGACTAACAAAGATGACGGATACTAAGAGTTTAAAGAAATTGAATAACCTAGGGAAAACAACTCAGGTTAAATTTTTATTCTTAATGATTTTCGATTACGATCACACATGACACAAAATATTTTTTTAGAAATATGTGTGTTTTTTATAGGATCCTAACTAGTTAAATTATTTACTCCTATGTGTAATTGAAAAAGAAACATTGATAATTAATTAAAATTGAATTTAAGAATTTAGTTGAGCTAACCGAGAAAAGAAATCTATTAAAGGGGCGAAAATGTTGAAGAAAATGAATTAAAATCAAATTGAGAGAAGTGTTCCAACAATGGTCAATCGATTGATAAGTTAACCTGAGGTTATAAGGCTAACTCTCTGGATCATTCGGTCGACAGGTAAGTTGACTTATGGAACTCTCTGAATTGTTCAGTCGATAGGTAAGTCGACCTGCATTTAGATGATGAACTCTCTGAATCGTTAGGTCGACTTGTGAAATTCTCTGTATCGTTCGGCTGACAGATAAAGGTTGGGTGGTCGACCGATGGATAAATAGTTTTTGGCTTGGGTTACGTCCTAAATTGGGCAGTCGACCGATGGGTGTTGGTTGACCGCCTATTTCAGGATTTGAGGAATTTCGGATTTTATTCAAAAACTAGCTATTACCTAGTCGTTATTTGTTTACTTGATTGAGATATCTTAGGGATATGGATATATTTAAAATATGATATTCCTATTTGAATATTCCTATACAAGTAATTCTTTCTATCTTATCTAATTGAGATTTAGTAAAAGTTTAAGGGGCTAAATTGAATGTTTTAAAAGACGTATTGAAGTGAATTATACCAGGATTGAGTCTTAATGATATAAGGGGGCTTATAGAGTAATTATTTGTCATGATATATGATAACTAACCATTAGATGACTTATTATAAACCCCTATTATTAAACCTGCGTTTTTTAGGTTTAAAATAAATCCAATAATCCAAATCAATCAAAATTCAAGAATTATTCAGTTTCTGAGTTTTCTGAGAGTTATCATTCTAAAATTGTAGTGAGTGCATTGTGAGATCTTTCTTGAGATTTGTTCTTGAGAAACATTTGTTGTGGATTATTGTTATTATCGATCTGAAGTGTCATTACTATTCTAATCATTATTCTGTCGGTAGATTCCTCGTGAGATTGTTCCAAGTTATTTTCTTATTTGCTATTATTATTATTTTCTTAGAAGTTGATCTTTGAAATTGTTTTCTGAATTTTTATTGAAAAATATTTTTTGAAACAATTTGTTTAGAAAATCTGATTATGTGCTAAATTGCTTGCAACCCGTTTTTTTTTTTTTTTTTTTCTTTTTTTTTTTGTTTAAAATCAGATTTTGAATTTCTACTTTAATTCTATCACTAGTTTCAAAACATTAATTGAGTATTAATTAATCTAAGGTGATAGAAGTTCCGAGTGAGAAGAACTTATCAATTTTTGTAATTGGTGAGTAGTGTGCGAATTAAATACTATTGGGAGTGTCTAATCAGGGATAGCTGGTTTCAATCTCTTTCGGTAAAGAGATTAAGATTTGATCTTTGTCTAGAGTGTAAAAATGTTATGTTTTAATTCTTCCTTTATAGAATTGTGAGTGAATTGTAATGGTTCAATCCTTACTAGGTAAAATGATATTTGGAGCATTTTTGGGTGAGGTTTAATTCTTGAGCCTAAGGTATAAAAAGAATTTGGTCGTGATTCTTCCTGTAATAGAATTAGGTTAATCTTCTTCTTGGTAAAGAGATAGAGGTTATTCCTTAGCCTGTGAAAATGAATTGTAAAGGTTAATTCTGAGCCTGTGAAAAGAATCATTGTGAGGGTTTGGTTCCTATCTTTAAAGGGATCTTGAGTTAGTGGGTGCGACTCTTTGTAGGGCTCGGGGGACTGGATTAGCCAAGAGTAGCTTGGTGAACCAGTATAATTTTATGTGTGCTGCATTATATATATTGTTTATATTTTGTTGTTTAGGTGTGCACCTAGTTGATAACTCATAATCCCCTAGTGTAAAAGATAATAATTAATTTTAGCATAATATTAATTATTTGATTTATTAAAAATTATATTCTGATAATTTTTAAAATTACCTAATTCACCCCCCCTCTTGGGTAGCTCACTAGGCCAACAATATGATTAGCGTCCGCAAGATTAGGGCCTTAAGCCCAAATTAGCACTAAGCAGTCAGGCGCGTACATGACATGACGGATTAGAACTATGGACTTAGGCCTTGGGCCCTTTACTGTAGATGTCGGAGCCCATGGGCACGACCTGCCATAGGCGACAGGTCGGCCCGACCAACCTATTCTCATGGGATGATTCTTCGGGAAGGCTGCTGCTTGGAGATCTTGAGTGCTTCGTATCTACCGACCTGGAAAGGCGTCCGGACTATTTATACACCGTACTATCCCAGGTCGCCGTGACGTGGAACTAATGACATGGAAAATCTAGTCCATGTGGTTGACACATGGAGGGAGCCCAATTTTACCCACATCAGTTGCCTCCCAAGCCTTAGCGTGGAAATAGGATATGAGACGGTGAGGGTTCTGTCGTCGGACTATAGGGACCGATCACACAAGTTGATGGAGAGTAGGGACAATGGGACCGAAACGACGTACCTCAGAAGCTTAGGCCAGATCGATGAGAGAAATTAGACTGATCGCACTTTTGGCTTATTTAGGAAGTTCAATTGCCATCTTGACCAGATGTACGACACATGGCTGAAGGCGATTGGATCAACGCTTTGAAAACCATCCGATCAACACAATGGTTCAACTTCTCAACCCCTCTATAAATACATACTTCATTTCTCAAATGTCTTCATCAGAGTAGTGCGAAAGCTCTACTCGACCTCCGAGCACCGTACTCTTCTTTCCCTTATTTCCATACTTTTTCCTTCATGCCTTCTATTTCTGGGTCCAATTTGTTGGGAAAAAGCCCCTCCAAATCCAAAGAGGTCGCGTCTGACCCACGGGTCATCTAGATCCAGCTCAACTCGTCAGTAACCGAGGCTGATGAACTTAAGGTGCCTTCGGCAACCGAGCCAACTAGCGAGCAAGAGGTCATCGTTGAGTGGACGTCTTCCTCTAAAGAGACTCAGGTTATCGGGCCCAGTAGGTCTTAGAAGAAGAGTATGAGCAGAGGTGCAGGCTCCACTAGTGGCCCCGTGGTTGAGCTCGGCACGGGTCTGCTCAGCAGTTAAGTTTGACACGGAGGTTACGTCCTCCGAGGTGGCAGCCGCCCAACCATCGATGTCTGGCTATCCCCCTAGGGCAAGATTGACTTCCTATAGATTGGTCTATGAGGTTCCCCTGGATACCTAGGTTTTAGAGAGTGGAGTCCGACTTGACGAAGAAAGACGTTCGGGAACTGCAATCCAAATACGCGATCCCAAGCTCGGTGGTGACTTGCATCCTAGGGGAGGACAACTGGGCTTGTAACCCACCTGAGGGTTTTATCATGGTCTATGACCAGTAGATGTTGGCCGGTTTGTAATTTCTTATCTACCCCTAGGTGAGGGAGGTCTATCAGGATCTGAGGTTATGTCCGTCATAGCTCGCTCCTAACAGCATGCGCATGGTCGTGGCCTTTCACATGATCAGTCTGATGGAGGGAATCACCCTATCCCTTGAGTTATTTCATGCCATCTTCATAGTGAAGTTCATGCCTAGCGGGAAGGGTTGGTGTTATATCTCGTCCCGGCGGAAATTTCTTAAGAGTTACCCTGACTCTATTAAGGACTAAAAGCTTGACTTCTTCTTCTTGGGTGGTACCAGATGGGAGGATGACGAAGCGCTGAAGTATGAATTCCTGGCAAGAAGTATTGGGGTACCTTGGATAAGTCATTTCAGCCCGGAACTCATAAATTTTCTTCTCGGTTCATTTTTCCTGAGTTGGATATGTTTCTGTCTTTTTTAATTTTGAAAACTTACGAGCCCAGGTCAGAGATCCTTGAGGAGATAGACCTGATTCTTGACACCCCATTCATTAATGTCGGTGCCTTGATCACGTCGTGCCTCTACGACCTCTACTTTTGGAGCGATCCGTCCTTTCCCGAGCCGACCTTAAAGGTGAATTCCCAGAACAGTAAGAATTTTTACCCCTGCCCATTTGGTTATTTGTACTTAGAGATTTTTCATCGTTGACTGACGTTCCTCGCTTCATTTCCTACAGTTATGTACATAGCAGCTCTAGCCCGACTAGCGGGGAATGGTGTAAAGTAGGGCGGTGGGTCAAGCCAGATCGCTCAGGAGGGTCAGATCGATCAAATGAACCAAGAGAGATTGAAGCGGAAGGTGGGCCAGGCCAGGCCGGCTTTGACTCCGAGAAGGCCAACTACCCCGACCACCGCCAGGCCGGCATCGATAGAGGTGGATGCCGAGAATCCAGCCACCGCCCAGGACAAGGAAAAGGTTGGTGCGTCGAACGCCTTGACCGGTCAACAAAAGAATAATCAATCAGGGGCCTAGGCTAGGACAAGAGAGACGTAGCATGAGGAGAAGAATGTAGAGTCATTTGTTGCTAAGATCGGGCTGCGAATCGATAAGACTATCACTTAGACCCTGGCTATTCTACCATCTTTTATTCAACCGATCACCCCGCCAGCGAACAAGGCAAGGTTTGCCGACAAGTCTGATGGCTGGCTCTATGTTGACATGTACTGGTACCAGATCTCGGTAAGCTTTCACCTCGAAAATTTCTGAACTTGGTCTTCTAGCAAGGCCTCTTTCAATTTGCTAATGCATTTTCTTGTTGATCTCGTAGGGCCTCTTTTCTGCACTGGAGATGGAGGTCCGTTTACATAATACCAGCCAGGCGCTTGAGGGGTTGACGAAGTAGATAGATGAACATATCGACCTCTTTAGCCAATACCAGAAGGAACTAGAAAGGCTTCAGGCCAAGAAGGACAACCTGTCCAAGAGGAAGGAGAAGTTCTGACGATCTGATCACCTTAATATTGGTCAACTCGAAGAGCTAAAATGGAGCTGGGCCTTCAAGTTGGACAAGGACCGGGCCGAAGTGGTTTCTAGTTACAAGAAGGGCGAAGAATTCATTGGGCTCTGAGATCAGATCGTGGTGAGCGTGATCCAGGTCAGTTTCAAAGGAGCCGTCAACTCAGTCCGACGCTAGTTCCTAGAGGTCGACTATACAAAAATTGAGCTCAAGCCTTCCGAACATAACCTTGCAAAAGCCCAGGACGAGCAGGATGCAGGGCCAGACGGGCCGAACGATAAGCCGGCCACCCAAAACACAAGGCCGAGAAGACTTTCAAGGAGTTGTGGCTGCTCGCAGAGGTCGTCCGGGGGCCAAAGAGTGGCAAGTGCCACGCGGGCAACTTGGCAACCAGGTAGGTTCAGAGGAGGTCAACGGGGGACAGACCAACCCGGATCCATTCCAGCGATAGCTCCCCTTCAGCCCAGCCAATCGATTGAACTTTTTTGTTTTTGTTTTTCTTGTTTTGTCTTTTTGCTTAGCCCATCGAGGAGCGGGTTTGTATTCACAGGCAGAAGTCCCGATTTTTTGTAATCACAACTTTTTAAACAATTAATAGAACTCATCCATTTTTCCAATTACGTGTCGTATGTCTTACTTTCTGATTTTGTTTGTTGGATGTTTCGAGTTCACGAAAGTTACCGACCTTGAGAATCTGGACTGGGAACTCATCGGTTTAGCGACCGAAGCGATTCTCATGACCCCATTATTCTCTGAGAAGTCCCATCACATTATTATAGGGTGTTCTTATAGGGTCCGACCTGAAATTTGATCATTTCATCCCCCGATCGTCTCCTTGGCGAGAAGACTACCTTTGCCCGGAAGAATGGCTAGAGCACAGCTCACCCTGGCCTTTAGCACGACGGGTTGCTCGCCTCCGCCTTAGCAGGAAGAAGAGTTGGAGGATGGCTCACCCCGGCCTCTCGGCATACAAAAGGTTGTTCATCCCTGCCTTTAGACTTGGAGAATTTTGGAAACTGGGATTTCATTGAACTGAAAATGCCCTTTTTTATTGACTTCAACCTTTCCACTACAATCTTATGAGATCAAAATAAAAAAAAAAAAAATAAAAAAAACTTCTAACAAGCCTAAAGGGTCAGCCTTTCTCTGGCGTAGTAGCGTTTCAAGTGTTCGGTATTATATGGGTGCCTGAGCAGTACCCCTTTCTCAATTTTCAAGTTGTAGGTTCCAGGCTAGGCTATACGAATTACACGATAAGGTCCTTCCCACCTCGGTGCTAACTTCTCGACGTTCTGCTCCTTTGTGGCCAGGGTGACCTTCTTCAAGACAAGGCCACCGATATCAAATGATCGAGATCGCACTCGACAATTGTAGTATCAGTCTATTCTCTGTTGATAGGCGGCCTGGTGAATCTGAGCTCTTTCTCTCCTCTCTTCGAGCAGGTCAAGGTTGAAAGCCAAGCCCGTCTCATTTTCAGCTCGATCGAGCTGTATGAGGAGAAGGCAGGCCTATCTCGACTGGGATAACTGCCTCTAAGATGAACATCATCGCGAAAAGAGTCTCGTCGTTCCAAGTACACGTTGTGGTATGGTAGGCCCACAGCATGGGGTACTGGTCCTCCATCCATAACCCCTTGAATTTGTCTGGCCTGGTCTTCAGGTTTTGCAAAATAGTCCAATTGGTTACTTCGACCTGGCCGTTGGCTTGAGGGTGACTAGAGGAGGAGAAATGTGTTCTAATCCCCAGCCCGGTACACAGCTCGGCAAACAATTCGTCTCGAACTATTTTCCATTATCCAAGACGATAGCTTTTAGGATGCCAAATTGGCAAATCATGTGCTTCCATACGAAGTCTCGAATCTGTTGCTTGGTGATTTTAGCGAGTGGCTCGGCTTCAACCCATTTGGTGAAATAGTTGATGGAAATTGCCAGGAATTTTCTTTGGCTAGTCCCTTGAAGGAACGGACCGAGGAGGTCAATTCTCCACATGGCAAATCACTGGTACTTATCACATTTCTTAACAAATTCCCCCATATCTTTGAGAATCTTGGGCCAATAGTAACCGTTCAGGAGCAGCTTCGGAGCTAATAACCAACCTCCCGAGTGATTTCTGTAAATACCTTCGTGAATCTCTCTCATGACGTACTCGGCCTCCTCTGGTCGGAGACATCTAGAGTATGAACCAGAGAAGGACTTATGGTATAGGACGCCATCGATGATGATGTACCAAGCTGTTTGGTACTGTATTATCCGAGATTGGGATTTATCTTCCAAGAGCGTCCCATCGGTGAGATAACTCACTATTGGATCCATCCAGGTTGGTTCGGTGCCAACGGTGTAGATCATTACTACTTCGTCCGAGGAGGCTGTGCTTGGCTTGGACAAAAATTCTATGGGGACCGTCCTCTTGGGTGTATATTCTACCGCCGAGGCCAGGTTAGCCAACTTATCAGCATGCCTGTTTTTCTCTCGGGGTATTTGCATGACTTGCACTTTCTCGAAGAGTTTGGTTATGTTTTTCACCCTCTCCAAGTAGGCCACCATACTCGGGTCCTTAGGTAATTATTCACTGCTAACTTAGTTTACCACGAGCTGGGAATCACACATTATCAGGAGGGTTTTTACATCGAATTCCTGGGCTAGTCGCAACCCGGCTAATAGGGCTTCGTACGTGGCCTTGTTGTTCGTATCTAAGAATTCGAGTCTGAGGGCGTACTCGATCTCCTCTTTATCCGAGCCGAGGAGGACTATCCTGGCACCCAAGCCATTCTGGTTGGAGGATCCGTTAATGAAGAGCTGTCATGAGCCGAAGCCCAAGTCGGAGCATATTTAGGTCGCTTCATCCGAGCTTCCAGCCTGTTCTGGATTTGGAGATGTCTCATTGGCGTCATCTTGGTCGACGATAGTCTCCTCCTTGGGAAAGGTCAGCTCGGCTATGAAATCATCTAAGACTTTTCCCTTTATCACCGTCTTAGGGCGATACTCAATATGGAATTAGCTGAGTTCTAGGTTGTACTTCATTAACCTCCTTGAGACATGAGAGGAGTGGAGAATTTGTCTTAACGGCTGGTCAGTCAATACCACTATGGTATGAGCCAAAAACTATTTTCTGATCTTACTTGAGGCAATCAACAAGACATAGGCCAATTTTTTTAACTTTGTATACCTCGTCTCGGCATTAGTTAGGACACGACTCGAATAATAGACCGGGCTCTACACAACGACATCATCTCTAACCAGGGTGGCACTGACGGCCGTAGAGAAGTCCACAATATATAGGAACAAGTCTTCTCATTTCTGAGGAGTGGTGAACAGAGGAGCCGACGAGAGATATTTCTTCAGTTATTCAAAGGCGCGATCACATTCTAGTTCGTCAATGCCGCACTGAGAGACCATGAAGCCTAGGAATTTTCTAGTGGACATGCCAAAAATGCACTTGTTCTTGTTCAGCTTCATGCGACAAGCCCGAAGCTTTTCAAAGCAAGCCTAGAGACGGTCAAGGTGGTCTTTAGCTCCGCTACTCTTCACAAGCATATCGTCGATATATACTTCCATCGTGTTCCAGATTTCTTCTTTGAACATTTTGTTGACCAGCTTCTGATAGGTCACCCCTACATTGCGGAGGCCAAAAGGCATAACCTTGTAGTAGTAGGTCCCCTTATCGGTGATAAACGAGGTCTTGTTTTTATCTGGCAAAAACATGGGAATCTGGTTGTAATCTACATAAGTATCGAGGAAGCTAAGCTACTCATGCCCTGTTATGGCGTCAATCACGATGTCGATCCTCGGGAGGGGAAAGAAATCTTTCGGGTAGGCCTTGTTCAAGTCTTTAAAGTCGATGCAAAGTCTCTATTTGTTGTCGGCCTTCGAGGCCAGCATGACGTTGGTGAGCCAGTCTAGAAATTTGATCTTCTCCATGACGTCCTACCTGATGAGCTTATCCATTTCTTCTTCAATTATCTTCTGTCGGTCTGGGTGGAACTTCCTTCTTTTTTGGCTAACAGGTAGGTGGTGCACATCGACGTGTAGCCAGTGTATGGCGATACTGAGATCGATCACGAGAAGTTCGTTGTGCGACTAGGCAAAAACATCATAGTTCCTCATCAGCAACTCGGTGAGGTCAGATCGCTCCTCTGGGCCGAGCCGAGCCCCAACCCTCACTATCCTTTCGAATATAACGGGGTGAATGGGGACATCGATCAGATCTTCATGGGATCGGATGATGGGTTTTTCATCTTGGGGATCATCAATCAGGACGGGCTCACAGTCCCTAGTTAGGACCACAGGCTCTTTAGGAGCTCGGCAAGAGACATTCAGCTTGGGCCCCAACTGTAATTGTTGTTTTCTCTCTATAGCCATTCTTGTACAGGCCCAGGAGGCTTCTTGGTCTCCTTAGACTTCTCCCACCCTGGAACCTGTTGGGAACTTCATTTTCTAGTGATACAGGGAACAGACGGCCTTCAGGGCGGCCATGGTGGGCCGACCCATTGTAACGTTATAGGGCGACGGCCTATCTATTATAAACAATTTAGACCAGACAGTGGCGATCTTGGTCCTGGAACCTATTATAACGGGCAGAGAGACCCAACCAACCGAGCTGACCACGTCTCCCTCAAAATTGACAAGGTAAGTCCTTACGGGCTGCACAGTGTTGGAGTCCATACACATCTTATCGAAGGCCCCTTTAAATATAATATCCATTGCGCTGCCTCCATCGACGAGTATCATTACCATCTTAAAATGATTGATCAGGGTTGAGATGACCAGGGCATCGTCGTGCGGAATGTGCACCCCTTTCAGGTTGGCTTCGCTGAAAGAAATGACATTATACAAGGCAGCATCTATCGTATTGACCTCATAAATACCCTGCTCGACCTTTCTTTTGCCCTTACTTTCATACTTCTTTCAGGAGGAGAACGTCTCACCACTGAGGCCAATGCCTCCATGTATGACGTTAATCTCGCCATCAACCCTCAAGTCGGAATCATTACCGGCATGGGACGAAGCACGATTATCGTTCCTCTTTCTACGCTGTCCACGGTGCTCTTCTCGGCGGTCATTCCCACCGGTCCGATCTTCATCTACTCGACGAACATAATTGCTGAGGTAACCTCCTCGGATGAGGGCCTCTATTTCTTCCTTTAACTAAAAGCAGTCAGCCGTAGCATAACCACCACTCCTGTGGAAGTCACAATACTTATCAGCCTACCTTCCTAAGGACTTTCCTCTTAGGGGAGAGGCCTATGGGAAGATCCTTTTCCCGGAGTTCTCAGCAAAGATTGTGGCGTCGGACGTGGTTAGGGGAGTGAAACTGAGCTGTCGGGGAAAAGAGAGAGGCCTCCTATCGCCGGGCAGAGGTCCCAATCGTCCTTCTGCTTGGATCATTTTGGAGACTTGAGATCGGTTCATTCCTTCATCGAGCGAGGCCTTCTTTATTAGAAGATCTTGCCTCTTTTTTTTATCTTGTCAACGAGATCGGCTTTGTAGTAATTGGTTTCGAGGTCTAGGGCTTCACGTAGGATGGTTCTCGGCATAGAATTTATGTCGTAGGTGAGCCTTCAGTGGCTCAGCCCATCAATAAAGGGGTTGAGTGCCACATCATCAGACACCCCTTCATAGGCGAGGGATTCCATCCAAAACTTGTGTACATAGTCGGTCAAATTCTCGTTCTCCTCCTTCCTAATGGCGAGGAGATGAGTAATACTCTCAGGCCTTCGCCGTGATCAGCTGAACCTCTACAGGAACTGTTGTTCAAGCTGGAGAAAAGTGGATATTAAGGCCGGTGGGAGGTCATTGAACCACCTCCTAGCAGGATGGGTCAGCCCAAGGGAGAAAAACTTACACCTGATCTTGTTGGAGGTAACATGTACATCCATGTGAGAGACGTAAATAGAAAGGTGATCCAGGGGATCAGTCGTCCCATCATACTAGGGTGCCGGTGGATTGGAAAATCGGTATGAAATTGGTTCGTCTGCGATCTCCGTGATGAAAGAGGACCTGACCCTAGTGTGCAGCCCGGTTATTCCTCTGGTGCTGCGTATTTGACTGAGGATGGCCTCCATCTCGGCCATGCGTCACTCCATGGTAATCGCTACCCTTGCCGAGACGACGACCTGACTGGCGGCAGGCCTGACTTTTCTCCTCCAAGCTGATGGCAGGGAATGGAAGTCTACCTCTCGGATTTGGCGAGATCAGCGCTCAGAGCGATCTTGGTACCTGTACTCCCCTGTCGGTGGTGACCCTGGTCGGTCTTCAGATTGTTGTCCACTAATTGATCTTGAAATGGATCCCGAGGCAACAGGGGGTCGAGGTCCCTCTCCCTTTATACCCAGTTAGCAGCCTGAGGCCGGACCCGCACCACCTGTCTATGAGAGACGAGCACTCGATCATTGGACTCCTGTGGACAGGCCTTCTCCCCTACGATGTGGAGGTCCAGTCCCTTTTCAACGGGGGCCAGAGGCAGGCGAGAAAAAATGATATTGAAGTACTCCTAGAACTTACTGAGTCGGCGCTCCATGTCGTCAAGCCGGGCGGCTTCAATAGTCCCAGATGCTTGACCCGGGCAAGTTCTCGTGGACGGATTTGGTTGACAGGACTGTCCTTCAATATTGGTATTTCGTCTCTCAATCTCTATATCTTCTCCATTGATTGCCCTGTGGGCCGTAGCCCAAATTTTCGGTCTTTGAGCCCATGACATATCTTCTCCAGGTTGTTTATTCACTGGGGCATTCTTGTTTCCTGATCGCTGAGAGTAACCGGACCGAGTGTTTATCAAACCTTAGCAAAGCAGGTAGCTGATGATTCGAAGAAAGCTTTTAGCGCGTTTTCCACAGACGGTGCCAAATTATTGGTATCATAAATTGGTCCAACTAGCAGTATGGGCCGGACAACCACGGATCGGGGAAAATATAACCTGTACTAGGGTAATCCTTGTCATTGCTTGTGTACTGCAGTCGGGCTGGATGGGCGTTGTCCGACCAACATCCGAGCCCGGGGCTTGTGCTCCTAGTCTTCTGCTCCTAGCCGTTGTTTGGGCCAAGCTCCGATTTGTCACCTACATACAGGACGAGCCGGGTTTTTCCCGGCGTGTCCCCTCCAACATGAGAGTAAAAGCTCGGAGGTAGAAAATCAGATCGAAAGGTTTCTGTTACCTCGACCTGTTTGAGCGATTTGTGGTGGAGTTTCTTTGTCTAAAAATTCTCCCTCAAAAGTGTTGATGAAGCCTTCTATTTATAGGCAGAAATGTGATCAGCGTCCGCAAGATTAGGGCCTTAAGCCCGAATTAGCACTAAACAGTCAAGAGCGTGGATGACACAGCGGATTAGGGCTATGGACCTGGGCCTTAGGCCCTTTACTATAGATGCCGAAGCCCATGGGCATGACCTGCCACAAGCGGTAGGTCGGCCCGGGTAACTAGGCTCAGGTCGGTCCAGGTACACTGACTTATCCTCATTGGATGATACTTCAGAAAGGCTGCTGATTGAAGATCCTGAGTGCTTCGTATCCACCGACCTGGGAAGGTGTCTGGGCTGTCTATACACCGTACTACCCTAGGTCGCCGTGACATGGAACTGGTGACGTGACAAATCTTGTCAAGGTGGCTGACACGTGGAGGGAGCCCGATTTTACCCGCATCAATTTTAAAGAAACTTTCATTATTTAGTAAAAGACTAGGGTATAACCCCAGCGTGGAGGCACCAAAGAAAAATAACTTTAATTTCAAAATATTAACTTTTAACATTTAGGTAATAAAGCAAATAAATCAATGGACTCAACAACAAAAATATCATTAGAGAATATAAGTCCACCACCTAAACCAACAAACATCAAAACCAATAATCAACATTTTCTTTTATTAACACATGTTTTTAAATAAACAATACAGTTCCACTACGATGATTTTAAAAATTTAGAAGAATTTGACAAAATACCCTCCATTATATAATATTCAAAAAAATTTAATTCATGTTTTTATATAAAATCAATCATAATACCATAAGAATACCGGTTCAATTTTTTAATTTTTTTATATAATTTTATTTGTTTGCACAACACTATCAAATTCTCAAATATTATTTTTGTAGATACCATATTTTTTCCCGCCAGTACAAGACATTTTGTAAATAAAAAAAAATAGAATTCAAAAAAATAAAATTTAAAAAAAAAAAGTTTTGCCAAGCTTTTTCCCGAGGAATTTTGAAAATGCATGAATTTATAGGGAGGTCCCGATTTGAAGGTTTCAAGAATTAATTCGAGCTTCAAATTGCAATTGGAATCTTTAAGGGATAAATTGAAAATTTTAGATAATAAATTAAATATCCATGATTTAATTAATGTGAAAAATTAAGTCAAAAGTAATCCAATTAGAGATTGAGAACCATAATTGTATCTTTTGCAAGTTTAGGGATTAAATTAAAAATTTAAAAGATTATCATGTTTTAATCAATCAATTTCACTTTACAAAGGTCAATTTCAAAGAAATCAAGTGAATTAAAAGTACTCAGAAAAATTCTATTTTAAATTCAGAAGTTTGGGCATTTTCAAAAATTCATGAAATTGGCAAATAATTTCAAGGTTTCTTTTTTATTTATTTCATTTTTTTTATTTTATTTTACATCCAATAAAATATTGGATGATCTAATTTTGTTTATTCGTTGTCAATTTAAAGAAAAAGAAAAAAAAAACATTGGAAATTTCATTTAGTAATAATTTTGCTTCTTTCCCCACCCATTTCGGGAAATGACAAGTCTTTGATTCTATTTTTGAGTGGATGGGGGTTATGTGGGAGTGTTTTTAGGCATTACCCAAGTGGGAAATAATTTGATTGAGTGATTTTGGGAGAAAACTCATGAAATCGCATTTAGGGGACTAAAACATGCATTAGTGTATAACAGGGGGCTGCTGGCAGCGCAAGGAACACGAGCGGGCTGCCTGTATAACGTCAGTCCCCTTCCGAATGACACAATAACATCCTCCAAGCCTCCCCCACCACCAAATCCGAAATTGTGGTCATTTTTCACCTCTAATCTCCCCAAAACCCTCCTACTAAAAGCAAAAAGTAATTTTTTTTTTATTTTTTATTTTTATTTTTTTTTTACAAAAAGAAACGGATCAAAAGACCTAATCCCAAGCCAGGGTAAGTCCCCACACTTACAAATTCCCTTGTCTTACTTTTTTTCCTCTTTATTATTATTTTTTACTATAACCCTTACAAATTCCCTCGTCTTACTTTTTTTCCTCTTTATTATTATTTTTTACTATAACCCTTATGGATTAAAGAATAGTTAACCGAAAACCATCACTAAAAAATATTCTTACGACAAAGTCAACTTGGTTGCTCTCTTTGGACCCAATGAAATACACACCTAAGGTTACCAGTAGATTTATCCATCTGCGGCTTGACGAAAAGCGAAAAACAAAATGCAATATTTTTCCCGTTTTAGTTTACTATACACTCTGTTATTTTATTTTTTATTTTTTAATTATTTTTTAATACATTGTGGAATGTTATTTTTAGTTTTTTTGTTCGTATGGCAAAGTAAACGTGATTGTTCTTTCAGGACCTGACGAAAAACCGTAAAGACATATAAAGTTGTAAGCATTTGTCCATCCGTAGGTTAAAAAAACTGTCCTATTTTTTTCCATGCAAGCATTTGTATTTTCTATTTTTTTTCATTATATTTTCTTTGTGGTATTTTCTTTTTTTTGGCTTCGTCTATAGCAGAAAAAAAAAAAAAAAAAAGGGACAAAAAAAGGAAAGGAGAGAAAAATTTAGTAATCCCAATTTGATCTAAAATGTTTTTTTTCTTTTATATAATAATTTTTTTGACTAACCTCTGAGAAATGGAGAATTTTTCATACCATCATTTTTGGATTTTCCAACATGTGTAAAATCATAAAACGATGGGTTTAACAAGACATTTTCCTAAGTCGGATTTTAAGTTTAGGTTAAGTTGGTAAAAGGAAAGATAAAAAGAACAACTCTCATTTGCATGTCATTTTTTTTTTCTTTCGTCATATTGCCCAAAAAAAACTCTTACTTTGGTTTTTCCATGGTCATTTCCCTCACTTAAAAAAAATGCCTTTCTAAAAAATAATCCTTTATTTTGTTCTTTGAAGAAAATGTACCAAAAAATAAATGCCAAGTTTTCTGTGCCTTATAAGAATTTTTCTCTATTTTTCAAAAAAGGAGGTTGATTTTTTAAAAAAAACAGAACACTAAAAAAGGGTAATCCTACCAAACGTTTTTCACATTCAACAAATATGTTTTTCATGGAGGGAGAAACATTTATTATAAAGACATTTACTAAGATTTTTTAAAGCAATCCTCTCTCTGGTATTTCTTCTCCCAAAATCTCCCTTAAAGTCAAAACTGAAAAATAAAATAAAAAAATAAAACTTTTAAACACACTTTATTTTTGTCATTTTACTTCTAAAAATTTAAATTTGTGAACTAAATCAAGTAAAGTATAAAATTGAAGTAATTCATAATTCAAAAAAACTTTAATATCATAAAATAGATATAGTAAAAAGAGTTAATATCAAACAGAGTAAAGAAATATAAATTTGAATCAAATAGATAAAAAAATTACAACAACAAATCAATTACTTAATATTTGTTTTAAAAAATAAAATAAAATACACCACATTTAAAGCTATAAACCAAAGTACCTTCCATTTTTAGATGAGCATCATCACAAAATATCATAGTCGAAGTCAATCGATAATTGTTTAAATAGAAATAACTCAACTCTAAAATATAAGGAAAAACTAAAATAAAAGCAGTTTCAAAATTTGATCCAATAAGGCACACAATTCTACCAATTCAAGGACAATAACAGTGTTTATTGTACATCAGGATAGGATTTTAAAAAGTCCAAAAGGCAACAATAATTTTTTTTTTTTCTCATTAATAAATTCGCACTATTTGATTTAAACTTTCCATCATTCTCAATTGAATTGGCATTCAATGTGACAATGAGATTATTTGTGCGTTTATCGTGATAAAGATTTTTTTAAAATTGAATTGGCTCAGGTAATATTAAGTTGGGCTAGATTGTTGTAAGAGAAGCTCTCCAATAAATTAAATAGAATATAAGTTGACAAATAATGGTGCACAACAATCATACTACTAAAGATTATCTAGACTATTACAAAATATAAATCAAGAAACTAAAAGATGTACATCTCAAAATTTTGTAACCGATAAATTCTTTGAATGTAGTCAAAGTGTTGTTGCAGAAAATAAGTAAAGAACGAGTTTACCAAAATTTTTTGGGATGAGTCGCGGACTAGGTCGCTCTCTTTAAGACGTTTCGCGGCTCTGCCCAAGAACGTGCCAGCAGTGTATTAGCCCCGTCGTCCCCAGGATAAAACAGCCCAGAATTCTCCTCTGTTTAGGACGTTCTTTGCACTGTAGAAGTCCCGAAAACCAAACACCCCCACACACTGTTCGCAAAACGAACAAACTGCTCGGAAATCAAAATCGGACTGAAAAAAAAAAACAGTACCGGAACAAATCGGAACAATTCCGGAAGATCAAACCAAAAATTGTTTCGGAACAGAAACAGAAACAGAAGCAGAAACAGAAAAAAAAATCCGGAATAGAAACAGAAACAGTGCAGATCAGGAACAGAAACAGTGCAGGAACAAAAATGAGGAACAGTTCACTGTTTTTTTTTTTCGTGCTTCAACTGAAAAAAAAAAACTTCAATTTATAGGGAAAAAAAAAATTTGTTTTGAAACCGAAAGTAATAAATAAAAAAACGTTTAAATATTAATTTAAAACGTTTTCCTTTTTTTTTATTTATTTTAACGGTTTTCAAATTCAAAATATATATATATATATATATATATATATATATATATATATATATATATATATATATATTTTATTTAATTAAACTGTTTTATTAAAAAATATTTTTAAATAAATTTTTTCTAAAAAGTAAATAAGTGCCACCTCATCACACGCGCGGCTCGGCTCGGCCGGACGGACGGCGGCGGCGGCGCGCGAGTGTGTGGTAAACCGATAGGGATGTAACTCCTCTCCCCTCCACAAAATGTGGGTACCCCTTGGGGCACACCCCAAGTGTCTCACATACCCCTAGATATCCACTTTAATTTTTTCTCTCCCAACCAATGTGGGACAAAAGATTTTGAGGAAAAAACCAATTTGACACATTTGGCACTTTCTATTCTAAAAATTAAATTAAAATTCATTTGTTTCAACAATCCCCCACTTGAATTTTTAAAAACAATTTTTTCATCGAGCAGTATAATTCAATATAAGATTGTGCATAAGAAAAGGTGTCTATCGACTTGAACCTTTACATAGTGAAGATGCTTTAGATTATACTAGAGTAACTCGTAGTTTTGAACTCTATCTCTAACAACATCACACACACAACCCTATCAGGGTGTAGTCCAAAAGCCCGTGCTTTACGGCCATGCACGTGTATCCCAGTATAGTGAATGCTTTAGAGAATTTTGCCCAAAATTCCATAGGAAGCGGCCACACTTCCACATTCACATAGGTGAATCTATCAAGAGTACTCTTGTAGCTAGGTACTCCACTCAAAAATAGAGTATAGATTTCATTAAGAGTTAATAAAAACTCAACCTTCTATCGCTTCAAGATATCATGCTTCAAACAGCGCATTTATGAAATAGAACTCAAATTTATAGCATGATTTTTCTCATATCACTTCATGAGTTGTTATTACCCTTTGAACCTATTTCTTGGGATCTCCAGTCTATAGGTTGGGTTTCCCTCACAAGTGACTCGTCAATCTATGGGCTTGAGTCCCATTCCTTTCGAGGTTTTGTAAACCTTTTCTCGAGCTAATCCTTTCGTCAAAGGATCGGCTAAGTTATCATCAGACCGTACATGATCCACTCTCACAGCCCCTGTAGAGATATACTCCCTAATAGTGCTGTGTTTGCGACGTATTTGTCACTTTTTTCCGTTATAATAACGGTTCTGTATCTTTGCAATAGCCGCGGTACTATCACAATGGATCAAGACAGCTGGAATCGGTCTCTCCCATAAAGGGGTATCAGAAAGCAGGCTCCTTAACCACCCTGCTTCCTCGCTAGCCGAAGCTAATGCAATCATCTCAGACTCCATGGTAGATTGAGCCAAAATAGTCTATTTCTTAGACTTCCAAGAAACAGCTCCACCAGCTATACTAAATATATAGCAGCTAGTTGCCTTGGAGTCATCTGAAAGGGTATTCCAATCAGCATCGCTATATCCTTCCAGAACAGCGGGAAACTTCTGATAATGTAAACCAAGGTTCATAGTTCTCTTTAGATATCTCATAATCCTATCAATAGCATGCCAATGTTCAATACTAGGTATACTTGTAAACCTGCATAGTAATCCCACAGCATACGCTATGTCGGGCCTAGTGCAGTCAGTGGCATATCGGAGACTGCCAATGATGCTCGCATACTCAGTTTGTCTAACACCGTCACCGGTGTTCTTGAACAACTTCACACTAGGGTCATAAGGAGTACATGCTGGTTTACAATCAAAATAATTGTATTTCTTTAGAATCTTCTCTATATAATGAGATTGGTCCAAAGAAATTCCATGTTTAGACCTAGTTATTTTAATACCAAGGATTACACTTGCTTCACCAAGATCTTTCATATCAAAATTAGCACATAGCATGGATTTTACATTATTCACAACATGAATATTGGAACCAAAAATTAGCAAGTCATCCACATAAATACATATAATGGTGCAAACATTATTTTCAGATTTATAGTAAATGCATTTGTCACTTTCATTTACTTTAAAACCATGTGAAATGACTAGATTATCAAATTTCTCATGCCATTGCTTAGGTGCTTGTTTCAAACCATAAAGAGATTTATCTAATTTGCATACTTTGTTTTCTAGACCAGGAATAACAAATCCTTCAGGTTGGTCCATATAAATCTCTACTTCTAATTCACCATTTAAAAAAAACAGTTTTAACATCCATTTGGTGCACAATAAGATCATGAATTGCAGCAAGAGATAAAAGCACACGAATAGATGTAATTCTAGAGACGGGTAAGAAAGTATCAAAGAAATCTACATTCTCTCTTTGTCTAAACCCTTTGGCTACAAGACGAGCCTTGTATTTATCAATGGTTCCATCGGGATTCAATTTCTTCTTTAGAATCCATTTACATCCTATTGTTTTACAACCAGGAGGTAAATCTACCAAATGCCAAGTTCTATTTGACTCGAGAGAGTCTAACTCGTCATCTATAGCCTCTTGCCATAAATTAGCATCTATAGAGGATAATGCCTCTTGGAGGGTAAGTGGATCCTCCTCTAAGGTATATGCATAGAAATCTGAACCAAAGTCTTTAGCTATACGAGGTCGTTTACTCCTTCTAGGTTCAATATCTAGTTCCTTATTAGATTCATTAATCCTAATGATAGGTTCATTACTAGAAGTCGAGCCCCCACTATTCTTCAATTTGAAAGAAAATTTATATTCATAAAAATCGGCATCATTTGATTCAATGATAACTCTATCTTTCAACTCGTAAAATCTATAAGCTTTACTATTTACCGCATAGCCAATAAAAACACATTCATAAGCTCTACTGGCAAGTTTTCTTCTTTTGGGGTTAGGAATTCGAACATATGCCAAACAACCCCAAGTTTTAAAATAAGACAAATTTGGTTTCTTATTTTTGAAAACTTCATAAGGTGAAATTTTACTTTTCGATTTGGGAACTCTATTAAGTACATAGCAAACCGTCAATAAAATTTCACCCCACCAGTGAGAAGCTGCACCGGAATTAAGTAAAATAGCAACTACTGATTCAGCAAAAGTTCTATTTTTCCTTTCAGCCTTACCATTCATTTCAGGAGAATACGGTGCAGTTTTTTCATGAATAATCCCATGAGATTTATAAAAATCAATAAAAATATCGGAATCATATTCTGTTCCTCTATCACTACATAATCTCTTAATTTTCTTATTGCATTGATTTTTAATCTCAGTTACAAAATTCTTAAACATTTCAAAAGCTTCACTTTTATTTTTCATGAGATAAACATAAGTAAAATCAGAACAATCATCTATGAATGTAATAAAATACCGTTTACCATTCCTAGTCAAGACTCCATCAAATTCACAAATATCAGAATGTATTAAGTCAAGAGATTCAGATTCTCTAATTACTGATTTATGAGGGGTTTTAGTAATTTTAGCTTGACTACAAAATTCACATTTTTCAAAATCATTCAATGACAATTTAGGAATTAGTTCTAAGTTGCTTAAGTTTTTAATAATTCGTTTGTTAACATGACAAAGTCTAGCATGCCAAATATTAAAAGAACACAACATGTAAGCAGAAGAAGAAATTTTATTAATTTCAACATTCAGTTTGAACATTCCATCAGTTGCATATCTTTTCCCAACAAAAATATTATTTTTGGTTAAGGTGTACAAATCAGCCCCAATAGTTTGAGTGAACCCCGCCTTGTTCAGAAGATAGCCCGAAACTAAATTCTTTCTCATCTCTAGAGTATGCAGAACATCTTTAAGGATGACTGTCTTTCCAGAGGTAAACTTTAATTCCACTTCACCAGAACCGGCAACAATAGTGGAGTGGGAATCACCCAGCAACACTTTCTTATCTTTACTTTCAGAATAAGATTTGAACATGGTACGATCATAGCAGACATGGCGTGAAGCACCAGTGTCTACCCACCACCCTTCGGATCCACCAACTATATTGATTTCAGAAATCATAGCTATAAGTTGGTCCTCGGTAAGATTCGCCTGTGGAACAGGACGACGTCTTTGCCGGCAGTTCCGAGCCAAATGGCCCGCCTTCCCACAGTTATAACAAGTAAACTGTTCAGAATTATTTCTTGAAGGGAGTTTGTTCATATTCTGATTTTGATGCACATTTCTGTTCTGGTTATTGTGGTTGCGATTCTGATTTTGATTTTTCATATTTTTCCCTTTAGGTTTCAGAATAGCGTAAGATGATTTTTTGTGAGCGTTGTTAGAAACAACAAGCACTTCATCTTTCTGATCTTGTTTTCGGGCCTCCTTCTCAATCCGAAGACGAGTGATCAAACTTTCTAAAGAAAACTCTTTAGTTTTATGCCTCAGAGTATTCTTAAAATCTTTCCAAGATGGGAGTAATTTGTCAATTAAAACAGCAACTTGAAATTGTTCATCAAGGGACATACCTTCAGCAATTATTTCGTGAGCGATTTTCTGAAGTTCATGAGACTGAACCTCCACTGATTTGTCGTCGGTCATTTGGTATTTCAGATACCGACTAACAGCATATTTTTTACTTCCAGCCTCCTCAGTGTTGTATTTCTTCGAAAGAGCATCCCAAACTTCCTTCGCAGTTTTGTTAGAGCAGTAATAATCATACAGATCATCAGACATACCATTAAGAATAAAATTCTTACAACGGAAATCATTTTCCTCCCAAGACTTAATTTCTTGAATCTGAGCGTCTGTAGGAACTTGAGGTAATTGTGGTTTTTCGGTCGTACAGACATATGCTACTTTTTCGATAGTAAGAAAAAATAACATTTTCTGTCTCCACCTTTTAAAATGAAACCCTTCGAAACGAAAGGGTTTGTTGAGATCAACAGTTACTTGTTTAAAATCGTGAACAACAGACATCTTAGCAGATATTGAACGTCTTAAAATTGTTGTTGCAGAAAATAAGTAAAGAACGAGTTTACCAAAATTTCTTGGGATGAGTGGCGGACTAGGTCGTTCTCTTTAAGACGTTTCGCGGCTCTGCCCAAGAACGTGCCAGCAGTGTATTAGCCCCGTCGTCCCCAGGATAAAACAGCCCAGAATTCTCCTCTGTCTAGGACGTTCTTTGCACTGTAGAAGTCCCGAAAACCAAACACCCCTACACACTGTTCGCAAAACGAACAAACTGCTCGGAAACCAAAATCGGACTGAAAAAAAAAACAGTACCGGAACAAATCGGAACAATTTCAGAAGATCAAACCAAAAATTGTTTCGGAACAGAAACAGAAACAGAAACAGAAAAAAAAAAATCCGAAACAGAAACAGTGCAGATCAGGAACAGAAACAGAAACAGTGCAGATCAGGAACAGAAACAGTGGGTATAACGGTTTGTCTTAAAACGTTTGGATTTCAAAACGTTTTCCTTTTTTTTTTATTTATTTTAACGGTTTTTTCAAATTCAAAATATATATATATATATATATATATATATATATTTTATTTAATTAAACTGTTTTATTAAAAAATATTTTTTCTAAAAAGTAAATAAGTGCCACCTCATCACACGCGCGGCTCGGCACGGCCGGACGGACGGCGGCGGCGGCGCGCGAGTGTGTGGTAAACCGATAGGGATGTAACTCCTCTCCCCTCCACAAAATGTGGGTACCCCTTGGGGCACACCCCAAGTGTCTCACATACCCCTAGATATCCACTTTAATTTTTTCTCTCCCAACCAATGTTGGACAAAAGATTTTGAGGGAAAAACCAATTTGACACATTTAGCACTTTCTATTCTAAAAATTAAATTAAAATTCATTTGTTTCAACACAAAGTATCAAACAAACTTTGCAGCGCATAATGTTAAAATAACATAGTTATACAAGCAAATTCTGGTAAATGTGTTTAGTCATTACCTCCACATTGAGAAAAAATAGAAAGCATGGTATCCCATTGTGAAAAAATAAAAAATAAAAAAAATTCCATGACAATCATACTTCTAAGATTAACTTATTCAGCCACAAAATATTTTCACTCTCCTACAAAAAATAATTAAAAAAAAAAAAAGTTATCATATGATAATCAAACTTTTAGAATTAACAATTAAAGAACGGAAGTTCTCATGTAACCCCTAGTTGAAAATCATAAATTAGAAGAACCAAAAGTAATTGAAAAATATACTTACTTTTCGAATAGAGATTACTTGAGAACCACATAATTTCTCACTCTATTGCTAAGAAATTAACTAATTATCTCACTCTTAGGTAAATATCTCACTCATTATCTAAAAACCAAAATTCAAATAATCTACCACCAATTCTCTTAATACCAACAAATAATCTATTACAACCTTTATTTCAATTTGATACAATTGAACATTTAGTCAAGAATTTGGACAAAATAAATTAGTCCCCCCCCCCCCCCCCCCCCCATCTCTTTGTAGTTATAGGAAGTCATTTTTCTCCCGAAACGTGTTGCTGTACTCATAAATCTCATAATTATTGAGAATAATATTTTTTACCATATCTTCCAATTAAAATTCTTATATGTTTATATAAATCCCTTTTGATTTTTATAAATCTTGTATTAAATAATGGAAAATAAAAACTTTTATCGCTATATTTCATTAAATTCAATTAAAATTGTTAAATTTTTATATAAATCCATTTTGATGTTCATAAATCTTGTACTAACTAATGAAAAATAAAAATTTTACCCACACGTTTTAATTAAAATTCTTAAATTTTATGTGAACCCCTCTTAATTTGATTTTTCATTGAAATATAGGAGTAAAAAATTTTGTTCTCCACAATTATGAGATGTGTTAGTGAAAAATAGAATTGGGACAAAATAAGTCTTATAGCTGCAAAAAGAGAGGACACAAAAAATTATGAAAATACCCCCTAATTGATTGAATTCGTCCAATTTTGTAATAAAAGTTTCGATTGGACCAAATTGTAGATGAATTACAATTTAAAGGACCAAACGCGTTACTTTGAAAATGTCATGGTTCATTTAAAAATTCAGCCAAAATTAAAGTAGATAAATTGACAAAAATACTCCTATACAAATGTTTTCATTCAACTTCGTTAACGAAATTTGTAATTGGACCATATTGAAACAAAATTTGAACTTCAGAACTAAATGTGTAACTTTGTAAATCTCAGGAACCCCCTCCCCCCACCCCCCACCCCCCCAACTCTAGGGACCAAATGTGCAATTCTCTCTTGAGGTTGCATTTGGGTAAGGGGTTTGATAAATTCATGAAATTTGTAAATGATATGATTTTGAAATTTCATCATTGATAAATTCATTGTTTGGATAACTTTTTTAGACATAGAATTTGATTGAGTAATTTTATAATTCTTTAGACAAATATTTGTTTGAAATTTCTAAATCTATTAAATTTTAATAATAAAAATAAAAAATATATCTCATAGTATAATTTTTATTTAGTAAATTAATAATATAACTTTAACTATACATAACTATTTTAATAATATTATTTTTATTCTTATTTTACAAATATAATTTTATTATATAATATATGGAGAGAAATGAAATATAATTTTATTATATATTATATGATTTTTTTACTTATTTTACAAATATAATTTTTATACCTATTTTACAAACATAATCGATTTTTTATATGTATTTTACAAGTACAGTTTTATTATATAATTTTTTGAATTTCATACTATTACAAAATTGAAAATAAAATTGTAGTGAAATGGATAAGTAATTGAAAAAAAAAAAAATTCCTCTTGAAATGATTCAGAAATAGCATGTGTTTTGAAAGAATTTGCAAATTCTTCTTCATGGTACCCAAACAAGGAATTTTCTAAAGAAGAATTGTGAAATCTTTTAAGCAAAGGAAATCCCCCTGCAAATCCCTTACCGAAACACAACCTAAATGTACATTGACTATTAACTTTAATTTCTATATTTTTCATAATTAATACCCAATAATTAAATGAAAACCATGTTGGGATTAATCCCTATAAATCTCAATAGATTTCTCAAACCTAAATCAACATGTCAAATTATCAAGAGTTCTTTAAATACATAAATTGCGTACCTGGATCCATTATGAACAATCGACTACCGATGCAAAAATCTACGACGATCGATCACAAGTAGGGCACGGATCAAGTGGGTACGTGATCTTCCTCAACCAAATTTCTTGAGTTCCTCGATGATATTATCGATTCTCTTCCAGATGGGGAGAAGGGAGCCGTCGTTTGATTTGGTGTATTGGAGACCATAACCCTAATGTTTTCTTTATATATATGGTGTGATTAGGGTTCCCATAACCCCTTAATCACCCCCATAATAATTCACTATCTACACATTTTGACACCCCCCGATTTTCCGAAGAAGAAAAGAATATTAAATAATAATTATAGCTTAAGGAAAGAAGGGTTTTTAAAGCGTCGGTTTTCTCAAAAATTATACTTAGGCCGTTTTTAAAAAACAAGCAGTCGCCACCTAGTATTGGATTTAAATGGTGTGCTAGGTCACCGAATTTTTAGAAAATAATTTAAAAGGCCTAAGTAAAAAATTAACTCCAAAAACACGGTCAAGCCAAAAATTCATTTAAAGGCTCGGGGGTCGGTTATACTTGGGGAAGGTGTTAGGCACCCCAAGACGCCCGTCCAAAAATGGTACCTTATGTCCAATTAAGTCCAAATAGTTTTGTCCGAATGTTTTATTTTATTTTGAAATCATTTACTTCTTATAAAATCTTTTTGTTATTTTCACAAATAAGCTGGGACAAGTTTTTTTTGGATGTTTTGGAATGTTCCCCCGGTATAACCTCTTATCGAATATTAAATATTCGATAAGGATGGTCCCCGGGGGGGTTTTATGTATGTTTCTAAGGGACTTTTTTAATTTAAATAAGCAAACTAAAAATAGAAAAATGAGATTTGAAAATATGAATGCAAAATTACATCTAAATGATTTTTTATTTTTTTTAAGTGAATAATAAAAAAAATAAATGATTTAATTTAATGAATGAAAAGTGTAAGTGGTGAAAGTATACTAAACATGCCGTCTAAATAGTGCAACGAGTAAATATGCTAGATGAATGCAAAAAAAGAAAAAAAAATATTTTAAGTTTGCCCGATTAATTTAAAGAAGTCTCGATTTGAAATTTTCTCAAATTTTATGGATATGAGAATTAAGGAAGGTTTCGCGAAAACAATTTAGGTGAAATTAATCTTTCAGAAACTTAAACAAAAATAAAAAAAAAAAAAAAATCAAATGCAATAACATAAATAATAAAACATCATTCACCTCACGCTCGGAGTTAAGGGAAACTTGTCCAGGCGTTTTCATCAGATCATCGGACGACTTTTTTTTTTTTTATTTGTAAACGAAACAAAAAAAAATACAAAAATAAAATAAATAAAAAACAGCAGGTGTCCTCTTCTAAACGCTTAAAGGTTCAGATTGAGAATGGGGAATCTCGTCCTGGCGTTTTTCATCGAGTCATCGGACGACACTAAATAAATAAAATTTGCAAGAATTTAAACTATCGAGATATTTAAATAAACTGAAAAAAATAAAAAAATATACCTGTTCTAGGCCGAGAATCTCGACGCTCAGGCTTTTCTCTTACGCGGACAACTCCCCGAAAGGGTTTTTGAGAATCACTCTTCTAAGGGAGGTAACTCCTCTCAATTTTTAAATGAATAGAGTAGGAAGAGGAAGGTCCTATTTATATAAGAAGATTGGGCGTGAAAAACACTTTAGGAAACCCTAGAACTAGGTCTGGCCACTAAAGCCCAGTCCAAATTGGACTGAGAAAGGGTAGAATTGTAAAAAGAACCACAAATGAAGGTTTTGGACAGACGGGCACGTGAAATCACGCGCCCATCCGCCACAGCAGCGGGCGCTTCCACGTGGCAACGCCTTTTTTTTTTTTTCCTTTTTTTTTTTGCTGCGACAGGTCAACAGGCGCGGGAAGGGCCTACCGCTTCTCCCCTCTCTCTTCTTTCTTTCTCTCTCTCTTCTCTCTTTCTCTTTCTTCTCTCTTTAGCACTATATAGATACAGTGGGCAGGCGGGCCCACTGCCGCCTCTCTCTCTCCTCTCACTCTTCTCTCTCTTTCTCTCTTTCTCTCTCTTTTCTCTAATCTCTCTCCCTCTTTCTCTTCTCTACCGATTTCTCTTTCTCTTTCTCTCTCTCTTCCTTTCTCTCTTTCTCTTTGTTCCTCTATCTCTTTCTTTCTTCTCTCTTAGGGTTTGGACCCCAAAGGGGGGTTCCACAATTTTTCTCTATTCACAATTTTCCTCTCCATTTTTCTCTTCTTTCAATTCCACCCCATTCTCTTATTTCTGATTTTCTCCTCTTTCACTTCACTCCTTTTATTTTGCATTCTTTTAATTTCAGTCCCATTTTTCTTCTTCCAATTTCACACCCCTTTTTTATTTCATTTTTTTTTATTATATTTCTTTTTTTGTGTGAGACGGTCAAAATGTCGTATCTACAGCTGTCCCTCTTTGTCATGCGAGTTACACTTGCTTGATAAAGATAAAAGATCATGTCATTTTGATCGTCTTGTTTTTCAAAGTGAATTTTCAACAATAGAAAAAATAAAATGACTCATAACGAACAAATGTCCATTTAGAGGATCGTTTAAAGTAATAAAAGAATTACTCATGACGACACTCATGACGAACAAGTGTCCATTTAGAGGATCTTTTAGAATAATAAAGAATTACTCATCACGATACTCATGACAAACAATTGTCAGTTTAGAGGATCGTTTAAAGTAATGGAAAAGAGACTCATGACGATACTCATGACGAACAGTTGTTCGTTTAGAGGATCGTTTAGAGTAATGGAAAAGAGACTCATGACGATACTCATGACGAACAATTGTCCGTTTAGAGGATTATTTATAGTAATGAAAAACCAACTCATGATGATACTCATGACAAATAATTGTCCGTTTAGAGGATCATTTAGAGTAAATAAAGAATGACTCAAGCCCCAAACCACTTGGCTAGGGACAAAAGAAAGTCCAAAAATATAAAATATGCCCCAACTTGTGGCTGGGCAAAAATGAGAGAGCAAAGATATAAAATTTGCCCAAACCTTTGGCTGGGGCTGACTCTCGGATGACCGAACCTTTAGAGATTGCCTATGTACCTTATCATTACGCCGAGGATCAGGCCTAACATAGTTCACTGGACTCCCCTTTCAGGGCAAAACGCATACCTGAATGCTCATTTAGAGTTTTTGAATTTTCAGCAATGAGAGTCTCCAATTTGAGCCGGAAGGAAAAAAAGTCTTAGTGATAGGAAAATCCGTACTTCCAGTCCCTTTGAGATCCCTGTAACTGGACAAACATAAAAATTTAGTCTGAAAAACTTGTTACCTTTGACGACTCGCAATTTCGTTCCCCCCTTTCGACTGTAATCGCTTCAGCTGGTGGTACTTGGATCGGAGCAATATCGAGAGATTTTTCCATTTGAATTTAGAGGTCTCGCTTTTCAACTGAGAGCTCGACATGCTTCGAGGTGATTCGATAAAACTTTTTTTACTTCTTTTTTTTCTTTTTCTTTTTTTTTTTTTTCTTTTTTCTTTTTAGTTCCGAAATTTCACTCTTTAACTCAAGGGAAGGCCCAACATATCTCATATCAAGGTCTCCTTGGCTTGCTCGACTGGATTCTTATATTTTCAAATTACTAGGTGCTTCAATGCTTGGGGATCTAATACTCCTGCATGCCCTGTGTTTTCTCAAGTCTTGCAAAACTGATTTAATCCAAAAAAAAATTGGCAAATGTCAAAAATTACTAAAACGGGAACCTTCAATTCCCGAGATGATTTTCTGTGAGATCTTGAGTCGGATTGCTGCGGAATAGGGTTCCAATATATTTCCAGACCACAATCAACGTTTCTTTTCACAAATTCTGATTCCATTCAAATCCATTAAGTTCTGATCCCAAAAAACGTTGTTTGCCTGCTAATTTGGACCGAGGCAAAAAACTTGAACAATCAATCTATCTTTTCTCTTCAAATCTCTTCCACATTTGCAGCAACGCTTCTTACTTGGTTACCCCATTTTTTTCCTTTACTATATTTTTCTTTCTTTTTTTTTTTTTTTTTTTTTTTTTTACATTCAAACTTACAATGGTTCAAGGGCAGCCGAACTTATCAATGAACTTGATCTTCTTTGCAAATTGAGATATTCTTACAACATTTGAGAGTTTCTTCATTGGGATAATTAGCATGGGGTGATTGTGTTCCCTTTTCGCTATTGGGTAATTTGGGTAATTCAGACAGCAAGCAAACCAGGATATTTACATCCAGTTTTATCAATCACTACAGGATCACCAGAAATAGTTTGATCATCTTGCAATAATATATCAAAGCATCGTTAGGACAGTGGATACCAATCTTGACTTTCGAATCCCCCGGTACTCTGGAGTTGTTGTCGGATTTGGTTAGGGGCCTTTTAGATCTCACCATCATTTGGCTGAACAAAACCTTTCTTTGTCGCTATTCCCATTGGATCGTGGTCTAGCTCTGTATTGAAATCATATACTTCCATCCTCGCTCAGTCATATCACATACAACATATGCAGGCAATTTTAGCTACTTGAAAGAGTAATATTCAAATATTATACCACAGTTTTGGATAAAGTAGTATTTCATTTATCAAAATTTAAAATCCATTACAGAGCAAATCCTTTTCCATCCAAAAGACTAACGGGATGGAAAGGTGAGTACGTGAAGATTTCTCAATTTTATCAAAAACACCTAGCAAATTGAAAATAAACAAGAACCCTGGCTTTGCAGCATTTAGATTTTTCAAATCGAGCCTCAGGCACATGACTCACTCCCATCTCCACCAATATTTTGGTAAAGATTGACTTCCCCACTCCTTGAAGGTGAGTGCTCAGGTAGCGGATTCTGCTGATAATTTGGTATACCGACCTCAGGTTTCTTAGGAAACATGATGGCTCCTATCCGTATGAACTCCAGGATCTTGTCATTTAGCTGAAAGTATTGCTCGGTCAGATATCCCCTGGTTCTCGAGTGGTACTCACAAAAAGCATTCGAAGAAGCTGCTCTACTCCTAGGCTTAAGTTCGTATAATGGAAGGGGTGTCAACATCCCCTACTTCAAACAACTTCGGTACAACTCGGTGATTGAGACCGGAAGGTCTAGCAGTTCCTTGTCATCGTTCCGAAAGTTTTTCCCAGTAGCACGAGGTCGAGAGCTTTGGTGGTATTGGATTCTTGGCTTTAAGGTGTGGTTAGGAATTTGAGGTGGTAGATTTTGGTTTGGCTAATATGAGGGTGTTTGGTAGGCTTGGGGATAATATTGGGCAGTGTAGTTTTGGTAAGGTGGAGGTGCGTTTTGGTAGTAGCGGTGATAGCTTTGGGAATAGGGTGGGTTCCGAGGGTAATATTGGCTTTGGCGATTTTGAGGGGATTAGTTGTGATATTGGTTGTTCTGGTTTGGGTAGTTTTGGGAATAGGAAGCTTGGGGATTGTTTTGGTGGAGAGTTTGTTGGGGGAAAACGATGACAGCTACCTCATCTTCTCTTTTCTTTGGCAGGGCTGACCTCCTAGTTGGATCGGGTGAGGTTCCTTCAATCTTTTCGTTTTTTATTCCTTCTTCTGTCACCTCGGCTTGCTTGATCGCGTCACCGAAAAAAGTCACTGCTATGCTCAATAGATCTCGATAGAACGGTGGCATCTAGATTGACTTGAATATCTCCAACTAAGCCTTCTCGCTCAGCCTAGGGACAACTTTGGCAGCTTCTTCCCTCCAGCGGGTAATTTACCTTCGGAAGTTTTCATCTTTTCTCTTCAGTATCTGGTAGAGGGTATTACGGTCTGGCGCGGCATCTTTATTGTACACATACTATTCATAGAAGGCTTTTACCAGATCCTCAAATGTCATAATCTGCGCCAGGTCTAAGGTCATGTACCAGCTGAGAACCAGTACTTTCAACGATTGTCGACACATCTTTAGGCAAAGGTCTTCGTTCCTAACATGAACTCCCAACTCCTCCTTATAAATACTGACATGACATTCTGGGGGGCCAGTACCGTCATATTTTCTGAACTCCAGAACTACAAAAATTTTCGGATACGCCGCCCGGGGTGGTGCTGACAGCTCCTTGTACGCCGTTTTTCTGAATGGCTTCACCATTTTTAGTTCTTCTATGGTTTTCTCTAATTCCTCCATTTTCAGAACCCAGGCTGGAGGGGGTCCATCTTCGTTTTTGTCTGCGGTTTCAATGGCTAGGGCCAGTCGATTAGTATTCGGATCGTTCGGCAGAGCAACGACCCTCTCTGGGTGGATGAAGATCTGGGCTACGGGAGGGGACGAACCTTCGGGTGGACCCTGATAGATATGCCCCTGGCTGGGGTATACTGGTGCTCCATAGGTGAAAGGATAAGGGCCCATCTGGGGTCCATAGTAGACAAGTTCGGGCCGGCATTGCTTGGATTCGGCATGAAATTCTCCATCTTGGTACTTGGAGGGTTTCCATTTGGTGATTCAGTCATGGAAGTTCCACTAGATGGGAGAACAGGCGCCTCTTGAGGCTGGCTAAGTTCGTTGATCCTTTCCCTCATCATGTCAATGGTTTCTTACATATGAGCCATCTAGGCCGCACGGGGAGATTCGGGATTACTTTCTAATGTCATCCTGGAGTAAGTCTGGGCCTGGTTGCGAGTAAAAATCGAACTTCAGATAGAGAGAACCGGAATTGCTTTTCTAGGACCAATTTTTACATCTCGTCCTATTCTGTTCTACAACAAGCCCATTTATTAGTCCACATGGGTCTTAGGTAGCATTAAAATCCATTCGAGTTCGAAGTTTTCAATTCCAATAATGACCGATCAAAACTGATAAATATTTGTGAAAATTCTTTTGTTACTTAATCTGTATTGGAAACTTTGAACTCGTTTTTTTTTTAAGGCTTCCTAAGACATCATCAATCCATCAAGTATAAACCCTCTCCCCCCCAGTTTTGTATCATAGAATCCCAAGGGGATAATATGGATACAAGACGACCATATTGGTGTCAGAGGGTTTATAACAATATAAGAGCCCGTGAGAGAAGAAACAAAAGAAAATAAATAAATATCACAACTTATTTACAAAAATAGAAGGAAAAGATAACAAAAATAAAATATAACATTCGGACATGGAATACTTAGACTTATTTGGACATATTAGGCTCGACCCTTCTTTTGTCCCCAGTGGAGTCGCTAGCTGACGCGCCCCGATTTTTCGAAGAGGAAAAGAATATTAAATTATAATTATAGCTTAAGGAGAAAGGGGTTTTTAAAGCGTCGATTTTCTAAAAAAATATTCTTAGGCCGTTTTTAAAAAATAAAGAGTCACCACCTATCATTGGATTTAAATGGTGTGCTAGGTCACCAAATTTTCAGAAAATAATTTAAAAGGCCTAAGTAAAAAATTAACTCAAAAAATACAGTCAAACCAAAGATTTATTTAAAGGCTTGGGGGTCGATTATACTCGGGGAAGGTGTTAGGCACTCCAAGACGTCCGTCCAAAAACGGTACCTTATATCCAATTAAGTCTAATTAGTTTTGTCCGAATGTTTTATTTTATTTTAAAATCATTCCCTTCTTATAAAATCTTTTTGGTATTTTCACAAATAAGATGGGACAAGTTATTTTTGGATTTTTTGGAATGTTCCCCCGATATAACCTTTTATCGAATATTAAATATTCAATAAGGATGGTCCCCGGGGGATTTTATGTATGTTTCTAATAGACTTTTTTAATTTAAATAGGCAAACTAAAAATAGAAAAATGAGATTTGAAAATATGAGTGCAAAATTACATCTAAATGATTTTTTTATTTTTTTAAGTGACTAAATAAAAAAAAATGATTTAATTTAATGAATGAAAAGTGTAAGTGGTGAAAGTGTACTAAACCTGCCGTCTAAATAGTGCAACGAGTAAATAAAATAGATGGATGCAAAAAAAAAAAAAAAAAATTAAATTTGCCCGATTAATTTAAAAAAGTCTCGATTTGAAATTCTCTCAAATTTTATGGATATGACAATTAAGGAAGGTTTCTTAGAAACAATTTAGGTGAAATTAATCTTTCAGAAACTTAAACTAAAATAAAAAAAATCAAATACAGTAACATAAATAATAAAATATCATTCACCTCACGCTCGGGGTTAAGGGAAACCCGTCCCGGCGTTTTCATCGAATTATCGGACGACTTTTCTTTTTCTTTTTATTTTTATTTGTAAACGAAACAAAAAAATACGGAAATAAAATAAATAAAAAATAGCAGGTGTCCTCTTCTAAACGCTTAAAGGTTCAGATTGAGAATGGGGAATCTCGTCCTGGCGTTTTTCATCGAGTCATCGGACGACAATAAATAAATAAAATTTGCAAGAATTTAAACTATCAAGATATTTAAATAAACTAAAAAAAATAAAAAAATAAAAACATACCTGTTCTAGGCCGAGAATCTCGACGCTCAGGTTTTTCTCTCACGCGGACAGCTTCCTAAAAGAATTTTTGAGAATCACTCTTCTTAGGGGGGGTAACTCCTCTCAATTTTTAAATGAATAAAGTAGGACGAGAAAGGTCCTATTTATAGGAGAAGATTGGGCGTGAAAAACACTTTAGGAAACCCTAGAACTAGGTCTAGCTACCAAAGCCCAGTCCAAATTGGAATGGAAAATGGTAGAATTGTAAAAAGAACCACAAATGAAGGTTCTAGACAAATGGGCGCGTGAAATCACGCGTCCATCCGCCACAGCAGCGGGCGCTGCCATGTGGCAACGTTTTTTTTTTTTTTTTTTTTTTTGCTGCGGTAGGTCAACAGGCGCGGCGAGGCCCCACCGCTTCTCCTCTCTCTTTCTCTATTTTCTCTCTCTCTTCTCTCTTCTCTCTCTCTCTCTCTTTTCTCTTCTCTCTCTGGCGCTGTACATATACAGTGGGCAGGAGGGCCCACTGCCGCCTCTCTCTCTCTTCTCTCTCTCTCTCTCTTTCTTCTAATCTCTCTCCCTCTCTCTCTTCTCTCTTACGGTTTAGACCCCAAAGGGGGGTCCCACAATGTTTCTCTATTCACAAATTTCCCTTCCATTTTTCTCTTCTTTCAATTCCACCTCATTCCCTTATTTCTGATCTTCTCCCCTTTCATTTCACTCCCTTTATTTTGCATTCTTTTAATTTCAGTCCTATTTTTCTTCTTCCAATTTCACACCCCTTTTTTATTTCATTTTCTTTTCTTTTTTTTATTATATTTTTTTTTGTGTGTGGGACGGTCAAAATGTCGTGTCTACACATTTAACCCACATTCTTTCGAATAGTCTACGGGTTTACCCAAATTAATTAGATCACTTAATTTTAGCCTATTAAATTTCAATAGAAAATATAATTGAGTTAATAATATGTTGTTCAAAATAAATTAGGAAATAAAATTTTCTAACAATTTTCCACTTGGGCTACATATTATTCCTGAAACAATTATATCATAAAATTTCTTAGGTGCGCATCCATATGTTATTTATCCTTAGACTTCTCCTTAAACAATCTGGTCAATCTCATATACTAGCAATGGTATTACCGCAGTTTTTATCCTAATATGGTCGTGACTAAACCATGATGATCACCATACTAATACACTCAATGACATAGATCAAATGTGGATTAGTAGTATGAAAATTACGTGGAATGTGATCTCAGACATGCCTATTTTTAATTGGTCCAACTTTAGTCTTTAGTGAGATCAATCCTTAGTCTTTCTATCCTTATGTTAAACCACAATTAGAAAAAACATATTCCGAGTAAATAAAATTTAATCCACCTACTTTATTTCGCAGAAATCAAATATACGTATCTAATAGAAAAATATTCAACAAACACAAACTCCCACAAAATCAGCACATCATCAAATAAAAGCCACACCCATACGAGTAGTGTGCTCATGAAATACCTTAGGTGACAAACCTTTAGTGAACATATCCATAATCACGGAATTTGTTCCCATATGTTTTATAAATACTATCCTACTCTGAATTCTCTTTTTACCAACTGGAAACTTGATCGGAATCAAAACACCCAATGATCTCCAAATGATCTGTCTTTCAATAAGTGAGCATGTAATCTTTTGTTTTCTATAAATACTTTATAACCCGTTTGGCTAGTTTCCAGCGATCCATCCCAAGGTTACTTAAGTATCTGCCCAACATTCTAAATATGAACTCTAAATCCAAGCGCGTACATACTTAAGCGTACACAAGACTCTCTACTACCGACACATAGGGAATCTTTAGCATCTCTTTCTTTTCCATCGCTTTCTTGGGGCATTGAGTGAGACCAAACATGTTTCCTTTTGTGACAGAAGTATCTCGTAGTGTACAAATATTCATGCTAAATCTAGCAAGCATCTTATCGATATAGCTCTTTTGTGATAACCTAATGATACTCCCAGAGCGATATCAATGTATCTATATTCCCAATACAAAAGAGGCGTCCCCCAGATAATTGTTAGTTAGAAATCTCTTGATTTTATGCAATAAACCTGTATCGCTGTTAGTCATCCGTATGTCATCTACATATAGCACTAGAAAAAAAAATTACTCCCACTGAACTTGTGGTGTACACAATTACAAACTACATTTACCTCAAAACCATATGAGACAACGATTTGATGAAATTTGTGACACCATTGACGGGAAGCTTGTTTGATGAAACTGAAGAGAAAGTCTCTTTATAATCCACTTTTGAGAGTCTGGATTTTTTTTTGACTTGATGGAAGCCAATTGGATCATCTTCCATTGTCCCTATGTCAAACTTATGTTCTTGGAGAAAGACGATATAGTCATCTGAAATCGCACTTCTCCTTTTTCTAGTGGATCTTCTTAATGGCAATTTTTTAGGTTGTTGAGTTGTTCTATAGGTTGTGTTTGAGGAAAAATCTCATTGTTGTCTTAGTCTAGAACAATGTCAAGAATAAGAGCCTGAACATTGTTATCTAGAGCCAGAATTGTGTCTTGAACAGCAATAGGTACCGAGATCTGATCACTGTCAATAGAAAATTTCCCTTCAAATAAGACTATGTCTTGAACAGAAATAGGTACAATAGCAAATTCTTCTTTAAAGACAACATTTCTTATGTTTCCTTCCCCCTCAAACTCAACAGCCTCAAGGAATCTTGCATTTTCCATCTCGAAAAATTTCTAATCCGAGGGATTATAAAACTTAAATACTCTCAACTGTTCATTGTACCCAACAAAGTAGTAGCCAACTGTTCTTGAGTCCAGTTTTCTTTTCTTTGGCCTATAGGGCCTTGCCTTTGCTGGACAACCCCAAATATTTAAATATAAGTGCTAGGCTATACGCCTAACCATAATTCATAAGGGGTTTTAGCCACCGCTTTACTTGTTATCCTGTTCAGGGTATATGTTGTAGCCTTAAGTGCTTCTCCCTATGGTAATTCTGGTAAAGAATAATGAATTATCATACTTCTTACTATTTTCTTAAGTATTCTGTTTCGTCTCCCAACAATACTGTAGACATGGCATTTTGACCATCCTGCAAAAATTTTATACTTTATTTTAAAATTTATTTTATTTTTATTTTCAAAAAATAAAATAAAAAAAATAGAGAAAAAAGAAAAGAAAAAAAGGATAAAAGAAAAAAATAAAAAATAAATAAAACTAAAAAAAATATGGAAAAGAAAAGGTTTCCTTGTCAAAATAGGATTAGGTTTCCTTTTCCCTTTCCTTTTAGGTTTTGTTTTCTTTTCCTCGTCAAATTAGGACTAGGGTTTCTTAGGGTTTCTAGAATTTTCCACTCTTCATTCTTATTATAAATAGGACCCTCCTCCTCATAGTTTAAACACACAAAAATTCAAAGAAAAACCCTTAGGGGACATTCAAAAATTGAAAGGAGTCACCCCCTTTATAAGAGTGATTCTCAAAGCCCTTTCGGAAAGCCGTCTAGGAGAGAAAAATACGGGTATCGAGATTCTTGGCCTAGAATAGGTATGTTTTTCTAATTTTAAATTCTTCTTTCAGATTATTTTATTCTTTTCGCAATTTAAATTTCTGCAAATTTTATTTATTTATTTATTTATGTATTGTCGTCCGATGATCCGATGAAAACGTCGGGGTGGGTTTTTCATGTTTAAACTTAACCCCCCGATCGTTAGGTGAAAGACGTTTTTCATTATTTATTTTATTTTATTTTATTTTGTTTATAAATTCATAAACACAAAAAAATAAAGTCGTCCGATGATCCGATGAAAATGTCGGAGTGGGTTTCTCGTGCTTAAACCTAACCCCGATCGTTAAGTGAATGATGTTTTCATTGTTTATTTTTCTGTATTTTCTTTATTTATTTTTATTTTTGTTATCAAAACCCTAAAAAACAAAAACAAAAAAAAAAATATATATATATATATATATAATAATAATAATAATAATAATAATAATAATAATAATAATAATAATAATAATAATAATAATAAAATATTTTATTTGTGGAAATTAATCCTTGCGAACCTTAAAGTGAATCCGAAGATTCGATAAATCGTGGGAGAGTTTTCCGTGACCTCGTTTCCATTCCCCAACTCGAGTGGAATTTAGAAACGAATGGTTTTAGGAAATATATTCCCTCAGTAAATTTTTCGTGGGATTTCTTTTAAAGTATCGAAAAGATTAATTTCAACTAAATTATTTTTGCGAACCTTCCTCGATTCTCTTATCCATAGAATTTGAGGGAATTTCGAAATAAGATTTTTTAAATTAATTAGGCAAACCCAAAGTAGTTTTTCTTTGCATCCACTTAGCATGTATATTTCTCGTATCATTTAGACGGTATGTTTAGGACACTTTCATCACTTACACTTTTCATACATATAGTTTTTATTTTTTTAATTTCTTATGAATCCACGCTACTTTTTCACATTTAGTCATGACACGTGCACCACTGTTTTTTTTTAATTAAATCATTGTCACGCATAATCACATTAATTTACATAGTGTTCCTTATTCGATTCCCGTATTCATATTAGTTTGTATTGACATATTTAAATTAAATCGTTTAATTTTTTTTTAGTCACTTTTGCATAAAAAAAAAATAAAACTCATTTAGATGTTAGTTTTGCATTCATATTTTCAAATCTCATTCATCTATTTTGGTTTGCCTATTTAAATTAAAGAAATTTCTCGGAAACATACATACACCGCCCGGGGACCATCCTTGTTGAATCCTTAATATTTGATAAGATGTTATACCAGAAAAATATTCCCAAAAATCCAAAAACTTGTCTCACTTTATTTGTGAAAAATACCAAAAAATATTTTATAAGAAGGGAATGATTTCAAAATAAAATAAAACATTCGGACTAAACTAATTGAACTTAATTGGACATAAGGTACCGTTTTTGGACGAGCGTTTTGGGGTGCCTAACATCTTCCTCAAGCGTAACTGACCCCCGAGCATTTAAGTGAATCTTTGGTTTGACCGTGTTTTTTGGAGTCAATTTTTTACTTAGGCCTTTTAAATTATTTTTTAAAAATTCGGTGATTTAACACACCATTTAAACCCAATGCTAGGTGGCGACTCCTTATTTTTTTAAAACGGTCTAAGTATATTTTTTTGAGAAAACTGACGCTTTAAAAACCTCTCTCTCCTTAAGCTTATTATTTATTATTTATTATTTATTATTCTTTTCCTCTTGAAAAAACGGGGTGTGTCAAACACGATTCATGCCCGGTTTTCCTGGCATGGTATACTGTGGAACGATTCCGCATTCCTCTAGGAATTTAGTAAAGGGTCCCTAACATTGTTTTCTTGATTTGTCAAATCTCCCGTAGTATTCACCACTATGGTCTGATTTGATAGCCTTAATTTTATTTCCAAGTTAAAGTTCAACTTCAGCTTTAAAAGACTTAAATACGTCCAAAGATTGAGACTTATCATGAATTAAATATAGGCACTCATAACGAGATTAGTCGTCTATGAATGTAATAAATATTGATGTCCATTCGAAGATGCCGTAGGAAATGGTCCGCAATATGTATTAGTTCTAAGACACCGGAACTCCTATTGGCACCCAATTTCTTTATATTTTCCTGTTTCCCCTTTACACATTCAATACAGATTTTGAAATTTGTTAAATCAAGAGGATCAAGAATTCTATCAGAAACAAGCCTTTCTATTCTTTGTTTAGAGATATGTCCTAGACGCTTGTGCCAAAGTATAGCGGAATTCTCATTAGTTAATTTGCGTTTTATACCACAAGTAGTTGTTTGTAAGGTTTCATTATATGAAGCAATAGTATCTCACAACTATAGATTATCAATTAAAGAACCAGTTATAATAATATTTAAATCTCGAAAAAGACTGTGGTTATTATTTTCAAATAAACAAGAAAATCTAAATATGGCCAAAGTAGAAATAAAAACCAAATACTGTCTAAATAACAGTAACACATGTCTCTTTCAAACCCAAAAATTAACCAATCTTTAAAGATAATCTAAAATTCTCTATTGCCTCTACAGCAACTGTTTTGCCATCGCCCACAAAGATGCATCTTTCAGTATTAATTGGCTTTTGGCTCCATAGGCAACCCTACATAGACATACTTACATGAATAGTAACATCAAAATCTGCCCACTAAGTGTGACTAGGTACATAAGCTAAATTAAACTCAGAACAAACTAGAGTAAGAAGCATATTCTTTTTTACACGCCATGTGGCATACTTGGAACACTCCATTTTCATATGCCATTTCTTATTGCAGAATAAACAGGTGAATTTTGATCCTGATTCCTTTGCAATTTAGACTGTTGTGTTCCAACTACAGCTTCCTGATCTTTATCTCTTTGTCATTTCTTACCCTTAGAAGTAGTAGCTAAGTGAACACTTTCTATCTTTTCTTGCTTAATTATTTTATTCTTTTTGCACACAGTCAGATATGAGCTCATTAAGAGTTTATTTTATCTTTTCGAGTATTATAACTCATCGTAAACTGATTGTATTGTGCAAGAAGAAAAATAAGTATTAAATACACGAGAAAGTCTTCAGACAACTCTAACTTTTGTGCTTTTAGTTTCGAAAGGACATTAGACATTTCCATAATGTACTCTCTTATGTTTCCCTTTCTTTTATACTTTATCGAGACAAGATCAACTAAAATCGTACTTGTCTCTGTCTTTTCGTTCTTTAAAAACGTTTTTATATTTTCTTATAGAACGTCTCAGCAGTTACCTCATCGGATATACCGTCCCTGAATGTTTCCGGAATGTTGCATTTGATCATCATAAGACTTATGCGATTAGAACGGTCTCACCTCTCATATTCTATTTTAGTCTCAATGGAGCTTTCTTCAGTGAGAGATGAATGATGTTTTTTCCTTAGTGCAAAGTCAAGATCCATACAGCCGAGAACAATTGAAATATTCTCTTTCCAATCCTTAAATTTCGTGCCGTTAAGCAGTGGAATAGAATTCATGTTGACAGTAATAGTAGCAATAAAAATATTAACTTAAATACAAAACAATGGCGAACACAGGCTCATAACATAAAAATTAATGTCAAATTAAAACTTTAACACATATGACATAAACAAAATAATTGTATTGGTGGGGCCCAATCACAAGATACCTAACACAACATTAATGTTTAGCCTTTGAGCAGAAACACCAACTTATAAGCGATACTCTCAATGCAGTAATCAAATGTTGACAATACATCCTGTCAAACAATAAGTCTTTCTTTAGACCGACTTACTGTTTACATAGAAACTTGATAATTATCATATTTATTCTCACAGGTACATTTATTATTTGGCCAAACAACATCCTTCCTTTGGGCCGATTATTGATTGCATAAATAATAATCATATTAATATCAAATCAATATCTATTATTTAGTTAAAATAATAACTTTCTTTTGGGCTGGTTATGGTTCACATAAACAACAGACACTAAATTAATGTTCATTATATGGCCAAACAATAACCTTTCTTTGGACCGGTTATTGTTCGCATAAATAATAATCGTCCAATTAACGTTCATTATTTTGTAACCTTTCTTTGGGCCGGTTATTGCTCACATAAATAACAAATATCAACAACCACCAATGCTTATTATTTGACCAAGCAATAACCTTCATTTGGGCCGAGTATTATTCGCATAAATAATAAACATCAACATGTTAATATCCCAAAATAAAATAAAACTACGCAACAAAGATTATTTTGGTAATATATTGTTTCATTTTAATTTACTTCGAGATACTAGATAATTTGTGTAATAAAATAAAATTAAAAAAATTATTATACTATTCACTTGAGGTCGTCGGCCTACGAGGTCGACCACTTGGATGTTGATTTCCTTAAGATTGTATTGGTTTGGATCTCTTTATTTATTCGTTTATTTAATCCAAAATTTAGTATTAGTCCATGAAAGTTTAGATAGTGTCAAACCAGTCCTTTATCCATATAAAATTAAATTAAATGAATATCTAGATACCCCATGTCCAGAACCAAACAATTTGATAAATTGAATTCTCAATCACACGTGAACCAACTTTCAAGAAAGACATAATTACAATAACCGAGTACAGATCAAATCCAAAGCATTCAAGACAAAATACTAATTGAATCCTTAAGATTGCGTTTGGGTAAGGGATTTGACAAATTCAAGAGATTTGTGAAATGAAGGGATTTCAAAATCCTGAATTTTGAAATCCCTTCATTTGACAAATCTTTTATTTGGATAATTATTTGAACTAAAGTATTTGGGTAATTTTAGAATTTTTTTTTTTTTTTTTTTGTTCTTGATCCTCTGATCCCACTTCCAGAAAAAAAGAAAAGAAAAAGTTGAACGATGAACACGATCGATGACGACGAACCCTAATCGCAACGATGAAGACGAACTCTAATCGGCGACGATGAACTATGGAAGACGAACCCTAATTGGCGACGATAAACTATAGACGACAAACCCTAATCGTAACAACGACAACGACGATTTGACAAAGCAGCTCAAATGATGAAGACGAACCCCAATCTCAGTTGTTTGTCGTTCTTCTTCGTAGTCGTGTACTCAATCGCAACGAAGAAGAAGACGATATATGCACGACGAAGCAGCGAACACGATCGACGACGACAACGACGATTCGACAAGAGAAGAAGACGATTTGACGACGACGAGGGCTATGATTGACGACGAAGAACGAAAAAGAAGAAGCCGACAACAAATCGACCTTTAGGTGCGAAGAGGAAGAGCGAAGAGCGAAGATCGAAGAATAGATTTCACAAATTCAGCCTCTCCCAAAAGGATTTTAAAATCCTTCATTTCTCTCCCAAAAGGATTTGACAAATCCCTTCTTCTTAAAATCTAAATAAACCCAAACAAGACATTTGTCAAAAAAAGATTTCAAAATCCTCTAAACAAATTAAATTCCTCCTAGAAATCCTCTATCCAAACACAATTTAAATTAAAATCACAAGGGCTTATATGAGATAATAGTCAAATTTCGGGTGTAGAAAGTGTTAAAACCCTGAATCACAAAGGTTTGCTCTTTCTCTGCTTCTTAAACCACACAAACAGTGGACTACTCATTGATTTGCAAAAGAAGGTGATGTGTTTTCTAAATCATTTTGTCAGACAGTTCAATTGCGTCTTACTTTTTCTCATATGCGCAAACCAACATTACACACTCCAATTTGCAAATTGAAACACTAAAAGAAATGCATCTGTCAGAACAATCTATATTTGGAGACGAATCGGACCTTATCTGAATCCATAACCATGAACATGAAAAATTCTTTAAAATAAAAAACTCTAATAATTTAACATGAAGCAGGTCTGATACCATTTGTTGGGATTAATCTCAATAGATTTTTCAAACCTAAATCAACATGTCAAATTATCAAGAGTTCTTTAAACATGTAAATCGCGTACTTGAATCTTTTATGAAAAATCGATTACCGATGCGAAAATCTGCGACGATCGATGACGAGTACGGCACGAATCCAGTGGGTACGTGATCCTCCTCAACCAAATCTCTTGCGTTCCTCAATGGGATTTTTGATTCTCTTCCAGATGGAGAGAAATGAGTCATCGTTTGATTTGTGTATTGGGGACCATAACCCTAATGTTTTCTTTATATATGGTGTGATTAGAGTTTTCATAATCCTTTAATCACCCTATAATAATCTGGTATCTACACATTTAATACACATTCTTTCGAGTAGTGTACGGATTTACCCAAATTAATTAAATCATTTAATTTTAGCTCATTAAATTTAAATAGCAAATATAGTTGAGTGAATAATATGTTACCCAAAATAAATTAAGAAATAAAATTTCCTAACAAATCAAACATTTTCTATTAAAAAATCTAACTAAAATTAAATAATAGAAATATTTTTTATTGATATTAAATTTAATGATTATTTTCGTCAATAGTCCTCAAACACTTTTTATTAAAAAATCTAACTAAAATTAAATAATAGAAATATTTTTTATTGATATTAAATTTAATAATTATTTTTCTAAATAGTCCTCAAAATATGGAGTGAAATTAAACAGTATAGTTTTTTGTTTTATATAATAGGTGTAAAATACTCGTTCTTAAAAAATTTGCAAAGAATAACACTTTCTCCCATGAACCTTTTGAAAAATAAAAATAAAAAGGAGTGATTTAAAGAACCCATTGGGATTTGAATATCCCTCACCTATGCCTCCCCAAATTTATGTACACTTGATGTCTTCCAATGCAAGTCAAAGGCCTATGTACTTAAACTAATCAACAGTTGGCTTTGCTTCAAACACATGTTTATGAGACTCAAATCATTAACCTTTCATTGCTACTTTGCTCATTTCATATGTTTATTCAGCCAAATCAAGACACCTCATTCCCCAAAAAAATAAAAAAATAAAAATTTATTTTAAAACTATTTCAAAATTTACATTTTAAAGATAGTATTCTGAATTGTAGTCTAATGGATATCTAACTTATTTCTCTTATCTAAGGTCTAAAATTCAATGTACCAAAAAAAAATCACATCCTATTAAAATAATTTCAAAATAAAATTATTTGAATTACTGAAAGAAAAAAGATTAAAAAAATAATTATTTTTTAAAAAATAATATTATAATTTTGGGATTTAAAAAATGAGTTAAAAAAAAAGTATTAGGTGGGGGTGGTCAGGATCGCACGTACGATATCAAGCAATTCGCTGGTTTGGAATATGCATGAATTAAGAGGTCAAATCTTTCCCATGTGTCTGTCCTATTCCTAATACAAAATTCTAGTAAGTCTCAATTCAACTTGGACAAGATACCACAACAAGGAGATAGATTTTCACTTAAAAAATTGAAGAAGAAGCTCCCAAGAAAGTAGAGATATTTGTGAGAATTCACCCAATATTTAATTTTAAAATTTCTTAACACTACAATAAAATTGGGTTTTAGTAACGCTAAAAAATGATGACCTCTCATTCTTTTGCAGTCAGATCATTCGTAGAAATCGAATGTTGCACATTTTTCCTATAGTCAAATTATTTGTACAAATCGGGAGTGTACATTTCTTATCATTATCTCATAATCAAATTATCCATACAAACTGAGAGTTGTACTTATAGGTAAGTGTTGAATTCTATTCTATATCGATCACTTGAGAGTTTTCAAACCACTATATAAATAAAAAAAAAAAAATTACTTCGCTTCGCACCATGCATATATATTTTAAAAGACCCTCTTGGCCCAACACTCGACACTCTTAAGATCCTTTTTCAATCGGGTTCAGTTTGGGACATTGTAGAATAGGCTAAATCCTCTAAAATCCTTTCTGGTTCAGAACGATTAGGCGTAAAGCTTCTGTGGGTGGATTTTTAAGTCTGCCATCTAATTCCAAGACTCAATCCGGCAATAAATATAAATGGATCCACTTATCACACGGGAAGTCATTTTCAAGAGCAGGAGACAACCAGACAATAGAGCAGAGGCAAATTGAAAGTTAAGCAGTAAGAATTCTAAAGATTTCTTGGGAAATGTTACTATAACTAAGAAAGCACGAAATGTTCCCTTTTTTTTTTATTTTTTTTTTTTATTAAATTTAACCATATAAAAATGAAAGCAAGTTTAATAAATAAAAATGAAATATTCTAATGTTTGTGTGTATGTGTGTAACCAAATCAAACTCCTTTTTCGAAATAATTATAAAAAGTAGGGGGGTTGTATGGAGCAAGGAATATAATGTGAATGGAAGGGTCCCCGCATTTTGAGAGAGAGGGGCACGGGGACTGAAGACGTGCTTCGAAAAGCTGAAAACTTGGCGACTTTCTTTTCTCCATATCATCGACCTTTCAATTGGGTCCTAAAGGCCATGCCCTCCCTCATCTTCTTCCTTCTTTATTTTTTCTCTCCCCCTCTTTTCTTCATGGCCAAGTGACAATTCAACAATGACCAAAAGTGGCCTTATCAATCATACTCTCTCTCTCTCTCTCTAAAAGAAGTTACTAGATAATGTTACAATCTCATGAAATCTAACTTATTAATAGTCGGTTCAAGATTGGAAAGCAATCACTAATTTAATCATTATCAAAAACAAGTACACAACTATATATGTATATATATTGTTGGGAGAGAGTATAAGAAAAGATTTCTACAGTCCAACATGGTTTTCCGAATCAAAATAGAGCAGAAATAACACTACAATTTTAGCGTGAAAAACCTTCATCAATGAAGGTAAAAACCTCGGGACCCCTTAGACATATATATATAATATTAGCGAGTTTTTGAGTAAGGATTTTTTTGACGGCATCTTTTTAATTATTTATTAATCTAATATATATATATATGTTTGATAACGTAGATATTATATTTTAGTGGTATCTGTTATAAACAATCTCTAAATCCAAATAATTTTTGTAAATGATTGAAAAAAATTAAATAGGCAGATCTCATTCCATCAATCACTTAAAATATAAATATGAAATATAAATATGGAAGAAATAGAAAACAAGTAACTTTTATTAAAAAAAAAATACTTTTTTTAAATAACTTTTTTTTAAAACCACTTATTTGTAAGTATTGTTTAAAAAAAATTGGGGGGGAAAAAGTTTTCAAATAGTCCCTTATCTTATTTATTGGACAATATTTTTTTTTTTAGTGCTTACCAATAGTTTGGTTAACATTAATTATGTCACGTAATGTAAAATTTATAAATAGTCAATATTACCTTGATAAATTCACTAATTGATCTGCAAAAAGCTTATTCGAAGAAATAAAAACTAACAAGAAAAGTTTAAGGAAAAAAAGGTTGTTTGAAGGTAATCTATTAAGAGCTTGTTTGGTTGGTTGGGATAAAACCTGGTCGAATGGAATAGGAGAAGAAATAGAATAGAGGAAGAAATGGAATGGATTCATCAACGAAATCACTATTTAATTCTTTTATTTGATTTTTATTGTATATTTAAAGGAATTGAATACTAAAACATAACAAAATTCACATAATGTCCTTTCACATATTAATTTTAAAATCAAATTTATTCACAACATATAGTTAATAATAGCTTATTTTAAGAAAAGTAATATTCCATATGAAAAATATTCAAAATCTAGTAACAAATAAATAAAATGAAACATCAAAAACTTATAAAATGAATAAGGTTGCATTTGAGTAAGGGATTTGATAAATTCAAAAAATTTGTTAAAATGAAGGGATTTCAAAATTCAGGATTTTGAAATCCCTTTATTTCACAAATCCCTTATTCAGATAATTGTTTAAATTGAAGTATTTGGATATATATATTTTTTTTTTGTTTGGTTTTATTTTTTTATCCCATTTCTAAAAAAATAAATAAATGAAGACGATAAACAAATCAAGAACAGATTTGAAGAAATCCGCCAATAACAAATTCGATCTCGATCTCGAAAACAAAATCGAGAACGAAATCGTCGTTCGATTTCGATTTTGAACCCTATTTCGATTTCGTTTTTGACTTTGAGAATCACAGCAAACGCGACGACGACGATGTTCAGGGGCGAAGAAGCAAGACGACAACGAAAAAGGTGTTCGCCATCGCTACGAAATCGAATCCTATTGTCATCGCCAAACACAAATGACGTTCCAATCGAACCTGTTGTTCAATTTCGATTTCGAAAACGAAATCGAAATCAATCGAAACCAAAGGGTTTCGATTGATTTCGATTTCGTTTTCGAAATCAATCGAAACCCTATTTTGATTTCGGACTTGAACGCGACGGCGATGGAGGATGAAGAAGATGCAGACAATAGCGACGATGAAGAAGCAGACACGGCGACATTGAGGAAGCAGATGACGGCAACGTTCAGGAAGCGTTGAATGAGAAGAAAAAACAAGAAAAAATAAGGGGGCAAAAAAAAGAGAAAGGGAATGATTTGTCAAATTATGTCTTTTCCAAATTATTTCCAATTCCTTTCATTAACTCTCCAAAGGATTTGACAAATTCATCTTTCCTAAATTCCAAATACACTCAAACAAAGAATTTATTAAAATAAAATAAAATTAATCCTTTAATTAAATGAAATTTCTCATATAAATTCCTTAGGTAAAAGAGATGAGTAACTAGAAGCTTAAAAAATAATTAAAAAAAAAAATACGTTCAAATACTAGATAAGATGTTAGTCCATATTTAGGAGTTCTTTACATTAATAATGTCGAAAAAAAATCTTATTTAGGTAGATTTTTAATTTATTTACCCAAATGAAAGAAATCGGCCTAGGTGAGGCCCTTTTTAAAAAATTGGCCGCAACCCGTCCAATTTTGTTTTAAGCATCTAACAATAATCGGCTCCATTGAAGCCGATTTTTGCCTAGGGTAGCGCCAACCCCAATGGAGTAGTAGATGCTTCCTTGCCTACTCGATAGGGACCTGCTAACTACCGAAAGCAAAGCCTACACAGGCACCTTCCAAAGCCGAACCGCAGTGCACTGACCCCACCCCCACATTTACTTACATTTAAAAAAAAAAAAGAAAAAAAAAACCGCAAAGAATTAATTTTTAATAATTAATATATTTGGTATTTAATATATTTTCTATTGAATCTATTTCAATTAAGTTTGGCGCTAAGAATTAGTGACTAAAAATATAATTTTTTAATAAATATGAAACAAATCCATTTATAAAATTTAATTATTTTGAGTTAATTTAAATCTTATACTATATTTCACATCAATAATATTAAAATTTTAAATTTATATTACATCAGACCCTACTATTTGTGACCCTTTTTTTTTTCAATTTTTGTCATTTTTGTATTACTATATATCGTTAACATATTAATTAATATTTATTTGAGAAGTAATATAAAAGATTATTTCTAAAAATTGATTACATTTTTATATTTACTATAATAATCTAGTTATTTTCGTCATATATTTAAAGATCTTAATTTAAAGAAAAAAAAAAAGTAGTAAAAAAAACTCCAATGCACCGACTCTCCCATTTACTCCATTCTCCTCCAAATTCAAATATTTGTTTTTAAAAAAAATCAATTTAGAAAACTTTAGACAAAAAATAATTGTTTCCTTAATTTTTAAGTGAATTTTAATTTAAGAATTAATATATTTTGATGGAGGTAAATCTGGTCATAAAACTCACATGGACATAAAGGCTCATCCCCAAGCCCAAGTACGGATAATGGTCCTGGCTGAGGGCTCCGAGCACCCTAGGCTCGGATATTGACAAATTGGGAGGCCAAAAATCATCTAGGAGACCAGTCCCCTCCATAACCCCCAAGTATCAATGTGGGCCGAGTTGAGGGCCGAACACCCTCAACTCGAAGATATGCAAAATGGGGGATCTGAAAGTCATTTAACCTCTCCCAAGTTCAGGTACAAAGAATGTGTCGAGCTGAGGTCTCTGAGTACCCTCAGCTGAGACATATGCAAAGGGGGAAGCCTTAAACCCTCCATTCTTCCAGAATCTCCAAGTATGAAGGAGGTGCCGAGCTAAGGGCTCTAAGCACCCTCAGCTTGGACATATGAAAAAAGGGGACCCTAAAGCCTTCCAAGGCTCCTTCAAGTCCAAGTGTCGAAGATGGGCCGAGAAGAAGAATCCAAGTACCCTCAGCTCGAATCACCCTCTAAGTGCCCCCTATAAACGCCCTGAAGATTGAAGAATCCAAGATGAGGGGTTCGAGAACCCTCATCTCGGATTGCCTGCCACATAGCTCCCTCAAGCTACCTAATTCAAGAAGATCAAAGAAGCCGAGATGAGTGTTCTGAGCTCTTTCATCTAGGATTGTCCTCCAAATAGGGACCCTCAAAAGAAGATTAAAGTCGATTGGCCGAGTTGAGGGGTCTAAGCACCCTCAGCTCAAACTTTCTCTAAATGGGGACCCTCAAAAGAAGATTGAAACTGTTTTGCCGAAGTGAGAGGTCTGAGCACCCTCACCTCGGACTTCTTCCAAATAAAGACTCAAATGGAAGTGAAGCTGCGAGTCCGAGCTGAGGGGTTCGAACACCCTCAGCTTGGACTTCCTCCAAAGAGAGCCTCTCAAACAGAATTGAAGTTGTAGCCGAGTTGAGGATTCTGAGTACCCTCAGCTCAGACATATGCAAAATGGAGCCTCTCAAGTGGAATTAAAGTTGTATTACCGAGCTGAGGGGTCCGAGCACCCTCAGCTTATATCCCTCTACACGTGAAGCCTCTAGGGCCATTTCAAAGCTTTCGATGCTGTTTTGACGTCCTCTCAACCTCCTAACCTACTAAATGGCTAAAAATGAGCCCTTAATCTCCAATTCAAGTGGGCCGACCCATGGACTTCTATAATTGGGACCAAAAGACCAGTCCAAATGTTTAAGACCTTAATCTGCAAACGGATTGGTTGTTGATTGAATTAAGCTAATTAACCGGGCTGAGATCCCTAAATTTGTGATGCTAATTGAGTCCTACTTCCTATAAATACCCCTTGGCATCAAAGGCCCAAAGGTACTTGCTTCTATTTTACTCTAGAGCCTATTTAGTATTTTCTCTCCCAGATACTTATTCTCACGCCGAAGGGGTCTTACCAGGCACAGCCCCGGTAGGCCTTTGTGCAGGTTCTCAGAGTGCATACTTAGAGCTCAACTTGGAGATCGGAATAGAGTCTAGAGAGGAATTTTGCTCAGAGTTTGAATAGGATCTCGGAGTCAAGTGAAAAGCTCAGGTCGAATTGCAAGGATCTCCAAAGCATCAGAAGTTCACCGAGATTGGAGCTTAGATTCCCCAATGCATCATCTTCATGCCAGCAACAAACTCACATGTGTCACCTATATAAACCATACTAATGATGTTCACTAGTTTTATACACCAACAGTTTGGCGTCGTCTGTGGGAATGTACAAGAAGCTTTCCCTGATCATCAGCTCCCAAAGTAGCTAAGGCTTGATAATCACAAGGTCTAGTCAGGTCATCGAAAAAATAGATCAAACACCCGTAGTGAACAATAACCCGATGCCCTAGCCCTCCAACGCCATATCGAAGGCTCTCAGGCCAGACTCTGTGGTCCCAACTGTTGGGAATTATCCACCACCTACTGTCCCAGCGGGTCCTCCAATTAGTCAGACGAGCCCATCCGCCTTGCCCTCTAGACCATTTGTTAGGCAAACCTCAGGAACAACTGAGGCTTCTTGTATCGATAACTTGGAACGCCAACTCAGCGAGTTCCAAACCTTATTTCAAGTCTTTCTCACCTTCCTGCTGTCGGCCCCTCCAAAAGAGGTACCGGCTCTCCAGCCTACTGGAGGGGAGGAGCGAGTACCAGAGTCAGAGGATCACATGATCCACTCTAATGGATACGCTCAGAGGGCCCATCCTTAACCTCGTAACAATGGGCGGAAGGAGGTTGATTTGGCACCTCCTATCGCATCAGGATTTCCTTCTCAATCCCCACTGAGGTGCATGAGGGACAACCATACTAAGTCTCCTCCGAGCAGGGCTTAGAGCCATGTTTCCCCAATAGAGCATAGGTCTCGTCATGTTCGTGAAGTAGATTCTCATTCGCTACCCAACAGGCAACATGTTGCCCGAGCTACTGCAAGCCAGATCAGAGTGCCTCCAAGAGGTAAAATGGAGGTGGAGCGATGCCTAGCCGATGTGGAGGCCACATTGTACCAAATTCAAGGAGTGAGGGGCCTAGGTGGGCTTTCTTCTAAGGTAAGATCCCTATTTATTTATGACATCATGGAGAAGCCGTTGCTTGTGCGGTTCACCCACCCCCAGATGATCCCTTATAATGGGACCATAAACCTAGCGGGCCATCTGTCAATTTTCAAGTTGTACATAGAGTTGCACACAGCCTTAGTAGCCATGAGATGCAAAGCGTTTTCCCTCACTCTCAATGGAGCTGGGGGGCATGGCTTGGAAACTTGGCCCTGTCGTCCATCTCTACTTTTTGTGAGCTCAAACAACTATTTGTCTCCCAGTTCAGATGCTCACGGTATAGGCCAAAAACCATGGCACATATGCTCTCCCTCCAATAGTTGCCCAGCGAGTCCTTGGGCGATTATGTGGAGTGGTTCAACCGTGAGATCATAGGCTACGACAAACTCTTAGATGTAGTTGGGATAAATGCCTTCATCGATTGCCTTAAGCACCGAAGACTATCTTATGACCTCTGTTCCAACCCAGCACCGAACCTAGATGCTGCATTCGAGAGGGGCATACGATTCCACAATGTTGACTTGAGGAAAGCTGCCAAAAAAGATCATGAAAGAGTCTAAAAAAAAACGGGTTAAGGTAGAGGAAGGTTCGAGCAGAGCACACGGGGCCAAACGACTGCAAGTAGTGGGGAGATTGGGCTTTCTGCCCGAGGATAGGAGGCCACTTCTACCCCCAAGGCATCGTTAGTAGGGCTTCACTCTGCTCACAGCCTCGGTCGCCACCATCTATACTGAGAACTCTGGGAGCGAATTCTTTCCTCCTCCCTCAGCTCCAAGGGGTAAGCCGATAGAGAGATTATTGAACAAGTATTCCAAATTCCACCTAGACAGAGGTCACTCTACGAAGGATTGCTTCCAATTTTGGGAAGAGATAGAAACCCTCATCATCAAGGAGTATCTTGGCCACTACGTCTGAAAGGGAGGCCAAGCACCAAGGTATGAAGAGCACAACCCCCATGAGGAGCATAGGGGTCAAAAGATAAGAAGAAACCACAACCTTCATCTTCCCCAAGTGAAAGGAACGAGATATGAGAATGAACAGATAGTGGATGGCGAGATCAACGTCATCCATGATGAACTCAATCTCGGAGGGGAGACAGTATCCTCTAGAAGGAAGTTTAAGCACAAACCCAAGAGGAAGGCAGATGAAGATATATTTGAAGGGAGTACAATCGATACCGCCAAGCACAATGTCATTTCTTTTAGTGAGGCCGACCTCTGAGGCGTGCATATCCTTCATGACGATGCCCTCGTCATTGTCTCCCTCATCAATCATTTCAGGATGGGAAGAATCCTTGTTGGTAGGGGACATTTTTCCAACATCATCTTCAATTGGGTATTTCTAAAGATGAAGGTAAACCCCAACTTTTTGAAGCCTGTAAAGGCCCCCTAGTCAGTTTTGGGCGTGATGTGGTCAACGCACTAGGATGGGTTTCTCTTTCCGTCATGGTAGGAATCCACCCCAAGACTTCAACGGTGTATACTAAATTTTGGGTCGTTGACAGGCTATCGCCTTATAGTACAATCATGGGGTGACCCACTGTGGCGACCCTTAAGGCGGTGTGCTCTCCTTACCACCAATCAATGAAGTTCCCCACCGAGAATGGTATAGGAAAAGTAAAAGGAGACCAGGAGACCTCCAGGGCCTACGCCCAAAGGGCACTAGAGAATAGGAAATAGCAATTAAATAGAGCCAAAGCTCGATGCCCTAGAGCTCATAGCTCTGGATGGGGACCAAGTCGGTGCCCTAGAGCTCATAGCTCTAGACGGGCCCCGAAGACACGAAAAGCTTGTGGAGATTTCTATTCACCCCACAATATAGAAGATGACAGTAAGGATTGGGAAAGTCTTGACCCAAGGTAGAGAGTTGAATCACTAACCTCCTCCGAAAAAACTACGATGTCTTTGCTTGGTCACACGATGATCTGCCAGGAATCGACTCAAGTGTGGCGATGCACTTCCTACACGCTGACCCACACCACCCACCCGTGAGGTAGAAGATAAGAAAATTCTACCCTGAGCGGCAAAAAATCATTGAAGAAAAAATGGACAAGTTAATAAAATTAGACGTGGTGGAGGAAGTCAAGTTCCTGGATTGGCTCGCTAATATGGTCCTCACCCTTAAAGTCGGCAACAAGTAGAGCCTCTGCGTTAACTTCAAGGATTTGAACAAAGCCTGCCCAAAAGACTTATTTACTTTCTTGAGGATCCATATAGTTATTGACGCCATGATAGGATATGAGGCCTAAGTTTCCTAGATACACACGTCGGGTATAATCAGATACCCATGTTCTCCCCAAACAAAAACAAAAAATCTTTTATCACAGACAAAGGGACGTACTTATACGATGTCATGCCATTTGGTTTGCGTAATGCCAGGGTGACCTACCAGTAGCTAGTGAAAAAAATGTTCAAGGAAGAATTATCCATGTATATCTCAGCTTCTTCAACAGCAGTTAATGCAACTCCAGTGAAGGAAGATGCCGGCGTCCAGCGGCTAGTGTACTACTTTAGCAGAGTCCTCATGGATGCTGAGATGAGGTACACCAAGTTTGCGAAACTCACATATACCTTGCTAGTGGCCTCGCGAAAGCTGAAGCAATACTTCCAGGCACATACTATCATCGTTCTAATCAACCAACCATTAAGACAAAAATTGCACTTTCCTGACATCTTGCGATGGCTAATGAAATATAGCCTTGAGCTCGGCTAGTTCCACATCAAGTACAGGCCAAAGAATACAATTAAGGGTCAAGTCTTGGCTGACTTCATTGCTAAGCTCACCTTCCCTAATGATCCAACGACAATTGCTAATGACCTAGGAACTAAGCCCATGGACGGAGAGGGAACATCAACAAGCTCAGCGCAAGAATCCAATCTGTGTGCACGAAAACTCTTCACTGATGCCTTGGCCAACCTCGCATCAGCAGTAGAGTGGACCCTAAAGAGAAACGTACTAGTGGAATACCTCGATTCTCCAAGTACCGTGGTGTTCGACCAGGTGGCGTGAATTTGCGAGCGCAACGACCAGCCTACCTGGATGGATCCAACATTGCATTACTTAGAGAACGAAACACTACTAGAGGATCGCGCTGAGGCCAGAATGATCCGTTATCAGTCCGTGAGATATTTCATCATAGATGGAGTCCTTTATCAACAGTCCTTCTCGGGCCCTTACTCCAGGTGCCTTTGGCAGAAAAAAGATGAGTACGTTATGAGGGAAGTCCATGAGGGCATATGCAGATATTATTCGAGGGTAAGTCCCTGGCCAGCAAGTTACTTCGACAAGGGTATTTCTTACCAAATATGCCCGATGACAAAACAGACTTCATGAAAAAATGTTATAAGTGTCAAAGATTCGCCCCCCCCCACCCTCATGTCCCTCCAACAGCCATGGTTGTGATGACCAACCTGTGGCCATTCGCTCAGTAGGAGATTAACTTGCTCGGTCCTTTTTCTTAAGGTACTAGCAAAAGAAAATTCTTGGTCGTCGTTATTAATTACTTCACCGAATGGGTCGAAGCAGAGTCTCTAGCATGCATCACGAAAGAAAAATAAGGAATTCATCTTGAAGTCCATGATATGTAGGTTTGGAATTCCAAAAGTCATTGTGTCGAACAATAGCACCAAACTCATTTCGCCTCTCTGAGTTATCTATAGGCCAATGGCCAAGTCGAAGTCACCAATCGAACCATCTTACATGGATTGAAGACCAGACTTGATAAAGCTAAGAGAAGGTGGGTAGAATATTTGTATCCTGTCCTCTAGGCATATCATACTACTTCACGAACATCAACTGGAGAAACATCTTTCGTGATGACGTTCAGATTGGAGTTCATAATTCCTGCGAAAATCGAAATGCCAACTCTTAGGACGGTAGGAAGGGATCATGACAAAGAGGAGAATGACGCCATGTTGGGTCTGAATTTGGACTTACTAGGAAAAAAAAGAAGGGAAAACGCTCGAATTCGACAAGTGGCATATCAACAACGAGTAGCTCGTTACTACGATAGAAGGGTATGCCCCCAACATTTTGAAGTTGGTGATCTCATTCTCCGAAAAGTCACCTTATCAACCAAAGAACCAAATGCTGGAAAGCTAGCCCCCATTTAGGAGGGACCTTACCGCATGACAAGAATTGCAAGGCCAAACACATATGAGTTGGAGACTGAAGAAGGGGTACCATTACGACACCCTTGGAATGCTAACCATCTCAAGCAATATTTCTACAGGGAAGAGGTCATTTTGTAAACATTCCATTTTGCTACTAAGTGTAATGAATTTTGATATCAATGAAATGGCTTTTCATGTGCAACAATCTCTTAGCCCGTACGAACATCTTCTGAAGCGGTACTCCAGCGCTGACTGTCAAGAGTAATAAGTAGACCCCCTACACAAGTTGATAGTCCATACCTAGAGATAGACCAAGGTCATCTACTAGGGGTAGAGCATCGATCGAGTATGAGGACCTACGGATAAGTATTTATCCCCTCACAGGCAACCAAAAGTCTGGAAACTTAAAAGGGAAGATGTTTTGGCATGGACTAAATTGGGATAACTTGAAAAGGCTTAGGGATGAGCCTGAATACGAAAAACCCGTCGATGAACAACCACTAGCCCCAATACTTGCATGGTTCCCTGTGGACCATGAAAACCAAGGACTGTTTTTAAAAGCCCTAATCATCTAGCCAGCAGCACAAGCATAAAATCCTACTCGTGCTCCTAGCTGAGGGGGCAGGATGGATACAACCTTGGAAACAAGAACAAGCAAAAACATAACAAATTCCAAGTATGGAAGGTTGGCCGAGCTCCGCTCTCCGAGCACCCTCAGCTCGAAATACTCAATTTGGAAAGTCCCAAAGCCCAAATTTCTTCTAATAATTTCCAAGTATGGAAAGATGGCTAAGCTCCGCTTTCTGGGCATGCTCAGCTCGGATTGTCCAATTTGAAGGGTCTCAAAACCAAATTGCGCCTAACAATTCGCAAGTGTGGAATATTTTTCGAGCTCTGTTCTTTGAGCACCCTCAGCTCGGACTAACCAAATTTGGAGGATCCAATACCAAGTTGTCTCCAGACGGGCGGGGCAGCACGAAAATGACCTTAACAACTAGCATAGAATAATATCCGAGCTAAGCTCTCTGAGTACCCTAAGCTCGGATTCTCAAATTTAAGAAGACCAAAAACCAAGCTGAGCGTCCAAGTGTTGAGTATTGGCCAGCAACAACTTTCCGTACACCCTGAGCTCGGGTGGATTGGTCTTGAAGGTTATCAATCTTAATAGCCGAGATGAAAACCTGGCTTCCCTACCCTAAGAGAGAGAGAAGGAAAGTTCAACACAACAAACTTGCCCAAAAAACTTATTTGTGTTTCTATTATGTCCAAAAAGAATTTTACATCAAAGGGGTTCATGCCCATCTACACGTATTCGGTGCCGTATTATATCAAAAAAAAAAAAAAGAGTAAAGAATGAAGGTTGAAAAACATCCAAGTTTGGGGATGATGTCGGGCTCGGGTTTTGGCCACAGTGCCTTTGACCACCTTGGAGGACTGACTAGATCGACTCCTCAGAGACGTGCTTGACGTCAACAACGCCGACATGCGTCTCCTGATTGTCGTCATCTTCTTTGCCTTCAGCCTCTTCTTCGTCCTCGCTGGCATCCTAGTCTCTCTCCGGACTTGCCCCCTTAGTCTCTTATTCCACTCTGGTCGACTGCGCCTCTTAGGGGAACTCTATCCAAATTTGCCTATAGTCAACCTCAGGAAAGAGACAACGAAGAAAATCTATTGTGGCCTAGAATCCGTCATCCACGTATTCAATAGCAAGGTCATACTTCATATCTGAACTTCCTACTGACCTTGTACTTGGTGACGGCCTCTTTTTCGGCCTTGCGAACCGCCTGTTCCTTCAACAATTCCTCTTTTTTTAATTTCTTCCTCCGTTCTTCCACTTCGGCATTCCTCTCCTAGAGCTGAGATAAGATATCTTCTTTTTCCTTGGCCAGGGTATTGCACTCCGTGGTGACAAGTTGAAGCCTAGCCTGGAGATATTAGTGTGCCTTGGACAGTAAGCTGGACATCTTCATTCAAACTGTTCACCTTCTCAATGGCCTCATTCTTCTCAATCCATATAGTGGAATCCCGTATGGTTCTCTCAGCAAAACCTGTCATAGAGGATGGATAAACGGAGCATGCTCTACACGAGAATGACTAAATAAGTACTCTTAGGCAGTTGAAAAAATTGAAAGTTTATGGGAAATACAATTGAAAAAAATGAAGTGTTGGATCTTTACTGAGACATAGTCACGCACGAGATGGCATAGGAGACTCCCCATGTCCTGGTCAGCTAGAAGCTTCTTGTCATCGGGAGGGGTGATGCGGCAGAGGTAATTTGTCATCACCTCAGGAGATTTCAGTAGAACACGGCCAACTGGGAGCCTTGTGCTCGCAAATTCGAAGAACATTACATCGTCGGGCAAATCTGGTGGCGCCCCAATAGCCAGCCTGGCCCATTTTGAGCACTTGTGCTTTTGTGCTTACTTTCATGCACCTTCCTTTTGCCTCTGCCAGTTGGGTTAAAGGGGGATATGTCAGTGCTAGTAACCGGCGTGGACTAGTAGGATGCTAATCGGGATCGGGAAGACTCCCTTATCACCACACCAAAAAGGGTCAGCGGTTTGCTCTAAGCCAGTGTCAAAGGGCGTTGTTGTTGCTGTGGTAGAGGAGAAAGTTGTGCAGTTGGGCTGGCCTAGTCAGCATCGCCAGCCTGAGCTACCTCAGTGGCCTCCTTGGCCTGATGTTTTCTTAACCGCTGGATCACTATCGCCTTATCCATAGTTGCAATATTGAACAAAACGTTAAGGAATTTCTTTAATCAGGCCGATAGCATTCACCTCTATATAAGATAGCCTGCATAGTTGAGCTAAACCTAAGCCTAAGCCTATTTACCAAGTATAAAAAAAACTCACAGGACAGGGATAACGTACCATTTTCTGAATCGGCGAGAATATCAAGAACGGGTGGAAGAGAATAAGGTTGGTACCAAAAGATGTCGAACATGAGAGAATCAATCAGCATCTTCACCTTTTTGTAGACAATCCTCAAAACTTTGTCTTTCTACTCGACGATCTCCTTACTCGGCTCGAGTCTTTGCTTCTTCAATTTTTCTTTCTCTACACAAAAGATAAAAAGAACAAATTAACTAAATGTCAAAGAAAATTCGAGAACCCAAATCCCCTCATAGGGGCCATGTTCTTACTAATTTTTCCCCATTCCATCCAAACATGGTACTTCCTTGCATCTTTTGGGCCCGCCTGCCAACCATTCCCTCCATGATAGAAGAATTGGGGCTTCCATTTGTGAATGGAAGAATCCAGACCTTTCAAGAAAGTTGACCTAGAGGCGATATAGCACCGTCAAGCACCTCGGGGAAGAGGCTTGGGAAAGAAAAGAGCCTTAAAGAGCTCTATACTTGGCTCGATCCCTTCGGCCCGAAAAATGATAAATGCCACCACTATAACTCGCATGTTGTTTGGAGGGAATTATGAAGGTCACTACTCGTACTTTGCACCAATGGCTCAGATCCACCAGTAGATAGGGAATCGAAGACCTGCCTCTATCTGGTACTTGTAGACGGACAAGTAGCCCAGCGGAGGCATACACACCCAATCATTGGGCCCTAGAATGATCCTCTAGACCAAATGCGGGAAGTTATATTCACTCCGGCACTTGAGGATGGAAGCTTCGTTCATGATCGACTTGGTAGTCCAAAGCGGGTTCGAGATCGGGACTTTGATATAAAGTTTCTCCGGCCTAGCGTTGGTCACCTCATTGTCGCGGAAGGCCTGAGATAAGGGAAGGTCCTAGAGAAACTCGGACACTATGACAGTACCAAGAGGAACCCTAACACCAGGATCACGATACGAGGATGCTCATCCGCTCTCATCAGTTCATCTTACAACGTTCACAGAGTTAGACAGACTGTACTGGACCACACCACTTGAATCGTTAAGCCTGGCCCGAGTAAAGGACGATGCGTCTCTAAGGGAATGACGACGTTCAACCTGAATGACAAGGAGCCAGAGGAAGTCTGATCTGAAGAATCAGATTCCAAACCTGAGGTCGAGCCAGAAGAGGAAAAAGAAAAAGAAGATAGCGACATTGTTTAATCCGGGCAAAGAAGAAAAAATGTACAAATGACCAAGAAGATGGAGAGCTCTCAAAATTTTGCATGTGTAAAGTGAAGGAAGGGAACCCCCTTTTTATAAAAATGAAGGTGCCCATATGAAGAGTTGCGAGCCCAATAGTCACTATTGCATCAATTCATGTGCCCAGTGCCACGTGGTATCCATCCAATGATCGTACGGTGTCACTTCCCTAGTAAGCTTGGGTAAGCGCACGTTCCATGCAATCGCCAAACAGGATGGCCCTAAGCGCAACTTCCCAACCACAACTGTATTAAATTCCCCAGGCTCATAGCTCAAAGCGCCGAATATCTGTATCTAAGTTTGGATGCTCAAGACTGGGGGGCAACCGATGGAGGTAAATATGGTCATGAAACTCACATGTACATAAAGGCTCATCCCCAAGACCAAGTATGGATAATGGTCTGGGTTGAGGGCTTCGAGCACCCTCGGCTCAAATATTAACAAATTGGAAGGCCCATAATCATCTGGGAGACCGGTCCCCTCCATAACCCCCAAGTATTAACGTTGGCCGAGCTGAGGGCTCCGAACACCCTCAGCTCGGAGATATGAAAAATAGGTAACCTTAAAGTCATCTAAACTTTCCCAAGTTCAGGTACAAAGAATGTGCTAGACTGAGGTCTCCGAGTACCCTCAACTAGGACATATACAAAGGGGAAGCCTCAAACCCTCAACTTCACTAGAATCTTCAACTATGAAAGTAGTGCCTAGCTGAGGGCTCCGAGCACCCACAGGTCGGACATATGCAATATGAGGACCCTAAAGCCTTCCATGGATCCTTTAAGTCCAGGTGTCGAAGATAGGCCGAGAAAAAGGATTTGAGCACCCTCAGCTTGGATCGCCCTCTAAATGGCCCCCTATAACCACCCTAAAGATCAAAGAAGCTGAGATAAGAGGTCTGACCACCTTCATCTCGGATTTCCTGCCATATGGCTCCCTCAAGCCACCAAATTCGAGAAGATCCAAGGTGCCAAGATAAGGGTTCCGAGCTCCCTCATCTCGTAATTTCCTAAAAAATGGAGACTCTCAAAAGAAGATTGAAGCCTTTTGTCTGAGATAAAGGGTCTAAGCATCCTTAGCTCGGACTTCCTCCAAATAGGGACCCTCAAAAGAAGATTGAAGTAGCTTGGCTGAGGTGAGAGGTTCGAGTACCCTCAGCTCGGACTTCTTCTAAATTTGGACCCTCAAAAGAAGATTGAGGTCGCTTAGCTGAACAAAGGGGTCCGAGCACCTTCAACTCGAACTTCTTCTAAATAAAGACTCAAATGGAAATGAAACTACGTGTCCGAGCTGAGGGGTTCGAGCACCCTAAGCTTGGACTTCCTCCAAAGAAATCCTCTCAAATGGAATTGAAGTTGTGGCCAAGCTAAAGGTTCCGAGCACCCTCAACTATGACATATGAAAAATAGAGCCTCTCAAGTAGAATTGAAGTTGTATGGATGAGCTGAGGGGTTCAAGCACCCTTAGCTCAAACCCCTCTACACATGAAGCCTCTAGGGCCATTTTGAAGCTCCCGATGTCGTTTTGACATCTTTCCACCTCCTGATCAGGTAAAGGGGCTAAAAACGAGCCCTTAATCTCCATTTCAAGTGAGGTAGCCCATGGAATTCTAAAAATAGGACCAAAAGTCCAATACAAGTGTTTAAGACCATAATTTACAAGCTCATTGGCTATCGGTTGAATTAAGCTAATTAACCAGGCTGAGGTCCCTAAATTCATTGCGCTAATTGAGTCCTACACCCTATAAATTCCCCTTGGCATCCAATGTCTTAATGTATTTGCTTCTATTTCACTCTATAGCATATTTAGCTTTCTCTCCCTAGACACTTATTCTCACGCCGGAGGGGTCTCACCGGGCACAACACCGGTAGGCCTTTGTGCAGGTGCTCGGAGTGCATACTTGGAGCTTAGCTTGGAGATCAGAACAGAGTCTAGATAGGAATTTAGCTTGGAGTCTGAATAGGATCTCAGAGTTAAGTGAAGAGCTTGGGTTGGATTTCAAGAATCTCCAAAGCATCAGAAGTTCACCGAAATCGGAGCTTGGATTCCCCAGTGCATCACCCTCACGCCAGCAACAAACTCACACGTGTCACCTGTTCAGATCATACTGAGGGTGTTCACCAGTTTTTGACACCAACATATTTGAGTTTAATATTATTATTTAATTTTTATATTTTTCAAATTGAAAAAAAATTGAAAGGTGAGCGTCGGTTGCCTTAGACCTGGTGCTCCTTAGGGGAACACTAGCTCTAAGGGAGTCGATGCTCCTTTCCTACCAAGTAGGCCAGCCTACTCAGTTGCTTCTTCCCGTAGGAAGTTTGTAGTGCGTAGATACGTCACTACTTGCCCCAACGTCAATGATTGCACACTTTCTAACTCTCTCCCGGGTTATTAGATCGTTGCGTTATATTTAACCCTAGTCTGAATTCGGGATTACCTCTCCCAAATGTCAAACCCAATATTCTCAATATATCTTAACAAACATATAAAAGTAGAAAAATGGTAAACACAATCGAACATGGATGAAAAACCGATAACGAAACAAAAATCAAACCAGACAATATTTTTATAAACAAAATCGCTCCCTAGACAATGTATGTTTAGCTACACATGGCCATAGCCCAATATACAACAATAAACAAACTAAACAACATCAAATACCAACAAGGGATTAAGAATAAAATAGAGAAAAAAGATAAATTAGCCTTTATCCGAAGATGTGAAGGTTCCACATCCGTGATTTCCACTCTTAGCTTGATTTCTCCTCTTTAAATGGATGATCTCTCCTTGTTGGTATGCCTTAGAGATCTCAAGAGACTCCAAAAAATGTCCTAGGTCTATTAGGGAAAGAGGTGATGAAATAGGGATCCAAAATATCAAGAAAATATCCCAAAATATCAATTCTGTCTGTTATCAAACTGCTGCAGCGATGAAAGGGCAGAAGATTTCTTCCCATCTTGTAATTTGACCGCTGCAGCAGTGACATCCTTTGGTATTTGGCTGTAACGTTCTCATCTGAACTCCGATTGAGGTGATTAAAAAACCTATGGAAAGCTAAGACAAAGATCTACAGTGTTCATGGTTTGAGTTTTTCCAAAATCGAATGGCATAGTGTTCAAAATTGATCTTAAAGTTACTTCACCTGTACCGACTTTGCCTCTTTTCACCCATTTATTCAAAAACCTATAAAACAATACAAAAGCACATTAAACTAACAAAAGTGCTTGAAAACACACAAATATTTTTGAATCTAAAAGTTCTTAATTTGTTGGTAAATAAACCACTCATCAAATACCCCCAAACTCAAACGTTTGCTTGTCCTCAAGCAAAAAACACATAAACAAGAAAACAAACTATCACAACGAAGAAAAACTCAAACAAACTTAAAACAACAACATGTGAGTTTTGAATTCAACTATCGACCAAAACATTTTTCCTTCAACAACCCCCAATCATATCGAGTTCAGGAGTAAAACGTACCATGCGATGTTCTAGAATTTCGACATTCTATAATGGTAAACGTCATTCTAGATCCTTTCAAAATGTGTGGGCGAAACTCAATAATATAACTATTCAACAATCGGATTAGATTATCCACCAACGAAACTCATGACTTATACCATAACGGATTAGGATATCCAAATACCTGACTGGGTTCTATTATATACTAATGTAGGCTAAGTAGCTCAAAAAGATCAATAGGACTTGGTTCGATTTGGAACATTTGGCCAAGGGTATATTAGGAAAGTAAAACGAGTTAATATAATTAACTTAATGATACCCGAGGCACAATGCTTGGCACAATCACACTCATACTCCCATAGATAAATTTGAAACTCGGAACATATTTTTAAGAACATCGTACTCGCTTGTCAAAAGAAACAAAAATTGAACTATATTTACATATGTTTTTTTTTTTTTTAACATACCACTCCCCCAAACTTATTCGATTATTACAATTTCACGAGTGTGATTAAAACGAAAGAAAAATGACAACTGGGTACTCGAATACCGATCCAATCAAAAGTTTGCCCTAAACCTAACCGCCCACTTCAAGTAGCATACACAAATGCTAACTTGATTCACTCAAATTGTGCCTTCAGTTTAGCGATATAGGTTTGGAAAAAGTTCAATTGGCCAGTGTATTTGTTTTGTGTTTAGAATTGAAACGACAAATTGGCTTCGATAGGGTAACGAGGAATAAAAATTTTAGAAGGTAAGCTTCAAAGGCTCAAGAGAATTAAATGAATGCCTAAATCACGTCTCATGAACAACCTCGCCTAGGATTTCGCCTCGAGTTTACCCCAATCAGGTTCTAGAATCCCTTAAATTGTCATGAATTTGGCTAATGAATAATCGGTCTTAAATCAATTGAATAGTTATACATTGAGTCTACGTGCTCGTGCAAATTAGGATCCACAATTTTTTTTACCAAAACGACATGCCAAGCACATATAACGCACATGAATAGGTATTACCCTTGACCTCGAAAAACAACCAGTGGATAATTTCATCATTGGGTAATGACCTAGATGAACGCAAAACTCAGCACACAACAACAACAACAAATAAAAAACATATTCTACACTAACAAACATGTATACAATAAACTAAACAACATTTAAAACATACTAACATACTACACATCACCCCCAAACTTAAAACGGACAGTGTCCTCAACTACCCAATCATCAATCTCAACATTTGAAATAAAGCACACTGGTGAAGAAGGTTTAGAACACATACCTGGGAGGCGAGACAATCTTGCCTCCATATGAAGTTGGCGGTGATAGATCTAATTTATTTTTAAACTTGGGTTGCCTCCCAAGAAGCGCTTGATTTAAGGCCTTCAGTTTGACACAGAGAAGTACTCATCAAAGAGCGGCCTCCACCCATAGTAAGTGTCGTACAACACTACGTATGGGTCTTGATTCAAAACGCCCTCAAGACTGGCGAGATTTGGCTTTGATCGGCTAGAGCTTTCAACAAGATTCTCCATCAGCTCATGTAATTGGTGGGCATGAAAGAGCATTGCTTTTGGCGGCGAATGATAAGTGAGCCACATTGGATCCTTGTAGATGTGATCATCTTGGATCGATGGTGGCATCACAATTTGGATCTCCAATGGTAAAGAATCACAATCATCAATCCATGATTGGGTTCTCATCTCATTCTAATAATCATAGTTGAACTCTCTCAAACTCTTTCCGCTCGTTTCCTATTCCTCACGGTGGCTTTTAATGCATGTGGCTTGTGTGTCTCTCAATGCTACCGCATCTGACTTGGCCTCAATAAAGCAGATAAGCTGACTGATTTGCATCTAAAGAGACGTTATGGTCACATCAATTTTGGCATAGACCATCTCAATATTGTCGAGACGATCCACGTGCTCATTGATCCTGTCATTCGTTTCCCTCCAAAAAGTCTGAGTCTCTCCCATAAATTCAGCTAACATTTCCTCCAAAGGGAAAACTCCACATCTTGAACTGAAGTATTAATCCATGGTGTTGTGGTGGTGAAACTATCCCTCAAACTTTGGTAGCTTGTTGAATAATTCCAACAGTGAAAATCATACTCGGTCATGTCTTTCAACAATTGATAGGCTTCGTTTGCGGTTAGTTGGTCGAAAGGGGTGGTACCGTTTCCTCCTTCAACCTACATTCTGGTTGTGGCTAGTAACCCATCGAGGAAGTTTAGTAGTTGACACTCTCTCAGGAAATGATGGTTCGGAAATCAAAACAATAATTCCTTGTATTGATCCCAAGCACTATAAAATGGCTCAGAATCCCATTAAAAGAAATGCAAAAGTACCTGTTGATATAACATCTTCAAGTACCCTACAAAAAAAAACAAAAATAAAACTACAAAAAAAAAATTATAAACAAAAGAAATACCTAAATTAAAATCAAGTTATTTACTCACAATATCAACAACAATCTAAAATACAATCCCCAGTAACAGTGCCAATAACTTGGTAGCGCGAATATTGCGTCGCTTCTTTCAGCACAAGTGTACGGGTCAAGTTTTAGTACAGAGTTGGAAGGATAAGGGTTTTCATATCCACATGGATTGGTTGAGATTATCGTTGAGTACCGTAATTATCATAATCTAACTTTATCTAAGCGACATAAATTGTAGATTTTATAATAAATAATAAACTAAACTAATTAACTAATTAAACTAATTATACTATAATACTATATTGAGACGTTTAGAGGAATAAATTATCTAGGGATTAACTTCATTTACAAAAACATGTTTGGTTTCGTTTAGTTATCAATAACGATATTCGAACTATCCGACAATCTCTGTATCATAAACTCATTCACTCCCTCTTTCGAGTGTCAAGTGAATGGATATGTGACTTTGCGTTAACGTCGAAGTCCCCCTCTAGAATTTTTTAGAACACATAGTCACATGATTCTTGCCTCAACGTCACTGATTGCACACTTTCTAATTACCTCCCGGGTTATTAGATCGTCGCGTTGTGTTTAACCCTAGTCCGAATTCGGGGTTATCTCTCCCGAGTGTCAAATTCCGTATTCTCAATATATCTTAACAAGTATATAAAAGTGGAAGAACAGTAAACACAATCGAACATGGATGAAAAACTGGTAACAAAACAAATATCAAACCAAACAACATTTTTATAAACAAAATCGCTTCCTAGACAATATATGTTTAGTTACACATGGCCATAACCCAATATACAACAATGAATAAGCTAAACAACATCAAATACCAACAAAGGTTTAAGAATAAAAGAGAGAAACAAAATAGATTAGCTTTTATCCGAAGATGTGACGGTTCCACGTCTGTGATTTCCACTCTGAAATTGATTTCTCCTCTTCAAATGGATAATCTCTCCTTGTTGGTATGCCTTGGAGCTCTCAAGGGACTCCAAAAAACATTCTAGGTGTGTTGCGGAAAGAGGTGATGAAATAGGGATCCAAAATATTAAGAAAATATCCCAAAATATCAATTCTATTTCCTGTCAGACCGCTGCAGCGGTGGAAGGGCTGAAGATTTCTACCCATCCTATATTTTGACCGTTGCAGGGGTGGTTTCACTGTTGCAGCGGTGACACCTTTTGGTATTTTAGCTGTAATTTTTTCGTCTAAACTCCGATTGAGGCGATTCAAAAACTTATGGAAAGCTAAGACAGAGATATACAACTTTTATGTTTTGAGTTTTTCAAAATTGAATGGAATCATGTTTAATATTGGTCTTAAAGTTACTGCACTTGTACCGACTTTGCCTCTTTTCACCAATTTATTCAAAAACCTATAAAACAATACAAAAACACATTAAACTAACAAAAGTGATTGAAAACAAACAAATATTTAAATTTAAAAGTACTTAATTTGTGGGTAAATAAACCACTCGTCAAAAGCAATGGGACCGAACAAAAAAACGACCCCCCCACCCTACCGCCCCTTCCTCTTTCCCCTATTTAATTTCTTTCTTTCTCTTCAAATATTCTTACTCGTTCATTCTCTCTTTTACCTTCTTCATTTCTTCTTTTTATTTCTTCACTCTATTCTTCTCATTTAACCATCATCCTCAGACTCTATTCCTATCATTTCACAAAAGATCTTGGACTTTGCTCTTTTTCAACCATTTTACGAGGGTTAGTAATATTATATTTATTTTACTTAATTTTTTAATATGTATCTACTTATACTATATGTTAATATACATATAAATTGTTAGTGTTAGCTTAATTTTTTTAATTTAGAGTTTAGGGTTTAAGATTTTAAAATGTTGTTTTAAATTTGTGAAGTAGTTAAAGTGAAAATGTGTGGTTAATTTTGGTTAAATTTTATATAATTATGTTTTTATGTTAATATATATGTTTATGTGTTTTTTATATATATTGTTAGCATTAGGTTAACACAAAAATATGTTAATATACTTATGTTATATCTATTTAATATATTCTTGTAAAAAAAAAAATTAATATATATGTTTGTGTTGTGTGTGTGTATATTGTTAGGTTGACACTAATATATGTTTATGTTAATATATAATGTTATATATATATGTGTGTGTGTGCGCGCGCGTGTATTTGTTTATATGTTGTTATGTGAATTTATTTAATGTATGGTTTAGGGTTTAGGGTTAATTTGTTTAATTTGTTAATAAATATTTAATTTGATAAAATTATTTTTAAATTTATAAAATATTCATTTTAAATTATTAGTTAAAGTGAAGTATCATGTGATTTAATTTGTGGTTAATTTAGGTTATATTCTGTATAATTATGTTTTTATTTTATACGGTTATAGCTGTTAGATTTATTTGATTAGGTTTTGATTTTATAAACATGATGTTTAATTTGGTTGTAAGAATACCATTAATGCTTCTTAGTTGTGTTGAAATTTGTATATTACAAAATTGTAGAATGTTGCATTAATTTTTAAAATTAAACTTTATTAAATTATGAAATTTAAATTGGAAATTAGTTGTGTATAATTTTTCCTAAATTGAGAGAATTAATTTAATTAATTGATCGCCAAAATTGTCATAGAAAATTTTGGCATAGAATGGTAATTCAATTTTACACAGATATTATAAAGTTATCATTAACGATGACAATTAATGTTACTATTTTTTTTTTTTATAAAACATAACTATGATGAAGGAGATGATATATTTGGTTGATAGTATTATGCACTAATCAAAAAGGAATTGTATCACATAATGTGCCTCCTAATTAGGAAATAAGAACACTTAATATCGGCACGACATTGAAAGATTTTTTAGATTTGATTAGACCGAATGTAGTTTTAGATGGTGAAAATGCAAGGTTGAAGGTTCAATGTCGATACCCAATATATCAATAGCAATCGCTTTGGATGCATACGTTGTTTCCTACTGAGGATGACAACGCACTAACAATTTTCTTAAATATACTTATGCAATGTCTAGGGGTATATACAATTGAATTTTACGTCGAAAAGGAAGTGGTACCAATTGAGTATTTTGGTTCTATAATGACCAACAAATTAAGATCATTTACTCTGATGTTAATTGAAGATTGCAATTTAAACAATTTTTTAAACGCATCCCAGTTCAAAATCAGTACAATTCTTCATTTTACTAGCAAGAGCAGACTGGTTTTTTCAATCACAGTCAATCTACCAGACTGGCATTGGGCCTAGTTGAAGGTTTGAGCGAAGCTTAACTCTTGTCCTTGCAAATTCAATTGATGCATTTCGTCCGTTAGTGGCTAAGCTTGAGACGATAATGAAGGATACATCTGCGTCAGACAATTAGGTTGATTTTGGAGATTTTGACGAGAATGTTGACGACCAAATTATAAGGAACGATTCGGTGGATGATTTAAATGAGGATGAGGTGGACGTTAACGTGACAGGAAGTAGCGCTGGAGATATGATACGGGACGAGGTTAATGATGTTATTGATGATGATTTACCAATGACATACAAGATCTCAATTTTGTACATGTCTGAATATGACTGGGCAAATAATATTGAAATTAGAGAATACAAGTGCAAATCTAAGTTTAAAATATGGGATCTTGACAATCCAGAGTTTGATTTGGGGAGAATTTTTAAATATTAAGCTACCTTTCAGAATGCAATGAAGATGTATCATGTTAGAGGGAATGGTAAATTTGTGATCATTGAAATAAATCCTAAGTTGTGGGATATTCGCTGCAAAAATGATTGTCAGTGGCAATTGTGTGCCTCTTGGAAAAAAAAAAACATTATTACTTTGAGGTGACTAGATCCAAAGGAAAACATATGTATTTGTTTTTGAAGACGAATAAGGATCATCCGAACTCAAACTCGGGAGTAATTTCTTAGATCTTGTTAAATCAAATTACTATAAGTTTTTACTACATGTAATTTAAATATTTTTATTAGTTTTTTTTTAACTAATAAGGGCCATTGTCTCCAATATTGTTACAGTATGATTCCAAAATAAAGATAATTATTGGAAAACAAAATATTTGTCATAGCTACAAATTCAAGATATCTTATTATAAGGCTTGGTTGGCTAGGACAAAAGCAGTAGGAATGTTATTTGGGGATAGGGACGAATCCTATCAAAAGATGCCTCACTATGTTGTTGTCTTACAACATTTTAACCCTAGGATTATGGCTACATTTGATTAGTTTCCTAATGATACCCCTGGATCTTTCATACTAGACAAGGTTTTTTGGGCATTCAACACAACAATAGAAGAATTGAGGTATTGTCACCGGTTATCTACAATGATAGTACATTTCTAAGAAGAAAGTATAAATGTAAATTGCTTATTGTTGTATCCAACAGAGTCTTTCCGCTTGCTTTTGCATTTATGGATGAAGAGAATTATGAAAGTTGGTCTTGGTTTTTGAGGAACCTCCGCATACAAGTCATTGGCCAACTACCCGATGTTACGTTGATATTGGATCGGCATAAGGCTATACTATTTGTTGTTTGTGATTTTCTGAATAATACATCTTGGGGACCACCTGGACATCACCGATATTCTCTATGTCACATCCAAAGCAACTTCAATGAAAAAATAAAAAATAAAAAAATCCAAAATTAATAATTGAATGGCCTTGTTTAAAAAGCTGGAAGTGCCCACCAAATCGATAAATTCAATACAATCATGTAAAAGATTGTATAGTTGAAACCAAGTTTAGGGATCAATTGGAAATGATAACTACCAAGAAATGGACATTGTGCCACGATGAGGGCAGATGGTAGGGTGTACTTACTACTACTTTTGGAGAAATATTTGACAGCGTGCTTGAGGGGGCTAGAAATATTTCTATCACTGCCGCAGTTCAAATATCCTTCTATCGAACTATAAAATATTTTGATGAACGACGAGTAAAGCAGCTATAGATAATGCAAATGAAGCAAAGTATACTCACCACATTGTCGATGAATTAAGGAAGAATAAGCCAAGATGAAATATACATGAAGGTGTTAACTTCAACAGGTGAGTTTGTCTTAATTGTTTGGAATTTAAGTTGTCATTTTTTTTCCAAATTGTCGAATTCTTAATATTATAATTTCTAAGGATTAATCATAGGTTTGAAGTTAAAACTAGGTTACAAGATTCTAGGGGAAATAATCAACAAGTTGTCTTCCTTAGACCCGAACCTGGTTTTTCTTGTGGTAAATGGGTGATCTATCGCTTTCCATGCTCGCAAATGATATATGTGAGTACAACCATTGGAGAGGATCCGTTTCCACTAGTTGCTCCCATGTACACAATGGAAATCTATTCGAAAATTTGAGAGAATTGCTTAAATCCGATGCGACACTAAGATTATTGGCCACAAAGTAACTTGTCAATCATTCTTCATTTGAGTCGTCTTAGGACTATTACATGCAGAAGACCATCAACTTCTAGAATTCACAATGAAATAGGCATTTTGAGGAGGACAATGACAAACAAATGCAATTTTTGTCTCCAAATTGGGATTATTCTCAAGGATCCCTACTATAAGCCTCCTACTTCGAGTATGAAACTGAATCTAGCTATCAGATAGGTTCGCATTCCTCGCAACTTAGAAGAAATGGAAAAACAAGGAGCATGTGGGAGGCACGTTGTTCCTCAAGTAGAGGATGATGAACCCGATCATCAACCTCCATGCATGAGGAGCTAATTAGGCAGGTGCCAAATTGACCCGATTAAGAATCTAGCAAGGAAGGCGATGAAGGGAAAAATGCAGCCCACCAATGAAAACGTCGATGTAAAAGACAATGCATCCACGCGAGCGACGAAACGCACGCCACAATGAGTTGGGGTTGATCAAAAACACTTCTGGAGGAATAAAATAGTTCTTGTACATCTCATGGACCTGGTTGTCCATTAAGAGACTCGCCGTAGATCCAACCTCCTCCAACTCTGGCTCAAATGATGCCATTGGAGCACCGGTTGCGACAAGGACTGGAAGACACAGTTCTTCAGTCGATTTTGCCTCTTCTCCACGGTCATGCATGGCCGACGGGCCTACCACTTCACCACTACTAACAAAATGGGGCTTGGCTTGGAAACCCTGTGGCGGAGCTCTGCGATCAGTGTCTTGACCCTTCACAAAGGGCACTCTAGAGGATGGCCCAGCTTCACCATCACTATTGCCCCCAGAAGGACGGAACCACGAATTGGAATATCTCGACATTGCAAATGTATGGACTTGGTGTAACAAGGCTGACTCACCAAAGAAGAAAAACATGAGCAGTTATCAGGAAAAACACAATGGGAAACTTTGAAAACTTTTTCTTTTCTAAGGGATGCGAGCACGAATTCCCTTCACCTTCCGCTTAGGAAACCAAATCGACCATTCGTCCAATCAGTCATGAGGCATTTAATGGCCGACACTCTCGAAGGACAACAACTAAAACACCTGGCCAAGCTAGCGCATCAGTGGGGCACGAACCACAAAAAAACGACAAGATCAAATCCCGATAGAAATGTCCCAATATTCCCAGGATGTGAATTATTATGCATATAGGAATAAGAGCATCTGATGAGGTAAAATTCAACTGAAATTGAAAGGGCGCCACGTGTTACAAACACACGACTAAAACGAGAAGTGACTACACACTCCAAATCGGCCAACTCGACCAAGCCCCTTCTTCATATGCCGGCTAGGGTTATGCCACCCTAGGCGAGAGCATCACGTCGCTCCTACATGAAAGCAATCCAAGCAGCCTCTACCTATTACGAAAAGTGTCATTTTTCTCTCTAAGTAATGGCTCCACGATCTACACTTGTAATCATCGCCATCTCTATTGTAACGAGGCCGAGATCAGCGCAATCAGCTTAATGGACCACCAAGAATCAAGGAAGACTTTCCAAATTCCTACTTAGAACTCTCGACTGATTCTCACACCGAAGATGCAATGCCAGCAGATCTACCCATGATGCATTATTTTGCAAGAACCTTAGCTGAGGGAAAGTAAGCAAAACCAGAGGACATCCCATCCACCCGAATCTCAAAAGTGACATGTCTAGTGATCCATTTTCAGACATCATCATAACTAAAAATAAAAATTTTTTTATTAAAGAGAAGGCATTGTTTTATATAAAAATAAAATAAAAATTTAAAAACAAATATATAAAGGGTACGTTTGGTTGGGAAGATGGAAAAGAAAAAAGAAAAATTTATTTTTTCTGGTGTAGTTTGGTTTAGAAAGAAAAATGAAAAAAAGAAAAATGATTTATTTTTAATATAATTTACTATTTTACTCTCATATATTACAAAAATAAATTAAAGATTCTATTATCAAATGGATAATTGTAATTTTATTCTCTTCTTAAAAAAATTTCCCTCATTGTCTTTTATTTTCTTCCCAAATAGGTCTAGAAAAAATATTATTTTGTAAATTGTCCATTTTTCTTCTTATGGTCTTTTTCCTCCTATTTTTTTTATACCAAATATTTTTTTACTTTTTCTTTTTTTTTTTTCCTACTTTTATTCAATGGTGCATTTAGTTGAGTGGAAAAAGAGTAAAAAAAAAAAATGAAAAAAAAAATATGATAAAAAAAATTTTAAAAAAAAAATTATTTGATATAGATAAAAATAAGAGGAAAATGAAAATAAAAAAAATAAAAAAAAAAAGATGCACAATTTTCGAAGTAGTTTTTTTTTTTCTAACACAAATTTGAAAAGAAAATGAAGAAAAGTGTAAAAGAATGAAATAAATTACAATTATACTCTTAATAATATAATTTTTAATTTATTTTTGTAATATATGCGGATAAAATAATAAATTATATTAACGTGAATTATTTTCTCTGTTTTTATTTTTTTTTTAACTAATTAATAATAAGAAAAATAATTTTCTTTCTGCAATAAATAAAAAAAATATTATTTTTTTATTTTTTATCTATTTTTTTTTTTCAACCCAACCAATTCAGGTAAGAGAGTTAAAATGGGGGAATAAAATTGACCCGGTAATACATTTTCTATCCCCAAAAAATGAAAGAAGCGAGGCCGCAGGATTGACTAACACACACTAACGCCTCATAATTACGATGCTCACGTGCGACTCGCATTTGACGATTTATTATTAATCACCTCGATTCCTGTGCCTAAACACTTTTATAATCCCATCGCCCTTCTTTAATTAATTAAATAATCGCCGACTCTTGTTGTTCAACACAATCAATTCCCGCAATAGAACCATCATTAGTGGATTACCCTTTTGCTAATTTTCCTACATTTTCACCTATTATTTCTCCCTTTTTTTTCCTGTCTCTCAATTTACATATTTATACCCCACTCGAATTTGCTTGCTTATTTTAAAAGTGAAAAACACTTCTAAAAATGCCTTCGTATAGTTATTTAAAATAACAAATACATATTAAAATATAGGAAAAATTATTGAACTAAATTATCGATTAATACTGATTGTTTGTGATTAAATTAATTAATCTTATTGATTAATCTTAATTTCAAAAGAGACATAAAATTAATGACCAAAATACCCCCGAAAAATTTGCGGAATTTAATAGTTTTCCTTCTTAAATGATATTAACAAAAAAAATCCTGAAATAACAAGTGTGTCCTAGTCAACGAATGCTATATTCAACATCCAAATAAAGACGAGAATTATGATTGTGTCTCATGTCCCCCTGCCGGTGGGGAATCTGCCGGTGGGGAATCCGCTCCCGGGTCGTCACTCTACTGCGTCTGTCCCGTCCTCTATATTCAACATCTAAATAAAGACAAGAATTATGATTGTGTGCTTCGCGAAAGACATATACTTTACATTATAAGCATTTCATATTATACATATTTATTATAAATTTTATTAGTTTTCTTTAAAAAAAAGAAAAAGAAAAAGAAAAAGAAAAAGAAGCACACATTAATTAAAAATTTCAGAAACCACCATTTTATTTATTAAAGTTTCAGCTTTTATTTGACAATATTATAATTAATTTTCAGTTTTTGTTTTTATGTTTATTTTCAATTATTGTATTTATTATTATTCTTGCAACTTCTATAATTTTTAACACTATATAAAGGTGTTGCCTACTCTTGGAGAGTTATAGAAAAGTATCCTAAAAGTTCTCTGACCTACTAGTATATCAATATATTATATTCAAGGGTAATTCGATAAAGACGGTTCATTAGTCTTCCGGTAGACGTAAACCCCAAGAGGACGTGCTTATGAGAAATGGTGTTAGCTTAGAGTAGCCATTGTCGTCAAAACCTTCATGTAAGGAGGTAATCGTTACTTTAGGCCAACGATCATTCGTGTTTCCTTAAACTCACAGGCCAGTTATTTATTCTTACTTATTCTATTGTTTATATTTTTGGAGAAGTTTATTATTTATATTCTAGTGATAGTTTTCATATAATATTAATAACAATCTAAAGTAACGACTATTTGTTATATTTTAGAAACTTGACCGTTTTAATGTAAAACAGTTTCAAAATTTGTTATTTAAAAAATAAAAGTGTTGTTTATATTTTTATGTATGTATTTATATTGCAATTTTTTTTCTTTTATCTCTTTAATTTTAAATAACAAAATTGATAAGATTTATAATTATATAAATTAAGAATAAAATAATTTATTATTTTTTTAATGTGCAAATTAAGTTATTATCTATATCAATATTGCAAAACAATTATGTGTTTTTACTAAATTATTTATTAAAAAAATGTGCATTTTGTTTAATACTTTATAATTTGTTTAAATCGTTTATTTATTATCATTATTCATAGTTCTTACTATCTTTGTGTTTAATCATCATAGAGTAATAATTCAATTTCTCTATAGCCTTTTGCATCTATATCATTGTCATGGCTCGTTCCGATAAAGTCGATAGTGTTAAACCAGAAACATTTAGTAGCCAATACTTTCGTAGATGGCAAAACCAACTTCACTATCGGCTTACTGTACTAGGTTTAATATCAACCATAGATGATTCACCTTCTACTCAAAAAGTATCTTCTTCTTATTGGCTTATTGCACCTGAAAAAATCAATTACCATTGTCTTCATAAAATCCTAAATGTTTTGTCTGATCATCTTTATGATGTTTATCAAAATTCAACATCTTCTGCTAAAGAACCCTTGAAAATTTTAGAAGCTGAATATAGTATTGATGATATTGGAATTAAGAGATTTGATATCTCTACATTCAATAATTATAAAATGTTGGACAACGAGTCAATAGGAGACCAAATTCACATGTTTAAAGACTATTTAAGCGGAGTGGAAAAGAATTGTGATGTTCTTAGTGAAGACTTTAAGGTTTGACGCCTTTGAGATAAATTACCACCTTCTTGGTCCGACTTTGCCAAAACTCTTAGGCATAAGAAAGGTGAATTGAATTTGTCTGTAACCATCAACTCTATCAAGGTTGAGGAAAAACATCGTGTCTCAACTTCTAAACATCAACATGAGAGACTTTCTCATATCAACTTGGTAGAAAATGACAAGAATAACAAAGCTCAAAATTTCAACAATAAGAACAATTTTCACCCTAGGTGTAACAATTTTAAGCCTAATAGATCCTTCAATTGCTCAAGTCAACAAACAAACCCCCTTAATCCTTCTAATAGATCAAAAGGCTTAGAGAAAGAGAAAATGCATTGTTTTGTTTGTGGTCGGTCAACCGTGAGGCATGAGATTGCTTCTATAAGAAGACTGAACCTTACAAGCCTCAACTCAAACAAAATAATAATCAATGTGGTCCAAAAGCTCAAGTCAATATGTTTGTAGATCATGCAAATCTTAGGTGGCGGTTGGTAAGCATTTCTATTTCCATTCCAGCAGTGGAATGAGATGGGAATTTTGTTTCCTTCTTGGGAGTAGAATCGCGTTTGGTAATGATAATTTTTTTTTTCATTTTGGGAATAGAATCGCGTTTGGTAACGATTTTATCCTAAAACCAATTTTTTTTTTTTTGAGATTTTTTTTTTTTTTTGTTTTGGTTGCACCGTGGCGGTGGCGGCTGACCGGCGGGTGGGTGACAATGGCGAATGGCCGGTAGCTGACGGTGGCCAGCAGGCAGCGCCAGAAGTTATCTGAAGGTGGCCGGCAGCGGCCGACTGAAGGTAACCGGCGACGGCGGCTGACCGGCGGGTGGGTGACAATGGCGGATGGTCGGTAGCTGACGGTGGCCAGCAGGCAGTGCCAGAAGTTGTCGGAAGGTGGCCGGCAGCGGCCGACTGAAGGTAACCGGCGACGATCGCCGGCACACGACGGTCAACCGACGGATGAATAGTGACAGTGTTTTGGGAATGGAATGGAAATAATGAGAAACAATTTTTTTTTTGTTTCTCATTTCTTAAGAAAAAACAATGGGCACAATTCTCAAAATAAAATTGAATGGGAACGAGAATAAAAATTACCAAATGCTATTCCAAAATAAAATTCTCAAAAATCTAGGAATGCAATGAGAATTTTTGGAATGGAAACGGTTACCAAACGGGGCCTTAGCGAACCTTATTTTAGGTATGATATTTCTAGAATCAATTTTACTCGTTAGAATAAAGATTGGTGGTTAGATTCTAGAGTTAAAATACATGTTTGTTTTTATCGTGATTTTTTCAGAAATTATCAGAAATCAAGTGGAGGAAATATAACTCTAGGAAATATTTTTATCGGACAAGTATATGGTATAGGAGATATTAGCTTGAAGATGACATCTTGTAAGACTCTAAGTCTAACCGGAGTGCGACATGTTCCCGATATGAGAAGAAATTTAATTAGTGTGTCAACCTTAGTCAAGCAAGGTTATAAATTGTTATGGAGTCCAATAAGGTTGTTATAACCAAGAATAATATTTTTATTGCGAAAGGTTATGTGTCTGAAGGTTTATTTAAATTAAATGTATTTTTCGAGGATAATAAAAGTTGTCAAGTTTTGAATGTTGAGACTTCTAACATATGACATAGTAGGATTAGGTCATATAAGTCTGAAAAAGGTTATGAGATTGATGGATCTTGATCTTATTCCTAAATCTTATGTGGAGTATAAACACAAATGTGAAGTATGTGTTCAAGCAAAACAACCTAGAAAACCTTTTAGAAGTGTTAATAGGAATGCACAATTCTTAGAGCTTATACATAGTGAAGTATGTGATTCAAATAGACCACCAACTAGAGTTGGGAATAAATATTTTCTAATGTTTATTGATGATTGTTCGAGATTTTGTTATATTTATCTTTTGAAGACTAAAGACGAGGTGTTCAATAAGTTTATAATACATAAGAAAATAGTACAAAATCAACTTGATCGGAAGATTAAAAAACTTAGGTCTGATAGAGGGGGTGAGTATACTTTGGGAGATATTAAGACTTTTTGTGAAAAGTGTGGTATCATACATGAATTTACTCCATCATATTCACCTCAATAAAATGGAATTATAGAAAGGAAAAATAGAACTTTGATATATATGGTGAATTCAATGTTGATAAGTTCAGGTTTACCCGAAAATTTATGGGAAGGGGCTGTAGTTATTGTATGTTTCATATTAAATAGCATTACAACAAAAGATAATGAAAAGACACCATATGAAATTTTAAAAATAGAAATCCTAATATGAGAATCTTAAAAGTGTGGGGTGTTTAGCAAAGGTGGCTATACAACTATACCTAAACCAAAAAGAAAGAAAATAGGACCTAAGACAATAGACACTATTTTCTTAGGTTATGCATAAGACAGCACTACAAATAGATTTTTAGTTATAGAATCTCAAATTAGTAGTATCTCCATAAATTCGATAGTTAAATCAAGAGATACAACTTTCTTTGAAGATATATTTCCTTACAAAACTAGAATTCCTAACTAGTTAGTAAATTTGAGTTCTACACTAACTCATGACAAACCTTGTACTAGCTATAGCCTTCTTGCAGAGACAGAATTAGATTTTTTCCGTAGAACCAAGACGAAGTAAGAGACATAGAATTGAAAAGAATTTTGAGGAAGATTTCTATGCTTACTTAGTAGAAGAAGATCCGAAAACTTACAAGGAAGTGTTATCTTCTATAGATGCACCTTTTTTTTTTAAAGAGATAATAAATAATGAGATTGAATCAATCATGAAAAATATTACTTTGGAGTTAGTAGATTTGCCTCCAAGAAACAAAGTTATAGGTTGTAAGTGGATTTTTAGGAAGAATTTAAAACCTGATAGAAGTATAGATCAGTATAAGGCTAGATTGGTAGCAAAAGGATTTAAACAAAAGAAAGGGATTGACTATTTTGATACTTATTCTCCTATAAATAGTATTACAACTGTTAGGATCCTTATAGCTCTAGCTTTTGTTCATAACTTAGCGACACATCAAATGAATGTAAAGACTGCTTTTCTAAATGGGGATTTAGAAGAGGAAGTTTATGTGGATCAACTTGAGGGCTTTATTGTTAAGGGTCAAGAACATAAGTTTTGTAAGCTAGTAAAATATTTAAGTGATCTCAAGCAAGCCCCTAAGCAATGGCATGAAAAATTTGATAAGGTGATTTTAGAATATGGCTTCAGAATTAATGGGGTCTTGACAAGTGTCTATATTACAAAGAAAATAATGGGGGTATTGTTATTTTATGACTTTATGTAGATGATATACTTATTTTTGGAACTAATCTCAAGATTGTAGAGGATGTCAGGTTATACCTATCTAAGAATTTTGACATAAAAGATTTGGGAGAAGCGTATGTGATTCTAGGAATAAAATTAGAGAAAACCTCTAGCGGTATAACCCTTGATCAGTCAATTACTGTAGAGAAAATGTTGAAGAAATTTGAGTATTTTGATGTAAAACCTATTAGCACACCTTATGATTCTAGTGTACATCTGAAAAAGAACAAAGGTTAACCAATATCTCAATTGAAGTATTCCCAGGTGATCAGATCACTTTTATATCTATCTAATAAGTCTAGACCTGATATATCTTATGATGTTGGAAGATTGAGTAGATATACTCACAACCCTAATTTCCAATCATCTCTCTCTCTATTCTAATTTCTTTAAGATCGCAGTTTCGATATATCTCTCAAATTTTCGATCTTCTATTTGTGTTCTGATTTTTCACATATCGCAGCTTTGATCTCTCGCACAGTATACCAATCTTCTCTCTCTGTTCTAATTTCTCTCAGATCGCAATCAATTTCTCCCAGATTGCAAATTCCAATCTGCGAGTCAATCTTACCCTCACATGAGATTTCTCTTTGCCGATCTACGAGTTGACCCAATTGATTGAAATTGATTACATATAATTTGGAATGAAAAATGACCAGTTATGAGATGCGATTTTAATGTAGTTAATCTATATAATAAGTAAGGACACCCATAAAAAGGATCTTTGGATCAAAAGACAAAGAAACTTATATTTTAGACCGTTGGATCATATCAATTTATATAAAAAAAAAATAACTTTAATTAGCGTTTTCCTATCTCTTTTAGCCGCAATGGAGTATCTACCTAACCCAAATCACCGATATCTTTCTCACAAGGTCTTAATTTTCGCAGCTTCGATCTCTTGCACAAATCTCCGATCTTCTCCCTTTATTTTAATTTCTTGCAGATTATAGTTTCTATTTGTTACTCAAATCTATGAAATTCTCTCTTTTCTATGATTTGTCACAGATCACAAGCTCTTAGCTTCAATCTCTCGTACAGTACATTGATCTTCTTTCTTTATTCTAATTTCTCTCAGATCGCAAATCGTAAATCACAAATCGATTCCTCACAAATCACATATTGGAATATGCGAGTCAGTTTCACCCTCACCTGCAATTTCTCTATGTCGATCTGCGAGTTGATCTAACTGATTGGAATTGATTACGTATAATTTGAATTGAAAAATGACTAGTTGTGATATGCGATTTTATTATAGTTAATTAAATTGATTGTCTTTTGTTATGATTTTGCTGTCTCAACAATTATTTATTGTGTTGTGCAAGTTCAACTTCAATACATTTGGATTTGATTAATATTATTTTAGGAAAAACAAACTTGAAGTTGTGTGTGCGATTTTGTTCTTTGTTCTTTCTTCTTAGGTTGTGAGAAATCAATGTTTGGGGTGACTGATATAACTCTAATATTCAATTTATGCACAATTAATTTTTTTTCATTTTTTGTTCCTGCAAGTAGATGAAGAGTTGAAAATAGATATTATTAGTGTTGCATGTATTTTCGATTATGTACTTTATGTTTTTTTTTTTTTTTTTTTGTTATTTATGCTAGTATAAAGAATGGAATGGATTGTTTTTATCATTTTTTTTTCCAATCAAATAAATTTAATTATGTTGTTGAAGTAAGTGATTTACTACAACGATTTTCTTCGATTGTAGTTTTTTTTTTAATGATTTTATAATTTCTCCTATTTGTCGTACTTGAAAATATACAAGGTTATGCAATTTTAAATATAACGATATGGATATAGTTATTTAAAATAGTAAAATTTGAAATTGTTGTTGATATTTCGTTGATAACTATTAAATTTGTTCAATTTTTATTTTCCTCAATGAGCTCAATTAGTGTATAAATTTCAACTTGATGGTATGGTTCATAGAAATTTTGTGTATTTTACAATTTGTTCAATTTAAAATAGCGCTTTTAGGCATGGGTAAAAGATAGTATATATATATTTTTTAAGGGTCGTTTACCCACCGATCATCTTTTAATATCAAAACTACTACATGAACCCAAAGAATTTTCAATGCAACCAACGATCCTTTTAAAATATATAGTCTAATTTGCCCTTATTATAGTGCCGAGTTTCCATTCTCAATCAATCAACATTTTTGTTTATACCCATACCTTAATTTGCAGAGCAGTTACCATATGTGTTTAAAAAAAAAATAGCACTTCTAAATCATCAATGTTTGTCCCAAATATATTCACAATTTTCACCATCAAATTATATAGGAATGGTCTTTGTTTGATTGCCTTTAAAATGAGATGTCAATTCTTTTTTTGGAGCATTAGATAGAAATTCATGTTATATTCAACATGATATGCATTACAGGAGAAAAAAATAAAAATAAAAATAAAAAGACATTGTTACATTTGTGTGTTAGTTTACAAATAATATGAACTACTTGTAAAATTAGGGTGTATGTTTTTTGCGAAATACACAATCATAACTCTCGTATTTTATTTGGATGTTGAATATAATATGCCCTATTTTGTAAGCCTTCAATATAAATCCATGTTATATTCAATATCATATGCGTTACAAGTCGAAAAAATACATTATTACATTTGTGTGTTATTAATACTATTATTAATATTATATGATTATTACAATAATTTAAATAAATATGAAAACTATCACTAGAATATAAATAATAAACTTTTCCAAAAATATAAATAATAAAACAAGTAAGAAAAAATAATTGGCCTGTGAGTTCAAGGAAGGACGAATGATCGTTGACCTAAAGTAATGATTACTTCCCTACGTGAAGGTTTTGATAATAATGGCTACTCCAAGATACAATTGTTGCTCACAAGCACGTCTCACGGGGTTTACGTCCACTGGAAGACTAATGAATCGTCTTTATCGAATCGCTCTTGAATATAATATAGTGATATACTAGTAGGTGTGAGAACTTTTAGGATACTTTTTTATATCTCTCAAAGAGTAGACAACCCCTTTATATAGTGTAAAAAATTATAAGAGTTACAATAATAATAATAATAATAATAATAATAATATAGTAATGATTACTTCCCTACGTGAAGGTTTTGATAGCAATGGCTACTCCAAGATACAATTGTTGCTCACAAGCACGTCTCACGAGGTTCACGTCCATTGGAAGACTAATGAATCATCTTTATCGAATTGCTCTTGAATATAATATAGTGATATACTAGTAGGTGGGAGAACTTTTATGATACTTTTTTATATCTCTCAAAGAGTAGACAACTCCTTTATATAGTGTAAAAAATTATAGGAGTTACAATAATAATAATAATAATAATAATAATAATAATAATAATAATAATAATAATAATAATAAACACAAAAAATTGAAAAATAATAATAAAAATTGAAATTTTAATAAATAAAATGGAGGTTTTGAAATTTTTAATTAATGTTTTTTTTTAAAAAAGAAAACTACTAAATTTATAATAATCCCCCACAAATTTCAAAACTGTTATTCAACATATATAGAAAATATGGGCAACTTATATTGTGCAATAGCTAAAGGTGTCTTCAGGACTTGAACCTCACTTAGTGTTAATAGTTTTCCCTTGGAACAATCATAGTGAATTATGTTTTGAACTAAACCTTTTTAAGTCAAACTGAAACCAAACCCTTATAATCTCGATTCTTTTCACAGATTCAGAATCAATCTTTACAACTCTAATTCTTTTTACAGGTTAAGAATCAACCTACTACTATTGCAATTATCCTTTTTGCAGTCTTAGAAAGAACCTTTACAAACACACTAATTCAATTATAGAAAGTATGAAAACCTAATATTTTCAAAGGATAAAGATTAACATAATCTTTTGCAGGCCAAAAATCAAACCCTAATATTTTTCTGAGACTAAAGATTGAAACCTAACTACCCTGATTCGACACCAACTCAAAAGTTTCTAATCCACTCAAATTCGCTAATTCAAAAAAATCAACAAGTTTCTTCTCATAAGGAGTTTTTACCACCTCAATAAAATTATACTTAATTAATGTTCTGAATATTAATACGTGATAGATTTAATATGAGGTATAAATCTGATTTAAAATAATTAACATACAAATATCATACAATCGAATTTCTCAAATAAAAATCGTTTTAAAAGATTTTCACATAATTAAGTTCAATTTCTCTCAAATATTCAAAACACATTTATTTACTTTTAAAACTCAACATAGTTAATAGCTGAATTCAAGGAGTTGTAAGATAACATGATAAACATTAATTGTTATTTGTTGAAACAAACAAACATCAACATTAATTTTATTTTAAAAAATTCAAAAGTGTTACTATATTATTTCATTAAAAATTATGAAAAAATTATCGACTAATCCTAAATTAAGTATCAAATTATCAATTAATGTCAATTAGTCTAAAATGAACCAAATACTCACGTTTTACAAATTGTATTAACATTTTAGTCTCAATTTCAAAAAACACAGAAATTGGCATCACTAATTTGCCCTTGCTTGATTCACGGGATCGAAATTTTTCATATTTGATAGTTTTCACATAAATGATAATTGAAATCTTCCATATTTAACATGATTTTATACATTATTAAAACACAGTTAAATATTATATTCAACATTCAAATCACCTTTATCAGTAAGGCATATTACGTGTTGAACGCATATATTTTGTACTAGTTATCAATATTAATTGATATTATTTCTATCAGAATATATATTATATTCAACACGCATGGGGATATACAAATTGTAGCGATACTACTTATAACATTAATATCAGAGTTAATTACCGAATGTTAAATTCAACATTCGTTCTCGTACAAACTACAAAGATGTTATATGTAACATTCATATGAAATATATTTTACAACTCCAAAAAATGATTTATATCTCATTTTAAAGAGGATGATTTCATGATGATTATTGTGGAAAAAAAATTAGTTTTTCAACAATAGATTTGTGATAAAATTCGAATGTTTCATTTTCAACTATTTGATCAAAAAATTTCATATTTGTTCCGCGTGTATAGGAGTCATTATAAACTGAAATGTAATTCCAGATATATTAGGAAGTTACTGTATTATTAAATAGGAGTATTTTAGTCTACAGTTTGGTAAAAGTAGTGATCGGTGCAAAGAAAAACAAGTGGATTGAAATTGTAGGCTCTATTTGGTAACCGCTTCCATCCCAGAAATTCTCATCCCATTCCCAGATTTTTGGGATTTTTATTTGAGAATAGCGTTTGGTAATTTTTGTTCTCGTTCCCATTACATTCCCATTTGAGAATTGTACCCATTTTTTTTCTTAAGAAATGAGAAATAAAAAAAAGTTATTTTTCATTATTCTCATCCTATTCTCAAAACCACTGCCACTGTTCATCCACCGGCCGACCGCCGTCGCCGATTACCTCCGGCATCGCCATCCGGCCACCGTCCGGCCACTGCTGTCGCCGGCCACCGTCCGGCAACTTCTAGCGCCGCCGCTGTCAGCCCATCGTCACCCATCCGCAGGTCACCGTCCGGCCACCTCTGTCGTCCGGCCAAAACAAAAAAAAAAATCTCAAAAAAAAAAAAAAAAATGGTTGTAGGATAAAATTGTTACCAAATGCGATTTTGTTTCCAAAAAAAAAAAAATTATCGTTACCAAATATGATTCTACTCTAAAAAAGAAAATAAAATTCTTATTTCATTTCATTCTACTCGGGTGGAAACAGAAACAGTTACCAAACGCCACCGTAGTTTCCATCCTCAAAAGAAGTGCGCTCTATTATTTTGTTAAAATTTATTAGCCATCATTAACTAAATATTTATTAACATTAATTTACCTAAATAACCACTCGAACTCATTTATTATATATAGCAATAAATTTACACACATCTCGATATTAATACGGTACAAAGTCCAATATTTAACTATAGATCCCAACATTTTTAGTAAAAACCTTAATTAGACCCTAATAAAATATAGATAATTATAATAATGATAATCACAAATCACAACCACACTTTTTTTCCCTCCTTATCCCCAATCAATCAATGACAAAGATATAATCCTGTCTTTCTTTATGTTAATTTCCGCAATTAATTCCTAACCATTACCTTTATAAAAATCCCTTCTCCACCTTTCTCTTCTTCCCATTCCACCCCCCCCCCCCCCCCCCCCCCCCCTCTCTCTCTCTAAAATTAAATGCATCGGAGCAGCATCGCCGCCTGAAAATTCTGACGAAAGGCACCGTCTAGCTCTAGCCTTTTTCCATACCGATAGTACGCTTTCTGCTGCTGCTGCACAGGCGAAAGTGAATATACGTACTTTTGCTTTTTTCATCGGCGACAGTCAACAGAGTTATGGACCCCCGAATTGTAGGATGGTAGAGTGAGTACGCGTCACCAAACAGCGGAACCAGAAATTTTGAAGGAAAAACGAACGGATTTGTTTCAAGAAAAAAACAAATATGTTCGAGACGGTGAAATACCTGATCGGCTCCGTCGGTCGGAGCGGTTACGGCTCCAAGTCCACCGCCGAACAAGTCACGGAGAGTTCCCCCGATCTCCGCTCAGTCACCGCTATCATAACCGGTACGGTCAATTTTTTCCGTTAAAAATCGGTTGTGGTTATGAGTTGTTTGGTTACAGAGATTTTTGACAGGTTGTGGTTACAGGTGCGACGTCGGGGATCGGGGAAGAGACGGCTCGTGTGTTGGCGAAGCGAGGCGCGAGGCTGATTCTTCCGGCTAGGAACCTGAAAGCGGCGGAAGACGCCAAGGCTCGAATCGTGTCGGAGGTTCCTGATTCGGAGATCGTCGTCATGGCGCTCGATCTCAGCTCTCTCAAGTCCGTTCGAAATTTCGTTAGGGAGTTTGAATATCTCAATTTCCCTCTCAATCTGCTCATGTAATTCCATAATTTTAACAGAATTCTTTCTCCCTCTTCTCTCTCTCTCACGCGCAAACACATACACACACACACATACGCACGCACGCACACAACCATGTATAAATTCTTTCTTATAATTCTCCACTCCACACTAATATCAGAAACAACGCCGGAAAGTTCTCTCATGAACACGCCATTTCCGAAGATGGAATCGAGATGACCTTTGCTACAAATTATCTAGGTAAAATTACGATTCTCGAAAACTACTACCCTTTCGTGTATATATCGATCGGTTACGGCTAACCGGCGTAGAGTTTGTCGTTTTTGAAAATCAGGTCATTTTTTGTTGACGAATCTGTTGCTGAAGAACATGATCGAGACAGCGAAGACAACCGGTATCCAAGGACGGATCGTGAACGTGTCGTCGAGCATCCACGGCTGGTTTTCCGGCGATCCGATTCACTATCTCGGACTCATAACTCGGAACAAAAGGTGAGTAATCACATCGCATTCAAAACTTCGTAAAAATCGAGAAGAAGATTTCAACAGCAATCGTTACTGAATCACTGATTATGAATTAAATGGAGAGAGAGAGAGAGAGAGAGACAGAGAGAGAGAGTTTGACCCGGTTCTGAAACATTTTGTCACGGTGATCGATCTGCAGCCTTTACGATGCGACACGTGCGTACGCTCTATCGAAGCTCGCCAACGTCTTGCACACCAAGGAGCTCGCTCACAGACTCAAGGTGAGATTATGCAATTTTTATTTTCCAATATATATAAATAAATTAATTAAATAACAGAATTAAAAAGCGATTTTTGTTGTTTTCTTCATTTTTTTCCTGATTAATTTATATTTTATATAAATTTATTTATTTTTGTAGCAAATGGATGCAAATGTGACCGTGAATTGTGTTCATCCGGGGATTGTCAGAACTCGACTCACCAGAGACCGCGAAGGCCTAATTACAGGTCAATTATTATTATTATTATTATAATAATAATTATTATTATTAATAGGTATATGATAATTATATGATTGAATCCGAGCGAATATTAATTACATATAATTAAAATTACTTATAAGTTGATAATTACAAATTACATGTAACTATTGCATGTAGTTGTGATACATGCAATTATATTACATCTATTTGTGTAATATTTGTTATATTTAATAAATATTTACGCACATTCAGTACTGCTATTGGGTGCACGAACTTGTAATAGGGTTTTTTTTTTTTTTTTTTTTACGCAAGACTAAAACACAAGTGGTAATTGGGTAAAAAAAAATTTTAAAATTAAGGGTTAAATGGCCCATAACCGAAGCATCCTAACTAATAAATATAACTCAGAACATAAAAAATATGGGCTAAATCGCACTTTTATCCCCTGAGGTTTTAGTATGGCTTGAGATGTTTTGAATTTTGCAATATACTCCCTGTACTTTGACTTTTGTTTCCGATCAGTCCAATTGAAATTACCATGTATGATCATTGTCTCAACAATTAAAATGGTCGGAATCTGACAATTAGACTGATTAGTCACAAAATCAAACTATAGATGGTACAATGCAATATTTAAATATCAGGGTCAATTTGAAAATGCACTCAAACTTGAAAGGTTCAAAGTGTGATTTAGCTGAAAAGATTAAATTATTTTTATTTTATTTTTGTTTGGAATTTAAATTTTGCAGATCTGGTGTTCTTTTTGGCTTCAAAACTCTTAAAAACTGTCGCTCAGGTATTTTTATTTACATTTTAGTATTTTCTATAAGCGAGTTCCTCATTTATTTTTGGTTTTTCTTAAACTAGTAAAAGTACCAAATTTGACCGTTAATTCTGGATTTTGATATTATTATTCATTTGTTTATGGTAACTTATATCGAAAATGGGCAAGAATAATATATCATAAAGAGCTATTTAATTTGCATGGAAGAAGTTTACAAAAAAAATTAGTTTTGACAGTGATGTGCTGATATTATTAGGTGAAGCATTAGTAAAATGAATCTCTTTTTTTTTTTTTTGGGGGGGTGGGGTGGTGTGGGGTGGGGGGGGTGGGGTGTGAATTAGTCATCGTTTATCATGAACTTGAATTTGATTTTTATTTTTTTTACAGGCTGCTGCAACTACTTGCTATGTGGCGACTCATCCGAGGCTCATAAACACCACCGGAAAATACTTCTCCGACTGCAACGAATTGTCCACGTCGAAAATGGGGTCCAACCCGACTGAAGCCGCGAGACTATGGTCCGCCTCCGAAATCATGGTTTCCACCGACTCCAAAACGGTTTTCGATCCATTCAACAGCCTAGATTGAAAGTACCCAACCCAAAAATAAATAAAAAAATTAGAAGAATATAATTAAAAAAAAAAAAAAGAGTATATATTACTACTAGAAAGAAGCTTCCAAATGCCAAAAAAGAAAAAAAAAATAGTCAATCAGTATTCTCCTCTGAATGGTGGCTGTGTTTTTGTTCACAAAAAATTTAGAAAGTTTAAAAAAAAAAAAAGGGTTATGAAGGTGGAAATTGGAGAGAGGTGGAGGAAGAATTTTAATTTAAGTAATGTATACGTAGAAGGTGGTGTATACAGCTCTAGAATATAATGTTTACTGTATTTATTCAATAATAGTTATATATATATATATATATATATATATAGAGAGAGAGAGAGAGAGAGAGAGAGAGAGAGAGAGTTGTATGTATGATAGTTGCATGGGTTCGTGGGCTGTTAGGTGGTTTCCCATCCCTGTAAAGAAAATTGTAATGTTTATTTATTTTTTATTTTTATTTTTTTGGGTTGGCAGTGTTCAAGTATTTTATTTGATGGATTAGTACTAAATATTATTATTTATAATATAATAATAGTAAAAAAAAGAGAGGACGAAATGAATGGAGAGATTAGATTTCTGGTACTCATTTAAAATTTAAATAAATGGTCTTGTAAGTTGTTAGGAATCCAATTCCTTGTATTAATATGAAACATTAATTATTATTTTTTTATTATTAAGGATATGCTATTGACACTCCAAAAACTCTTTCTGCAGCTTGATATTTATGTGAGAGAGGGTGAATAGTGAATGCCAAATACAAAAAACGAGTATTAGTTTTTAATTACTTGCGATTACCAGAAACAGGAAGGATAACGAAAAATAGGGATTTTGATCATTTCTCCCTCTAAACTTTGTCAAAAATCTAAGCCATATATCACCTTAAATTTGAATATTCTTAATCACTACAATTACCTAAGTCATTACAACTTTAGATGGAAAACAGTTATCTACAATACACTTGAGACTTATCACTCAAATACACATAAATATATATATATATATAAAAAGAGAGAGAGATTTGTAGAATATTTGTAAGGGGCAAAGGAAGAGGTGGACTAAAGTGAAATAATTGTAGAACTTCACAGTATTTTGTGTTCAAATTACAACTACGAGGACCAAAGTAAAATAGTGATCAAATTTTAGGAGTGCAATATGTCGTGAAATAGAAGTTTGGAATTTGCAATAAGACTCAAATTTAATAGGAATAATTGGAGTTAACACCATTTTTCATGTTGGGTATTCCAAAAAAATATCCTTATTTAAAAAAATAAAAATTACACTTTTTTCTCAAATCCTATATGTCTCTCTCTCTATTGTGCAACACTATCAAAGTCGCCAGTACAACAACGCCACCAAATCAGCCACCATCGCGATGATGCCACGACTAAACTAGCTACAACCACCACCACCACCACCACAGGCTCCTCTTCACGTTGTGATGTCCTGATAAAAAACAACCCCTATGACAGAAGGCCTCTCTCTCTCTCTCTCTCTCCATTTTACATCCGAAAAATTCTTGATATATATTTTTGTTGCAAATTTTGACTGAAAGAAATAGGAACGAATTTGAAATTTCTAAAAATTTGTTGCAGATTTGTGAACTTAATATTGTTTTGATTTCGTTTGACATCTCTCTCAGCTTTTCAGATTTGAAAATTTTAAGTTTAGTTTTTTTTTTTTTTTTTTTTTTTTTCATTTGCCAATTCTAAACCTGGTTTATTTTGTGACTTTTGCAGTGGTGGCGGTGGTGTTTGGTGTTGATAATGATAGTTAATGTTTGTTATGATCGTCGACAATGATTGTGATATTTGCTGTTGTAGTGGTGGTGGTAGACAATGGTACAAATAGTGGTATTTTTTCTGTTGTGGAGGTGTCGTTTGGTGTTGGTAGTAAATGTTTGATGTGTTGGTTGGTGGCGATTGCGGCGGTTGTGAATATTTGTTGTTGCAGTGAATGCTTGCTATGACAGTAGTGATGGTGGTAGGCAATAGTTGCAGCAATGGTGATTTTTGCTATTGTGGCAATGGTGTTAGGTGATGGTAGTGAATATTTGTTAGATTGGTCAACGATGATTATGGTGATGGTGAATATTTGCACAAATAAATTAAAGGCAATTTTATTATATATTTATTAAATAAATTTTTGGTTAAAAAAAAGGGATGTGAAAATCTTTACTTGAATCAAAATATTAGATATATTTTACTTTATAACTTTATGCGGTTAAAATAATAACTTATATTTTCCATCCATAATTATTAAATAAAAAAAACAAAAAACAAATTACGCTTAAACTTACCATCCCTTACACTAAATTACAACGAGAGGAAACTAATATCTTTTGATTAAACGTTGATAGAGTTTACATTCATGTTTCTTTCATTTCTATTTTCTATTTTTCTTACCAAATGGACCATAAGCAACCTTGGCGCTGCTGGATTTTTTTCATTTTTTTATTTTTCAAATTTTACGATAATTCAATTATTAATATAAAGTCAATATTTTGTTCATTCGGTTTATGAAATTCTTATTCTTATTCTCTTGATTTCTGACAGAAGGCAATTAATATTCAATAAAAATATAATTTATTTTGAAAATAGTATTTTTATCATTTTTCGGGAACAATCAACCCTATTAAAACCACTAGGAATAAAAAAAAATTCCTCTAACCAATTTAAATTTAATTGTATCTAAAAAAATATTTAGTGATTTAATATTATTGTTAGATTCCCATTGTACATCGATTACATGAGAGTGTTTAAACTACTATATAAATCATAAATCAAATGAGTTATTTCACTTGATACCATATGGTTTTAAGTTGGGATATCCTAACGTGATATCATATCCAAAATTACGAGACTTCATCTCTCTTATCTCGTAGTCAAATCATTCGTACAAGATAAGAATTGCAAATTCCTCGTCATTTTCTCATAATAAATTTTTTTGGTGGTTACTTTTTTTATTTTATTTTACGGTAATGTGTGTCCGGACCAATTTGCGCGTACTTCGACTAATCACTTATTTGGATGATCTTAAGATTACACTCTTCCTATTAACTTGATAAATTTAGGATTAATTGTGGAACTTTCGTGCAGTCCTTTCTTTCTTTTTATAAGAAATTACGTAATCAAGACTAAAAATTAATTCATGGAGTTTTTTCTGGGAAAGTCGATTAATTAATGTTATATAAAATTGGAGAATATAATTTTTAACGAAGAAATTATAAAATTTTGGTGGGGAGTGTGAACATAGGCTTGACCACCATCGTGTGGGGTTTTTCAATTTCTTTTTGGGGGGAGTAGTAGTATCTTTGGGTGTTCGACGGGACCTACTAACGTGCGCCAGGGAGGGTATGGCACACCTTCAAGCTTCAAGGAAAATGATTATAGGAAATTGTGAGAGAGATTTCACTATCTTCCCAGTTCAAATCAAAGTTGATGTGCTAAAAGAAGAGAGAGAAAAATGAAACCACAAGTGATTGTTTTTTCTTGTACAAATGTTGTTTTTATTTATTTATTTATTTTTTAAATTAGATCTTCACTAGATAACCTCTAAATTATAAGTTTGAGTTATAAATGATTGTTAATATTGAAGTATATACATCTATTTCACATTAAGTGCTTATTCCAAATCTACCCTCAAAAGAAGCAAAGAGAGGAGAGAAGATTATAATTTAATTCATTAAATTTGGACAAATGGTGAGAATCTATTTTGCATATATTGTGATATAATTATTATACACTACGTAAGCATGTATATAGATTGAAAAAAGAGTGCATGCTCTACCGTTTTCCGCCGTTGTTCTCTCGTTGTCGCTTTGAGAATTGTTGGGTTGTTGTTGTATTCCTCAATCTCGTTTTTAATTTGAGTTTTGCTCTTTCCTCTTGAGGTTTTGTGTTTCTGAACTTTCAGATCTACAAGATCTATTTAGGATTTCTTAAATTTTGAATATCTATTTTGAATGTCTCTTTTTCAAATTTTTTTTTTAAACTCCGATTTGCACTGCCACCTAAACTTCGATAATTTGGTGGATTCATCTTCCTCTATTATTTCTATGTTTTCTATGTGCAATTTGAGTTTTTGTTCTTTTTCTTAAATCCAAGAATCGATTGATCCGATCAAACCTGATCAACCCTGAATTAAATCGGGATAAAGAGGCCACACATTTGATTTGGATCAGGGGAGATGTCGAAAAGTTTGTTTGGTTCGACCAACTGAAAATCTTCACAACCCTATTTATACCCCTACATGGTATTATTTTACCATAATAATGTCGCAATGTGACCACTCATAAGAAGAGGTGGGTACATACTGAAAATACTACTCTGACCTTGTTTGGGGATATTGGTGTTAGGGCATGTGTGGTGGACCAATTTTAACCTCCTTTCATGGCCAACAAGCTCCAACAAGTTCACAGAAAAGGAAATAACACATTTGTACGAAGTGCTCGCTATATAGAGCCTATATGTGGCTATGATATGCATTATCACTTGATGCTTTATAGTTGTTCCTCCATGAACTTATGTCTCTGCATTTGGATAGGAACTTTGAGGTGTCCACTTCTCAAAGTTCATCTAAATATTATTTGAACTATCAAAATATTTTATTGAGTGGTATTTAGTTAGGCATGTTTGATAATGGAATTAGGTGTGTTTGGTTGGATGAAAAAAAAAGATGGAAAATAACATGGAAAAGAAAAAAAGATGAAAAAAAATAACTTATTTGGTATGGATGAAAAATGGGGAGAAAAAATCAAGAAAATAGGAAAAAAAAAAAATCATAATTTTCAAAGCAATTTTTTTTCCCACACAAATTTGAGAGAAAAATAAAAGAAGGTGAGGGAAAATGAGTAAAATTATAATTATACCATTTGTTAGTGTTCCAAAATAGTCAACATCTCTAGTATGGTTTACTCAAGTGACAGATGGATCCTTTCGCTAAGATAGAGTTGCTTAGCTGAAGTTGGAGTTGGAAATTCTTTAAGTTGGTTGTAATGGTTGTTTTGGAGGGCTGACTTACTGAAATCTAGAGTCTTGCTCCTTATAGAGTTGAACCTACACAAGGTTGAGCCGAGATTTGTCCCAACGAAGTCTCTCCAGTGTGAGAGTAAGAGTTCAGAGAGAAAATATACAAAAACGCATTAAGTATATAAATAGCGATTGAGTGTTAGCGTTTTTGTCATACATCGGGCTTGTATAACCCCTGAAATATATAGGCATTGGAGATGATCAGTTTTATCTAATCGGGCATAAACACAGTTAATTAGGAAAAAAAAATGCGTTTAGCCGATAATCTAGGATATTTAGAAAATAATCGTTAGGTTTGGGCTTTCAAGTATGTTGGAAAAGCCCACGGGCCTTTGTTAAGCTTGTGGAGGAGAGCTGGTGGAGGGGAGCGGAAGCGAGATCCATGGAGTCTTGGATGAGAAACGGACTGAAATGGTGAGCCAGTCGAGACAAACGACTAAGTCCTTGAAGTTGGGCATCCAGAGGCACGACACAAAGTTTTGGGCGACAGCATCCTTAAGGGGCACATTTGCTCTTTCTTGGGTGCAAAAGAGATTCCAAGGAAAGAGCCATAGTCGGCATATGCTCTTGCATGACACGTTGGATTCTTGAATGTGGCCACGTCACAATAAGGGTGGACACATGGCCGAAGTCTAAGTGTTGAGTCAGTGATGCCAAAAAATACCCTCATAATTTATTTTTGTAATATATGAGAGTGAAATAGTAAATTATGAATTATTTTTTTTCCTTTCATTTTTTTTCGTAACCAAATAATAGTAGGAAAAATAATTTTCCTTTCACGATGAAGAAAAATATTATCTTCTTATTTTTTCTTTTCTTTTCTATCATTTTAACCAAACGTAGCCTAAGTGTTAAAACTGAACAAATTAAATATTTATTTAATTAAGTTTGTTTTATAACTTTAATTACTATTACTCAATTAATTAAGTGTTGCTTAAAATTTTCAGTCAATGGGTCTAAATTTTTCGGTCAATGGACTTTTACTTTTTTTTTTTTTTTTTATTTTTATTTTTATTTTTATTTATGGGTTCAACCCTTTATTTTAAAGTGATTTTTTGGGCCCTCAAAACCCACTACTTTTGAAATTTATCTTCAACTTTCTTTTTTATTTCATAAAACCCCAATTCAAAAAAGATATTATTTTTTATGGCAAAAATATCCCTCAATTTATTTTTTTAATAATAAAAATTAACAGCCAAAAAAAAAATAAAAATCGTTATCCCGTTACAGCCACAATAAATATTAGTTATCACCGTCACCGTCACAAAAAATATTTACTATTACCATCACCACAACCACATCAAACATTTACTATTATCACCGTCTTTACCGCAACAAATATTTCTATTACCGTCACCACCGTCATCACCACATTGGACATTAAAGAAAAAGAAAAATTCAAATTTAGAAACCAGACAAGATTTGGACGTTAAAAAAAATGAAACATTTAAATACCAGTAAATCTATGAAACAAAAAAATGAGAATAGTTAAGCTGATGTTTTTTAGTATTAACAAAAAAAAAATTCCCAAAATTAATTTTTTTGTTGAACTTTGTGTTATTTTTAACTTTTCATAATTCATTTATTTGAATTTTTTAATATGTTATTGGTGTTTTTATTTTATTGTTTTGTCCTCATTTTTTTTTCTTCATATTATCTTGATTTTAAAATTTAATTTTAGAGGATAGTAATGTAATTTAAATAATTTTTAATCTTTAAATTTTGAACTTATTAAACAGACAAAAAAATTAGCATTTAAAAATCCACATTTAAAATTTTAATTTTATAAAAAAAAATTCTGATATTTTAAACACTTCAAATTATCAGCACTTAAAATTTAAGCATTGACATAAGATCAAAATTTCTTTTGGTGATGACTCCATAATGTTCAGCTCTTCATTGCTCTTCGTTCCCATCATCGCGAGATAGTCTGCACACTTGTTGTGTTCCCTTGGTCAAAAGATGTTACCTCTTATGCTTATGTTTGACTCATTCTAGTGAAAAATGAACTCGATTTCGGTATAGATTGACCTATTCATTTTGTTATTTTGTGTGGCTCATTGTGTTTATGTTTGAAATTGATTTCAATTGCTATTTGCCACTTTTTATTTCGGTGTCTAATATTGTCTCTTTGTAATTAACCGGATTATTACCTTTCAATTTTTATTTTTTAAAAACAAAATAATTTAAAAATAATGTCACATAGTACTTATTTTCCGATCCCCATGAAGTACTTAAGATCCCACTATAAGTTGGTATTGTAAATTCTAAATTTGGGACTTTGAAAAATCATAAATTTTAACTAAAAGGGGATAATTTTTTGTTCAATAACAATCACACTGCACCATACGGTCAAAGCAAAATAGCACAAATTTGCAATTTAAAATAAAATTCACATGAAGAAAATCCGATCACACAATTCCAATTAGTGGTCCAATTGTAAACATAAATATTAGTAAAAATTAATTTTATGTAATTTAAAAATATAAATTTTAAAATAGAGTTAATTCATTACCTTAAATTATTTAATTTATATTATAAATTGCGTAAATTACACAAAGTAATTAAAATCATGGATATGTTGGTTAAGATTTCTCCAAATACATAATTCAAGTGATGAAAATATTTTTTCAATTAAATGGTTGAGATTTCGCTCCATCGTTTCATTGACAAAAAAATTATGTGTGGATTACACACCATCTTGAATTATAATCTAAATTAGTAACTATCTATGTTTAAAAGTTCCTTTTAATATTATTTTAATAAAAATTCTGGGAAGGATCAGAACAAGAAACAGTCTTACAGACAATCAATGGCTAGAACTCTTAGAATCAGAACTAAAGTTTTTTTACTTTCTGAATCGATCTTGGCTTTGGGTTTCTGTTTATGAAAATATATCATCAATTTAATCCACATCTATAATAGATCCCAGTAATTTTATTGACAAAACGTAATGCGTTAAGTCTAAACCGTCGTGATTTATAGTTCTTGTCGTAGCTTGTGTAAATAATCCACTTTTAGAATTGATTAATGAATAAAATTTATTTTCAAACTACAAATAAAAATAGCATTAATAAAGTTTGTATAAAAAGTGTCATTGTTTCTCATATACCAGTGGGTAATCTTGGGGTTGGGCTCTAACGGGTGGGCGTGAGTGTGGGCCATTTTAAGCCCTTAAATCGAATCTTAATAACTGAGTAGCCCAAGCCCATTCCTATGAAAGCCCAAGACTAGTCCATAGGCTTTTGTTTTTAATTTTTATAAGCGTTTTTTCACTAATCTATATCTATACAATAGGTCGGAATTTATTTTGGCTTTAATATTTTGACTCTATATATTGAGAATTACTTATAAAATATTAATTAAATTTAATATTGATGAAAAGTCTTTTTCCTTTTAATTTTCATAAGATTTGTTAATAGAAATATTTATTTTTTATGTAATTATTTGGTATTAATTATGGCAAATATAGAAATTAAATGCATTAGTCGATATACATTTAAAAAAAAAAATTGTACTTTGGGTCCCTAAGATTTGAGATGAATGTTTATGTGGATTCCGCGGTTTACAAAGTTGTACATTTAGTCCCTCAATTTTTTTTTTGTTTCAATATAGTTCAATTGTAAATTTTGTTAATGAAATGGGATGAAACAATAAGGGTATTTTTGTCAATTTCTTTCGGTTTTCAGAGAGAGCACATTTGGTCCCTTATATTGTAATTCATCTTCAATTTGGTTCAACCAAATTTGTTATTATGAAAATTAGATGAATTCCATTAATTTGGGGGTATTTTCATATTTTCGAGTTCATATCTTTTTGCAGGTATAAAAAGTTATTTTTGTTCCAAATCTATTTTTTCACTATTGTATCTCATAATTATGGGGAACAAAAATTTTTACCTCCCTATATTTTAAGAAAAATCAATAAAAATCTAAAAAAACATGACATAAGATTTATAAATCAAAAGGGAGATATATAAATTTAAGAAGTTTAATTGAATTTTTATTACAAGATTTATAAAAATTAAAAGGGATTTATATAAAAAATTAAGAATTTTAATTGAATTCATTGTCAATAATTATGAGATTTATGAGTATAAGAATAGATTTAAGGAGGAAAATAATTTCTTATAACGGTAAAAGAGAGAGGGACACAAGAAATACCAAAAATGTCCCCAAACTAATTTATTTCCTCCAATTCTTGAAAATATTTAATTATACCAAATTGAAACCAAATTGGGATAGAGGTTAGAATAGATTTTTTGTTGGTTTTAATAAAATTGGTGATAGATTATTTTAATAAAGTAGTTTTTGTGTTGCATCAGTCATGGCACGATATTAAACTTCAGTGCTAGAATGAGTAGCCACAATTTGTTTCTTAATACACCAAGAAATGAGAGAGTTGCCCAAGAAGAAATAATAATCAGTGGTTGATCGTCGGTTGGTGGGATCTTTAGCCCAATCGGCATCAAAATGAGCCCGTAAAGTAGGAGCAAACTGGGCTGAGAAATGAAATCCGTGAAATAAGGTACCCTTGACATACCGAAGGATGCAAAGAACAATCGAGTAATGGGTGGTCTGAGGAGCGGACAAGAACTAGTTGACGTGATGAACGACATAGGCGATATATGGGTGAGTGAGAGTAAGGTATACCAGACTTTCAACTAGTTGGCGATATAGAGTAACATCCGGAAGAGGTGAACCATCTAATGGAGTGAACCTACTATTTAGTTCCAAATGAGTAGTAGTAGTGCTGGAGTCGGTGATGCGAGCCTTGGAAAGAAGATTTGAGGCGTATTCGGCCTGAGAAAGAAAATATCCATCTGAACCAGATGAGACTTTGAGACTAAGAAAATAGGTGAGCACGCCAAGATATTTCATCTCGAATGATCCACTGAGAAACTTTTTGAGTTCAAAGATATCGCGTAAATCATCCTATTGACCCAGTAAAATACCCAAGAGAGGAGGGTGAATTGGGTAATTAAAAAATAATCAGAATAAAAATCAATAAATCAAATAATTAATTTTAAACCTAAATTAATTATTATCTTTATACACAATAGAATTAATCAATCAACTAGGTGCACACACAAACAACAAAAATAGACAAATTAAGAAAGCAGCACATTAGAGATTTATACTGGTTCACCAAGTTACTCTTGGCTAATCTAGTCCTTCGAGCTCCACGGAGGTTACACCCACTAAAACTAAGATTCCTTTAAAGGTAGGAACCAAACCCGTACACTGATTCTTTTACAGGCTCAAAATCAACTTTTACAAAAAAAAAAAAAAATTCAAAGGCTAAGGAATAACCTCTACTTTTTACAAGTTAAAGAATAACCTAATTCTTTTTAATACTTAGGCTCAAGAATCAAAACCTCACAAAAACATTCCAAATATCATTTTACCCGGTAAGGATTAAACCGTTACAAAATCACTCACAAACACATAATTCTTAATCAGGAAGAATCACTACCTCAATCTCTTTACAGTAAGAGACTGAAACCCAACTATCCTTGATTAAATATCCCCAATGATATTTAACCCGTCACAACTCACCAATACAAAAATTATTAAGTAAATCTCACTCGAAACTTCTATCACCCTAGATATATATAAACTCAATTAATATCCCAACTAGTGATAGAATTATATGAGATGCAAAAATTTGATTTTAACAATATATGGGTAGCAAATTGGAGTACTTAATCAGATTCAAGAAATTGTTTGAAAGAATATTTTCTTTAAAAAACCAAAAAACAATTTATAAGATCAATTTCCAAAAAACAATAATAAACAAGTAATAATCAATATGGAAATATCTTACCTGGAATCCACAGAATTAATGATGAAAACAATGTAGCTACATTTTCGGTATCAGCACAAATTGATCGCAGTTGATTATCAGAATCACTCTTAGAACAGCTCACAGTGTAGTTGAATGATCACTCTTATAAACGCTCTCTAAAAAATATAGACTGATTTTATCTCTTAGAATGAATAGAATGATTAGCTTTCTTAGAAAATTCGCAGGCCTATATAAGGACACATATAATCAGTCTCCTAACGGCTAGTTTACAAGTGTCATGACAATAAAATACTCTTATAGACCCTTCATAACATGAGGACTTTATTTAGATTCAATTTCACTTAATAACAACTTTTAAAACTCTCAATTAAATCCGTAAAGTATTTCTCAATCAAAACAAATAAGTATAGAATCCATTTTATATACTAAATTGAGAAATTTTAATAATTAATGAACCATATTGAAAGGATTTAATTTGTATATGAACCATATCTCAAATGTTAAGAATATCCCCGAAATCTCTCTATAATCTTAACCAAAAATAGTTACTTTTGGATTTAAAATCGGATCAACCAATATCCAGAAACTGCATGTTCAGTCAACTGCCTAGTCGACTGAGGAATACTGGAAGTAGCCCATGTACTTTATCGGTCGACTCCTCAGTCGACTCGTAGATTCATAGAGTTTGTCAAGCTTCCATCGGTCGACCTCTCTCTCAACTCGCAGATTCAGAGAGTTCATCTTCTTTCTTCGGTCGACTCTTCAGTCGACTGTCCTCTCCTGAATCTCTTCTCTGATCTCGTTTTTAACTTATTTTCTTTTACAATTTTGCCCATTTATCCATATTTATATTCAAATGAATTCCACTAATACTCTTATATTCTGTTTTAGTCATTCAAAATATTTCTTTTTAATTCACATAGGAGCAAATAAATATACTCAATCAAAACACATATAAAAAATGAAATTCATTTTGTACCATGTGTGTGTTCCTAAATGGGATATTAAGAGTTTATATTTACCTGGGTTGTTTTCTCTAATGTCTTCAAACTCTTAATACTTCTTCTTGATATCTTCATTTAGCATCCATTCACTTTGACATCTTTATTATTGGAACTTTAAATCACTGAAACACTTGATCAAACATTAGTTCCACCAAAATATCAATACTTAATTATTCATCAAAATCTTGGAATCAACAATCTCTCCCTTTTTGATAATGACAATTAACTTTGATGTTTTCTTTAAAAATAAAATATAACCACACTTCCCCTGAATTCGAGGACGGGTTCTTTAACTCATTTAAACATCATAATAAAGATTTCAATAATTCATAATTTAAAAATACTCAATAAAGCATAACTTTTAAATTTCTCTCACTTTTGATTAAAACACAGTATTAGAATTCTCTCCCTAAATAAAACATCACTCATTTCTCCCCCTTTGTCATCTTCAAAAACAATTTAGGTAGGGAATGAGGAAACAACAAACATGTAAGTCACTCTAGGCAAACATCGTTATGCCTAATCATTCCTAAGCCACGAATGATTTTCACAAACTGATCTTCCGCTAGTAGTTTGGCAAAGACATTAGCAAGCTAGTTGAAGGTATCAATATACTCAATAATAATATCCCTTTTTCTGAATGTGATCATGAATAAAGTGATGTCTAATCCCTATATGCTTAGTTCGTGAGTACTGTGTAGGATTCTTATTTAGACATATAGCACTTTTATTATCATAAAAGATCGGGACCTCCTTCATACAAACTCCAAAATCATTTAACTGTTGCTTAATATATAAAATTTGAGCACAACAGTTACTAACTGCCATGTATTCAGCCTAAGTAGTGGATAAGGCTATCGAATTCTGTTTCTTACTTGACCAAGAAACCAAAGCATGTTCTAACAAATGACATGATCCGCTTGTACTTTTTCGCTCAACTTTACAACCGACAAAGTCAGCGTCAGAGTAACTTACCAATTTAAAATCACTCTCCCTAGGATACCATAATCTTAGGTCAATTGTCCCCTTTAAATAACAAAAAATTCGCTTAACCGCAGTCAAGTGCAATTCTTTAGGACAAGACTGAAATCTAGCACAAAGACAAACACTATACATAATGTCAGGTCTACTAGAAGTTAAATACAACAAGCTACCAATCATACCTTGATACATCTTTTCATTAACGCTTTTGCCCGTATTGTCTTTTTCAATTTTTGTAGTCGTTGCCATGGGAGTCTTGTATTCTTTAGCTCCTTCCAAGCCATATTTCTTTAACATCTTCTTGGTGTATTTAGCTTGGTTCACAAATATTCCTTCTTTGGTTTGCTTAATATGCAATCCAAGAAAGAAATTCAGCTCTCCCATTATACTCATTTCAAATTCAGCCTGCATTATCTTAACAAATTCTTGGCAAAGATCCTCATTAGTAGATCCAAAAATGATATCATCAACATATACTTGTACTAATAGAATATCAGAATTAGTTTACTTTACAAATAGTGTTATATCACAAATACCTCTTCGAAAACCATTTTCGATCAAATATCGGCTAAATCTCTCATACAAAGCTCTCGGAGCTTGTTTGAGCCCATACAAAGCCTTGCGAAGTTTAAATATATGAACCAAAAATTTGTCATTTTCAAATCCTGGGGGTTGTTCCACATAAACTTCCTCAGCTAGAAAACTATTTAGAAATGTATTCTTTACATCCATTTGATATAGCTTAAAATTACATGCACATGCAAAGGCGAGTAGCATTCTAATTACTTCTAGTCTAGCAACAGGAGCATAAGTTTCATCATAATCAATTCATTCTTCTTGATTATAGCCTTGTGTCACTAATCTTACTTTATTTCTAATTACCATACCAGATTCATCCTTTTTGTTTCTAAATACCCATTTAGTACCAATAACTAGATGAAAATCCGATCTGGGAACAAGACACCATACTTTGTTCCGCTTAAATTGAACTAATTCATCTTGTATTGCGGAAATTCAAGATTCATCAATTAGCGCCTCATTTATATTTTTAGGCTCAAAGATAAGAAAGTAAGATTAATTATATCCCTAAGAAAAGATCGAGTACTTATACCTTTTTTGAAATTTTTGATGATTTCTTTAATTGAATGCCCTGGTACTTTCTTTATGGCTCTTGGTAAAATTGAATCTTTCTCCTTAGGTTCCTCCTCTTGTTGAGACTCCTTTGTTGCATCATTACCTTGGTTTTGGTTATTTAAGATACCTGCATCATTATTATCTAAAACCTTTCTCAACAAGTATGGATCAGCTTTCTCAAAAACGACATGCATAGTTTCTTCTACTGCTAAAATACGTTTATTATAGACTCTATAAGCCTTACTGTTAGTAGCATATCCAAGGAAAATCCCATAATCGTATTTAGCATCAAATTTACCAAGATTATTCTTGTCATTCAAAATAAAACATTTGCATCCAAAAACTTTAAAATATGAGATATTTGGAGTCTTACCATTCCAGATTTCATATGGAATTTTGTTAAACCCTCTACAAATTGATACTCGGTTTACCACGTGACAAGCGGTACTTACTGCTTCAGCCTAGAAGTAGGTTGGTAAACGATTTTCATTTAGCATTGTTCTGGTCATCTCTTGCAGCGTTATGTTCTTTCTCTCCACTACACCATTTTGTTGCGGTGTTCTTGGTGCAGAAAAGTTATGAGCATAACCATGCTCATCACAGTAACTTATCACTTCATCATTCTTAAATTCTCTTCCTCTGTCACTACAAATATTAATAATAGAATATTACTTCTCATTTTGAATATGTTTACAAAATTTAGCAAGAACGAAAGCAACTTCACTTTTCTTAGCAAGAAAGTATACCCAGGTAAGTCTAGAATAATCATCAACAATAACAAATGCATAGAACTTACCACCAAAACTAGCAACAGAGTTAGGCCCAAATAAATCAAGATGTTGTAATTCAAGACATCTAGACGTGGACGTGTACATCTTTTTCTTAAATGATGATCTAACTTGCTTGCCTAATTGACATACATTACATACTTTATCCTTCACATATTTCAAATCAGGTAGGGCACGTACAAGACTCTTCTTAGATAAGTTAGAAATTAACTCTATACTAGCATGCCCAAGTCTTCTATGCCATAACCAACTATTCTCAGATAAAACATTCAAATAAGATAAATTTTGAGAATTAAAATAATCAAAAGAACAAGTATAAACATTCTCAAAACGTGATGCAACTAACAAAATACTATTATCATGACTATTCTTAATGATGCATCTATTATGATCAAATATAACATTGTATCCCTATCACACAGTTGACTAATACTAAGCAAATTATGTTTAAGTCCATCAACTAGTAATACATCTTTAATCATAGTAGTACCATTACCGATATTACCTATACCAATAATTTTACCCTTTGCGTTGTCTCCGAAAGTTACATGACCTCCATCTTTAGGTGTCAAATATGTAAATTTACTTTTATCTCCCGTCATGTGTCGAGAACAACCACTATCCAGGAACCATTTGTCCTTACTTATTGATACTTTTAGAATAACCTGCAAGCACCTCAAATAGTTTCTAAATGGTACCCAGCCTATGTGGGTCCGATCTTGTTAGTTGGGATAATTTCTGTTCCTTTCAGAACCTAAACTTGTCTACAGTTAGATAGTTTTGCAAAACATCTTCGAATAGTATGCCCCACAACGTTACATTTAAAATATATAACAAGATCCTTGGTTTTAAAAAAGAATTTATGAAAGCGTTTTTGTTTAAGATTTTTCTGAAATTCAGCACCGGCCTTATCAAAAACTCCACGTGAACTTCCCAAAAGAATTTTCAAATTGTTTTCACCGCCGGTAAATTTTAGAACAATTGATTGCAAATCCATCAATTTAGATTTCAACTCATTATTTTCAAATTCATAATCCACTACTTGCTTGTTTAATGTATTAATTGTACTTTGAAGGACATTTATTTTTGAACACTGATTTTTAATCATGTGAAAATTCTTGATAAACATCAAATAATTCATCAAAATTTAAAGGAAAAGAACTTGAACAATCGGTTACCTCACGACCAGTGGCCATTAAAGCAAGCATTGATGAATTCTCACTATTTGATTCTTCCGAGCTACTTGAATCAGTATCATCCCAAGTAGTCTTTATTGATATTTTTTTACTCTTCTTTTCTTTCTTTTTCTTTTCCTTTTCTTTATCCTTCTTCGGTTTGGGGCAATCATTTTGAAAATGACCGATTTTACGACAGTTATAGCATTCCACTTTGGATATGTTGAGATTTCTTTTCCCACGGAATGTGCGCCGAGTCATTTTTCTAAAATTGTTTGTGAGAAGTGATACATTTTTCTCTTGTTTACTATCAAGGCTTTCATCATCACTGTCATCATCTTCTTCAATTTTTTTTAACTTTTAGTGCTAAGGATTTTCTCTTGCTATTTTCAGTATCATCCTCGTAGCCTTTAATCACCGATTCATGAGTCATCAAATTATCAATTAGATCATTGATGTCGTATTTGCCAAGATCCTTGGCTTCCTCGATTGCCGCACTTTTGAATCCCATATTTTCGTCAAGGACCTTAGGACCTTTCGTACTCTATCCTCCATGGAGTATGATTTTTCGAGTTGATTCATACTGTTGCATATGTTGTTGAGACGAGTGTACATCTCATGAATCGATTTATTTCCCTCCATCCTGAACAGCTCGAATTTTCTTATAAGCGCATTGATTTTTGATTGCTTCACTTGACTTGTCCCTTCGTGGGTGACTTATAGCTTATTCCACATCTCTTTTGCGGACTTACAACCTGAAACTCTAGAATACTCATTAGTATCAAGAAAACAAAAGAGAATATTGATAGCTTGAGAATTAATAGAGAGTTTCTGCTTATCAGAAGTAGTGAGTTGTTCCTTCTTCTTCTCAACTCCATTTTCTATTGGAATAAATAGACCATCCTCGATTGTTAGCCACACGTCATAATTTGTAGTCTGAAGAAAAGTTATCATCATGTCTTTCCAAAATGAGTAACTTTTACCTGCAAACAAAGGTAGTCGGTGCATAGACTGCTCCTCACCTAATGTACCTATTATGTGTGCCATGTGATCTTTTTTAGTAAAATAGATTCGAGTTAAACCAGCTCTGATGCCAATTGTTGCCCTAGTAGAATACTCAAGAGGGGGGGTGAATTGGGTAATTAAAAAATAATCAGAATAAAAATTAATAAATTAAATAATTAATTTTAAATCTAAATTAATTATTATCTTTATAACACAACGGAATTAATCAATCAACTAGGTGCACACACAAATAACAAAAATAGACAAATTAAGAAAGTAGCACACCAGAGATTTATACTGGTTCACCAAGCTACTCTTAGCTAATTTAGTCCCCCGAGCTCCATGGAGGTCACACCCACTAAAACTAAGATTTCTTTAAAGGTAGGAACCAAATCCGCACACCGATTCTTTTACAGGCTCAGAATCAATCTTTACAATTTTCTTTTTTAAAGGATAAGGAATAACCTCTATTTTTTACAGGCTAAAGAAGAACCTAATTCTTTTTAACACTTAGGCTCAAAAATCAAAACGTCACAAAAACACTCCAAATATCCTTTTACCCGGTAAGGATTGAATCATTACAAAATCACTCACAAACACGCAATTCTTATCCAGGAAGAATCACTATCTCAATCTATTTACAGGAAGAGACTGAAACCCAGCTATCCTTGATTAAATATCCCCAATGATATTTAACCCGTCACAACTCACCAATACAAAAATTGATAAGTAAATCTCACTCAAAACTTCTACCACCCCAGATATATATAAACTCAATTAATATCCCAACTAGTGATAGAATTATGTGAGATACATAAATCTAATTTTAACAATATATGGATAGCAAATTGGTGCACCTAATTAGATTGAAGAAATTGTTTGAAAGAATATTTTCTTTAAAAAATCAAAAACAATTTATATGATCAATTTCCAAAAAACAATAATAAACAAATAATAATCAATATGGAAAGATCTCACCCGAAATTCACAGAATTAATGATGAAAACAATGTAGCTACAATTCCGGTATCAGCACAAATTGATCGCAGTTGATTATCAGAATCACTCTTAGAACAACTCACAGTATAGTTGAATGATCACTCTTATAAACGCTCTCTAAAAAATATAGATTGATTTTATCTCTTAGAATGAATAGAATGATTAGCTCTCTTAGAAAATTCACAGGTCTATATAAGGACACATGTAATCAGTCTCCTAACGGCTAGTTTATAAGTGTCATGACAATAAAATACTCTTATAGACCTTTCATAACATGAGGACTTTATTTAGGTTCAATTTCACTTAATAACAACTTTTAAAACTCTCAATTAAATCCCCAAAGTATTTCTCAATCAAAACAAATAAGTATAGAATCCATTTTATGTACCAAATTGAGAATTTTTAATAATTAATGAACCATATTGAAAGGATTTAATTTGTATACGAACCATATCTCAAATGTTAAGAATATCCCCGAAATCTCTCTCTAATCTTAACAAAAAACGGTTACTTTTGGATTTAAAATCGGATCAACCAATATCCAGAAATTGCATATTCAGCTGATTGCCCAGTCGACTGAGGCATACTGGAAGTAGCCTATGAACTTTATCAGTTGACTCACAGATTCAGAGAGTTTGCCAAGCTTCCACCAGTCGACCTCTCTCTCTCAACTCGTAGATTCAGAGAGTTCATCTTCTTTCTCTGGTCGACTCCTCAGTCGACTGCCCTCTCCTGAATCTCTTCTCTGATATCGTTTTTAACTTACTTTGTTTTACAATTTTGCCCATTTATCCATATTAATATTCAAATGAATTCCACTAATACTCTTATATTCTATTTTCGTCATTCAAAAATATTTCTTTTTAATTCACATAGGAGCAAATAAATATACTCAACCAAAACACATATAAAAGATGAAATTCATTTTGTGCCATATGTGTGTTCTTAAATGAGATATTAAGAGTTTATAATTACCTGAGTTGTTTTCCCTAATGTCTTCAAACTCTTAATACTTCTTCTTGATATCTTCATTTAGCATCCATTCACTTTTACATCTTTATTATTGGAATTTTAAATCACTGAAATACTTGATCAAACATTAGTTCCACCAAAACATCAATACTTAATTGTTCATCAAAATCTTGGGATCAACACATCTTTAGTAATAATATTGTCATCCACATACAATAAAAGAGGAAGAATACCATTGTTAATGTGGCGAAGAAATAGGGCCGAATCATGAGCATTGGATGTGAACTCAAACTGATGAATGATAGTGCTGAATTTTGCGAACCAGGCAAGTGGAGCTTGTTTCAAACCATGTAAGGCACGACGAATGTGACATTTTATTTCGAGGGGTAACTAGGTCAGGTGAGGGTATTCATATAGATTTCTTCAAGAAGATCGTCATTGAGAAATGCATTTTTGACATCCATTTGAAAGAGAGTCCATTTTCGAATGGCAGTGACGGGAAGAAGAATACAGAGAGATGTGAGGTTCGCCACTAGAGCAAATGTCTCTTTAAAGTCAATGCCATATTCTTGAGAAAATCCCTTAACAACAAGTCGGGCTTTATATCGTTCAATAGAACCATCAAAAAGTGTTTCGATCTTAAACACCCATTTGCACCCAATAAGAGCATTCCCAAGAGGAAGATCAACAATATCTTAGGTGTGAGTTTTGGCTAGGGTCTAAAATTCTTCGTCCATTGCTTATTGCCAAAAAATATTAGTACTAGCCTCCTCACAGGATTGAGGCTCATATGGATGAAGTATAGTAAAAAAAAAAATGATAATCTGTAAAATGAGGAGAATGGTGAATTACCATGGTAGAGCGGTGAAAGTGATCTAGAGCATAGGTCTCAGAGGCAGTTAGTATAAAATCATCGGCCATAAGAGAAGTCTCAAGCAGGGTCGATGGAGTTGGAGGGGTAAGACCAGTTGGTGGTTCTGGAGTGGACTTAGCGTAAGGTGTAAGACTAAACTCAACTGATGGTGCCAGAGTGGGCTCAACAGTATCTGGAATTGTATTATCAAGAAATAACTCAATAAATGGATCAGTAAAGAATCTAGAGTTAGTGACGGTTAACATGTCAAATGACCGTAAGGAAGAAAATATTTGATGTTCACAAAAAATGACATGACGAGAAATACGAAGAGTTTTAGAAATGGGATCCCAACACAGATACCTTTTTTGTTCAATGTCATATCCAAGAAAACAACACAAGTGAGCCCTTGATAAGAACAAAACAAGTGCAACCAAAGACTCTAAGTTCAGAGTACTTGGGAGGTTTACCAAAAAGATGCTCAAATGGAGATTTATGTTAGATTGTGGTGGAAGGGATATGATTTAATGTGTATACAGCGGTGATGGAAGCATCACCCCAAAGACGCTTAGGACAGAATGAAGAAATTAGGAGAGTATAAACTGTGTCAAGAATGTGTCTATGTTTGTGTTCAACTCGTCCATTTTGTGGGGATGTGCTAGAACGCGAATAGTGGGGGAGCGTGCCATTTTTGTGAAGTCGGTTGAGAAAAAACACGATCCTAATATTCCATTGCATTGTTTGAGTGAATTGTTTTTTATATTATCTAGAAAATTGGGTTTGAACCATAGAGAAAAACTCAGAATATATTTGGAATATTTCGGATTGATATTTCATAGGAAACAACCATGTATATCGAGAGTAGTCGTCCACCTATTGAGGCATGAGGAGAAGGCCCCCAACCATCAGAATGAATTAGATTAAATGGTGCAAGAGAAATAGATTGACTCTTATTGAAATGTATGACTGGTTGTTTTGTAAGTTAGCAATTGATATATTTAAAGGACTCTTGCTGAATTGAACCCAAATGATCACTAGAGATAAGTGATTTGAGGCGGTTGGATGATGTGTAGACTAACTGAGAATGCTAAATATAGAATGGTGATACCAACAATGGCGGCTATAGAGATAAGGATGATGATAATGAAAAGGATAATAGTAGTGGTGGTGGTGGTGAGGTTGTACAAGTTGATGAAGGGACATGGGGTTGTGGTGGTGGTGGGGTTTGAGGTAGAAGGTGTAAACTGTTGAGTTCAAATAGACGTCTAACTTTACGACCAGTCTCAAGAATTTCTCTTGTCTGAGGATCCTGCACACGATAACCACTATTTGAACATATGACTTCAAATCCTAATTCACAAAGTTGCCCAACATATAAGAGATTTAAGGTGAGTTTCAAAATCAAATACGTGTCAGAAATAAAAAGATATGAAGTAGAAACCTGATCGGTATGAGTAACACGCATTTGAGAACCATCAATGGTATGAATACTAGGGGTATTCAAAGTGGATAGTTTGGATGAGAAGATGTTGGGATCAGATGTCACATGATTACAACAGGCAGAATCAAAGAAGCAAGAAGAGTTATTTGTAGTAAGGGAGAGAACAGGAGAAAAGTTTGTACCATTATTGGAGAAATATTGTGAAATAGTGAAACTATATCTGCAATAGAAATAGTAACAGTAGTGGAGATAGGATCTGAACCCTTTTTGGCATTGAGAACGATCAAAGAAGTGCAACTCGCAGACATCGTTATTGAATTGGATCAACAATATACGGAAAATTATATTGTATGCTATGAATATAGAGAAACTATTGCCACAAATAGATTCATAACACTAAAATTGTCTAGAAATCGGTCTATATGCGTGAAGAACCAATTGAGAAACCCTTGAACTGATCAAATCTCCGTGATAAGCCGAATTAATAATATAAAGAGAACTATACTATATAATCCAAATTTGATTAAACGGAGATCACAGATAGATCTAGAATGTTGAAATTATACAGGAATCAATAATAAATCTTCAAGAATCGGTCAAAAAATGGGTGAATTGGCTTAGAAACGACACAAATGGAAATGAAACTATATGATGTGAGTCTCAAATAATAAAACAGAGGCTGAAGACAGAATTAAAGCATTCAAAAATGCCAAGAATTGGCCCAACTTTGAAGAAAACCAATCTAAAAAGGTCTGAACCAGTCAAAAGAAGAGTATCGTTTAAGTACAGTTGACGTAGTAGAGGGGCTGACTAGACGTTGATGTGGCAGGGTCAACTATTGATGTGGCAGAGTCAACTGCTGACTTGGTAGTGACGCGGCATTGACGTGGCAGTAGCGTGTAAAATGGTTAACGTGGCAATGGCATGGCAGTTCAACGCTGACATGGCTGTTGATGTAGTGCTGATTGGGCATGAATTAGGGTTGTCGTGGAAGGAAAATTACTAAACAATAGACATGGTGTATGGATTTGACGTGAGAAACAACTAGGAGCTATTACTTGCATGTGAGGGTGCGTGCGAGCTTAGATTGGGGCGCTATTGGTGTATTTGGAATCTTTTCTTCAAGACGGTTCAGATGGTATGGCCATTGATAAATTTGGAGCATTGGTTGGGGCGGTGGAGCCAAAAATCAGTGATGACTGTGGTAGGGCAAATTGCTGGCGTTTGGTAGCGATTGGACGTGCGTGAGAAATCTGGTAGTGGTAATTTGTGGCATTGTGTTTGTCTCTGCAAGATGAAGACGGTTGTGTGATGGTTGTTTATACTAGAGCAGTGGTGAGGCCTATAGTAGTTACGAATACCACGGGAGAAAGAAAAAAAATGACAGCGGAAGATTTTGAGAAGATTAGGGTTTCGAGATTTAAATAGGAATAGGGTTAGGAAACATTGGTTCTTGATACCATGTCAGAATAATTGAGAAATAAAATGGAGAACATGAAATAATTGTATTGATATTCACGAAAATAATGTACATTACAAAAATATACAATAAAAATATTTATAGGGGACTAAGGGAACCCTAGGGTTAAAGTTTTGACCTAATAAGTCAAGCCCGTATATTACATTAACATTGACATTCCTTATGTGCAAAATGAATATATATCAATTTCTATTGTTGTCTTTTATAATTTCTTCATGTAAAACCTAGTAAAAAAGCTGCATTTGTGAGGACTACATTGTGAAATTATAAGACTGGAAACATAGTTGAGAAAAACATTCTCAATAACCACCGACCACTGTCTACATCTCTTATCTCACAATGTGGATATGTTCTAAATTATGTTATCAATAATTTTGGTGTATTGTTTGTGTTTTTTTATAGGCTTGAGATCGAGTGGATACCAAGAGGAGCGCGAAAAAGAGAATGAATGGATTAAATTTAGGGTTCTTAATTTATATGTATTATAACTAAAACTGTTGAATTTTGACCCAGAATCAATTTTAATTTGTGTTTTTAGATTGTATCAGTTTCGTGAAATAACTTGAAATAGATTTGAGTTTAGTTATTTTAGGTAAAAGTGAATTTCTTCTCTTGGACCGTAGTTTATGCGTATTGTATAAACATTTTTTGTATAGAGAATTGTTCTAAGTACTTTTTTGTTTTAAATCATGTGTTCTGAATTCTTTTTGTTTGCTAAATAGATTTGTTTTGCTATGTTCCCAATTCTGTGTTTTTTTTTTCCAACCATTAATTTACATTGTGTGAGTGTGTTCTAAATTATGTTCTCAACGATTTTGGTGTTGTTTACAGATTTGAGCTCGATTAGAGATGCAGATGACAGCAAAATAGAGAAAGCATGGATTCAATTCAGAGTTATTAATTTATATCTATTTCGATTGAAACAATTGAATTTTAACCCAAAATCAATTTTAATTTGTGTTTCGAGATTGTATTGGTTTCGTGAGGTAACCCAAAATAACTTTGACTTTAACTAATTTAGGTAAAAATGACCTTCTTTTACATTGTACTTTATGCATATTGTCTAGGCAATTGGTTGTACATAGAGTTGTTATAAATCATATTTTTATTTTAAATCATATGTTCTAAATCATTTTTTGTTTTCTAAACCGATTTATTCTATTGTGTTCCCAGTTCTGTCGGTGTGTTTTCATTCTATTTTCTTCATTCTCTTTCAATCATTAGTTTACATTGTGTATGTGTGTTCAATTTATTATCATGAAACTTGGATTTGAATCAAGATGTTTATCGTGGTGGGATATTTATTTCCTAATACATTGAATCGTGATTTTTGGGCTTTGCCTGCGAAAAACATGAAGAACATAATTTTATTGTTCAATCAAAAGATTTTGAAATTGATGAGATTGATTTTGGAAGCGAGTTAATTTAATATGATGAATTTTAATTTGGGAAACCAAGAAATCATCACCAAGACAATGTTCAAGGATAGACCGGTGGGTGAACTACATATTATTTGGAGGGTATTTTTTGCTATATTTGTTTTTAATTAATATTATACATTTTAGTGTTTGGTGTTCAAATTGAGAATATTGTTTAATGTTTAATGGAACGATCAAGTTTAAGTCCAACAAAACTTTAATTTTAAACATATGTGCATGGTAAGATTCATTTTTTTTATTTGTATTATAATTAGAAAAATATCATATTTTAGTAAAATTATGTGCAATTATTTCGATTATTTTTTAATTAATTATTATTGTAAAGTGTTAGATATTGCATATGGTGTAGCCTTAAATAGTGATTTGGTATTGGAATTTGTTTAATACTGCAATTTTGGTTGAATATAATTTGAATTTTAAAAGGTTATGTATTAGTAACTTACTTTTTGTATTTATAATGCCATAAAAAATATTTTAGTAAATTAATGTTAATCCAATTTCGTTATTTATTTTATTTTATTTTAAAGATATATTTTTGTATTTGTTTTATTGTTTTTGTTTTTTAATTAATCTATTTTATAAAACATGACGACTTTTGTTGACTAGAACAAACTTATGACTAAGACAAATAAAAATATGATTAAGACAAACAAATTCTGACTAAGACAAATTTAATATATTGACTAGGACAAACTAATTTGGTTAAGGTGTAATGCTAACGATTAAAGAAACAAGCACGGATTGAGACACAAATTCAGGAAATCGGTTTAATTAAGGCATTCACTTAATTTAGTCTAATTAAAATACTAATTAAAATTTAATTAATCATTCCTTAATTAACCATTTTTGCATTTTCACCCTAATTCTATCACTCACTCTATAGCCTAGCCCTTCATGTCTGCGTCTTATATTCACTTCAAACCCTATTTAAGCAGCTCTCTCTCTCTTTTCGTAACCCTCTCTATCTCACCCGATCTCACTCTCTGTTTGACCTATCTCCGAGCCATCACCATCCCCACCCCATCTTGATCCGCTACTCCACCTTTCTCATCGTTCTCCACCACCGCAACTCGAGGGGAGAAGAGAGCGGTGATGGCGTTGTAGCAGCGGGCCGATGTAGAAGGTGAAGATGATGGTGATGGCGTTGGTGATGGACAACCTATCTCACTCTTTTCCTTATCTCACAATCTCTCCCCCTCTCCGATCTCGCAAGGACGGCGGCTTTGGCGAGGACTGCGAAGATCTATTGGACCCTCGGCAACTATTGCGTCACCTGTCTAGATCCGCCGAAGGTAAGATACCCTTTGCAATCACCGCTCAATCGCCATCGCCGGTGGTCGTTGAATAAATGAATGTCTCTCCGATCTGCCGCAGTAGCTATCGCCGTCGATTCGGCCAGATCTGAGTTCAACTTGGTCGGATCTGGATGGCGATGGCCAACGTACGACGGCATGTGGTCGGATCTGGACAGCGAACGGCGGTGGTCTGATCTGGATGGAGGTGGCCGACAGGAGTCAGATCCGAAGACGTTTATATTATCAATTCATTATTGCATTTTTCGGAGGATTGCAAAGTTTCTACTGTCAAGTATCATGAATTTCTCGAATTGTTAAAGTGAATTACGTTTGCTCACAAAAACATTGTCTTCTAATTGCTCTCATTTAATTGATATATATATATATATATATATATATATATATATATATATATATATATATATATATATATATATATATATATTTTTAAGTGTGGAGGTCCATGTTATGACACTATCCCCAACAATGTTTTAAGTACCTTTCAGATTTTTTTTTTCTTTCTTTACGATAAAGTATTTTGTATGTCATGGAGAATTTATTTTTATTTTTTATTTCTTACCAATTCATGAAAATGAATGATTACCTTAAAAAAATATATTATGTCATTGTGTGCTATATTTGTAAATTGTGACATAATGTAATGCTTGAAGGGTTGCAAAATTTTAAGGTTGGTCAATGGTTGATTAAAATTGGGTGTCAATTTATAATTTTTTAAAAGAGTGGGGTCAATTTGTATTTTTCTTTTGAACTGCTTTTTTAGCTGAATGTTGATGCATATATATATATATATATATATATATATATATATATATATATATATATATATATATATATATATATATATATATATATATATATATATATATATATATATATTTTTTTTTTTTTTTTTTTTTTCTTTTCAAGTGATTGAATTCCAATTCATCATTTTATCTAAAAACATGATTTGAGTGGGGCAATGAGATATTTTCAGTTTTTTTAATATTTTTTTTTCTTTTGGAAGAGGTTTTTTTTTTTAGAGTTGTTTTTGGTCTTTATATATATATATATATATATATATTTATTTATTTATTTATTAAGAATCTAGAAGTAACAGTTGAATTCAACTATTAAAAAAAGTGTTTATTTCCTTTCTTAGAGTATAGGAAAAAGTTCCCTTTAGATTTTTTTTCCTCTCTATTGTGAAGTATTTTGTTTGTCATGGTGATTTTATTTTGACTCATGTTTAATTGTAATTATATTAATACCTGAGTATTAATGTTATTGATACATATTGTATTGTATTTGTAACAAACTGTTAGTATCAAACAGGTGTACAATGTTTTATAAACAGATGATATGTAAAATAAAAATAAAAATATTTTTGAGGTTCAATTTTTTTTTACACCCATGCCTTCAGGCACGGGTTATACGCTAATCTATATAATAAAACAGAATGTACATAAACTCTTTAGGTTAATCTCAATCACTCTTTATACCCCATAAAGAACGGTCCAAATTGATTCTTTAGATTAATATAAATAAATAAAATATCAATAATTTAAATTAATTTATTATTTCCATTTTCTTTTACCTTTTATTCCCTTATTTTTTACTTTTCATTCCTTATTGACTCGTTTCTCTCACACTCTCACTCGCTCCCGTTCCCTAGCAGACTAACCCTAACTCTCTCTAACTCATTGCAAAAATTTAGCCGTTACTTTGCTCTCTTCATCGAACCCTTCTCCATGGTGTCGCCGTCGCCATGCCGTCGGGTTGCCATTGCCATGTTGTCCACGGCCATCGCGCCTCCACGGCGGACTCCCTAATTCTCTCCCTCTATGTAAGATCTTTTTGCCTAATTCTCTCCATCCTCATCATAACCGTATTCATTTGATTTGTATTCATTTGGTTTATTTGGTAATCAGTTTCGTTTGAATTGGGCGAAGTTTGGGATGTTTGTGGTTTCCTTTCATCTAATCTAATTTCTTCTTCCGAATTAACTGGTTTTTGTTTAACAGAGGTAGCTTTCGCTGGAAACTTTATATTTGGATATTCAAGACACCGCTAATGAATGGTACTATCTTTTAGCTTTTCAGTAGCTTTTCCACAATTTGTTATAGCACATACAGAATCATTTACAGTAGCTGCATAAACTAGGGTTATTTTATTGACCAATTTAGAGAGGGAGAAGATGATAGCATGTTGCTTCAGTAGGTCAACGATTATGGCTCAATTGGAGCTCTATTCCGAAAGAATTTTAAAGATTTCTCTATTTTTCTGTAAGATTATTGTTGATTCTAGAATAATTAAATTGTTCAATGCTTTCAACAGTCCATAGGTGCTTCAATGCTTTCAGTGGTAGTGCCAATGTTAATTAGGTTCAACTCATGGATGGTAGTTGGCAATAGGTTCAATAAACGGAACCAAAAAGGGAAACGGTTTGGATGTTTTTGAAACTTTTTAGCATTCTTATTTCTTGAAGATTATTGTTTGAATTTTAAAATGGGGCAAGTTCTAATCTTTTTATTCTTTTAATATTAGTTAGTTCATCAATTACATTATTTTCATCTCTACCATTCATTGGATTTAAAAGTGTACACGAAAAAGTGATCTCATAGTTGTTCAGATTATTCTAATTTTTTTATTCAATTTTTGTGATATTTATTTATCTATTTTTAATTTCTAATTTTGTTTCTCTTACTTGCCTAATTTTAGAATTTTATATCCATATCCTCTACGCTGCTATCGTGCCACGACCACCAAATGTATTTTTTTTTAAGATGTACGTTTGTTTTTTCTAGATCTATGATTTTGTAATTTAGGAGAACACAAAATCAAGAACTAATTTCTATTTTATAGATCTATGATTTTGCAATTTGGGATAACAGAAAATTAAGATACCACAATCTCCATCTATCTTCTTTCCTGCGTTCTTTCCCTTTCGGATGTATTTTTCAGACACCCCTACATCACGTAAGTTTCTCCATTCACATCTATTCCCTCTTCTCATTTTAGATCTCTATTGAAATAATTTATGCTTTTTTGTGTTGTAAGCTTTACCCGCAAACCACCGTCATAACGAGCAGAAATTGTCGCCGCCTACCAAGTACGACCCTTCTTATTTGAATTAGTAAATCAAGATTTAAGTTTCAGAAATTTGTTTGATGCTCATAAATTTGTCTACGTTTTAGTTTTTTTGTGCTTTTTATTCATGTTGATGGATTCTTCATTTCTAATGGATTCTTATACCTATCTATTTGTTGTTCTGCTTATATTAGAGAAAATTGCTTAATAATTGTTTCAATTTTTTATTGGAGGTTTTTCACATATTGGATTTTTTTAATTAGTGTTTTTTTAATGATGTGTATAGAGAAACCCCCATCTCCCTATGGTTCAAGTTTGCATTGGATTGGTTACAAACCCTAATGCAGCCGAACAACCACCGCGAGCCCTGATGCCAACAAACAGTTGATCCGGTACTCACTCACACACTCTCTGATTGCGATTTCAAATTGAGATTTTTGAATTCCGTAGCAATTACATTTTTTTATTGTTCATTACGATTTCATATCTATTTTTGGGTTAATTTAACTTGATTGCTTATCTCATTCCATGTTTGATTTGGGTCAAAATTGCTAAATAGATTTTTTTGTTTCCAAAATTGGTTGTTGTTGCTGTGTTTTTTTACTGCCTTATGTGATTTAATAACTTGTTTTTGTTCTATTCCCAGATTTCTGGAACATATTTTTTTGGAACAAATGTTCCTAATTTTCTGTATGTTGCATGTTTTTTCTGGAATAGAAAACATTAAACAAACGTCGCCTTATGTAAGCAACTTTTATTAGGTCTCTCGCATGGCAATTTCTGGGCATCAAAATTAGAATTGGGCATTATCATGGCTGGGCAAACTCAAATGGCCTGTGGGAAATTTGAGACTCGTAACTTTTGTTTCTTTAATTTGCAATTTAAAATTGTGTTCTTGAAACATTTACCAAATGCTGCCTTATGTGATTTAATAACTTGTTTTTCTTCTGTTCTCAGATTTTTTGAACAATTTTTTTTTTGGAATGGGGTGCTATGTGCGGTGCTTCCCTTGTAGAGTTGATGGTTAGTTGGTGTGAACCACCAACTGTAGAATATTGGATTTCGATTATGTAGAATATTGGATTTTGATTATTTGGGGGCGGCGATGATGGGCAATTGTTGTTCCAAAGTTTCCAGGGTCAGTCGGCCATGTGTGGTCATGCTTTTTCACAAGGTAATCCGTGCAATGCTCCCAATGACGGTTGATGACTTCCTAAAGTCTTGGGGATACAATGTCCTCTTCTCTTAAATCGAGGTTCGTCAACTCAGTTAAGTTTCACCTTTTTCTAACTATGATGACACTAAAAATAAATCTATATGCATATGCTTATGAATTTATTAATTCAGGATGTGGAGTTGGAAATTATCCGAATTCAATAGTACAGTTCTTTGTATTATGTGTTATTAAAGCAGTCATTGTTAACTCTTGATATGATACAAGTGATAGTAATGAAATATTAGTTTTTTTGGTGAAAAAAATTGGAGTCGTAGATAAAGTAATATGTTCCTTTCCCATTTTAAATTGTAAAGTTCCTTTTCGTTTTCTATTTTTTTTTTTAATTTATTTTAATCCTTTCCCACGAAATAATGTTTTGATTTTTAAATTATTAATTATTTTTTAATGAGATTTGGATATGCAGTAGCATTTTTTGTTTTTATTTTGTTTCTGTTTAACTCATGTTTAGCTGTGGTATTATTTTAATAGTTGAATATTTACGTGATTGGATACTGATTGTGTTGTATTTATATTAGTTGGTAATTATATTTAAATGTTAATTATTGTTGATTTTTTAATAAAATAGATTTAAAATGTTGTATAAATAGAAGATATTATGACCTTCTTTTCTTTTCTTTTCTTTTTTTTTTTTTTTTTTTTTTTAAATTCAAAATTTTTAATAGTCATGTTTTTAGGCATGAGTTATTCGCTATAACTTGGCTTAGTTCGGCATCCGCCGGCTGAGGATGTCGTCAACTACACATCCTATTGGTGTAATTCTATTTACATTAGATTTTTATTTGCAATAAGTGTTCAATTGTTATAATTGAATGAGAATATTGTATAAACAAAGGGTTGTTGAGAATGTTGGTTAAGTTTTATTGATTGGTATTGGTTATTGTTTTATTCATTTGAAAATAAGAGCTTGAGAATATTGTATAAATGGTAAGAGTTTTATTATTTTTTTTTTTTTTTAAATTTGTATATGTATTATTAATTTGTACCTAATTATGTTTCATTGAAATTATTTGACGATAATTTTTTTTAATAGTTTGATGGTTCATTTATTTCATCATTCTAAATTCCAATCGTTAGTATTGTTTTGTTCTTCAGAATTTTTATATTTTTATACAATTTTGTTTTTCTCTAAAATATGCTGTTGAAGTTATTCCAATTTTAATATAAAGTTTTTTTTTTTTTTAAATTAAGGTATATTTTTTTAGTCCTGAAGGCACAAGTTATCCGCTAGTACTATTATAATGTGTAAGAAAATGATATTGTACCTTATAAATGGTGTAAAATATTGAATTTTGTTTTTTTTTAAATATTTTTTTTAAGAAATGGTTAGTTGTTATTTTAAATATTGTGTATTCATAGTTATTACATGATTTCATATCATAGTTAAATATTAACTAAAAAAAATAAATTGCTCTAAAATAGATTAAAAAATTGAAAAACGTAAAAGATGAATAAGAATCTTGTTTTTTAATTTTTATTTTATATTTAAAAAATAAATTAGTCAGTGTTACTATGAACATATTGTTTTTATTTATTTTTATTCATTAAATTTGAAAAAAAAAATGTTTAATTTTATTAAAAAAATAAAATAGGAAAGTAGAAGAAACATTATTAAAAAAGACACTTAAAAAGAGAATAAAATAAAAATAAAAATGAAAAATACCTTTTTTGTGTGTGTGATTTTTTTTTTTTTACTTTTCTTTCAGTTCTATTTTTATTTTTTTAAAATATTTTATAAACACCGTTAAAAATATAAATAGAATAAAGATTGAGAACTAAATTAATATATCTTAATATTCAATAATTGAATAATTAGAATATCTCAAATAAACAGATAATGATAATAGATTGAAATTTACTATAATAAGAGATAAATAATTTATGAAAAAAGATAACTTATATTGTGTCTTAGCAAATGGTAAACAATCTAATAATGATCAAAATTATTGAATGAGGAGTAACAATTTACATAGACAAAATTCAAGCATTGAGGAATGGGAAATACAACACTCAATAATTAAAAAGTAGAACTAATATTTTTTGTTTGAGCATTTCATCGTAGGAAACATTAGTTAATAAGAAATCATATCTTAAATTAATATATCTTAATATTCAATCATTGAATAATTAGAATATATCAAATAAACACGTAATAATAATGGATTGAAATTTACAAAAAATAAGAGATAAATCATTTATGAAATAGATCACTTACTTGTATGGTGGCTTAATAAATAAAAAATTTGAATGCTGAATTGATCGATGAAGCAAACACTAAAATGTTATATATTTATATGGATCAAAAGCAAGGAAAGAGATTGGAAAAAAAAAACTTGCAATAAATATTGGAGAACTCTCAATTCTCGTGCTTTGTAAAAGTAACCTTGGGGGTTTGAGTGACTTTCTTCAATTGCATTTTGAGCAACGACAGTATAAGCATTATATTGGGGATTTGAATGACCTTCGTCTTCAATTGCATTAAATAACGATAATTGCATGAATGAAATGTATTTTAAGCAATGATAGTGTAGGCATTACATTGGAAGTTTGAATGATCTTGTTTTTTAATTGCATTAAATGACAATTGGATGAATGAGAGGTACAGAATGAACGGTTACCTTGGGGGTTTAATTTTCATTCTTCTTCAATTGCCTTAAATGGGGATAATTGCATGAATGAAAGGCATAGAATGAACAGTAGAGATGATGGTTGAGGGAAGGAGTAAGGGGACGACAAGATGAAGCAATTGTGAGCTCTTCTTTATTCCCAATTGATGTCTTCGAATTTTAAGTTTTCTTACTAGTTTAGACCCGTGCATTGCGCAAACTTAGAAAAAATTATAATAAAGTCCTAATATTGAAGCATGAAATACATACATGTTATTTAGTTATTTTGTTAGCAATATTCGGGAACAGATGCATAAATTTTATTGAGTAATGCCGTTATATAAATACCAAAAATAAATATACTATTAAAAATTACATAAATAATCATAAAACTGAAATAATATTTTTACAAATTAGCTTTTACTAATATACTATAAAATAACATACAAATAACCATAATATTTTTTCAATCACACTTATTTTTTAAAATAATTTAAAATGTGGATTAGTAAACTTAATCATATATTTGTTTATTAATTAGAAAAAATTAAATTGATTAAAACAAAAGGAGGAAAAAATTGAATGAGGCCACGCAATGCTTGATATATATATATGAAAAAGAAAAAAAGGAAAAAAATGTGTAAAAATCACCAAAAAACTTGAAAGAGTCTTTCTCCAACCTCCTTAAAACTCTTTCTTCTTCCACTTTTAAGTATCAGTATTAGATTTTAATAAATTTAAATGAAAAATCTCACTATTGTAAATGTATAAAAACAAATCCATTAAATCAACTATGATAATAATAAATAACAATTAAATTTATTAAAACTACTATATTAGTGATAAATAATATTTAAAATTAATTTAAATAAAATAAAATATTAAAAAAAGAGAGAAATTAAGGAGAATTAAAAGAAAATGGTTTTGTGAGCTCTCACTCATTCTAAATGTAGTCTTTCAATTTTAGTTTCTAACTAGTTTCACTGCATTGCACGGGCTTAGAAAAAAATTATAATAAATTCGTAATATTGAAGCATTAAACACATCGATATTAATTGATTACTTTGGTAGTAATATCCGAGAGAGAATGTATAAATTTTAGTTAATAATGACGTCTTATAAATTTTGAAAATAAATATACTATTAAAAATTACATAAATAATAAAAAAAAGTAAAATAATATTTCTACATATTAATTTTTACGAATAAACTATAAAATAATAAACAAACAACCATAAATTAAGATGAATTTTATCAATTTTTGCAAGTCGAAAAATTCTAATTTAACTAATTTATTTTGTATATATTTTTTTGGTGGAATTAATATTTAAATCATAATTATTGTTTGAAGTAATTTAAAATGTGAACCAAGGAATTAATCATATATTTTTGCATTAATTAAAAAAATTAAATATAGCTAAAAAAATATTGAATGAGACTCTTCATTATTTTATATATAAAAATGGCAGCCTGGTGCTACAAAGGTCCTGCTATGCGTGGGATTCAGGGAAGGGTCGGACCACTTAGAATCCACCGAAAAACTTAAAAAATGCATTATTTAACCTCATCAAAACCCCATCTCTCTTTGAACTTTTAAGTATTAGATATAGATATAAATATCACTTTGTTTTATTTTTTAATTTGTACTTTTATTTTGATTTTTTTTTTTTTAATTTGTGGTAATGAAAAATAAAAAATAAAAATCTATAAATTTTAATAAGTAATGACGTTTTATAAATATTGAAAAAGAATATATTATTAAAAATTACATAAATAATCGTAGTAAAATAATATTTTTTACAAATTATTTTTTGCTAATAGACTATAAATAATAAACAAATAACCGTAAATTAAGATTAATTTTATTAATTTTTGCAAGTCAACAAATTCTAATTTTATATATAAAAAATTAAAAAATTAAAATTAGAACTCACTAAAAAGCTTGAAAAATGCATTCTTTTACCTTATTAAAATCTTCTTTCTCCTTCCACTTTTGAGTATTAGATTAGATGTAGATTTATTTTTTAAATTTGTACTTTTATTTTGAATTTATTTTTTTAGTTGTGGTAAATAAAAAATAAAAAATAAAAATCTATAAATTTTAGTAAGTAATGATGTATTATAAATATTGAAAATAAATATATTATTAAAAATTACATAAATAATCATAGTAAAATAATATTTCTACAATTGTTTTTATTAATATATAATAAAATAAACAAATAACTATAAATTAAGATTAATTTTATTAATTTTAGTAAGTCCATAAATTCTAATTTTATATATAAAGAAATGAAAAAAAAATTGTACTTTTATTTGAATTTTTCCTTTTTTTTTTTTTATTTGTGGTAAATAACAAATCAAAAATAAAAATCAATAAATTTTAATAAGTAATGACATTTTATAAATATCAAAATATATTATTAAAAATTATATAAATAATCACAGTCAAATAATATTTTTACAAATTATTTTTTATTAATATACTATAAAATAATAAAAAAAATAACCATAAATTAAGATTAATTTTATCAATTTTTATAAGTCAACAAATTCTAATTTTATATAAATAAAAATAAAAAAATAAAAATTAGAACCCACAAAAAAACTTTAAGATTATATTTTTTAATCTTATTAAAATCTTATCTCTTATTCCACTTTTAAGTATTTGTTACGTTTTTTTTAATTGAAAATTGAAGCGGTTTTGATTTTGGTTCGCAGTTCTTTGGTTTTGGTTTTGATTTTACATAAAATTAAAAAAAAAAAAAACCTTAATGGCTTCACGGTTAAAGCTTTAGTTATACATAAAATTAAACTATTTGGTTTTAAAATCGTTTTCTAAAAACCGACAATTTTGATTTAACAGTTTTGATTTTAGTTTTTAGTAAAACTAGCTCAAAATAGAACTGTTGTCATCCCTGATATTCAAACATCTTTCGGACTGATTCAGTTAATAATATTTTATTTAATTGGATAATGTGGTTTTTAAAATCGTTTGAATGTGCCATTCATGTCATGAATCAATTTCCGGGAAAAGAAGGGATGCTGCTGCATATGATTACAATTTATAACACTCATTTCAGAGAAGGTTCTTGGGTATTCGGATTCGGGTTCGGGTATCATGAAAAGCTAAATGCACGCGTAAATGATGGTTCGCTCTTGGGTCCCACAGAGCACTACGGGGGGCACCACCGCCCCTTCCCCCTTACCATTCTCCGTCACGCATTTTCCGGAGGCCTCATTGTGGGTCGACGTCAAACGTGGGACACGTTTCGTCAATTCAGGGACCACCTTGGTGGGGCTCACGGGCGGCGGCGACTGCGAGTAAGCGGCGGCTGCCACCCGTCTACGCTGACCGCAGGCCGTAGTTTGTTGGTCTTATTGGAATCTAGGTTGTACGGAAACTATGTACACGTGCCCAACGGTATTGTATTCGGAAGCTTCATTCATCATTTAAAATATTTATATAAACTCCAATATATGTATGAATGAAGATATATATATATATATATATTTGGTTTTGCTGTAAGGTATTGTCAGTTTATACGCACGTCGACTAATCACCTCTTCGAGCGATCTTAAGAGCGCACTACTCCACATCAACTTAATGCATTTATGATTAAATTTAAGATTTAATACTTAAAGCATTCTTTTAAAGAGTTGAATCTTAGTTGACAAAAAAAGAATGTTTGCCTTTGCGATCAGACTAATACCTCTCTTGTACAATAGTATATTTGAAATACAAATAGATATGATATTTGGCAAAATTGTAATAGGAGAATATGTGTTTTTTTTAATGAAAATTTCAAAACAATAGTAAAATATATATGATACTGTATAAATGTAAATTATTGATGATTATATTTCCGCACATTTGTATGATACAGTTTGGTGGTTCTCATTTTTTTAATCAAACTAAAAACAAACAGAATTTATAAGTGCATGTATGTATTCTTGTTTTTCAACGTATGAATAGTAGCCGTAAGTGTGAATAGTAATTTACTTGTGAATAAGCAGTGAAATATTCGTGAATAGTGAATTCCGCATAAATATTAAACTGTGTGCACGTGATCCGTAAATGCATTTTTCGATTTTTCATAATACTCATTTTGTCTTTTGGTGAGATTATAAATAAGGAGAGATTCAACATAAATTTTCATCCCAAACTCAGAGAGAAAAATTTGTTTCTCCCGAAAGATCCTTCTTTATAGTCATCTCCTAATTTCTTCTATTTTGTATAGAGAGATTTGTATTTTTCTATTTCAATAGAGAATTGTCTTTATTCTCTCCTTATTTAGAAAGAAAAGTTATAAAGTCCTTACCAATAGTGAAATCATTTTTTTCTTGCCAGTGGATATTTCTCTCAAATTAATTGAGAGTTTTATAACATAAATATTTTGTATCAATTTCTATTATTCTCAATCCTAATTCTTAACTGTGTGACACTGTTTCAACTTATTGTTCTCTGATAGTTATATCTACAATTTGTTTAATATTCTAATTAGATCTCTTTAAGATTACGTTAAGTCCTGCCTAAGTGTACAACCCATAAGGAGATATAGCCTCAAAATCTCAATTCCTATTGTCTTTTATAAATAGGCCAAAATTTTAAGGGTCGCGTACCGGTAGCTCCCATTTTATAATTGTGCATACCAATTCAACTCAATGCCTTTTTCTTGGATTGTCAACTCATTTTGTGCAATTATTGACCGTAATACCCCTACAACATGCTGAATATGGGATGTTTCGTGACCCCCTGTTTGCGGTGCATTTAAAAGCCCACACACAGACATCCCGCAAAAAATGGGGCATATTGCTTGGCCATCTTCGAAACAAAAACCTTGATGTACTCTACTTTCATGATGTCGAAAAATGAAAATTTTTGCATCATATTAATCATAAAAAAATCCTCTTCCTATAGATAGGCTATTCATGTTTTTTGGCCGAAGAAATCTGTTTTCATGTGGGTGTTACATTCCACACTCAAAGATGTGTTGAATGTAACATCAACGGCCGTATGTTCAGGAGTGCGTGTTGTCATACATTCGCGAATCACTTGATCGTTGCCTATGTGCCGCCTCAATCAAATCAACTGTACTTCATGCGACGTGTATGTGACCGTTTTCGGTAATGATGCGGTTTCCATTTGTAGCCTTTTCGCCTTCCATTCTCATCCAAAAACCCTAGAACCACTCTCTCTTTCCATATCTTCTCCGCAATTTCATCATTCGACTACCCTAAAACCTTCGTCGTCCCAAAAAGATGGTGACTACTCAACGAAAGATGCGGACCATGAACCCTAATACTGCTGCTACCGTAGTGAACCTCACGAAATTGGGTAAGTTTTCTCGTTTGTGGAATGTTTGCTTCGAGATCGGCTCTGTGCACAATGGACTACTATTTTCTGCGTCTTTCTGTTTGTTTTATACTAAGAGAGACTTGGCATGCATGAAGTGTAACGCACCGAAACTCTAAAAAAAATGACATGTGTACAATATGGTTTGCTCTGTTTCTTTGTGTTTACCTGCTTTTGGTCCCGTTCGGTTTTTGTGCTTTGATTGTGCTTCCTGTCGTTGTAAATGCATGTGTTTCCGTTTTGGTTTTTTTTTGTTATTTATGTATTTTATCTCTTGTGTTTGATGATTTTTCTGTTTACAACATTGTTGCGCTCTATTTTGTTGTGGCTGCATGTTTATGGACCCGTTTTTTTAACATTATGGTCGGATGACAGTGTTATATTCAACACAATGTCTCATTCAACATACTGACAGTGTTACATTCAACACAATGTTACATTCAACATAATGACAATGTTACATTCAACACACATATGAATTGTTGTTTAACATTATGGTCAGATGACATACAAGATAACATTATGGGCCCGTTTTGTTTTTGTGCTGTGGTTGTGCTTCCGATCCTTGTAAATGCATCTATTTTCTGTGTATTATTTCTGTTTAAACTTTTAATCACTTGTGTTCTGGTATGTTCTGTGTATTATTTATGTTTATATCAGATGCGCTATGTTTCCCTATGCTTAAAAGGGGTTTTAATCCATATGTTATCTTGTATGTCATCTCACCATAATGTTAAACAACGATGCATATGTGTGCTGAATGTAACACTGTCATTATGTTGAATGTAACATTGTATTGAATATAACACTGTCAGTATGTTGAATGTGACATTGTGTTGAATGTAATACTGTCATCCGACCATAATGTTAAACAAATTGCAAACATATGTTGAATGTAACACTGTCATTATGTTTGAATGTAACATTGGTGTTATATTGTCGAATGTGACATTGTCATTGTGTTGAACATAACATTGTTGTTATTATTTTGATTCCAAAAAGAATAGATCCATGTTTTTATTCAGAAATGTGTTCAAGTCATGTTGAGTGCGAACACTGTCTTGATCTTAATTTGTGTTTTCAGATGAAGCGGTTTCCATCGAACACACACAACCCGCTACGCCGACCAATGTCTCTAACATTTCCACCATGCCATCATGCAGTTCCTTTGACACAGAAGCACTTGTTTCGTCATTGTCTAGACTTGCGGATTCGCTCACGTTGGATAACTCGAGAGCTAAATACAGGGCAAATCTATCACAGTTTTGCTTTCTTATTTCCATTGTTTGCCTTCGCCATCCATACACTGAACTACTTAGACGGACGCCATTTTGGAACACAATGTTAGCACTCTTCCCTGGTACCTCGGCGAATCTGGCTTTTAACAAAATAGATAGCTTGTGCGCGAACATCATAATTACATACCAACCGCACTGTAAAGCCTTCAAAATCGAGCCCAAATTAGTGTCGTTTACGCCTGATGACGTGCAACTGATATTTGGCTTTATATCTGGTAACAAACCAATACCAGGACGGTATGCCAAGAAGGCTGAATGCTCATTTATTCGTCGTCGACATCTGAAGACTAACCGATTGAGTGTCGTTCAGATCAAGAACATGCTGATGGGGATTGTGGATATTGATGCTGAGGATGATGTTGAGGATATTGTGCGATTACTCTGTCTGCATCTTATTGCAACATGTTTTTTTTTTTTTTGCAAATAAGGGGCAATCGTGTAGTCTTTCTGATATAAAACTCGTTGAGGATTTGAATGCGATTTTATCCTATAATTGGGCTGAGCGCATGCATTCAAACTTAATGTCTTCGATAGAGGCTGGGTACCAGACGCCGTCGTCGGTCATTGGTTGTGTTATTGCACTACAAGTTATGTTTTTTCTTTTTTTCTTTTTTGTGCTTTTTTTTGTGGTTTTTTTTTTTTTTTTTTTTTTTTTTTTTTTTTTTTAATCTAACTTATTAAAAACTATCAATTTTTGTTGTTGTCCCTTGTTTTGTGTCTTAAAATCAGTTTTGGTTGTGCGAGCAGACTAACATTATTCGTGTTGTCCCCGAGCGCGAGACATTTATACCACGATAGGGCAAGTGGAATATGATTGAATTGATTACTGTTGCATCTGGACTACGATTGTGTGACCTTGGTGAAAACCAGGTATGTTGTGCGACCTTGGTGAAAAACAATACATTTCGTTGTTGAAATGTAACATGAATATGTCTTTTGGATGTTACCTTCAACATTCCTTGTGCTCCCAATATGATGTTTGTGTGCAACCCACTATTTTAATTGTTCGTGATGAGTGTAACATGGCTCTGTCCTTGAGCGTTACATTCAACATTCATGTTACATTCAACATTCAAAAGGAGTGGACTGTATATATGTACATACAAACACGGGGTGCCTGTATATGTTGAAAGTAACATGGATCTGTCCCTGGATGTTCCATTCAACATTATGTATATGAGTTTTTGTGCATACCCCATGATTTCACTGGAGCTTTTGCATGTTACATTCAACATTCCTTATGTCCCCAATGTGATATCGGTATACAACCCGTTGTTTTGACTGTTCGTAATGAATGTAACATGCTCTGTCCCTGAGTATTACATTCAACATTCATGTTACATTCAACATTCAAAGAGGAGTGGACTGTACACATGTACATACAGACACAGTTTGACTGTGTATGTTGAATGTAACATGGATTTGTCCCTGTATGTTCCATTCAACATTATGTGTGTGAGTTTTTGTGCATACCCCATGATTTGACTGTGTGTATTGAAAACCAGGTATGTTGTGCGTGATTCTGATACATTTCGTTGTGTGTTGAATGTAAGGGCCACGCTATTTTATTGATTAATGTCATATTTTCAGGTCAATGAAGGTCAACTAGTTGAGACACTAGCAGAAATACAAGTTGGTGTCATGTTTCCAGTGCATGGTGATACTGTGGAGTCTGGTACCAGAACGAAGGGCAAGAGGAAAGTCACATCGTCAAGCGAATTTTTGTCTTTTGACTTGGGTATATCACAAACGTTTAACGAGAAGGTTGCTGACTTTTGTGGCGGTTCATAGAACCTAACTAAGCTTGTTGATCGAAATCACCACTTTACGTCTAAGGTAGATGAGTTGAAAGAGTCTTAGAAATGTCTAAGATTAAGGAAGGCAACAAGGATTGAAAAGCTAAGAGCAACGGTACGAGAGTTGAAGGAGAAAATACAACAATTGCACGGAAACCTTATCGAGTCAGAGGTGCATGTGATTACACAGAATGAATGCCATGAATCTGAAAAGAAGATTATAAGAGAAGAATTGGGTGAGACTGTTGTCCATTCAGTAACCCAATCAGTCGAGAAGAAGCGAAAACATGAAGAGAACATTGTTGGTATGTCCGAATTCTATTAAATGGAACATGAGGATGGGGATCGTGTTATTGTCCAGCAGGCTACAGAGATTGTACGTTAGGATGATCCAGTGTGTAAGACCCCAATTTCACACGTATGTCAATTTAGTTGTATTATTGAGCATTTAGAAAAATACGAGGGGGAAATATACAAATTAAAAATTCAAATTAAAGGTTTAGGGGTTAATTTGCAAATTTAGAAACTTTCAATCCAAACTTTGGGGGGTAAATTGGCATTTAACTTCTTTCTTAAAAATTTTAAGGGGTGAAATTACAAATTAAGAAAATCATAAATGACGAATTTGGATTAAAATAAAGATTTAAGGAATGAGGGGGAGAAAAGAGCAATTTAATAAAATATATTTAAAAAAAAAAGAAAAAAGAAGCATATATATATATACACATATATCGTGTGTGTGTGCGTGCAGTGAGATCGCCGACGACGGAGAGAGAGGAAAGGGGGAGACATGGCAAGCGACGATCCATCTTTACCACTCAATTCATGCATATAAAAAGGGTACATGCAAAAAATATCAGGATCAAAACACTATCAGAGGAGAAAAATCAAAATTTTAGAGAGGGATATGGTTCGGCAGTGCTGGGTTCTTCAGTGTGGTCATCTGCGTGTGCGTTCTGTTCCATTTCATTGTTGTGTGTGTGTATTGATCGTCGTTGATGGGGAATGAGAGTGGGATCAGTTGTTGAATTTCTACCGTGCATGTGTGTGTGATCGGCACTATTTTGGTACCAACGTGAGTGTGCCGATGTATATCTCCTGTTTCTGTTTGGTGCAGCGGTATGTGGGTGTGGGTTTTCTGTTCGGATCGTCGGTCGTCAATCGTCGACGATTGCGTGTGGGTCGTCGTCAGACAGTGGTAGGCGTTTGTGACCGGTATAGGGTGGCTGACAGTGAAGGAGAGTTAGTGAGAGAGAGAGAGAGCATCGCTGTGGGTGTGTGTGGGTTCCCATTTCTGTCCAACGGTGGCGTTCGGCGATGAAGGTGGGTGTACCGTTCGTCTGTCTTGTCCAACGGTGTGTATGATTGTGGTTGGGAGGTTGGTCGCCGCCGGTGAGAGGGGTGTGGGTGGTCGGTCAACACGGAACCATAATAGAAATAGAGAAACCGAAAAAAAAAAAAAAAAAAAAAAAAAAGGAAAAATTACACAAACACCCCAATAAAAATTCCAAAAATTTATCTCGCGGCCGACGGACAATTCGGAGCAGGTAAAAATCTAAATCGATTATCATTATTGTTAAATTGAATTATTAGCAAACGAGATTATAATTTGGAATCGTTAATTCTAATAATTTTTGTCACTGTCCATACTAACAAATGCGTACCGTAATTATTAACGAAATGAAATTTACCGAATAACAATTTTTCGTAATAAAAAGTGGGTACGAGAAAAATTATGGAATTTAGGGTCTGCATTGCATGATTCGGTTATTTTACAAAAAATATTAATTTAGGCCATGTCACTATTAGGCTTGCAGACACTGGAGTATCAGTAGAAGATAGTCAGTAAAAACTGTTCAGAACAGGTAGCCAGGTGAGTGTACTGTCTTCTTACTAAACTATTTTCTATATATATATATATATGATGACATATGTGTTTACTTACACTGTACGATTTCATAAATGATATGGATCAAACAGGTTTTTTTGGGGTGAGTTGGTGAAATGAATTTCCGGGGAATTGTGTTGGTTTCTAAAAAGAACGATTAAAAATATTTTTCGTTGGATATGGGTGGTTTTGAAAAGAGAGTGAAAAATATATGGTTTTCTAAAAATGCTTGGTTATCTAAAAACAGAGGTGGAAAAAATAGTTTTTTTACTGAAATCGGTGGTACAAAGGTGGAAAACTGGTTCTTTTACTGAAATGGGTAGTACTTTTAAAAAGGAGAGAGAAAAACGCGATTTTGGAAATTCTCCCCGAAAAGGGGTGTGGTTTATATTCTCCCCATAAGAGGTGTGGAATTTTGACGATGTGGTGTGAAAATGTATTTCTTCCTGTAAGGGATGTGGATTTTTTTAACTATACCGATGATTTTGACGATGTCATAGTTGTTCTCCCCGAAAAGGGTGTGGATTCTTCCCATGGGATGTGGATGTTTCTCCCCGTAAGGGGTGTGGATTATATTTATCCCCAAAAGAGGTGTGGATATTTCGTAGGAAGACATTTCTACGGATGTTACGGTACCGTTGCAACTCCCGATCGTGAGATTAAAATGATCACTATGGCTAGCCAGCGTGTGTTGTGGTGGAGTGGTGTGTTTGAGGTGTGTGTTTGAGATGTGGTGTTTTACTTATATTAGGTGATTTATTATTTATTGTGGTGATTGGTATGATTTTACACTAGATGTATTTGGATGGAACTTATCTATATCGCTTAATTTTGACTGCTTATATATTTATACTTGATCCATATTTAATTATGGGAATATTTAGAATGTATTATTATTTTAAAAATGTTTTACTAAGAAGGCAGTACACTCGCAGGTACAACAGCTAGGAGTCGGTCCCCTACTGGCAATAGGTAGAGTCCGGTGATGGTGTAGTATGTAAATATTTTGGGAGGAGCTGTCTGAGACGAACTTGTGAGAGCTTCATTGTTGTTATACTTTTGTTGTTATTATAATTCAGGGACGGGTGTGTCCCCAGTTAGAAATGTTGTATATAGTCAGAATTTATGGTTGTATATTTTTGTATGCACTTTATCGTTTACTAGTGGGTTTGACGTTAAGATGAGGTCGTGTCGACATCACGCCGGCCCCACGGTGACGAGTGTCCGGGGTGGGGTATGACACAGTGACAGTCCTGCCCCCGTGACGGGGTTTGCGAATGAGGAATCGACCACCAACACTCACTTCGCTCGTTAAAAATGTAAAAGAACGTGTGAGGACGCGGAGGACTAGGGAGGACTCTGTCCGTGAGTATACTGTACCTGTTAGAAAGCAGTGCCGATTGAAGCGAAAAGATGATAATCTTGTTAGAGATATGGTTGTTTACACAGGTGAGCCTTACGTATCTGGTGCAGTCGCTGCTGAACCTCGTGTGTTACCTCCCCGATATGGGCCTGTTGCTCGTCTGTTGGCCCCAACTGATTGGGAAAAGCTTGAGTTGATTATACGCACTGAAGGATTGTCGTAAGTATTTTATTTGTATTTGTATTCTTATTTGTACTTATACTGACACTATACATACCTCAATCTGCAAACTTTGAAAATCCTGTAGTATGTACGTATGGGGCGGTGAGTGGCCGGATGCTCAATTATCAATGCGCGACGTTCTTAGGCTGTTATGGGAACACCAGTTGACGAATTTTGTAAGTACACTTTTGTTCATCCTAAAAACATATATTTGTGTTTTACATTCTACACCTGTTGAATGTACCATGATATGTTTTGTTGAAAGTAACATGCTCTTGTGTTTTGAAAATGGAGCATACACCTGTAAATTTGAATGTACCACTATTTTTCATTCCACACGTGTTGAATGCAACATGCTCATGTGTTTTGAAATGTAATAGAGAATGCACAATACGTGTTACATTCCACACGTGTTGAATGTAACATGTTATAAGGTGTTGTTGATTGTAACATGCTGTTGTGTTATGAGAATGTGGCATGGACCTGTAGAATTGAATGTAACGTCTGTGTTAAGAACCCTCACAAATCCACTGATTCGTTGTTGCAACTTTGTTTGTTTTGTTTCGTGTAGGTTATCAATGCGTATATGGAAATTATGTGGATCGAGCAGTGTAAGGTTGTCACTCAGCTGCCTGATCTACCTAATTCCTCATTTTTTATAAACAGTGCATGTTGAGTGAGTGTCAGGGGACCTATACAATTTTTGTTAGTGTGTTTTTACTCACTAATTTGTAACACCATGTCCACTTGCTGTTGTTTATGTCTTGTACCTTTTTTGTTCCATGCACTTACCAGACCTGGATTAGTCACAACGTTTCTGATTGCCTTAACGATATTCTGGATCCAAGTATAATACAAGCGTTTTCATCCAACGTCCGGTATGTGCATTTTCCTCTACATAGTGAGGGGTCGAGCCCTGAATCGGGACACTGGACGCTTTTCGTATGTGATAAACAAAAATCAACCTGGAATCATTATAATTCTATTGACCTGCGGCAGCTAGGATCAATTGACGTTTATTACGAGAATGCCAAGAAAGTTGTAAGTTTTGTTTCAAAAAAATTTTTGCGCGAAAAAATATGAAATAACATTCTTACCTTTGGTTTTAATTCTGACAGATTTTATACATCAACGCGTTGCTTTCAAAAAATGCTAAGCAACATAGGCTGAAGCGTGTGAAAATTTCCAGTGTTGCCGAAGTACTTAATCAGGGGATGTCAGTGTAAGTGCACCCCCCTTCCCCCAATCAGTTGCACTATCATCTCGTTTATTTATATAATCGTATTATTGACTGTTGTTTCGAATTGTATGTATTCAGTGTTGATTGCAGGGTATGTGTGGTTTACGTGATGAAGCAGCTATACAATGCACAACCGATCAATGTCGATTTGGGTCCTGAAGATTTCCGAATGGAGCGATCTGCACTTGTGCATATGTTCCTTAATGATCCACCCCATTCTTGGACTCTCGACACAACTTTAGCTAGGAAACTTAATAAAAAAAAAACATCGCAGTGAAAATGCATGGTGTCTTATTAACCCCCCGCCTACATTGATCCCCACTAAGAAAATGTGTATAAGTGACAGTATTTTCTTTTTTTCTTTTTTTTTTTTTTTTTTTTTTTTTTGGGTTTTCCTTATATGAAACAATTTATTCCGTTGTTTTTTGACATGTTTTCACGTACTGGTTTTGACCTTAAATTAACTAATGCATAAAGCCATGTTAAAGAAAACCCCGTTGTTGATATGATTGTCTTGTCACCAAAGCGATCTTGGAAATGTACTTTAGAAATGCACTTACGGTTAAAGGTATGTTGTGGTGTTTAACATACCAAGTGCTTACATTACTGGATGTGCCCATCAGCCATGTTGAATGTAACATGATTGTCTCTTTGGATGTTATATTCAATATTCCTTGTGTGCTTCCAATTTAATGTCTGTATACAACCCACTGTTTTTTTTACTGTGTTCGTGTTGAATGTAACATGGCTTTATGTTTGAATGTTACATTCAACATTCATGTGTGATGTACCCTCCCATGATTTTTTCGTGGGACTATACACATGGCCATACAAACCACGTGGTTTGCTGTGCATGTTGATGTAACATGGACCTTTCTGTGCATGTTGAATGTAACATGGTTTTGTCTCTAGATGTTACATTCAACATTTATGTGTATGCGTTTTTGTGCATACCCCATGTTTTGACTGTGTGTGTTGGATGTGATGTGGCTTGCCAATATTACATTCAACTTTTTTTTTTTTTTTTTTGTGTGTGTGTGTGTGTGTGTAATGTCCACATGTACACAAACTCTGTTTTTGCTATACGTGTTGAACGCAACATTGCTCTGTCCTTGGATGTTACATTCAATATTCCCTTCTGCGTTTGTGTTGTGCATGTATATGTAACCATTATAAACGGTGTGTTTAGCATAAACACAACTTTGTTGTTTTTGCATTCAACCTTTTTTTTGAGTGTTGAATGTAACATGAACATAAAAACATGATTTGATTTTGCGTGTTGAATGTAATATTACTTTGCCAAAAATGTCCCATACAGAAACATTATTTATGATGTTAAAAAAGATCTAACATGCACATAATAAACGGTTTACACACTTGCGTGTTTTTTTTTTTTTTTTTTTTTTCTTATGATGGTGATATGAATAAATATCCTAATATAAACCTGTTGTATATACCAAGGAAAAAAAATGTAATATGGCAAGGAAAAAAAATGTATTATCCATAAAAATGAAGGCCCTATATGTTTTATCTCTGTTGATGGGAATCTACCAGAAGTAGATTTTATGTTGGTACGAATGAACAAAAAAATCAAAGTCTTTATCTTCCCTCCTATTCGAGCGGTACTTTTCATGATTTCCTATTGTGTCTCCCCATTTGACCGCATCTCCCACATCACCTTTCTTTTACCTCTCCACGGGATGCAATCTGAACTTTCCTTGGACATCTCGGTTGTTTCTTTGATAAAGGGGGTAAGATAATTGCTTCACTCTCGACCGATATTGGTTGTTCCATCGTTGGTATTGCGTATATGCCTCTCGAATACGTCTCCCTATAAAACCAACTCCGAAAATAGTCCTTTATATATCTTAATGTTGGCAGTCCACACTTGTTTATAGTAGCGAATGCATGTGCGCATGGAAAACCTTTTATCTGCCACTGTCGACATGAGCATGACCGTTTCTCAGTATCAACTATGATAGAATGGGTTGAATGAACCTCAAACACTCAATTACCTGATGAACTAATGTTCCAAGTTCGTCTTTCGTTCAACAATTCACACATCTTATTCTCCCAGTGTGGCGTTATCTCACCTTGTAACTTGTTTGCTTCGTCCCTCCTCTCTGTCATTAAGTCCATCCACTTTATCCTTATCTCGTCAATCAGTAAAATTGCCGGGAGGTGGCAAAATTCACTTATCCAAGAATTAAACACTCCGCCAGGTTGGAAGTCATCTTACCGTATCGTTTTCCTCAGGAAAATGCGTTACTGTATTTCATGGCTGACAATTCATGGATGAATCTCTGCACTTTTATGCCCCCCCTCATGCATTAGTTGATCGTATAACAATTTGTACATTTTCGGCATGTGTGCGTATGCCAATCCGTTCAATTTTTGGATCATCGTATCCTTGAATGCTTTACTTGTGCCGATCATTGCAGCCCTCAAATTCATTTTCAGATGATGCAGACAGTATCCATGATGGCAATGTGGGAACACGTTTTGTATCCCTTGCAAAATCCCATTGGGCCAGTCGGAAATGAATGTTATCACTATATCCAGCTCGACGATCTTCTTGATTTATGATAAAAACCAATACCAATTATCGTCATTCTCTGTACCAACAATGGCGAACGTGACTAGGAAAATCCCTGCATAAAACGACGTCCAGTGAAATAAATCCATGTTGAATGTCACAACACAAAATGTTGAATGTAACATTATTACATGTATAAAAAAGTTGAATGTAAAAATATTGTTATGTCTGAAAAAACATAGTTTGTATACATACCTTGGTTCCCGTCCTTTGCTGTTGCTGCCAGTAAATTTCCCCTATACTTACCAATCAAGAATGTGTCGTCGAGAAACAACATGGGATGACAAAAACAAAAACCATGTTTGCACGCTTGGAACAAAATGAATATTCTCTTGAAACGTTTTGTGTCCTTGTCATATTCTAGCGCGACATAACTATCCAGGTTTGTCTCTCTACATTTCTCAACATACCATCTTAATTGATCATATGACGACGAGTAGTCACCAAATACGCTATTCCTTGCTTTCTCTACCCTCATCCATGCATTCCGATATGATATATATAGTCCATATTGTTTCCTAAAACTCTCAATGACATCGACTGGGCAAGTTTTTGGATTTGCACGCATCTCGTCAGCCAAACACGACGATATAATGTCTGAACTCAATAGTTTGTTCTTATTTGTTCGGAACGCAGCACCGCATGTGTGTTCCTTTACTAGATTGTGTATATAGAATACGCAATTTTCTCTCCTCACGCATCCGTGGACAAACCACGGCCAATTTCTTTCATCTCGCAGCGCACATGCAGCCGTTACCCGTATCTTGTCGTTTCTAAGGTACCAAAAATTAAACCCCACTTCTACTGCATATTTCTGCAATGCCGTGTGAAAGTCACTTGTCCCCCCCTAGAATTTTTGCCCCTCCTCTTATATACCATTAGCCCATTTTGCGGATAACAGTATTTTGTCGCTGGAAATTTGTAACATACCACTATAACTGCCTATATAGTCCATTTTAGCTTCACTGTCGCCACTGCTGTGATCGGTGATAGGAACTATCACACATGATGATGCGCCAGTAGACCCGCTTGAATCACTAGCTCGCCTTCTAACACACACTTCAGTCAGCTTGATCTTCATAATCCCCGCTAGGAAAAACATTTCCTCGCAATCGTTCTGGTCGTCTAGCATGCATTTTGGATTCCCTGGGAGTGAATATGACAACTCAAACTTTCCGCTACGTAATTCTGGCCATTTGTCTTCAATTTTTTGAAGCAACTCACCGATTTCACAATCATTCCTCATCCTCAACACTGTTGTCACATTCTTGTACTTGCATAGTAATGGGATTGATAACGTCATCTTGTTCAATCGAAAACATAATCCCTGTCAATACAAAATGCTTATGCAGCGACACACATTGATTCTTTTCAAAAAAATGTCAGTAGTAACGTCAAATCTGAACGTGCTGTGTGCATGTGGAATGTAGCACCCATGTGTTGTGTATTTAAAACGACACATATGATCATGGCTGTTGAGATGTACAGATCCATGATTGGGTGTCTTGTGTGTGGAATGTAACACTCATTGATTCTTTCCGGGAAAAAAAGAACGTCAAGGCTGATCGTGTTGTGTACATGTGGAATGTAACACTCATGTGTTGTGTGTGTAAAACCACATGCCTAACAGTGGATGTTGAATGTAACATCCATGTATTGTGTCGTGTGTGTGGAATGTAACATTCATTGTTGCTTTCAAAAAATGTGCCACCAACAAGCGTAAAACTGATTTGTTGTTGTGTGTGCATGTGGAATGTAACCGCCACCATGTTCGCCCGATATCTTATTAAAAAAAATGACAGCAGTAACATCAATGGATTGTGTCGTTTGCATGTGGAATGTGACATCCTCTGTTATATATGATCACCGACAAATGTGTCGTGTGCACACGTATATTTATGTGCATTAAACGAAATGATTTTTACGTACCTGTTTCGATCTGTAGCTCTGAATCTATGAAATGGTGATTGATTGATTCTTCGACTTCTGCTTTCTCAATAGATTCTGAAATTCTAAAAGCTCGACCTGTTCTTATCCGAATAAACCATATATTGAAGTGTGTTTCGGAAAAGCTCGACATGTTCTTCTCCGATTTCTCTTCTCTACATTGATTTTCAAATTCAAAAAACCCTAAATATGGGAAGGTCCTGTAGTCCCAACTGACTGTGCCGTTTCATATGGTAAAATGAGTCTATATTTTGAAAAATCTGTTGCGAAAATGAAGGGGGGTATATCGGTAATCCGTTAGAGGCGATTCTCGGGGAACGAGATTACCTTGTTCAATTACTCTTACCGATGGGAGTTATCGGTCTACTGTTGAGTTCTTGGGCTTGATCGGTAATAGAGAAACAAAAACAGTAGTTATTGGTAATTTTCTCAAATTTTAAATCTAACCACGGATTTAGAAAATTGATTGGGAGGAATCAAGAGGGGTTTATGTAAAATTTTGAAAGTTTTAATTTAATTTTTATAAAAATATAAAAATAAAAATAAAATAAAAATTAATGGGGCCTTGAGTCACCGCTCGGCCTAATGTGGCTCCGCCACTGCTCAAATCCTACAGTCTTTTATAACAAAGGTCCTACCTTAATTACATTTAGTCCCAAAAGCGTAAAGCTCAAAATTTCCGAAAGTCAATTATAAAATTTGTACTAAAAACCATTCAAAGATCATTCAACAATGAATGACCCACCCGTTACACTTTTATCCATTTATTAAAAAAAAAAAAAATCAATGTAAACCCTTCTGATTGACTTCGATCTCCACTAAATTTCCAAAAATATCGGCCCTATGTTATCAATTTCAGATGGGTACTTTAGGTTGCATTTCGTCAGTGTTTCCACTTTTTTCTATCCCACTTAGTATGAGATAGGATGAGATAAGATGAGACGAGAATTTTGTTTTTTTTTTCTGAGAATAAAATCACATTTAGTAACGACATAATTATATTTCTTTCTGGTAACATAATTGTGTTTTGTAACGCATTATTCTAGAATTATTTCCTCAACAAATGTTCTTTTATTTATTTAGTTATTTCAATAATTGTTCTTTTAAATATCAAATTACACAAAATTTTAAAAAATAAACATTAATTAAAAATAGATATGTAAAAATATTGACATATTAAATATAAACACAATACATATTTTACCATAGATGTCCAATTTGGAAAAAAATACATATTCTCTCTATGTATTAGAAATTATTACCACATTTATATTTGTGCGTGCTTTCAAAACTAAAAGTATAAACAATGAATACACAATAAACAAATAAAAAACATAAAGAATTTATTTCTCAAATTATACAACTCTATTAAAAACAATCAAATATCTCTACATCATCAACACCATGACGAAGCTAAAAAATGCTTAGCACAATTGGGCCTTCTTCTCACCATCGTTCTTCTTTGCCTTTGCACCATGAGAACCCCAACTCCCCGGCCTTCTACGCACCATTGGTGTCTGGTTTAGAAGAAATGATCAGGGAAACAAAAAAAATAAATCAAAGCATAAACACAATAGTAATTGAACTTTGGAGGAGATAACACAATTTAAACGCGACCACTACAAATCAGAGCAATAACTATACCAGATATGAAATTCAATAAAATCATCAATAACACAATGATACAAATTGGACCAATAACTATATCAATGTTTGATTCCAAAAATTCATTGAAAATTCAGAATAGTAATACAGTCATACTACAAATATTTCAAATTGGTATTCAAGAAAATTTTCTTGGTGTATTTTTTTTTTCTTTTTTGGGGGTGTAACCTTATTCAATTAAGCTTCAAAAGTGGTTTCAACATGGAGATGTTTTTTCATAATATATACTTGATATAGTTTTCCTGCCTATCTGATGACAATGAAAACTGAAACTGAACAACTTGCTGATACCAACAACTCAGTGGAGTCTCTCTTCGATTGAAGCAAATGAAGAATCTTGATTCCAATCAGTAGAACCCATCGATTGAAAATAATAACGAATCCATGATTTCAGGTCTATGACAGAAACTAATGCAAGAAACGCAAGAAATTTCTAAAGAAATCCAAGAAGTTTAAAAAACAAAATCAGATTTCGTGAACCCTAAACCCTAAATCGATTTTCGAAATCGATTTCATAAACCCTAAACCTAACTCGATTTCATCGAAGAAATTGATTCAGCAATAAGAGAGAGAGAGAAAGAGAGCTTACAGACGACAACGGCTATGACGAGACGACGACAAACATAATGGTAGCGAGAAGACGAAGATGGCGATGACAGACGAAGACGAATACAATGATGGCAATGAGAAGACAAACAACGATGGCAAGAAGAAAGAAGATATATATATATATATATATATATATATATATATATATATATATATATAGAGAGAGAGAGAGAGAGAGAGAGAGAGAGAGAGAGAGAGAGAGAGAGAGAGAGAGAGAGAGAGAGAGAGAGAGAGAGAGAGAGAGCTTCATAGAATTTGGGATGATGGTGGCTAGGCTTTGGAGGAAAATGAAAAAGAAAAACTTCTCTCATTGAGCTTAACAAAAGTTGAACGAAGAAACTCACTAACAATTCATATAATTCCAAGTGTGTCTTAATGGTATGGGATGAGTTTTTTGGGAGTGAATTTTTTTTAATTTTTTATTTCTCATTTCCTTAAAGAATGTAGGAATCAATCTCTAAATTTTGGGATGGGATGAGAATGAAAATAGGTTTACCAAGTACATACCCAAACATCAATTCTAAAAATCTAGAGATATGATAGGATGAGATGGGAACACCAACCAAACAGGCCCTTAAGTGATAATTTTTTACTAACCTCTAAATAATTTTTTATAAATAAATATACCACATTCAATTTGTCACCAATGAAAATATATTGGCATATTCACATGTCTCAATTTAAAAGTAAATTCTACAAATAATTGGGTCAAAACATACCCAAAAAAATCATTTTTGTATAACCATCCTCCTCGTGAATGAAAATTGTCTAGATTAATATGCATATGTAATGTAGACTTACAAGAGAGAGAGAGAGAGAGAGAGAGAGCAAACTACATCACTTTGAGAGAGAGAGAGAGAGCAAACTGCATAACTTTTTGCCTTGAACCTTCCCTAGTAAGAGTCTATCAGATTTACTCAGCTAATTAGTAAACATGATATTTTAAACTGTTCGGCCGTTTGTGTAAATCATGATAATAGAAACCACACAGTTATCTTCTTTACACTTTTCATTTCTATGTTTGTGTTCATTTTTTCCCTGAACATCTTGGTAATTTCATGTGTATCTAGAGAATTTAGACTTTTCATTCTCACAAAATCGGCTATGTTCTTACTCATATAGGTGATTTCCTATAAGAAATATCCTGTTATATCCAACTTGAAAATTCTAAGATATAGGAATCATTAAAATTCATATTTATCCTTAACCATATTGTAGTCATCATTGTTATATCATACGAATAAGCTGTAGATTTTGTCTACTCAGTGACACAATGCCCAATCACCTTCATAATTTGATTGTCCTTTTGAACCTAGATTTTGGGGTCTCCAATTAACTAGATTTTATTACTATTATGATAACTATTTAATGATAGGCATTAAGCCTATTCCTCACGATAAGAAGTTTGCTCTATCTTGTGTAAGACCTTTGGTCGATGGACTAACAATGTTATCTTTTAACTTAATATAATCAATTTAGATAACTCCGTTAGAGAATATCTTTCTCACGACATTATGCCTCTGACGTATATGTCTAGACTTACAGTTATACGTACTACTATATGCCATCGCGATCCCAGTGTATACAAATAACTTGCACATGCTTAGTCTATATTGGAATATCTTTCAAAAATTGTCGAAACCACTATGGTTCTTCTCTTGCTTTATCTAAAGTAATAAATTAAGATTCTATTGTGGATCTAACAATACACGTTTGCTTTGAGGATTTTCATTTCACAACAGCTCTTCCTAATATAAAGACATATCCACCTGTGGATTTTGTTGCTTGAGTACTAGATATCTAATTTCGTCACTGTACCCTTCGAGTGCTACTTGATATTTCATGTAACACAAACCATAATTTTGAGCATATTTTAAATATCTCGAAAGTCTCACTATAGCTTTCTAATGTTGTCTACCTGGATTGCTAGTGAACTTACTTAAATACTTTCCGCGTAAGTAATATCAGGTCTCATAAAATTCATAATATACGTTAATTTGCCTAATATTGCAAAATATTTCAATTGAGATATGCTCTCACCCGTTTCTTAAAAATATGTTTTTTTAAAATATATTCTTAGAAATATGTTGATTAACATTTACTGGTGTTCTTATTAGACCCGAATCATCCCTATTAAAATTTTAAGGATCTTCTCGATGTAATGAGATTGAGATAAGATCAATCTTTCAGAAGTTCTTAAATTTTTAATTCAAATAATGACATATGTTATTCCCAAATCTTTCAATTCGAACTATTAGTTAACATTTGTTTGATAGATTTTATAATCTTATCACTACTAACAATAATTGGCATGTTATCTACGTATAAGCATACAATAATGTAACAAGACTTTATTGTCTTAATATAGACTCACTGGTTACATTCATTGATCTTAAAATTATTTGATAGCATAACACTAGCAAATCCCCATGCCATTGTTTTGGTACTTGCCTTAATCCATACAAGGATTTTATATGTCAACGCACCTTATTCTCTTTTCATATAGATTTCTTCATCTAATTTACCATTCAAGAATGCAATCTTAACAGCCGCTTGATGTATCTCAAAGTTATGTATCGCGTCTTCTATTGACATACGTACACATATGATTCTTATTACTAGTGAATAAATATCAAAATAATCTATACCCCTTTTTTGCTAGTAACCTTTAGCTACAAATCTTGTTTTATATTTGTCAATTGATCCATATGTTTTCATCTTGCTTTTAAAGTTTCATTTACATATTAATGGTTTTATTTTAGAAGTAAGATCTACTAGTTCCCAAGTATGATTCAACAAGATGGACTCAATTTCACTATTTACAAGATGTTTTTCAGGCATAGACATAACCTCCCTAAACTTTTTAGCTTCATATCCTATCATAGAAGTATAAAAATCAGAACCAAAAGATCTAGAGACTTTTGTTCTTTACTACGTCTAGGTTCAATTTTATCCTCTTAGGAATTACTAGATGTAACATCACTAATTCTCTAGGTTCAATTTTATCCTCTTAGGAATTACTAGATGTAACATCACTAATTCTCTTTAGGCCTTGTCTCAACCGCCAAGTCTTGGACAGAAAACCATCCCCAAAGAATGATGCACCTCGATTCAATAATTGTGCTTGCATACACATTTTTATTTTCTGATTTATGAATAAAAAATCGATATACAATACTATTTCGTGCATATCTAATAGATACAAAATAAATAGTCTTTGGCCTTATTTTAATCCGCTTACGATCAGGAATAATAATTTTTGGAAGACCCTCCCACACTTTTAAGTATTAATATGTAAGTTTTTTACCTTTCCACAATTCATATGGGGTCTCATTTAATTTTTTTATGAGGTAATTGGTTTAAAATAAAATTCACTATTAAAACAACATCTCTCCATAAGTTCTAAGGTAGACTAGAACTTATTAAGAAAGAATTCCCATCTCTTTCAAAGTTTTTATTTTTTATTTTTTTAGCAACTTCATTTTGCTGAGGTAAATAACATGTTGTAGTTTAGTGAATTAATTATTCCATGTTCTACACACAACTCACCAAAAGTTGTAACATATTGTCCACATCTATCACCAATAACATTTTTTTTTACTAAGTTGATTCTCAACTTCAGCCTTGTAATGCACAAACATGTAATAATGCTTCATATTTACTCCTTAAAAGATAAACATAACCGTATCTCGTACAATCATCAATAAAAGTTATACAATACTTTTTCGCATCTCTACTTTGTACAAATATCATATGTATGAATTAGTTCTAGAGGTTTTGTTTTTCTTTCAACCGGATGAAAAGAAGTTTAAGTTAATTTTGACTCCACTAAAATCTCACATTTGTGATTTGTATTATTTTTGCACTTAGGAATTAGATTCATATTAAATAATTTATGCAAAGTATCATAATTAACGTGTCTCAAATGTCCATGCCACGTATCTAAAGACTCAATGGTATAGGCGGAAGATGCATTGGAATTATTTTCATTTCATTAAGCTTTAAAAAATCTTCATTCATATATCATTTTTCAACATGCATTCCATTCCTAGTAGGCACAAATTTATCAGACTTGAACACTAGCAGGAATCCCTTCTTACTCAGTAACGATACAGAAACCGAATTCAAATGAATATCTAGTACATGCAGCACGTCGTTCAAAATAAGTTCTTTTCTGGAGGTCATCTTCATCAAGACATTTTCTCGTCCTTCAACTATAAAAATTTAAGAATTCTCCATATAGAGGTTATCCAAAGATTCTCCCTGTTAATTGATCAATCTCTCAAAATATAAAAATTAAATTAAAAAAATATATTTTTATGAAAAAATTAAAACATATTTTTCTCCTTTTCAAGTTTTTTTAATTTCAAATTAAACACTATTTTAAACTTGTTAGGCTTTTTGTTTCGAAACCAAAAAAAAAAATATGGTATATCAACAATATATTAGCATATGGTGCCTTTAATTTTTTTATTTTATTTTATTTATTTATTTTTATGGGTATTTACCTCTCCTCTCATTTTGTCTAGTTAAAACCACAAATTTTTCTTCTCATTTATAAAATACTAGTCATCCTCTTTGCCCTTTTTTTTTTTTTTTTTTTTAAATTATTATTATTATTATTGTGAAAAGACATAAATGCCTTCCTCTTTTCAAAAATATTTTTTTTATTTTTTCAAAAATTCACTAACACCTTCTACTTTCTTTTTTTTTAAAGAAAATATATATTTTTTATTCCGTTATTTTTAACAAATTAAAAATAATAACAAATTAAAATATATATTCTTTAAAAAAAATATTTTTTTTATTTTTTCAAAAATTCACTAACACCTTCTACTTTCTTTTTTTTTTAAAGAAAATATATATTTTTTATTCCGTTATTTTTAACAAATTAAAAATAATAATAATAATAACCCCCCCCCCCCCCCCCCCCAACTTGCCAGAATAACAACCCCACCCCACCTCGTTGGAAAAATCAGCCCCCACTTCGCCAAAAGAATTTGTCTTCTTCATCTTCATATTTCTTCTTTCTTTTTCTTCTTCTCCTTCTCTCTTCAAATCCTTCATGGATTTGTGCGGGCGAGATAAAAATAAATATTTTTAAATAAGAATTTTTGTGTAAAAAAAAAAAAAAAAAAACTTAAAAGGATATTTATGTATTTTTATTTTTAATTTTTAAATTATTGAATTATTTTTAAATTGTTAAGAGTAAAATTGTCATTATAATAAAAAAAATTATTAATTTTTAACCTATAAGAAAGTTAAATAGTGTTTGACCAAAATAATAAGAGAGTGACCGGTATTTTTTAAATAACAGAGAAATTTTGTGCTTCTGGGCAAAATGAGATAGGAAGTAAATGATAAATTCCTTTTTGTTTAATTCTATATTTTTTTTTTTTTTTTTTTTTTTGTGCAGTTTAAATTTCATAAAAACAATATAAAAAACGTAAGTGCCAATCATCAACTGATATATCGGGTTTGTGAAGAAAAATAATTTTAATTGGCAATTTTGTCGTCCCAAGTGAAGAAGTCAACAAAACCAAGAAGCGAAATCGTTCTTTCTACTATAATTTCAGCGCGCTTAGTAGGGTGGTACACTAGCTTGACGAGGTCGTACCAATAATTCGCCCCCTTCTACTATGTATTATTTAAGAAATTATAGATAGGGTGGCCATGAGTCATGAGATAGCGCATATAATTGTTTAGGTACGCTTAGTAGGGTGGTACACTGCATGTGCATGTGCATGTGCATGTGCATGAGCATGCTACTTCTACTCACTCAAAATCTAATCCAAACTCAATCTATAAATACAATTCCATCACTCATTAGTTAATTATCTATATAATAAATTTTAGTTTTTATTAACTTATATTTTAATCTTTATCGATATTTTAATTATGACGTTAAATGAAAATTCAACACATAATATTAATTCGATTCTAAATATTAACTAAATGGCTGAAAAACAAAGAGAAAAAATTCAAGATAAAAAATTATAAGCGACTTATTTGAAATACAATCTTATAATTTTTCCTAATTTTGAATATGTGTTTTAATAGATTGTTGAGATTAATTTGAAACTGCCAAACTTTTTTATAGAAACAAATCTCGCCTATAACTACTTAAGTTTGATTAAGTTAATATTATTTTATTTTTGATTAATATTTTTTTTTTGTTTAACTTAACGGAATATGCTAAGAATGAGTGAAATTAAAAATTTCATCAAAATTTTAAATGAAACGAACAAAACTATAATTTCTTTTAATTTTGATTTTATTTTTCTTTATTTAAAAAAAAAATCGAACAAGAGAGAGAAGGAGAGCCAAAAGAGAGAAAATATTACTTTTTTCCTTTTATTATCTTTAAATATTAAATTTAAAGAAATTAATTTATTTTATAATTTTAAATAAAATGTGAATTTATCCTCTTTAATCAAGAGTTGTGTAGATTTTTAAAGTAGATAGATTAAAATGAAACAAAATCGAATTACAAAGAGATAAAAGGCAATTAATCCTTTGAAATATATATTTGTTCGTACTTTACGCTTAGCTCTTTAATTAATTTATTTATTTATTCTTCTTAACTAATAAGGCCGTCATGTTGGTCATGTTTTAGCGGAATTTTACATCACTGTTTAAAAAAAAAAATACATTTTGATGCTTAGGAATATTTTCTGCAAAATAAAAGGTTTAGTTATTTTTTTTTTTTTTTATTTGAATATTGAAATTTTACCCTTTTTTTTTTTTTTTTTTTTTTATCATTTTGATAACTTTATGCTTATAAAATAAAAAAATCAAGACAATACATTCAAATACGGAAATCACTAATAAACCTACATAAAATTTTTATTATTTAGTGTTTTGTCCATTAAATTTTTTTTTTTTAATTTAATCCAGAATGCATCATGCCAATGTAGGAGATTGTGCCCTTACGATTATCCAAAGAGGTGATTAGTTGAGGTGCGCGTAAACTGGTTCAAACACACTTGATCATATAATTAAAAGAAGTAATTTTTTAATTTAAAAAATATAGATTGTCCTTAAAAGAGGTAACTTATAAAATTCACTTATCTTCTCTTTATTTTTTATTCTCTCACTTAACATTCACTTACAAAATTCAGTTAATGTTCACTAGTGTGAAATTTGCATTTAACAATTAATATATGTAGGATGGTGTTAAACCTCTCTCAACCCAAAAAATTAACTCATAAAATAAGGTTGTTCTTCACACTTATTACCTGATCAACAGCTCCTTCTACATCCGATGTGGTATAAATTCAATAATATCATACTTAATATTAACTAAATATCTAAAAATAAGTTAAAATGAATTGGTAAGAAAAAAAAAATACATAACAAAATAAATTCCAAAAATAAAAGATAAAGGACCATACCATAAAAATCCGTTATCAATATTGCTATCAAGACCAACTCAATTTAAATTGGGTCTTTTTTTATTCAATACTTTCATGACTATTTAACTATTAGTCATCATTTTTGGAAAAAAAAAAAAAAGTATTGAAATTCATGTAGTACAAAAGGTCTTCCTAAAGGATTAAGTATTTACTTTTGTTTCCCTCTTTTTTTTTTCTCTTTCTTCGAAAAAGTTTTTGTTAGATTCAAAAATAATTATATTTATTAACAAAAAAGTTCAATATTACAAATGATTACTTTTTGTGGATCTTCAATCTGCAATTCAAAATCGGCTATAATTTTTATAACTCACTTGACTTTTAAACAATTTTTCAACAAACATGACCTACTTTATTTAACTAATACCTTCCAAAATCATACAGTGAGGTGATGAACTATTCATTATAAGTCATTCTGAGCTACATCTCTTTCTATAATCTGGACACAAAATGAAAATTAAAAAATAAAAGTTACATTTTGGTAAAAAAATATAGAATTTTATGAAAAAATTGCACACGTTCTTTAGTTTGGTTAGGTGTACATACGATTTTTCCAGAACTTCTATTGTTGTGCACGCGTTACTTATTTTTTTGACACACATAAATGTAATAGTAATTATTGTTCCTTCTCTTCTGCTAAATATTCCAATATACTGCAAAAATAATGGTTTTCGGCACACAAAAGTACATACTGGAATATTAACTATTGTTAGGTTTCTAATTAGGTTAATATTCCATCGTATTTTTTAATAATATTTTTTCTTCAACTTACATTCAATTAATCTTCTTATGAAAATCATACCAAAAAGAATATTCTATTCTGTTCTATTAAGTAAAAAATTCATTGTGAGAATATTCAATCGAATTGCATAGCGGAGATCATGTTTTCATAATAAATTCGTTGCATCTCACATTACATTCATTCTGTTCTTTTAACATTTCATGCGTCGATTTATGTATTTTTTATTTATTTTTATTTTTTTTGTGACAAGTAACATTCATTTTATGAATTTCCTATATATATATATTTTTAAAATTACAATAAATTTAGATAAAATATGGTAATAAGCATAAAATGTTATTTGGGAATTGACTCCATCTGTGATTTAACGAATTTGGGGAATTTGATACCAAAACTAAGCATAAAATGTTATTTGGGAATTGGAAGTTCTGTTTGTCATGGAGCAAGTGGAAGACGGGGGTTTGACAGGAGTTGTTTCATTGACAGATCATGCATAAAATTATTGCCATTTTAATTTAATTTCATAACTAAAACAAATAAATTGACAACAATATAATTATTAAAAAAAAAAAAAAAAAAAAAAACTAAATATCGTTTCAACACATGCAATGACAAAATTGAGAAAAAATCTCAAAAATCGTTAAACGTAGAAAAGCGTAGTTAGGCATAAAAGTTGACAACTAATTATGATTCTTATACTCTCAAGCAAAACAATCAATCAAGGAAGAAAAATAATCTCAGGGTTTTTTTGTTTAGTTTTCGAAAATTTTGACAGTTAATTTTGAAAAAGTTTTGAAACAAATATAATTATTCATAATGTAATAGAAAATACCAACATAGTGTAGCTCAAGTGGTATGTAAGGTCTGCTTGAATTAAAGTAATTAAGTGAACTTTACAAGGTAAAGGGATTGAGTCTGCAGAAAAACACTTGTTGAGAAGGACAGCCACGTACTCGAACGAGATTAGTCTCATACCCTGTCCTGTGTAGGTGTGAGAACACTTGTGGGCATACAAAAAAAATGTGCTAAAAAATAATAAAAAAATAAAAATAATTAAAAGTAGTTGATAAAAAGTAATAAAAAAATAAAAATAATTAAAAGTAGTTGATGTGATAACTTGAATATTGTGAAAATTATTTTATAAAAGTATTTTTGAGTTACGTTGTTAAAAAAAAAAGTGATATTTTTTTTTTCAAAATTTAAAACAACACTTTGAAAGCTTAATCAAACAAGCAAATGTATAGTTCCACATGAGAGAATGATGAAGACCTATGATTGTATTAATTATCAAATAGTGTTGTCAGAAAATGGTTAACACCCGTAGTGACTGCAATCTGGTCAGGTTTTACGTGGCGGTTCTTTGTTGAGTTGGCGGTTTTGTGTACAGTGTTATCTGTCTATTGAGAGGTTTGCGATCAAATCCTTCTGATCTGAGTAAGTACCAGCACAGACCCCAATGAAGTCTTTCCAGCGTAAGAGTATGAATTCAAATAAGTAAGAGTTCTGTCTTGCTTAGAGAGAACTTCTTACATTATTTGGAGCATTTATTTACTTGCTATTTATAGGATAAAGATCGGATTAATCCAGAAAAATTAGGGCCTTGAGCCTAGTTACTTAGTGTAATTTGGCACGTGACGAATGAGGAGATGCATGACATGGTTTAAGCCATTAGACGTTCCATTTCGACCGACTAAAAGGAGCCCCATAGGCCGGCTCAAATGAATAGAAGACGGGACCCAGCTCATGGAGGTGCTGGAGTCTTCATGGTGGTCTGGAGAGTTTGTTCCTTTGTCTTTGGTCGATGACCAACCCAAGCAAATCGCACGGTGGAGGCCCAAAACCTAGACGGTGGGTGGTGAATGACTTGTGTGGTTGGTCTAACAATCTAGTCGGTCAACAGTAGGTGTTGGACATCAGCCTAACACATGTCGCGTTGTAAATCGTTTGGGGTATCGTCGTACAATGTTGTATTTATTTTATGACCATTAATATTTAAATAATATATGATCATATAAATTGAAGTCGAATTTTTTTAAATTTATGTATAATCAATTACAAAATCGTTTTCTTTTACCTTTTTTACATATATTTTAAGTGCTGATCTACGCGGAAAGTTGATGCAACAAATGGCATTAAGCCCAGTGTAAGGTTATATATAATTAGTGGCATGTCCATATATTTGAGGACTAAACCCTTTTTTTGCAGGTTGATGGTGATATAAGCACATGAATGTCCCAAAAAGAAGGTTCCCAAGGTCCCATACGTGTTCTACAGAATGCAAGGTTCAATGTCTACTAGTTGTGCTTGTGAAGTAAATAAAATGGGAATGGAGCCCCAGGGAGCCAAAACAAGAAATAAGATCTATCAACACTTCTTTAGTGAAGAAAATGACCCATTCAATTTATTTATTTATTTTTTCGGTTTTATGGTAAAATGTTGTTTGGGTCAGTTTATGCGTACCTTGACTAATCACATTTCCAGACGATCTTAAAGACGCACTTCCTCATATCGACCTTATGTATTCAGAATTAAATTCAAGATTTAATTCCCAGAGTGTTCTTTAGGAGAGTCGAACTCTGGTTGATAAGGAAAGATGATATCTTCTCTTACCAACCGGACTAAAAAAAAATAAAATCGCATTTTAATTTTTTTTCAAGTTTTCTTAGAAAAAAAAATAAAAAAAAAAAATAAATTTAATAACAATTTATTTTTAAATTTCTAAATTCATCCCTTTAACATATAAAATAATAATAATAACAAATAAATACACTAAATAGTTTGTGAGATGTACTAATAATGACATTAAATTAATAAAAATTTCCAAACTAAATGAGTACTTAAGCTTTAGTCCCATTTATTGAAATTTATTGAAACACAAATGTTCCAATTAGGGTTGCAGGCAACCACCGCTCCATCACCGCAGGATTTTGGTTACTGCTGGTCTCTGGTCTCCAAAACTTCGAACACTGGTTGTCTAATTTTTTTAGTTAGATTTAGCTAATTTTTTAATAGCATTTTTTTAATATATTTTTTTACTTATGTTTTCTAATTACATTCAACTAATTTTTTGGTTATCGATTGTCAAAAAATTACATGAATGTAACAAAAAATACATTAAAAATATAACTAAAAAATATATAAAAATATAACAAAAAATACACATAAAAAATGTAACTAAAAAATACAATTTTAAAAACAGTTACATATAACTTAAAAATACACTAAAAAATGCACTAAAAAAACAGTTACACATATACAACTAAAAAAGAATTCAGTAGCCGGTTGCCGAATTTCGACGATTGGAGTTACGAGGTCCAACGGCAGACGACAATGGGAAACGAGGGAACGTGACGTCGAACAATAATGATATAAGTCTTGATTGACGATATAAACCAACAATGGAATATGGAATTACAACCCAAAACAAAATATAATTAAAATATTTATACGGTAAAAAGTAAAATTTACCCAAAAGCATAACTGTACTAATCTACGAGAATTATTAAGAAGAGAATCCTACAGAGAGAAAAGCAAAATCACTTGATTAAAAGAAAGGCAGTCTCTCCAAATCTTTGGTCAGAAAAGATAACGCCAACGCAGAATATACGTACCCACACAACCACCCACGAGCTATACCAATATTAAATTCCCAGTAGTATTATATTACAATTAAAACATTTATTCTCCCACTGAGATAATAATCAAATAAAATAATAATATGGAATGGAAAAACAGTCGCAACACGCTCTCTCTCTCTCTCTCTCTCTCTCTCTCTCTCTCTATGCATACACACACATAAAGCACATAGAACTCCATACAAACCATCTCAAACATTCCTTTTCTTCTGCTTTTACGACCTTTTGAAAGAAAGTAAAGTGTTTTCTCTCTTCTGAAAGACCACCATCTCTCTCTCTCTCTCTTCTTCTTCTCTTCATCCATGGATACTGCTCAATGGCCACAGGTAATTAAAGAGATCCGAAACCCTAATTTTATTTCTTCTTCTTCCTCTCAATTTTTTTTTTTTTTTTTAAATATTCTAATTTCATGAATATATATGGAGTCATTTACAAATCTCTTCTAGTACCCACTTCCGTTTATACTTTTTGTTTTGTTTTCACTTGTTTAAATTCTCCCTGTTTTTTTTGCTCATGTAATAAAGGGTTTGCAAAAGGAAAAAAGATTAAATTTGTTAGTATTATTAATTGTTTGTTTTCTTTTTGCTTGTTTGAAGCTTCAAAGTGTAAAGGTGCTAACTTTTCTTTTCTCTCTCTTTGTTTTTGGGTCTCCACAAGTTCTTCTAATTTCAAACTTTTTTCTTTTTACCCAAGTTCTTATTTCATTTGTTTGATCTTCATGTCAATTTCCAATCCTTTTGCTTTCTGGATCTCCACTAATTCTTATAAATATTTCTCAACTTTTTGTTCTGTTCTCCTTTTTATTTTTATTTTTTTATTTCCACTAGTTCTTGTAAACTCAACCTTTTTCGATGATCTTGATCTCAATTTTGAAAAAAAAAAAACTTCTACTATTTCTTCTGAATTATCAACATTTTTTGTACTTTCTATCTACTCATTTTTTGATTATTTATTTGATCTTGATATAAATTATCACCACACACACACATATCAATAATCAATAGATCTTTTGATCATTTTCTTCTAATTAATTCACCTGTTTTTGCGTGTTAATTATTATTTTTCAGGAAATAGTGGTGAAGCAAATGGAAGAAATAGTCCCAAACAATAACCCTAATTTGGAGATCAACAGTAGAAGGGTCAGGCCTCAAAAAGAACAATCCCTAAATTGCCCTCGCTGCAACTCCACCAACACCAAATTCTGCTACTACAACAACTACAGCCTATCCCAACCCAGGTACTTCTGCAAGACCTGTAGAAGGTATTGGACTGAAGGGGGGTCTCTCAGAAACATCCCGGTCGGCGGTGGCTCAAGGAAGAACAGAAGACCTAACTCCTCTTCTTCTTCTTCATCTTCTCCTTCTTCTACTATCACTTCTTCTTCGTCTTCAAAGAACATGGTTCCACCACCTCAAAACCCGACTAAGATCCATGAGATGACCCATGATTTGAATCTGGGTTTTCCGACGACCCATGATTTCAAAACCATCTCCGAGCTGATTCAGGTTCCGAATTTCAAATTCGACGGAGGGAACAGCAAGAATCAGATGGTTTCTGTTTCTGCTTCTGCTACTGCTTCTGCTTCTTCGGGAGCTCAGCTTTCAGCTATGGAGTTGCTGACGGGTTTCACAACGAGGGGATTGGGTGGTTCGTTTGTTCCAATTCAGATCGGTGATCCAAACGCGGTTTATCATCATCAAAACGGGTATCATTCTATTCCGGAATACAAACAGGGTCTTAGCTTTTCTTTGGATGGGGGGATCCAGGAGAGCAATGGTGGGAGGCTTCTGTTTCCTTTTGAAGATCTGAAACAGGTTCCAAGCACAACAACAGGCGGAGGTGATCATGGTGAGCAAAATAGAGATCATCAGAATCATGGAGATTCAAATGGGTATTGGAATGTCATGCTTGGTGGAGGATCATGGTAAAAAAAATAAAAATAAAAAATCTGTTTTTTTTTTTTGGGGGCTTTTTTTTTTTTCTTCATTTTTTTTGGGGTGGGTGACTTGTTTGGATTTCTTCATAACTGACTGTAGGGTACACAAGGGCTTCTCTTTTGTCTTTTTCCTACTCGATTTCCTCTAAACATTTAGTATTTGTTTGGCGTACTGTTTGGAGATCTCAAACCACGCTGAAGAGATTACAAATCCGTTGGGTTTAATTTCAAAATCGTGATTTTGTGATCTGTGAAATGGTTCAGCCAAACAGATACTTAATATTTGAAGCATATTTTAGATTGGCTTCAAACCAAACGGATTTGGGATACTATGTAATGATAGAAGAAAGAGGGAAGGAAATTAAAAAGCCTAGGTTTTTTAAGGGCTTGAAGTGGAAATTAAGGGCTTATAGCCTATGCCCTAATTTGGTTTTATATGTCAAGAATGCGGAAATGGGAAAAAGCAAAGAGAAACCCATTGTTATATGTGTCATTGGGGGGGTTGTTTGGTACAAAAGGATAATGTATAATGTGCAAGTTTGTATTGAGATTTGTGGATCAGAAAAGAAGGCTTTGTTTGGTTAAAGTACATATTTAATGTGTTATTGATTTTAAGCATATTGGTTTATTGTTAAAATGAGTGAATTGTAAATTGTAGTCACCAGCAAGAGGCTCTCATTAGTTTTGGAGGCTAATTTGAATTTCCAGGTAATTTTTTTGTAGCCTGAAGCCATTGAAGGATCAAAGAATATGTTGATTTATCATGGAAGGGGCCGGTAGTTGGATTATAAGTCTGAAAGAAAAACTTATCTTATAAGTTATCTTTTGGCGTTGGGAGAGGCCCAAGTCTACTCTTACACTAGTATCAAAGCGAAGGTAATAATAACTTTGACCTAATAATCACAAAGAAAGAAACTGGTCAAGGATTAACTTACCAAAAGCCCACATTGTGAATAGGAGATTGTTATGTTTATCCCATATCGAATGTAGAAAGAGCTGGTGGTCAAGTTATAAGTATGATAAAAAAATCTTATCTCGTGAGGTAGGTTTTTGAGTTGAGAGAGACTGAAGATTAGGTTTTTGAGTTAGAGAGACTGAAGATCACCTTTACATAATACCGACGTTTGAAAGTTTTCAAAATGAAATTGATGGAAGACAAATTATTGCATCACTTGAACAAGCAAACAACCACCACACAAGAATGAGTTGTGATATAGGCACAAAAGCGTTGTTCATGAGAAGCACTTTCACCTGCTCACTGCTCAACACCAGAAACCTAACGCAATTTCCGCAATCCAAACAGGCCCTAACACCCACTCCACTCAAACTACCCCATTCCAGTGAAACTATCATGTTGCTTCCCCATGCCCATGTTCCCTCTTTTTCTTCTTTTGTTCTCCTTTTAGAGAGAGAGAGAGAGAGAGATCTAGTGAGAGAAATCTGACAAAACATTGTTTCTTTAGGTCGTGTTCGGGACCCACAAAACATTCCCATTGGGGAGTGTGAAAAGGAATAATCTTCTCCACTTACACACATACACACACAGTTCATCGTCTAGATCCAGACCCTCCATTTGTTTAGAAGAATATTTTTCTTTGGTTCTTTGCTGTCAGCCATTTGGGAGGTGCATAATTACTGGCCACCCTGTTTTTACACGGGTCCTTTTCATAAGGAAATTCACAGGAAGTGAGCTTGTATACCTTGTTCGGCATTCTAGAAAATCAAGCAATCAAACACATTATAACTGAAATAATGACTAATGAACTCATTAGAAGTAAAATTCGACTAAATTATCCCACAATTTTCCAATGAAGTTTTATTTAATAACTTTCATTTAAAAATTTATTTAGAAAAAAAATCATTTTAAACAATTATGTTGTAATGTTACCCTTTTATAAAACATTGTTAGTGTATAATCCTTTGATCATTGACTAATTTTGCAAACAAACACACACATATATGTATATATATATTACATATTAACGTAAATATTGAGAAACCCTAATCCCACCTTAGTAGTTTGCCCCTCTCTCACACACACATTGTTCCAGTGAAATGGCACCGCCATTGCCGCGGTGAGTGGGAGCTTGGAAAACCCATTTCTCATCCACCCCCGTCGGCGCACGAAGATCTTCATATGATGGGTGGTCTGGGTGGCGGTAGGGGTGGTGGCCGGTTTCCTAACTGGATGCTTGAGACACCACAAGCTCCGACGGCTCCCTCGCCGAAGCCATCATCGGAAAAGATGGTGTGAACTCCAAGCAGATCTGCATACAAATGGGGGCTAACTCTTGATTTGTGATCATGAAACAAACGCTAATCTTAAAAACATCGAGCTCAAAGGTATGTTCGAGCAGTTCGCATTCCAGCCATGCTATGCCGGTAGTCTCGTTGCGCGTCGTCCTTGCCATACTTCACCATCTGATTTCTCTTTCTCTCTCGCTTAGATCTGGATTTTCAGATCTAAAAACTCAGATATTGAATTTTCAGATATGCTCGTCACCATTTCAGATCTGCTCGTGTGGATGTTCATGTGAATGTTTCGAATCCATGAATTTTTAGTTGATTTTTTTTCATGTGAATATTCAGATTGTCGCCGTGAATTTATAAATCAATGAAAGGTCATGTGATTTTTTTGTTGTTTTTTTGTGAAGTTTTTGTTTATTCACCAATGTGTATTGATCATTCTCAAATACTGAGTGAACATTTCACACCGAACGTGTAAACTATTATCGAGTGAAATTTGAGTGAACTGAAATATTATTCTAATATATTGAATGAACATTCGCACAAAATGTGTAAACAATTGTTGAGTGAAATATTGAGTTAAATAAAATATTTGTTCTGAACTACTGAGTGAACATTCACACAAAATGTATGAAACATTGTTTGAGAAAAAGTTGCTTAATCTGAAATATTTGTTCTGAAAATTTGAATGAATATTCACGCAAAACTTGTGAACCATTATTTGAACAAAATCTAAGTGAGCTGAAATATTTGTTTAGAAAATCTGAGTAAACATTTACACAGAACGTGTAAACCATTGTTTGGGAAAAATTTGAGTGAATTTAAATATTGTTCTGAAATACTGAGACAACTTTTACACAGAAATTTCAATGGCACGATAGGTAAATAAGAATAAATAGGGAAGGTGTTTGTTGGGGACTTTTTTTAATAGTTTCTTTGAGCACTATAAACTTAATTATTTAAGTCAAATGTCTTTTTTTTTTTATAATTTTATCATTTTTGATAGACTAAATAATAAAATTCTCTTTTCCAATTGAACCAATTAATTCTCACTTTTGACATTATGTTATCGGTCAAATCCAAAAAAAAATACGAATGTTATTTCCATTCAGCAATTCACTTATTGACCTATATTTATGGAACATATTTATAGGATTACAAACAATTATCAAATTAAAGCTAAACCACATTTTTATAATTAGATAGAAAAAAAAATATCATATTGAATTCAACAAGAGGTGCAAAACTTTGAAGATTCTGAAAGTGTATTACATTTAACACGAATGTAAAAATTTGATTAAAAAATGGTGAACGTGTGGTTTCAAAACAATATACTTTTGAGGTATCATTTGAATTAAACATGAAATTGAAAAACTGAAAATTCTAAAAATATTATATTGAATTCAACACGAATAGAAAAATTAATAAAAAAAAATGACAAATGTGATATCATTTTAAAGATATCTTATTCAGTTGAATCTGAATATATAATTAGATTATCAAAAAAAAAAATGTAAAACGATAGTTATTTTTATTTTAATAATATGATTTTGAATCCCTATTTTTTAGGAAGTCATATATTAATTAAGTAATTGTAGGGGCAAATTTAACTGAATAATTATAAAGGACTATTTGGTAATAAAGGCACTTGAATAATGGATTGCATGCATTGCCAAGGCACCTTACCAATGCAGCGGTGATTGATTTCTCTCCAAGATCTCGAAAAATTCTTCTCCATTCTTTCGTCTCTTTTAACAACCTTGACTCATCTATGGTTGTATCCAGTACTGGGGATTTACCTCAGTCAAATTCGCAACAAGTTTCTAATCCAATTCCTCCAACTTTCAATTTGTCTAATGGTCATGTTCATCCTTCAACTCAGATTACTTTTGTGTAGAAATCATTTGCGTGCCTATTGCAGAAAAATGATAATGTTCTTAAAAGAAAATATGTGTAAACATTCAAAGGTGAACCAACTATATTGTTTTTTCTGAAAAGGAGGCGGCAAAGCTTTCATCCCCATTCAAGTTTGCTTTGGTTGGAAAATTCACTCATGTAAGGCGACACGTTGAAGTAGTCAAGAAAATATTTCACACTTTGAATCTTGCTGCTGGTTTCGAAATTAGATTTCTTGATCAAAAGCATCTCCTCATTCAACTTCATTATGTTGAAGATTTTCAACGTTTATGGATCAAGGATCAATGGTTAATTCATCATTTTCCAATCAGAATTTTTAAATGGACCCCTAATTTCCAAGCCAATGTGGAATCTCATTTGGCACCAATTTGGATAAACTTTGAATTTTTACCAATTATTTTTCATAACAAGGATGTTTTTTTCTCTTTGGTTGTAGCCATTGGAACTCTTTTAAAGGTTGATTCTACCACGGCCAATTTGGCCAAACCTTAGGTTGCTCCGGTATGTGTAGAAGTCGATCTGCATCGCCCTTTGCTCAAAAGAATTTAGATCGGTTGTGGAGCAAAAGGATTTTGGTAGGCCATATCTTACGAAACCAATTTGTATTACTGCAATCATTGTTTCAAACAAGGGCATTCTGAATCCAGGAGCCCATCATCTTTGTTCCAGTCATTAGAAAACAGAGTTAATTGATTCAATTTTGCTAGATCTTTTCAAAGGTTTAATGTCTAATTCTGTTCAAATTCCCCCTCCAAATCCTTGCATGGATGATTCGAAGATGTTTCCAAACTGGTTTCTTGAAAATTATGATGTTGAATCTGATGAGGGTAATCCAGATTTTTCATTCCCCGTTTAAAATCTAGCCAAAAATCCTCTTTCCTAGTCCAAGCCTTCATCATCAAAACCTTAAGACTTTGAAAGACTCTAATCATTCATCTAAATTTTTTAAAGTTAAATCTTCATCTCAGCAATTTCTTAATTGCAATTCCATTAATATTTCCAATCCTAGTCATCACACTGTTCATAAGCCTGCAAAAAAAAAAAAAAAAAAAGCCTAATTCACAGTCTAAGCATTCCAATGCTAAAAATCCATCCTTGATAGCTCCCAATCATTCTAAAAAGCATGTTTCAGTTAAAAATTCATCCCATAATGATTTAATTGCTCATTTCAGGGCTTCTTCAAAATTTGGTCAACCTTTTAGATCTCAGTCTATCAAATCTCATGTTTAGGTAACCTTTCTAAAACCACTTTTTTGACAAGTCCAAATCAATCCAACATCTTTGATTTAGTTAATACTTCATCTCCGTGTGATTTAATTAACCATTTCCCACCTATATCAGAATCTGGCCATCCTACTGTCTCTCAGCCTGTCAAATCTCATGGCAAAGCCTCCTCAGATTTTAACTCATCTTTGTCAGCCTCCAATCTTACCAACAACCTTAATTCATCCATCATAACTCCCCTAGATGGGTCAATTTCTCATCCTGAAATATTTTTCCATTCTGAGTCTCTTACTGTTTTTTATCTTGGCAAATCAGACAATTTCAAGGCCAAAACCAATTGCACCAATAACTCCTCTTTGAAAGCCCAAACCCTTCCTGAAAGTTTATTTTACCTCACTCCCCATCCCCAACTTATCCAAATGATCATTTAGATGGCTCTCCAAAATTGGACCACCTCACTGTTTTGAAGCCAGTTCTGACAACTGGCAGTGCAGAACAAATTGCATTTTTTACTGTCAAACCTAGAAATCAGTAGGATTCTTCTTTCGCTTCAGGTAATACTTATTCCAATTAACAAGACGTGATTCAAAAATTCACATTATCCATAAGAAAAGTTACTAATGATGCTCTATCTCTTGAAACTGAGGATATTGAATGGCTCATCCCAAAAAAGACAAATCAGGCTAGAATTAAGTATCACTCTAGTGTGGTTGTCAGATCTAGATTGAGAAGCAAAACTCACTCTTCATAAGTTTTCAATGATTGAAGGCCTCATTTAGAACATCAGAGGAACCTTTAAAGGGGCTGTAAGAATCTGACTCAAAAAGTTAGTCAAAGATCACAGACTATAATTTGTAGTCATCCTTGATCCTAGGCAAGCAATGGATTCCATTCTTTCTTTAGCCACGTTCTTGAGATTTGATAAGTCATATTCCAACTCCACAAGCAAAATTTGTTTGTTTGGAAGAATCCCTTAGCTGCACCATCATCTTTTCCTCCTCTTAACTTGTGATAGAAGATTACGTACATCCTTCATTTGATAAAAAAAACTATCTTTGGCTACTGCTTATGCTAAATGCAATCATCTTGAGAGAAGAACTTTATGGTGTAATCTCGAATCCTTCATTCCAACCTTTCATCATCCTTGTATTGTCTCAGGTGATTTCAATAGTTATTCTAATGCTGAAGATAGGAAAGACTATTTTTCTTTTTCTTAGATTAGCAGCCTGAAATTCAGTTTTTGCATCTGATTAATGTTCCTTATTCGGGCTCAAAATATACCTGGCATAATCTCAATAAAGACAATTCTAGAAAATTGAGTAGACTTGATTGGACATTCATGAATTTTGCTTGGCTCTCAAAAATTCCAAACTAATTGTTTCACACCTCCCTAAAATAGGCTTGGATCATTCTCCCCAAGTCCTTTCCATATCTTCCAACATTACTAAGAGCCCTATTCCTTTGAAATTCCAGTACTTTTGGGGCAAAAACCTTATTTTTTCCTCTATTATTGCAACCCATTGGATTAAACCTTATGCTGATTCTTTTATTTCAGTAGTGGCATACAATTTGAAAACCTTAAAACCTATGTTAAAACAGTGGAGTACCTCTTTTTATGGAAACATCTTGAATTCTACCAAAAAAGCTAAATTGGAAGTCTCTAGGCTTGAACAAATTTACCTAAATGAAGATAATGCAGTGAATTGGTCTAATTATAATCAAGCTTTGATTAAGCACAAACATGACATTTTGGTTGAAGAGACCTTTTGGAAACAGAAGTTTGCTTTTAAGTGTCTTAAGGATAGTGATGCTAATTCAAAATTCTTTCATGCTATAGTCAAAGATCAAAGAATCAAAAGAATGGTTAAAGCTTAAAAGATAACCAAGGTTGCAATATCACTGAGCCTCAAGCTATGCAAAACTGGTTTTTATAGCATTTTTTAGAAGCCTTATGCTCTCATTCAACTCAGCCAAATTTAAATTTTCTCGCCATGATTCCTCATTTGGTTACTGATTTAGACAATGATTCTCTCTTATCCATTCCAACCATGGAAGAAATCAAAGATGTTGTTTTTAGTCTTAAAGGGGATAGTGTAGTTGGTCCAGATGGTTTCATAGGCTTATTTTTTTTCTCATTGTTGGGATATCATCAAGGATGACATTTTCAAGGCCATAATAGAATTCTTCTAATTTCAGGCCTATCAGCTTATGCAATTTTTTCAATAAAGTCTTGTCCAAGTTTTTGGCTACTAGGCTTAAGGCAGTTCTCCCTAAATTGATCTCTTCATAACAAAGTGCATTTGTGGAGAGGAGAAATATTTTTGGTAATATCTTGTTGATGTAGGAAATGGTGCATCGATTACCTAAAAAAGTGATTGGTGGTAATCTCATCATCAAGTTGGATATGGCCAAAGCCTTTGATAAAGTTTCATGGTTTTTTCTTGTTGCCTGATGGGTGTAATTTCTCTATTTATTCCAATTTGATTGGTAGTTTTCTAGTATTTTTATAGCTTTTTAATATATTTTAATACATTTTTATTTATTTTATTATAAATCAGGTATTTGGGGCGAAAAAAGACTAAAATAGTCCATAAACGAGTAAGTCGGTGGAAGAACAATAGAGAAAAAAAGCAAAACAGATAATATTTGGAACCTGCATCCACCACAGTAGCAGTGAAAATACAGTGAGTTACTGAATTCTCCACTGCTGCAGCTGTCAAAATGCAAAGAGTTGCTTAACTCTCCCCCACTGCAGCGGTCACCCGCCAAAAGTCTACGGACCTCTCCACTGCTGTAGCGGTCATGTACCAGATCTTTTAAGATATTTTAGGATATTATGTGATATTTTGGATCCTATAAATATCGTCTTTTCTCCCCCAAACACATAGTTGACGTTTTTGGGAGTCTTGAGAGCTCTAAGGCCATTCAACCAAGAGAAGATCATCAAGGCCAAGAGGAGGAAGCGTTCTCAGAGCGATTTTAACATCGAATCATCGGATAACGGCTAGTCTCCTTGTTTCTCTCCTCTATTTCTTAGTTTGGTTGAATGTTTTGAATATGTTTAACTTGTTTCTAGTTATATATAGGGCTATGGCCATGTGTAGTTAAAGATATATTGTCTAAGGAGCGATGTACAGCACGAAAATATTGTTTATATAAAATTGATATTTTGTTAACGGTTATTCTTGTCTATTCAATTGTGTTTACCTTTTTTTCACATTTATATACTTATTATGATATATTGAGAATATGGGATTTGACACTCGGGAAAGGTAACCCCGAATTTGGACTAGGGCTTAAACACAACGCGACGACCTAATGACCTGGAAAGGCGTTAGAAAGTGTGCAATCCATGACGTTGGGGCGAGACTCATATGACTAAGTGTCATATAGACGCTCGAGGGGGACATCAGCGTTGACGCGAAGTCATATATTCATTCACTTTACACTCGGCAGAGGTAGTAAGTGAGTTTACGATACCGAGATTGTCGAATAGATTGGAATGCCGTTAATATAAATTAGATTGAAACGAACACGTTTAAGTGAACAAAATTAATCTCTAGGTAATATTTTCTCATAAACGTCATACTAGTATATTAGTATATTAGATTAATTAGTTTAGTTTATAATTATTATAAAAACCTTGTCGTTGGTATGAAATTATAAACATTTTGTTGTAGAAAAAATTTGTGGTTAATTTGCATGGTAAGAGATGGGTAATGAAATCATTAGAGAAAACGTAGAAGGAATGGAAAGGAAACTTGAAATCTAAATATTTTGATGCGAGCGACGTTCCTAAGTTTTTCGAAAATCTACCCGAAAGTGTGTTGCGATCTCAATGGGAGAAACTAGTTTTGTATTGGAACACAGATGAAGTTAAGGTAATTACAAAAGCTTGTAAATTGTAGAATTATTCCTTACTTTTTTTATACGAGGTTACATTTGATCATAAAAAACTATTTACTTGAATTGTAGAAGCGAACTGCTACTTATAAGAAAAATCGCTTGAAACAAAAGATTGCTCACACTGCTGGCACAAAAAGTTCTCAAGTACGTGAAAAGAAGGTAACTATGTATATATTGAAACAGTTTAATTATTTTTTCTTGAAAGTTCTATTTATTTAAACTTAAAATTATTTGATCATAATAGATTGCAAGACGTGGTGATGATTCTTTACCAACTTGAGCTGATATTTGTTTAGCTACTTCTAAACAAAATCCGGAGAAACGTACAAATACAAAAACATCAAATGCAATTATATGTAAGATTTTTTAATAGTTACTTAATATATATATATATATATATATATATATATATATATATATATATATATATATATAATGAGGTATATACTCTAATTGTTGCACATTAGGTTACAGGCAAACATTGAGTGTATGATGTCTCAGCAAACAAAAATGTTAGAAGATAATTTAGTAGATGATGTTGTAGCTCGAATAATTGGAAAAGATCGATATAGTCATGTGCGTACATATGGCTTAGGGCTCATTCGTTCAGTTATATGTGGAAAACAATATAATATAATAGATAATATTGTAATATCAAATAATACGATTAACGAAGAATGAAAAATTGCGGAAAAAGCTAGACGAAATGAAACATAAGCGTGCAAAGATAGAATAAAAAGTGGACAACTATTTGCAATTGTTCGAAAATTTTGTTTCAAGTCAACATGGACCAGGAGTGCAAGGTAACATCCCGTTAGGTATAACTGAGGTAAGTGTTTGTACTTATTTTATTTGTCCTAGTTTTTCATTGTGGATTATTCTATAATGTTATATGTTTGTATATGTATTAGTGGGATATGTGTATTATATGGTGATAGGTTCAAGTCACCTCTAACACTCGGAGTACCTCAAATCAAAATTCCAAAAATTCTGCAAGCTAATATCATGTTAGGGACACCTAAGGTAAGTGTTTGTACTTATTTTATTTATCGTAGTTTTTCATTGTGAATTGTTTTATAATATTTGTATTTATATCATGTGGGATATGTCAATTATATGATGATAGGTTCAAATCACTCCTAACTCTCGGGATGCCTTAAATCAAAATTCCAAAAAGTTGTCATCGTGGAATTTTAAGTCTCAAATAGAGAAGGTAATAACACGATTAATTCAAATAATATTTTATATGTCAATGTTCGATTTTACCATTATTAATGTATCATGTTATTTATATTGACCAATGCATATATATGAATTTATTTGATAGGTTGATAGGATTTCACAAAATACAGATACCCCAAATCAATCTCGAACAAATTTGTCTGAGTATCAAATTGAACAGGTAATGAAACAGTCAGATTTGACATCAATTTAAGTCGCCTAAATAAAGTTAGGTTATGACAATTACGGTACTCAACGATAATCTACACCAATGCATGTAGATACGATAACTCTTATTCTTCCCAATCTATACTAAAACTTGACGCGTACACTTGCGGTGAAAGTAGCGACGTAATTTACGTGCTACCAAATTTTTGGCACCGCTGCCGGGGATTAGCTTTTAAATTGTTGTTGATATTGTGAGTATGTAACTTAATTTTAATTTAGGCATTTATTTTGTTTTAATTTTTGTTTGTAGTTTTATTTTTTTATGCAAGGTACCTGAAGATGTTAAATCAACAAGTACTAATGCATTTCTTTCAACGAGATTCCAAGTCATTTTATTGTGCTTGAGATCGATACAAGGAACTATTATTTTGGTTCCCCAATCATCGTTTCCCGAGGGACTGTCAACTACTGAACTTCCTCGATGGGTTTACTAGCCGCAAACAGAATGTAGGTTGAAGGAGGAAACGGTACCACCTCTTCGATCAACTAACTACGGACGAAGCCTATCGGTTGTTGAAAGACATGGCGAAGTATGCTTTTCTCTGTTGGAATTATTCAACAAACTACCAAAACTTTGGAGATTGTTCCACCTGTTCGACGCCATGGATTGACACCCTGAACTAATAGGAGGAGTCTTCCCCCACCCTAGAGAAAATGTTAGTTGAATTTATGGGGAAAACTTAGGCTTTTTGAAGGGAAATGAATGATCTTCTCAACGAGCATAAGGATCGTCTTGACAATATTGAGAAACTTGCGTGGAAATTGATGCTACCGTAATGTCTTTTCAGACGCAAATTGGTCAACTAATCTACTTTATTGAGGTCGAGTCAGAAATGGTGGCATTGAGAGACACAAAAGCCACATGCATTGAAAGCCACCACAAGGAACCGAAAATAAGGGGGAGAAACTTTGATCAGTTCGAAGACAATGCAAAATCACAAGATAACACTTGTGATTATCCACCAATTTAGATCTACCAAGTGTTTCCACCACCGATCCAAGACAATCACATTTATGAGGATCCGATGCAGCTCACTTATCCTTCACCACCTTCAGTACCTTTCTTTCATGCCTACCAAGCACATGAGCCGGCAACGAATCAAATTGAGATCTCAAGCCGTACAATGCAAAATCTCGCCAGTCTTGAGAGTATTATGAATCAAGACCCGTATGTTGTGTTGTACGAGACATACTATGGGTGGAAGTCTCTCTTTAACGAGCCATTCTCTGTGTCAAGCCAAGGACATTAAACCACACGCTTCTTAGGAGGCAACCCAAGTTAAAAATAAATTAGATCTATTACTGCCGACTTGATCCAGAGGTGAGATTCTCTTGCCTCCCAGGAACTTGTTCTAAACCCCCGTTCTCATTATCTTGCTATATACTTTTATTGGGATCGCTGATGGGTCAATGTGGACACTACCCGTTTTAAGTTCGGGGGTGATGTGTAGTATGTTATTATGTTTTAATGTTGTTAGTTATGTTTTATTGTTTCAATGTATGTATGTTTGTTTAGGTTTAGTTTGTTTATGTATTAGTTGTTGTGTGCTGAGTTTTGTACTTCATTTTGGCTATTACCCGATAATGAGTCTGTCTCCTAGCTGTTTATTGAGGTCGAGCGTAATACTCATTCATGTGTGTTCTATGTGCTTGATGTCTCATTTTAGTAAAAGTTATTGTGAATCCTAATTGCACGATCACATAAACTCAATGTATAACTATCTAATTGATTTGACGCCGATTATTCGTTAGCCAAGTTCATGACAATAGAGATTCTAAAACCTGATTTGGGGAAAATTCGAGTCAAAATCCTAGGCGAAGAGTTCAAGAGATATAATTTAGGTATTCATTTTGATCACTTGAGCCTTTGAAGCTTACCATGCAATATATTTATTCCTCATTACCCTGTTGAAGCCTATAATGTTGTTTCAATTCTGAACACATAAAAAATACCTTGGCCAATTGAATTCTTTCCAAATCTATATCGCTGAACCGAAGGCACAATTTAAGTGAAATCAAGTCAACATTTGTTTATACTACTTGAAGTGAGCGGTTGGGTTTTGGACGAACTTTTCATTGGTTCGGTATTCGAATTCTCACTTATCAGTTTTCTTTTGTTTTAACCATACCCGTGAAATTGTAATAATCGAATAAGTTTGGGGGTGTGGTTGTTGTTAAAAACAAACATATGTAAATATAGTTCAATTTTTGTTTATTTTGACAAGTGGGTACGTCGGTCTTAAATAGATGTTTAGAGTTGTTTCAAATTTAATCAATGGGGGTTTGAGGGTGATTTTGTACCAAGCGTTATGCCTTGGGTATCATTGGGTTAACAATGTTAACCTGTTTTATATTCCCGAATATACCTTTGGCTAAATGTTCCAAACCGAACCAAGTCCTATTGATCTTTTTGAACTTCCAAGCCTATATTAGTGGAAAGTAGAACCGATTCAGGCGTATGAAAATCCTAATCCTTATCGGTTTAAGTCGTGAGTTTTATTGGTGGATAATCCAATCTGGTCTTTGAATGGTTATATTATTGAGTTTCGCACACATACGTTGAAAGGATCTAGAATGACGTTTACTATTATTGAATGTCGAAATTCTAAAATATCACATGGTGCGTTTTACTCCTGAACTCGATATGGTTGGGGGTTGTTGAGGGAAAAATATTTTGGTCGATAGTTAAATTCAAAACTCGCATATCATTATGTTTAGGTAGTTTATATTTTTATTCATTGTTTAGTTTTTGTGTTAGTTAATTTTGTTGTGTTTTTTATTTTAGTGTGAGTGTTTTGCTCGAGAACTAGTAAAATTCTAAGTTTAGGAGTATTTGATAGGTGTAATTTATATATTTATTCCCAAGCCGATTTTGGTAGTTTTCGAGTATTTTTATAGCGTTTTAATATGTTTTAATACATTTTTATTTATTTTGTTATAAATCAGGTATTTGGGGCAAAAGGTACTAAAACAGTCCACAAACGAGCAAGTCGATGGAAGAATGGCGGAGAAAAAAAGCAAAACAGACAATATTCAAAACATGCATCCACCGCTACAGAGGTCAAAATGCAGAGAGTTGTTGAACTCTCCACTGTTGCAGCGGTGAAACTACCGCTGCAGTGGTCACCCGTCAAAAGCCTACCAACCTCTCTACCGCTGCAACAGTGATCCCACCACTGCAGCGGTCAGGCGCCAGATCTTTTAGGATATTTTAGGATATTTTGTGATAGTTTGGATCCTATAAATATTGTCTCTTATCCCCCAAACACATAGTCGATGTTTTCAGGAGTCTTAAGAACTCTAAGGTTATTCAACCAAGAGAAGATCATCAAGGCCAAGAGGAGGAAGCGTACTTGGAGCGATTTTAGCTTCAGATCTTCGGATAATGGCTGGTCTCCTTGTTTCTCTCCTTTATTTCTTAGTTCAGTTGAATGTTTTGAATATGTTTAGCTTGTTTCTAGTTGTATATAGGGCTATGACCATGTGTAGTTAAACATATATTGTCTAGGGAGCTATGTACTTCACGAAAATGTTGTTTATATAAAATTGATGTTTTGTTAACGGTTGTTCTTATCTATTCGATTGTGTTAACCATTTTTCCACGTTTATATGCTTGTTATGATATATTGAGAATATGGGGTTTGATACTCAGGAGAGGTAACCCCGAATTTGGACTAAGGTTTAAACACAAGGTGACGATCTAATGACCCAGAAGGGCGTCAGAAAGTGTGCAATCCATAACATTGGGGTGAGACTCATGTGACTAAGTATTATATAAATGCTCGAGGAGGATTTTGGCGATGACGCGAAGTCACATATTTATTCACTTTACACTCGGAAGAGGTAGTGAGTAAGTTTAAGATACCGAGATTGTTGAATAGATTAAAATGCCGTTAATGTAAACTAGATTGAAACAAACACTTTTAAATGAACGAAGTTAATCCCTAGGAAATATTTTCCCATAAACGTCATACTAGTATATTAGGATGTTAGATTAATTAGTTTAATTAGTTTAGTTTATAATTATTATAAAAACCTGAATTTAAGTCGCCGAAATAAAGTTAGGTTATGACAATTATGGTACTTAACGATAATCTACACCAATCCATATGGATACGATAACCCCTACTCTTCCCAATCTATACTAAAACTTGACCCGCACTCTTACGGTAAAAGTAGCGACGTAATTTACGCGCTACCATTGCCCCCATGAGAAAATTTGGTTTCCAGGAGAGGATCATTGATATGGTGTGGAGGCTTATTTCAAATTGTTATTTTTCATTGATCATTAATGGGAGTTCTTGTGGATTCTTTTACTCTCTAAGATAATTAACGCAAGGAGATCCCATATCCCCTCTTCTTTTCATCATTATGGCAGAAGCATTGGTACTTAACAAAGATATTTTCCTTTTCTCTCAGTCTAAATCTTCATATCCCACTTCTCACCTATCCTTTGTTGATGATATGATCATTTTCATCAATGGTTTTGATATATCCATCTCCAAACTTATTTCCTTTCTCAAATCCTACCAAGAGAATTTTGGCCAGCTCATCAATTATTCTAAAAATTGTTTTATCTCCTCCCCTTACATCCCTGCTAACAAGCTTGCTTGTTTCCATTTACGATTGAATAAAAGTCCACTTCAGTTTATGATTATTCATTCCAATGTTTGGGATCCATTGAAAGTCACTACTTTAGGTGGGTCACATTGGTTTGTAACGTTTATTGATGATTGTACCAGGATGACATGGTTTTACTTGATGAAATTCAAAAGTGAAGTGAACATGATATTTCAAAACTTTCATAAAAGGATTGAAGCTTAGTACAATAGAAAAATTCAAATTCTTTGCATTGTCAATGGTGGAGAATATCAAAATTCTGAATTTCAACATTATTTGGAAGTACAAGGAATGATCCACCACACCACTTGCTCCACCATACCTCAACAAAATGGGGTGGCCGAGCGAAAAAGTTGACACTTGTTGGTGATTGTTCGAACTTTGCTAATCGAAGCCCATATGCCTTTGTCTTATTGGGGAGATGCTTTAACTTTTACAGCTTATTTAATCAATCGGGTACTTCCCAGCAACGTCAATTTCAAAACACCGTTCCAAACTCTTAATGATATGATTGTTTCTCCAATTGTCTCAAGTTTAACTCCTCATGTCTTTGGATGTGTGGTGTTTATACATCTACACAAGTATTAACGCACTAAGTTAACTCCTCAAGCATTGAGATGTGTTTTTGTTGGGTATGTGACTCATCAAAAGGGAAATCGGTGTTATCATCCTCCAATATGTCAACTATTTATCATGATGGATGTTATTTTCCATAAAGATACAATGTACTTCTCGAAACCTAAATTTCAGGGGGAGTACTAAAAGAAAATTCAAAGTCTAGATTATAATAACTAAGGTGTGGGCAACTTGGAGATAACTGATATGACATTGAATTCCAGTAGTAATAACTCACAAACTAGAGCAAATGAGGAAATAAGTGAATTGGATTTAAGTAGTATGATATTAGATCGAAATAGTGATGGGCACCAAATAACTTAAGAGGTGGATCATTCTCCAACTCAGTCATAAATCGAGGTTCTAGAAAATATAGCTCCATACCCGATCGACATATTACACTAATCGTTTACTGAAGATGTTCTTGAGCCACACAGAAGATAGTTACCACAACGTTACACGAGAGGTGTTCTAAATCCACATATGAACCCAAACTCTCTAGTAAAGTAAAATATCCATCATGTGTCTAACCATCGTTTGTCAGAATCAAACATGTCATTTGTGAATAAATTATCTGTTGTATCTATTCCTAATAGTATGCATGAAACCTTATCTGATCCTAGGTGGAAAGCAGCTATGAACGAAGAGATTAAATCTCTAGAAGAAAAAAAAAATGAAACGGGAGAACTAGTTGGTCCTCTAAAAGAAAAGAAACCAATTAGATGTCAGTGGATTTACACCGTGAAATACAAGATTGATCGTACAATTGAATGCTTTAAAGTGAGATTGGTAGAAAAGGGATATACTCAAACCTATAGGATTGATTACACATAAACATTTGCACCTATAGCCAAAATCAACACAATTCGTGTTTTGCTATCTTTAGTTGCAAACTTGGATTGGCCATTACAATAATTTGATGTAAAGAATACATTTTTACATGGCGAATTATCTGAATAAGTCTACATGGATCTCTCACCGAGATGCATAATACCCAAAAGACACCACTGGAAGGTTTCACTACAAGAAAAATGGTTTTTGCCCATGAAATTTGGCTACGAAATAAAATTTCATAGCTAAATGTTAGGTTTTCGCAACGAACTATAAATGTTGTAGCCAAATGTCTTCTCCCCAAAATATTTTTGGCGCAAATGGTATAGCTACGAAATTAATTCATAGCCAAAAACATTTTTTAATTATTAGTTACAACAAATATTTTTTCGTTGCCAAAATACTGTATAGGCTACGAAACTAAATTTTGTAGCAAAAAAATGGACTTTTTTTTTTGTTTTTTCTTAGACAATATAAATTTCGTTGTGAAATACACGGATTGAACGCAAATTTTTGGAATTTGTTGCAAATGGGTATAATTCGAGTTGGCACATAATAAAATTAAATTAGTAATAATAAAAAATAATACTTAAATATAATATATAAGAACCAAAATTAGTCTACTTAGAATAAAAACTACAATTATCACATAATATTTTATTTTTTAATAATTCAACCACAATTTTAAAGAAAAAAAATGAAGTGAATAAAAAAAGAAAATAATATTTTTTAAATCTAAAATCGCTTGTTTTTAGAATGGCGCCAAACATTATTCCTCCTCCTGCCCTTCTCATTTCGTTTCCCGCTCTGGAAAATCATGTTCCCCGCCCTTGCATCGAACAAAACCTAACGCTACGTTTGGTACGCTAGAATGGAATGGAATGAATATGGTATTGGAATGGAATGGTCATTATCATTCCTATGTTTGGTGACAAACATGATTAAACATGGTATTGGAATGACCATTATAATTCCTATATTTGATTATAAAATACATTAAACATGGTATTGGAATGACCGATAAATAAAAATAAAATAATATTTTAAAATATTCGAAAATTTTAAAACAAAATTTTGGAAACATAACAGAATTATTAAGAGACACTAAACAAATGTCACCTAGGTTATCCTTTAACCCAACAAACTAAAGGGCTTGAAAGTATTTTCATATTTCTATTTTTCTTTTTTCTGTTCCCAAAAAAACTTATAATTGAAATAAAAAAAATGATTTATTTATGTTCTGATTTTAGGATTTTGTTATAAAAATCTGATAACAGAACAAAATAATTTTTTCCCTATTTTACTGATTTTGTTCAATCATTTTGTTAATAGACTTAAGATAAAAACACCAAACTCCACTTATGCCTCACTTGTTTAGTATTTCTGTTCTCATAAAATTGGGAATACAAATAAATATATGGGAGAAAAGTTATTTATTCCGAGTTTTATATCTATGTTCTAGGGTTTTTTTTGGAACAAAAACAGAAACTTGGGAACAAAAATAGAAATATGGGAACAAAAACATAAATATGTTCCCAGATTTTTTTTTTTGTTCCCATATTTCTGTTTCTATTTTGTTCCCAGATTTCTATTTTTGTTCCCAGATTATTATTTTTTTTTGTTCCCATATTTCTGTTATTGTTCCCATATTTCTATTTCTATTTTGTTCCCAGATTTTTATTTTTGTTCCCAGATTGTTGTTTTCGTTTTTGTTCCCAAATTTATGTTTTTGTTTTGTTCCCAAATTTTTATTTTTGTTCCCAGGTTTCTGTTTTTGTTCCCAAATTTCGTTCCCATATTTCTATTTCAGTTCCATGTTTTTTAGGAAAAGAAATATGGAAGCAATACCACCATATTTTTATTTCTGTTCCCAGAATTTTAGTTTCTATTGTGAAAAATACGGAAACAAAAGTATAGACCCTTGTTCTTACCTAATATATCTCCTTTCATTTGGGATTAGGTAATCCCAGGATTATCTAATACCTTATTTTATTTAGAATTGACTAATCCCATAAGTTGTAACATTAGTCATTATTTGGGAATGGGAATGAAAATCAATCTCACGAACCAAATGTAGGAATAGAATGGTCATTCCCAACTTCATTCCAATCTGAAGATGAATCTCATGTACCAAACGTGACCTAAGTCTCTAGTGAAATGCAAACGCTCGTTGAAGCTAACGCAACTCTAACTCCATCTCAATTTTTCCATACATCTCATCTTTTCGTGTAATCCTAACCTTCCAAAGACATTTGGCTTACCTCTCTCGCAACCCTAGCTCGATGCTTGGTGTGTGGCCTCTCTCTTTCCATCTTCCTTCTTCCATGTCTTCCTTAATCAACCCTAGCAACTAGCAAGTAGCAACCCTAGCTCCAAATCATACCTTAGATCAACGGTAGTTCAAGCTTCATAGTTCAATCCATGGCTTTAAATCAGGACGTCGAACTCCATCTTCGTAAGTTCCATCTTTTGAAATTTACTTTCTACTTCAGGGTTTTAATTTCCGATTCTCTTTGTTTTAAACGAATTAAATAAAAATCCCCTTTCTTGAATTGTTTATAGTTGTTATTCTGTTTTCAGTTTATATTCCCTATTTTCGTTTCTATTTTTGGTTCAATATTTTGTTTCTTTAATGAGCATTCTATAATTATGTAGCATTATGCTTATGAATTGAGTTAAGAAACTCATAATTGGTATGACAATTACTATGATATATGCAAGGAGGGTGTGATAAAAAAAGCAGCAGATACCAATAGTGGAGGAAGAGGAGGAGCTTCAACTTATCATCATGGCAAATTCAAGAAATACAAGCTTCCACTTCAAAGAAATACCTCTTTTTTCAGGATTCATGGCCAGGTATATATGATTTATTGTTGAAATGTGTATATACTATGAAAATAAGATATACATAGATCCCTTGGTTTTTTTGAGCAACCCTGCACAAATGTGGTCTTCGAGAAGCTCAGACGGGAACAATTTTTTGGGAAGAGGTGAGAAAATTCTTTAATCCAGTCTTGTGTTTTTTACTTTCTACTGGATTTAGTGATTGATGATTTAACCCATTTGGAAGTTAACTCACCTACAAGTTCATTCATCTGGATGTCTTTTGTTGGCCTGTTAGTCCTTAGATGTAATTTTTTAGTGCCATGAAGGCAAATTGAAAACCTTGCAAAGATGAAGAGTGATAATTGTTGTTCTTGAAATGTCTCCTTGCATTTTGTTGGTGGATTTTTGTTAGGTATTCTTCTTATTGAATTGGTTTTTTCAGATTACCAGGTAAAGTTGTACTTGTGACTGGTGATGCCACCTGCATTGGGGAGAGCATTGTGCATCTATTCCACAAGCATGGTGCCAAAGTATGGATTGACAAACAAGGTTGTTAGTGCTTTTTGTTTAGTGTTTTTTGTTCCCAAGAACATGAGAACAAAAACTGTAAATAAATGTTTGTTTATTCTTTTTGATCTGAAATTTCTATATCTGTTCCCAAAAAAGTTAAAACAGAAATGAAAACTTTATAAAAAAAAAACTGTTTCTGTGTTAATAAGATGATTTTTGAACAAATAACTGGGAACAGAACATAATAGCTCCTACATTACTCTTTGTGTTCCAAATTTATTGGGAACAAAAACATATATTGGTTTGTTTTACAGACAGAACATAACAGGACATAATAGCTCCTACACGCACATATCTTGATTAAGGTGATTTTTTAACAAATAAGATGATTTTTGAATGAATAACTGGGAACACACATATATCCTGATCAAGTTTATGCCTTTCTTTGTTCCTATTTCCTTTTTTTTCTTTTCTTTTTTTTTTTACTGTTTTCAATGAGATGTGCCTTCTTCTGCTTCAAGCCCTTCATTTTTCTCATCTAGAATGGATTGACAAACAAGGTTATTGGTGCTTTTTATTTAGTGTTTTTTGTTCCCAAAAACAGGAGAACAAAAATTGTTTATTGCTTTGATTGTTTACATCAACTTCTTGTTCACTTACTGTTTCTTTGTGCTATCTTGTACATATTTTAGTAACTATTTCCTTTTTAGTAGGCTGTAGACAATGACCTTGCACTTAAGATATATATTAAATCAATAGCAACACCAAAAGTTGTTCTTGTGCTGAGTAGAGAGAGTTCGACAAAATTCTAATACTCCAAGTAGGTATTGTTATATTTTCCCCTTCTCTATTTTTATGAGGAATATTGGTTGAAACGATTTCTATCAATGTTAATGTACTATTGCCTGTGTCAATGAGATATGCAGTCCTCCTCCAAACCATTCTTAGATCTGATCCACAAGTACACAGGATTTTCAGAAAATATGTACATAGCTGTTAGCTTTATCAGTGATAAAGTTTATTTCGTTGACTGATAAATTAGTCTTTACATTTTTCTATTCTATTGTTTAATGTCCAATTTTTCAATGGAAACATCAAATGGTAGGTTCATAATCTTTTTGCTTAACACAATCATTTGCAATATAGGGAACTATAACGATGTCCCAAAGGGAAAAAGGTTGTCCAGTGGAGAAAACTTGATCTGGACTTTCCCCTGGTATCAGTAACCCTTATCATTTGTTGTTACTTAATTTAGAGAATATGTTGCTACCCTTCTTTCATTCTCTTTTTGTTTTTGCATTCATGTTTGTATAATTTTTGATGAGTGAGAAATTACAGTTCACTTTGTTTTAATGTATAAGTTTTCTAACTTCAACTGGTTTTCTTTTTCGATGTTTCATCTGCGAATTTGTTTGTTAAGGCTTTAAGCATGGGGAACATTCTAGTGAGAACTTCTTATTGTAATAGTTAGTAGCACAGTCTGTTCATCACTCCTCTTATCATCCTCGAGAAGACAAATTATTGTTTCTGTATGTGCATTGGGAAGTTAGGTTGGTGCCTGATTTTCTGTTTAAGGTTTTCATTGAGCAAAGCATTGCACTCATCATTTATATTTAGTCTTTCTTCTTTAAATACGTTGTTGACATTTATTTTGTTGATGCCTTTATTTTCCAGGGTTTATTACTGTTTAAGCAAAAGCCACAGGCAAGAGCCCAGATGATTCATCCTTAAGTCAAGTTGATGAGGTGTTCCAGTCTTCTATAGAGGATAAAACAAATGGTCGGTTAAAACTGAGAAAACATGCCCGATTTGTCAAGAAATGCTCAACAATCAAAAGATAGTCTTAATATTTAATTTTTATGAATTTTGAATTGTGTTTAGAAACATGTAAAATTGCATGATGCATTATTTTTGTTGAATTATTTCAATTGGTGAAGTTGTATTGATATTTTGATATAAAGAACATGTAAAGTTTTTGCAACAAACTAATTTTGTTGCAAAACTAGTTATTTTGCTACAATTGATAATATAAATTTTTGTTGCTAGTAGTTTTATTCTATACAATTGTTTTTATAACGATTGTATTTTTTTTATGATATTTTTATCGTTGCCAAAACAAATCAAATTTAGCTACAAAGTAAATATTCGTTGCACAAAATGTTACAATTGTTGCGGCTGATGGGTGTCCATTTTCGTAGCTAATGATGTTCCTTTAGCTACGAAATTGACATTTGTTTAAAAAACAAATGTCCTAATAATCGTAGCGAAATATTATCATTTTACTATGAAAATGTACACTTCGTTGCTAAAAACCTTCTGCCATGGAGCTACCCCTATGAACCTAGCTACGAAAAATATTCGTCGGCAAAATGATTTCGCTACAAAATTGTAAGTTTTACCTACAAATTATTTCGTAGCCGAAAGTCGTTTTTCTTGTAGTGTTTGTAGACTAAAGAAATCATTATATGGGCTGAAGCAGTCTCCTAGAGCATGGTTTGGAAGGTTCACAAAATCTATGATAGTCTTTGGCTACCATTAAAGGAACTCAAATCATACTCTTTTCCACAAAATAGAGTAAGGTAAAATAATTGCGCTCATTGTATATGTGGATGATATGATGGTTATAAGGAATGATCCTAATAAAAGGAAGGCCTTGCAAAATTACTTGTTCAAAGAATTTGAAATGAAAGATCTAAACCCTCTAAACTATTTTCTTGGGATTGAAGTATCCCGATCTAATAAATGGATTGTCCTATCTCAAAGAAAATATAATCTAAATCTATTATGAGAGACTGATATATCAACATATCAACCAGTTGATATACCAGTAGAAGAAGATTTAAAGCTATGCGTTGAGCCCAACCAAGTTCCAGGTGACAAAGGAATATACCAAAGACTTATAGGAAGATTGTTGTACTTATGTTAGACTAGACTAGATCTGAATTATTCCTTGAGATTGTTAGCTAGTTTATGCATAATCCTAGAGAACAACATTCAGTTAGTCGAATTTTGAGGTACCTAAAGTCTGCTCTAGGACAATGAGTATTATTCACTAAAAACACATATAATCAAACTATAGAAGCCTATACTGATGTTGACTGGGCTGGTAATATGGGTGACAGGCGGTCTACTAGGGATATTTTACCTTTCTAGGAGGTAACCCAGTGAAATAGTAAAACAAGAAACAAAATGTTGTAGCTCGCTCAAGTGTAGAAGTTGAATTCAAAGTTTGGCAAATGTACTTTGTAAGACATTATGACAAAGACTCCTTTTATAGGATTCGGGTTATTTATCTGAACAAAATATCTCATTGTTTTGTGACAATAAAGTAGCATGTGACATCGTGCATAACCCAGTTCAACATGACCATACAAAGCACATCGAGGTCTACAGATTTTTCATTAAGGAAAAGTTGGATGGAAAAATTGTGGAATTACCTAAGATTGAATCAAAGGATTAGTTGGCTAATATCCTCACCCAAGCTGTCTCAAATCGGGTATTCTTAAAAATTTTAGATAAGTTGAGCGTGTAGGACATCCATGCACCAACTTGAGGGAGAGTGTTGAATAAGATTAAAATTATATGTAATTGCTATCTTCCTAATTTAAAGATTTGATTATACTGTAATTGGGGAGATAATTTTTGTAATAACTTGATTCTATGGACGTCCTACAATCAAGCTATATATAATGATAAAAAAAAATTGGGATACTATTCAAGACTTCACGTTTTCACGTGGGAGCTTGGAGGAGTAGGCATAGGCAATGAACATTGCGAACTACTATAAATCCTTGTGTCGTGTGTGTGATTGTCCCTTTACCTTGCCCTCTTTTGTTGTTTTACTTTGCATTATGTAATTATCATTTTATATATCCGTTGTAAACTTATACTAATTATCTAAAGAAGTGTTTGAGAATTTTGTTTAAACAAAAACAAATAGGTTAAAAAAATTTGAACACCCAATTTCCTCCCTTCTTGAGTCATCTTTAGGCCAACAGTTATCTTCAGCACGATGATTATGGCGCGATTAGGGGCCGGTGGTTTTAGTGGCATCCTCGCATTAGGTAGCTGTAATGGTTGTTGCTAGTTAGGTGGTGTCTTCACGGTAGACGGCGAGGCATGGAGGCGGTTTGGTCTTTGGGAGAGGGTGACAGCTAGGGTTTAGGGAGATGGAGTGATTTTATTTTATTTTTATTATTTTTTTAATGAGGGTATTTTTGAAATACCAAAAATGAGAAATGATGTTTTTTTAAAAAAATTGTTGTAAAATGTGGTTTTCGTGACGTCCTGTTGGGCAATGTGACCCATTTATATTGATTAATTAAAAGTGTAGTTTGCTTTAATTATTTTAATATAGTCATCAAACTTTGTTTTATTTTGATTTTTAATCTTTTTTACCAAGTAAATTATAAAATTCAGAAGGTGAACAAAAAGTATGCATCAGTTAAACTATGAAAAAATTACATTTTAAACCCTCTAACTATTGATACGTTTCTAAATAGTCCTTTTAAGTTTGTCCGTTTCATTTTAAATCCTCTACATATCAACATATTTTTAAATGGTCTTTATATCAAAAATTCCGTCAAAAGTAACAGAATGGAAGTGTAAAGTAATCTTTTTTATATTTTTTTAATTTTTTTAATCATTTCTTTGATTTTTCTTTTCTTTTTACTTTTTTCTTTTTCTTCTTCTTCACTTCTCTCTCTCTCCCTCTCAATTATCCCTCCCTCCCTCCCTCCCCCTCTCCCCATTGGAAGCACACCTGTTACGGGGGTGAACCACCCCTTGTTACGGGGTTCTACCCCTGTTACCGAGCTGGAATCACTCCCATAACAGGGGTGGTTCCAGCGGACGAATGGAGGGAGGGAGTAAGAGAAAGAGTTGAGTAGGAGAGATAGAGAAGTGATGAAAAAAAAATGATTAAAAAAATTTTAAAATATAAAAAGATTATTTTGTTCATCTATTCTGTTACTTTTGACAGAATTTTCGATAGAATGACCATTTAAAAACGTGTTGATATGTAGAAAGTTTAAAATAAAATGCGCAAACTTAGAAAGACTACTTATAAACAGTTAAAGAGTTTAAAACATACTTTTCCCTTAAACTATTGTTTATCCCAATGACATATCATGATTCATGAATACTTTGGCAATATAAGATGTAGGCCAATGAATCAACGAAGGCCCAATAGTTATAAACAGCAGGACGCAGGGCAATCCAGAGTTTCTTGAAAAGCCCAAAAGAAATTAAACGGCCCGAAATAATTGTGAAAATTTTCAACCGGTAATTCTCCCTTAGAGATTTTCGGTTTTGAATCGGTTTTAGTAAAAATAAAAACTAAAACTATTAAGTATATACTAAAGGGAAAATGATCGGATAGCTTTGATATGGACCCAAATTTACAAAATTGTCCCACAACTTTCTAATTGAACAAAATTATTTTCATTAACGGAAATTGTGTTACCGAATAATCTCAATTTCAAATCTGAAATTAGATTTGGTTGATTTTACCCTTCTGCAATGTTGAATATAATATGAATGTGAATTTTCTGTTAAATATAATATGAATGCGAATTTTTTATAAAAAAATAATTAACGTGATATCATTTCTAGGATCTTATTCATAAGAATATGAATATATAATTAAATCGTGAAAAAAATACCATGTTTAATTCAACGTGATATTAAAAAATTACGAAAGTTTTGAATAGCATATTGAATATAACATGAATGTGAAATTTGAAAATTCTAGAAAAATTATATTGAATGTAACACGAATCTGTAATAAAAAAAATATTAAATGAGATATCATTTTGAAAATAAATATGAATATATAATAGATACTTAAAAAATGTATAAAGCAATAGTTATTTTGATTTTAATAAAATAATTTTCAATATCTATTTTTCAGGAAGTTATGTATCAAGTAAGTAGTTGAGGGGACAAATTTGATAAATAATTACAAAGAATTATTTGGTAATCCACTAAAACAAATGATCTATTTGGTAGTTTTACTCTCTTTATGAGGAGTTGCGTAACTGCTCCTATACTAAATTCAAAACCAATAATAAAAGTGTTGGTTTTTTAGAAAATAGTTTTAAAATCGAACGATTTAAATTTTATGCAAAACCACCAAAACCGCAAAATCATTAAGATTTTTTAATTTTATATAAAACCAAAACTAAAACAACCGCAAAATCGCGAACAATTCTTTTTTTATATATAAACAAAATATATCTAAAGTACTAGAAGAAAATTTGAAAGCCCTAAAATTAGCCCGAATAACCGTATAAGGCCATAACACATATATGTACTAGAGGTAAAAAAAAAAAAAAAATTGGTTTTAATTTTATATAAAACAATGACGACTTCGGTTTTCAATTCTAAAACTAAAACCATTTGATTGGTTTTAAAATCGAACCGTTCGATTTAGTTTGATTCAATTATTTGTCGGTTTAGGTTGAATTGTCATCCCGACCGGTAAAAATTTGGATAATTTTGTATACACCCTGTAAAACTAATTTCTATCTGTAGTTTTTTTAAGAAAACTTTATCAATTAATTTTTAAACCGTTTTTTACCAATTAAAAACTAAAATTAACTTTGAAATCACATTTAAAAAAACTCCACCGAAAAAATAAATGAAAAAATGCATGTTTGTTTAAAGGGGTTAGGACTATGGGGTTCATGTTAATTAAACATTTCAAATGGGATTTACATGAAAAAAAAAATTAAATTGATAACCTAAAAATAATATATATGTGTGTGTGTGTGTTCATTTATAATTAAATTTCAAATTTCAAATTTCAAATTTTTAGTATATTTGTTCAAAATTGGTAATGAAGATTTGAACCTAAAGTAATACATCAACATCTACAATTAGAGATGACAATCCAACTCAGTTCATCGTGCTTCATCCCGTCCTGTCCTGAGAGTGATAGGGTTCCATCATATTTATAATAACCTGCAATATACCCAAAGCAGTTTGGGTTAAATTATATTTGTCCACTCGGATCATAGTATTTTACTTAAACTTGATATATATAGGGAGAGAGACATAAGAATTGTAGTAATTTAGTTTAAGTGCCAGTTTGAAAAAAAGAAAAAAAAAACTAAAACCGCTAAGAAAAATCCAAAACTAAAACCGATCCGGAAATCAAAGTTTTTTTGGACACATTTTTAAATCCAAATCCCTTAATATTTAAAAAATGGAAGCAAAACCGATATGTTAAAAAACTACACAGAGATATGCAAAATCGATCCTAAATGTCGAGGGTTGGTAGGAAATTCAATAGGAACGCATGGGGTCACATATTTTGGAGACTGGTTTAGAAAACGTAGAGAGGAAACACAAATTTTAAAATGCTCGGGATGAATTCCGGTATTACATAAATTGTCACGAACTTGACCCTTACATTTCTAGTAACAATTGGTGGTGAAACCAGGTGTTTTTCGATTGATTTCATAGAAAGGTTTTTTTAAGTTTTATCAATTATATTGTGTTGTGAGTGTGGAGATAGTTGTGGATATAAAATAAAATTATATACACTATGGTAGTATCTAGTGCAGCCTAATTAATGTCGCCCAATTGCATATGGTAACATTGTAGGACAATTAAACACAATCCAAAATGTTGATAGCAGCCTTGTAGGCATTAAGATGGGTGCAGCGAACCAGATTTCAAAAATATGATGATAAGATTTTGGATTTAATTGCACTGTTAGTCCCTAAAATTTTGGTATACATCAATTTAGTCCTTCATATTTCGATTATTTTCCATCAAATCCCTAATCCTTTTAAAATTATTTCATTTTGAACCCCAAGCCTAACATCTGTCAATTTAACTAACGAAGATAATATTTCGACAATTTAATTAAAAAAAAAATATTTTTTTATAAACCAACTTGGTGCTTACCCGAAACTTTAGGTGTCAATAGTGTAATTAACCCAAATATTTTAGATCAATTGTTGTGGACCCATTCTATGTCTATATAAGCAAGTAAGAAGAGAACAAGAACTCCATTAAGAATTTAGTCACAATATTTATTACAAATATTTAGAGCAATTGTTGTGGACCCATTCTATGTCTACATAAGCAAGCAAGAAGAGAAGACGAACTCCATTAAGAATTTAGTCACAATATTTATTACAAATATTTAGAGCAATTGTTGTGGACCCATTCTATGTCTACATAAGCAAGCAAGAAGAGAACACGAACTCCATTAAGAATTTAGTCACAATATTTATTACAAATATTTAGAGTTAAATATGGCTCAATTGAAGATACATTTCTTCTCTTTTCTTCTACTTGTGCTTTTGCTTTTGCACTCCTCTCTTTCTACTGGTAAGCCCTATCTTCTTTTCTCTCCATCTAGGCATACATATGCACAACAAAATGTACTTTAGTTGTCCCCAAAGTTTGTGTTATTTTCAAATTAGTCACTTGAGTTTTAATTTCTTGAATTACTCCATACCGGTCATACGATGAGTATTGAGTAGAGGTTTTAGGAATGTGGAGGAGGAACCCAAGAGGTGTTAGTTCAGTTGGTAAGGGGAGGCTCCCATCTTCTTGAGGAACACTTCGGGAATTAATTCTTTAATTTAATCCTAAATGCACCAGAACGATATGAGGGAATGCGCCCTTAAAATCGCCCAAAAAGGTGATTAGTCGAGATACGCGTCATTTGAAACTAACATTAAGCTTGAGGAATTATGTATATATGTTATTTATAATTGTTGTAAATTGGTTTTTTTAGTGGTGTTTTTTTTTTTTTTTTTTTTTTTTTTTTTTTTTTTTTTTAATTTAACTTAATTTTTATTTAAACATATATTTTATTTATCAATGATTATTTTTGTGATGTAGGAAAACAAACGAAAATTTGTCTCCCTGATAGCAATTGCGAGACCGACGTGGAGTGTCGTCGCAAATGTGATGAAAGCGGTTATTGGGCAATTGGGGCCAAATGTGCCAAGAACAACTGTTGTTGTGTTCAACATTGGAAAAAAACTCTTGGGAAATATAATGTTGAGAAAAATTAGAGTATTTTGTTCCCAGCTAATTAGCTAATAAAGTTATTTTATATTTTTGGCAAATCAATTATTACAGTATTTTTCTTATGTTTTATGTCATTTAATTAGCCCTAATTCCGGAATTGATAAATTGGACCTCTTACCAGAGACAACAAAATATTGTTTACGGATCGTCATTTTTTAATTTTATTTAACCCATCTAATTAATAACACATAATTTCCGATGCATAATTTTATTTGTGAACCTACGTTTACTGTAAACACAATGTGACAAGTAATACAATTACTCAATAATGGTATCTTTTGAAAGACAAGTTTATTGTACCTTGGGGTGTGCAACGGATCGGGTCTATCCGCCAAACTCATCCAAACAGCTAAACCCGCACCGCAAAAACAATCGCCCAATACTAACCCGCGCATTGATTGGTGTTAAATCTTGAAACTCGCACATGTATGAATAGGTTACGGTTTGACCCATGTTCTTACGGGTTCAACCCGCCCACCCGAGTAGACACAAAAACGATGTCTTTTAAGACTTTATTACTTACGTTTGTAATTTTTTTTTCTATTTTTGTGACAGCTTACAAATTACATTATAGTTTTTTTCTTTGTTTTTGTATTACTATAATTTTATCGCTATTTTTCTACAAATTTTAGTAATGTAATGGTTTTTCTTTTTAACAGCATTTATTATATTTTAAGAACAATCCATAGTTTTAATTAGCCCAACCTGAAAATAGGTTCAATCCGTACACTATTGAGTAACCCACAGTTTAAACTAACTAACCCACACAATCCAAACCGCCCCAACCTGCACATCATTGGGCGGTCTACGGTTCAAACTAACCCAACGTGCCTAGTATTGATTTGATTCGCGGTTTTGGCCCAACCCGCCCCAATCCACCCGCTGCCCACCCCAAATTGTACCTTCTTTGTTTTTTCTTAACATAAGACCCGAAACGAAACTACTGACAATTATCAAAAGTTTCCGGTTTCATTTTGGTGAAAAGCGAGTCTATCATATCCTCCGGAAGATTGAAAATAAATTTAAAATCCTCCTCCTTCTCAAAAGTCTCTCTATTAGCCAAAAAGTCTGAACACTTATTGTTTTTCCTAGGCAAAAGTTGAAGCATGAAATTGTTCGCCTTCATCATTCTACGAGTTTATTGTACTAACGAAGTTTCACCAAGTTCAACTATTGTTCGTGGCAAAATATATAATTTATAAATATTTTCTTTATTTATAATTTAATCGGAGTATTATTATGTGTTTTTTTACTATAATCCCAAATTACAATTCACTATTCATCTAATTCACTTGGTACAGTAATTTATTGAGAAATCCAATAACTCTTTCAAATGTACAAAATTGTTGCACCGTATAAAAAAATTTGTAATTTTTTTACATGAAAAAATTACAATGATTTTCATGTAGTATAGTAACTTTGGACATCTGAAACAATTATTCTAACATGTGGACGACATAGGCAAAAGTTTTAAGTTCGTGCACTGTTCACCACCCCTATTATTATTATTATTATTATTATTATTATTATTATTATTATTATTATTATTATTATTATTGAGGCCAAACTTGAGACACTAGTTATTTTCAACAAATACAATCAACATGTCATGTCATTTTAAAAATACTTGATACATCTCTTATCATATTTTGTTGATAAAAATACCCTTACAATATTATTGACTTTAGATGTTTTGATGGACAAATTAACGTTGATATTTTAAGGAACTAATGATTTTATTAAATTATTTCAGAACTAAGTTCCAATTGAATAAATGAGAAAAAGACAGGGTTTTCAAGATGATATTTATTAAAAGATGAAGATGATTGCAATGAAGACATTGAAGATTTTTTAGCAGAAAATATTTTTTGTATTTTTAGGTAAAAATAACTCAAAACTCTTTTTATGCTCTTAATACAACCTGATTAGGATCACGCACAACACTTATAAATAATTTGGATTATTTGAAATATGATTAAAAGTGATAAATTCAAGTGTCAAATTTTTATTTTTTTATTTTAACTAAAGATCGATCAAGAAAATATTTTAAAAAGTGGAAAAATGCAATTGTTTTCGGCCTGGATGGTCGATTGTTAGCTAGACCGGTTGACTGGAAGATTTAGGATGGGTGTTTTGAGGTTTTAGGCTTGATGATTAACTAAATGGTTAGATGGTTGATTCTGAGCCTAAAACGGTCGACTAAGTGGTTGACCAACTAGTTGTCAATGGCTAGAAAAGAAGCCGTTGAGGGTACAACTTGTCGACCGAGGGTATACTCGGTCAACTGATGGTGTGTTTTCTATAAGTTTGATTAGAATGGTTTTCAAGATCTTCTTCCCTAATCTTATGCTTTTAAACGTTATTAAATATGAATTTGAGGGGTTTTGACTATATTTCATGAATATAGTATATATTTTGAATATCTTATTATTTAGTCCACATGTGATTTGATTCTATGAGATTTATTGAGAAAATTTCTTTCTATCTTTAAGGGATTTGAATAAAAAAAAAAAATGGAACTAAATTGGGAGTATAAAAGAGTAGTTTTGGGTCAAACATTTTAAATTTAAAAGGTTTTGATAGATGGGTATTATATATGGCACTTATGGACTTATCTTTCAAGATATAGTTATTATAGGCAATGTCTAAATCCTATACATATTTACCTGCGTTTTAAAAAAAAAAAAAAAAAAAAAAAAAAAAAAAAAAAAAAAAAGTTTAATTTAAATATGTTCGAAAAGAGAGATTTATTTTTGCTAAAATATATTTTTTAGAGAGATTTTTGAAAAAGTTCTTGATCGAAACTTTCATCGTTTTATCACTGGTTTTTGTGCTATACGTTTGTCTCTACGATTTTCAAGGAAACTCTAGTGAGATCTCTCTGATTACTTTTAAGTGCTCAATATTTCGTAGTTAACGTGACATATATTTTTGTCTGAGTTTGTAGTAATCTGTTTAAAGAAAAATCGTTTTCTATTTTTAAATATCTTGAAATATGTTGTGAAACCATTTTTTTTACCCCTAATAATTTGATATATAATAATCTTGGTGCTTTAATTACTTATAATCATATTTGTATTATCATCTAATTCTATCATATAATATATATCAAGACATTAATTGAGCATATCTTGAATTAAGACAATAGAAGCTCATGTGAGAACAATTTTTTTTTTCTTTGAGTGTGAGATGATTAAAAATATTGGGTCGGCGTCTGATTAGGGTTAGTCTTTAGGCTGTTAAAAAGATAAGTTTCATTCTCAGCCTGTAAAAGAATTAGGTTAGTATTCAGCCTGGTAAAAAGATAAACAAGTTTGATTCTTAGTCTGCAAAATAATTAGATTCTTCTTAAGTTTGGTAAAAGGGAAATTGCAAAGTTTTGCAAAATAATTAGGTTCTTCTTCGTGAGTAATCTTAATCAGGTTACATTAAGAGTATAAAAATATTGAGTTATTTTACCTAGAAATACGAATAAATAAATAAATAAATAAATCTTTTATGCTATAAAAATTCTCCAATGTCTTCATTTGTAACCATCTTGTATCATTTGTCAAATATTGTACACGCGGAGGATTCACATCCTCGGCATATATGACTACTCGCAAGTATACGAGGTCAAAAGTTTAGTAATAGTATGATCGTGAAAGATTGGGTTATCATATCCACAGGGATTGGTGTTGTTACTATCGAGTATCGCATTTGTCATGACCTAATTTTATCTAGGCTAAAAACAAATGTATTTAATTAATTAAACTAATACTAATATAGCCTAAATTAATTATACTAATATACTAATATGTTTTAGGGGAAAGAATCGCCTAGGGATTAACGTGTTTACAAATACGTGTTCGATCTCGATTTACTCATGTTTACGGTGTTGGACCTATTTGACAATCTCGGTATGTAAACTCCACCGCTACTTCTCCCGAGTATAAGACGGGAAAATACATGATTTCGAGTCAACGAAGAAGTTTCCCTCAACATCTTAATGACCCTAGGTCACGTGAGTCTCGCCCAGCGTCAATGCTTGCACACAATCCAACTCCCGACCGGGTCATTGGATCGTGGGTTGTATTTACCCTATTTTCAATCTTCATTCTAAAACTCCCTCACCACCTCTCCCGAGTGTAAGACGAGGGATATAACGCAATTTCATGTCAACGAAGAAGTCCCCCTCAACGTCTTAACGACCCTAGGTCGCGTGAGTCTTGTCCCAACGTCATCGATTGTCCACAATCCAAACCCCAACCGAGTTATAAAATCGTGGCGTTTATTTACCCTAATCTAAATTCGAGATTTGTCAAACCCCGTATTCTCTACTTATCATTCTAATCATAATAAACAAATAAGACGATAAACACAATCAAGCTATGAAGAACAATCACAACCGAAACACTGAAATCATCCAGACACATATTCATAAATTTATTGTTCATCCCTATACAATCCATGTTTAACTACGGCCATAACCGCATTTACAATGAAATCGAGCTAAACATGCTCACATGATCCTAAGTTAAAAAAAATAAGAAAAAGAATCGAAGAACTTAGCCTCGTCCGAAGATTAACCGCTAAGAACGTTTAACGATCGCTTCGCCGTCTTCTCCACTTCGGGATGTGAGCTCCACCTCTAAAACTCCTAAACCCTAGTGTAAGTATGGCCTAAGGTGCCCAAATAGCCGGGGGGGACAAGAGGAGGGGAGAGGAGTGGGTATTTATAGACAAAATATCTCAAAAATATCCTAAAAATATAGTAGGCTGTGTAGAGGGTCATCGTCGCGGCCATGGGATTCAGGGCTGTGGCGGTGGGTAGGTCGGTTGGCTGATCGCCACGACAGTAAGGACAATGGTGGATTTGGAAAACATTCTATTGGTTCACCGCCTAGGCGGTGGTCCGTCAGTAGCATTTATCTTTTCAGCATTTTCACCACCACGACTGAGGTCTGGACGCCGCGGCGGTGGGCTTGTTTCACAGTTTGGCTTCCGAGTTTGTTTTTCCACCGTTCGTTGACCGTTTTTGGTTCGATCTCATCGTTTTCGCTCCCGTTTCCTATCTTTTCGCCTCACACACCTTATTTAATACAAAAAAAGAAGAAGATAAAAACTAAATTAAAACGTAATAAAATACTATATAAACGCTCAAAAATTAATTTAATTCGGTTTGAAAATACGTAGGTAAATCACACCTATCAAATATCATCTTGAAAATCATCATCAAGTATTATCTTCGAAATTCAACATTTTCTCATTTGCTCAATCGGAACTCAATTCTGAAATCACTCAATAAATAAATTAGTTATGTAAAATGTCAATGTGAATTTGTCTATCAAAACATCTAGGGTCAACAATCTCTCCATTTTTTATGATCATAAATAACTTTGATATTTTTTTAACAAAATATGTAATTACGCTCCCCCTGAATATAAGGACGGTTTTTTTTTTAACTCATTTAAAACCATAACGAGAAAAATATTTTTCAATAATATGTAATGCAGGTCATAAAATTTTATGACTCCCCCTTTCTAAATATCTTTATGAATTTATGCATGAAAATTATCATAACTCCTCTCTCTTTGTCATCTCGAAAAGTAGGGACAAAAGATAAAAACATCTAATCTTGACAAATATCGTTATGCCTAGTCATCCCTAAATCTCAAATAATTTTCAAAAATTGATCTTCAGCTAAAGGTTTAGTAAATATATTAGCAAGTTGGTCGGAAGTATCAACATATTTTATAGAAGCATTACCATTTTTTATCACGAGTAAAATGATGATGTATTTCAATATACTTAGTTCGTGAGTACTGTGTAGGATTCTTACTTAGACATATAGCAATTTTATTATCACAATAGTTGTGAACTTCCTCCGTGCAAATACCAAAACTATACAATTATTATTTAATATATAGAATTTGTGCACAATAATTACTTGTTGCCCTATATTTAGCCTCAGCGGTGGATAAAGCCATAGAATTTTGTTTCTTGCTAAACTAAGAATGCATATCTCAAGAAATGACATGAACCGCTTACTTTTACGCTCAAGTTTGCATCCAGCAAAATCAATATCAGAGTAACTAGTCAACGTAAAATTACTCCCCCTAGGATACCATAATCTTGGATCACAAGTTCTTTTTAAATATCGAAATATTCATTCCACAACAGTCAAATGCGACTCTTTAGGAAAAAATTGAAATCTTGCACACAGGAAAACACTAAACATGATATCTAGTCTACTAGAAGTAATATATAATAAGCTACCAATCATACCACAATACATCATTTCATTGATATTTTTACTTGCATTGTTCTTATAGATTTTTGTAGCAATTTCTATGGGAGTTTTGTACCCTTTTGCACTATCAAAGCCGTATTTTTTAAGTAACTCTTTGCCTACTTGGCTTGATTGATAAAGATTTCTTCTTTATCCTCCACAAGAATCACTAGATCTAACCTTTTAGATGTTGATTTTTTAAGATAATATGAATATGATGGGTTTCAGCACTTGAAATCTCAGAGAGAATGTGAAAGATCTGCACAAATGAGATGAAAAAACCCTAAACTGGAGGTTTTAACCCGTCGACAGTCGATTGATCGGGAAAACAAAAACTAGTACTATTACCAAGTGGAAGAAAAACCATTGGTAATAAATGGGTCTACAAGATCAAGCGGGATAGCAATGACCAAGTGGAGTGGTATCGTGCAAGATTGGTGGTCAAGGAATACGTTTAAAAAGAAGGTATTGATTTCAACAAGATATTTTCCCCTGTAGTACGACTTACAATAGTTAGAGTAATCCTAGCTATGTGTGTTATGTTCCACTTACATTTGGAGCAGTTGAATGTAAAAACTACATTTCTTCATGGAGAGCTTGAAGTAGAAATCTACATGCTCCAACCAAAAGGTTTTGTTGAAATAGGCAAGGAGAACTTGGTTTGCAAGTTGAACAAATCTCTGTACATTCTCAAATAGGCACCGAAAAGAGATTTGATTATTTTATTATTAGCCTTGGATATAACAGACTCAGTTCAGACCAGTGTACGTATTACAAAAGGTTTTATGGCGACAAGGACTTTATTATCTTATTATTGTATGTAGATGACATGCTGGTAGTTGGCCCCAACAAAGATCGAATCCAAGAATTGAAGGCAGCTGTCTAGGGAGTTTGATATGAAGAACTTAGAACCAGCAAACAAGACTCTAGGGATGCAGATTAACCGAGACAGAAATAGTACAAAGATTTGGCTTTACTAGAAGAGCAACATCAACAAGATCTTGTAGCACTTCGATATGCAAGATAGTAAGTCAATTTCTACCCCATTTACTGTTAATTTCAAGTTATCCCCAAGTATGTGTCCTAGAATTGAAGTAGAAAGCAAAGAAATGCCTCGAGTACCATATGAATCAGCAGTAGAAAGTTTGATATTCGTTATGATTTGTACAAGACCAGACATTACACAAGCAATGAGAGTAGTTAGTAGGTTTATAGCGAATCTTGATGGAGAACATTTGTGTTGAAATAATTAAGAGATAGAATGTTAGAAGAATATGGAGCGATCTATTGATATTAAGGAAAAGTACAACAACAGTGAGTTAAAATGGAGCTATATATAGGAGATTAGAGAAACCCTAGGGTTAGGGTTTTAACCTAATAGGTCAAGATCATATACATATATTAATATATCTCCTCAAACTGAAGGTGGTAAATGAGATATGAATTTGAATTTGTAAATCAGAGCATGAAAGCATCCAGCTGGATGAACCTTTGTAAAAATATTTGTTGTTTGATCGGCTGAACTGATGAATTATAGATGAACAGTATTATGGAGAATATGGTGACGGATGAAGTGGTAATCAGTCTCAATATGTTTTATACGCTTATGGAAGGCATGATTGTGGGCGATCTAAATAGTACTCATATTATCACAATATAAAATAATGACAATACAAGATGAGACTCTCTTGTCAGCGAAGAGCTAGGGAGCCAAGTAGTTCTTATGTTGCATCAGCAATGACACGGTATTCAGCTTCAGTACGGGAGCAAGCAACCATAATTTGTTTCTTACTGCATCCGAAAATTAGAGAGTTGTCCAAGAAGAAACAATAACAAGTAGTTGAACGTCTGTCGGTGCGATCTTCGACACAATTGGCATCTGAATAAGCCTGGAAAGTGGGACAAGACTGGACTAAGAAATGAAGTTCATGAAATAAGGTACCCTTGACATACCGAAGAATACGAAGAACAGCCGAGCAATGAGTGATCCGAGGATCGGACAAAAATTGACTAAGTTGATTAAAAACGTAGGCAATGTCTAGGCGAGTAACAGTGAGATATATCAAACTTCTAACCAGTTGGCGATATAGAGTGACATCCGAAAGAGGTGAACCATCTAGTGGAGTGAGTCTGATATTCGGCTCTAGAAGAGTAGTGATAGTGGTAGAGTTAGTGGTGCCAACTTTGGAAAGGAGATCAGAGTCATATTTGGATTGAGAAAGAAAATATCCATCTAAACCGGATGAGACTTCGAGGCCAATAAAATAGGTGAGGGCACCTAGATCTTTCATCTCTAATTATCCACTGTGAAACTATTTGAGTTCAGAGATACGGCATAAATCATCCACACCAATAATCATATCATCCACATATAATAAAAGAAGGATAATACCATTGTCAGTGTGGCGAAGAAATAGGGATGAATTTTGAGTACTAGATGTGAACCCAAATTGATGAAGGTAGTGCTAAATTTTGAGACCCAAGCACATGGAGCTTGTTTCAAACCATATAATACATGAGAAACGTGATAAACTTTATGTCAAGGAGAAACTGGGCTAGAAGGGGCACACATGTAAACTTTATCAAGAATATCTCTATTCAAAAATGCATTTTTGACATCCATTTGAAAAATAGTCAATTTTCTAATGCCAGTGACAGCAAGAAGAGCACAAACATATATGAGTCTCACCACTGGATCAAATATCTATTTGTAGTCAATGTCATATTCTTGAGCAAATCCCTTGGCAACAAGTCGACTTTATAGCGTTCAACAAAACCATCAGAAATTGTTTTGATCTTAAATACTCACTTGTATCCAATAGAAGTTTTCCCAAGGGAAAGGTTAACAAGATCCCATGTGTGAGTTTTGTCTAGAGCTTGAAGTTCTTCGTCCATTTTTTTTTTTTTTTTTTTTTGGCCAAACAAGATTAGTACTAGCTTTCTTATAGGTTTGAGACTCATGCAGATTATGTATGGTAGAAAAGAAATGATAATTAGTAAGATAATGGAGAGGATGAGTTAGCCTGGTAAATTAGCAAGAGTGATCTGGAGGGTGGGTCTCAGAGGGAGTCGGTGCAGAGTTATATAAGTAAAGCCTCAGCTACAGCCGATTGAGTCGGGGGGAGGGTTAAGATCAACTAGTGGTTCTGGAGTTCGAGGGGTAAGAGCAGCTAGTGGTTCAAGAGTTAGAGGGGTAAGATTAACTAGTGGCTCTGGAGTGGGCTCAATAGTACCTGAAATTGTATTATCAAGAAACAACTCAATAGATAGATCAATAAAGAATCTAGAGTTAGTGATGGTTGATATATCAAATGACTATAAGGAGAAAAGTATTTGATGTTAAAAAAAAATGACATGACGAGAGATACAAAGAGTTTTATAGATAAGGTCCCAATACCGATACCCTTTATGTTTAATGCCATATCCGAGAAAACAACATAGGTGAGCCTTTGGTTCCAGTTTGTTGTGTTATGTGGTTTGAGAAGAAAAAAACAAGTGCAACCAAAGACATTGAGTTTAGATTAAGTGGGCGAATTACCGAAAAGACGCTCGAATGGAGATTGATGCTGGATTGTAGCAGAAGGAACACAGTTTATTGCATATACTGTGGTTATGGAAACCTCACCCAAAAAGTACTCAGGACAAGATAAAGAAATGATAAAGGCACGAACTGTGTAAAAAAATTATCTATTTTGCATTCGGCTCGTCTATTTTGTTGGGAGGTTCCAAGACATGAGTGGTGGGGGAGCGTGCCATTTTTGTAAAATAGGTTGAAAAAAGCATGATCCTTGTATTCCATTGCATTATCAAAGTAGAAAATTTTGATATTTCGAGAAAATTGAGTTTGAACCATAGAAGAAAACTCAAAATATATTTGGAATAGTTTATATCTATTATTTATAAGAAATAACCATGTATGTCGAGAGTGATCATTCACAAATATAACAAAATAATGAGAACCACCCACTGTTGCATGAGTAAAAGTCCCACAAACATCAAAATGCACTAAATCGAAAGGCGCAAGAAAAATAGACTAACTCTCATTAAAAGGTAAAACTGATTATTTTGCAAATTGACAATGAAAACAATAAAAAAGCTCATGCCGAATCGAACCTAACTGACCACTAAAAATAAGAGATTGAAGATGGATGGAGGCAACTGATTGATTTAGTGATGAAAAAAATGAGACTTGAAGGTGAGTGGGCTCGAAGAGGCGCCCAAATTTACAGCCAGTCACAAGGAGTTTTCTTATTTAAGGGTCTTGCACACAAAAACCAACAGAAGAAAAATATAAATCAAATCCAAGATAACATAGTTGTCCAACAGATATAAAATTAAGAGTAAGATTATGGACCAAATATGTATCAAGAAAAGATAATTGAGAATTGTTAACATGTCCAGTGTGACTAACTAACATATTTGATCCATTGGTAGTGTGAACAGTAGTTGTATACTTATCACAGGTTTTAGAGGAAAAGATAGAGGTATCAAATGTCATGTGATTGCAACAGATAGAATCAAAATACCATCGAGATGTACCTAGTGTAACTGACATGGCTATATTGTTACCGATTTTAGATAGAGCCTGGGTAAGCATGGTGTAGAAGCTACTCAAATCAGATAAAAGAGTTTGGTGAAATTGGGATAGTATTAGTGGTTGCAGTGATAGAGTTATTTGACTTCGGGTAAGACAGGTTGTGATAGCCTCAAGAGCGGGACTGATTCTCTTTTGATTGGTTTCTGGATGTTGATGCTCGAAATTTAAAGAAGTCTGCAAGATAGTGGCCTAAATCTTTACATACCTTACAAAGGCGAGATGGACATTTGTGCAATTCTTGTCCTTATGAATAATAATACCTGCAGTATAAGAGTCGTTGTGATGAGTTTGGCTTGGTAGGTAGTGTGGCAAGAGCAACATTTGTATTTGATTCAGGGTGTTGCAAGGTTTGTTTCCACTCTTAGTAGATCAAAAACAACATCATCAAGGGAAGATATTTTGCCCCGGTGTAGGATTGAGGCTCGTACATGATCAAATTCTAATTTCAAAGCCCTCAAGAATTGCATAATGCGCGTCTCATTTTGGTAGCTTGTGTAAAGAATGGTGTCACCTGAACATTTTCAGATTGGCTCAAAGATAGTTAATTGACCCCACAAAGCAATCATCTTAGATAGTAAATTGTTGATGGAGTGTGCAGGTTCTTAGCGCATGATGTTGAGGGTGGAAAGGTGTTGATACCTATGTGATAGGTTTGCCTTGGTGTAGCGGAGTTTGAAAAAAAAATCTAAATTTCTTTAGTTGTCTCGAGTCTACCAAACTGGATTTTAATAGATGGGATGATAGTAGAACAGAACCATATGAGAATCTGATGATTTTTGCTATCCTATTCTTCTAGACGTTGAAAAACAAAACTCAGCATCTTCGTCATCTTTCTTCTTAGGCTCAGTAGTCTCTTCAGTCACGAGATGCCGCCGTTTTCGACCACGTAGGAAACTAGCAATATCTTGAGCTCACAATACATAATTTGATATATCTAGAACAATAGGGATAACCCATGGTGAGTCCGAGTTTTTCATAGGTGCAAAAAAAAAAGGATGAACCGATGTAGAAACTAAACGCATATAAAAGGAAGTATATTATGTGAGTCTCAAATCACATAACAGAGGCCAACATTCAAAAACTCTAGGAACAGGTCCAACTTTGCAAAACAACTAGTTTAAAAGAGCCTGAACTGGTCTATGGAAAGTTACCTTAATGAATCGATGATATGGTAGCAGCGATGGAAATATTTGATGTTACTGCGGGTGTTTGATATTGATATTGGAGTGGTGGTGAAATCTATAGCAGTCAACGTACTTCATGGGAAAAAATGGTACGGCGAAAATCTTGTTAGAATTAGGGTTTCGAAAATTTTAGTAGGAACAGGGCCTAAAAGAATTGACTCTGATACCATGTTGAAATAATTGAGAGACGAAATTTTAGGAGAATATAGAGCGATATATTGATATTAGGGAAAAGTACAATAACAAAGATTTATTATGGAAATACATAGAAAAGATTAGGGAAACCCTAGGGTTATGGTTTTAACCTAATGGACCAGCCCATATATATATATATATATATATTAACAATTGGAATACTGTAAAGATGATTCTGAGATACATCAAAGGAATCTCAAATATTGCATTATGTTACGAAAGATCAAAATTTAATGTCAGGGCTATGTTGATTCAGATTTTGTAAGAGATCTCAACAAAAACAAATCCACTATAGGTTATGTGTTTACACTTGTAGGAGGAGCTGTATGCTGAGTTTCAAAACTGTAGACTGTTATGGCTCTGTCTGCAATGGAAGCAGAATATATGGAAGCTACACAAGCCTGTAATAAAGCAATCTGGATTCAAGGGTTATTGAAGGAGCTCACACATAAGTAAGAGAAGATTTTTCTATTTTGCGACAGTCTGAGTGCCTTGCACATTACAAGAAATCCATCATTTCATTCAGGACCACTTTGTTCGAAATGTAGTAGAGGAAGAAAGTTTGTATATGCAAAAGAATCACACCGATGACAAACTAGCAGATGTTATGACCAAACCGATCAATACTGAAAAGTTTGTATGGTGTAGATCCTCATGTAGCCTAGCAGAGACGTATGCAAGCATGAAACTAGTAAGTTCAAAAAGGATCAAAGGATAGTCAAAACTGACTTTAAGTGGGAGAATATGATATGTAAAACACTATTATAAAGTCACTTTTGGGATAAAGATATCACTTTCGGTGGATGTGGTTGTTAACTACATGCATTGCCTTTACTTTCCAGCTTCTTGCTTGTGGAGACATCGTTACAAGAGGCACTTTTTTCCTTTAAATAGGAGTGTTGTAGAGCTTAATCATCCCAAAAACGAGCTTTTTCTCCGTAATTCTCCTTTATCATTTTATAGTTTCTCCTATTTTGTGTAGAAAAGTTTGTGTTTTCCAATTTCAAGATAGAGTTATCTTTGTTTTCTCCTTGTTTATAGAGAGAAATTTTAAAATCATTACCTATAATAAAACCTTTATTTTCTTACCTATGGATGTTTTCCTCAAATTAATTGAGAGTTTTACCACATAAATATTTTGTGTCCAATTTATCTTTATTTTTCTCAATTTTGCTTTAGTTGTGAGTTAGTTTCTACCATAAATTTCCTAATACTTCCCAACAAAGAGGTTGACATTCACATTTTTCCACTACCAAAGTTGCCTTCTCGTAAGCGTGGTGAATTAGCTCTGGTATCTTTTCCCCTGCCTTCTATGTTGATACTTCATTAATAAGCTAAGAAAATGGTGGCGTGTCTTGAACTTCTCCCTCAATTCAGACTTCATGCCTTGACGCTCTTTGTCTTCTCCGACGTCTTTCCTCCGTGAAAGATGATTCATCTTTCATCAATTGTCTTTTCTCACTATTCCCTGCAACTTAGTGATTTTAGAGGACTATAAACTTTTCTCGCAAGAGCGCATTTTATCCTAGGTTGTGTTTGGGTAGAGGATTTGTAGAAGGAATTTCATTTGGTTAAAGGATTTTGAAATCCTCTTTTAGCAAATCTCTTGGCTGGGTTTCTTTGGATTTTAGGAATGAGAGATTTGTCAAATCCTTTATTGAGTGAAATGAAGGATTTTGAAATAATTTTGGGAGAGACTGAATTTGTCAAATCTTTTCCTTTCTCTTTTTTTTCTTCTTTTTTATTGTTTTTTCTTCTCATTCAACGCTTCTTCATCGTCGTTGTCTGTTTCCTGAACGTCGTCGTCGTCTGCTTCTTCATCATCACTGTCTTCTGCTTCTCGTTCTTCCTCTAATGTCGTCACCATCACGTTCGAGTTCGAAATCAAAGTAAGGTTTCGATTGATTTCGATTTTGTTTTCGAAATAGAAATCAAACAACAGGTTCGATTTAACGTTGTTTGTGTTTGGCCATGACAATAGGGTTCGATTTCGTAACGATGGGGAACACCTTATTCATCGTCGTTCGTCTGTGATTCTTGAAGTAAAAAACGAAATCAATTTCGATTTCAAAATAGAGTTCGAAATCAATTTCGAAATATCAATTTCGTTTCGAAATCAAAATTGAATGATGACGAACGGTGAACAATGAACAATTACGACGACGAACAGTGAATATGTTCTTGGATTTATTTGAATTTGTTATTGGCGGATTTCTTCGAATTTGTTCTTGAGTTGTTTATCGTCATCTTCTTCTTCTTTTTGTTTCAGAAGTGGGATAAAAAAAATAGAACCAAACAAAAAACAATTATCCAAATACTTCAGGTTAAACAATTATCTAAATAAGGGATTTGTGAAATGAACGGATTTCAAAATTCAAGATTTTGAAATTCCTTTATTTCACAAATCTTTTGAATTTATCAAATCCCTTACCCAAACACAACCCTAAAAATCTTCATCCTCTTATTTTGTTCATTTACCCACTCCCTGATCCGATATAGAACCTCATTTTGGTCTTCCATAACCCCTAGTAACATTTCTTGGAAAAGCCATAGTTTGAATTGATTCCTCAATCTGAGTCTATTTTTAGGTGTAAAAATGGTACACATCTTTCTTCCAAATTGCATAGCCATGATATTTGGTCCCATAAATTTTGTAGTCAAATTAATGATCGTTCTATAACCTGCCCCTCTAGTCGGTCAATTGACCATTTGACCCGGTCGACCAAGTTTGGTTGATTTTTAAGATTTTTAAGTTATGTCCAAATCAGTCGACCACTTTTCCAACCTAGTTGACTGTGTTTTTCTCTATATTTCATATTTTCAACCAACTGTCCAACTCAATCAGTTATTTATGTTGCCCAGTCGACCGCAACAAGCGAATATCAATACTTTCAAATATTAGTTACTTCCAGTTGAGGATTTTTACACATATATTGATTGTTTTAAACATGACATGAACCAATTAAGCAATTATGACAATGCAAAACATATAATTCTTGTATCGTGTAAGTATCTAATCTAATACTACTACTTAAAAGTAGAAGGAGATAATGATTCAACAAGGTTATAAAATGACTCTTTTAAGCTTTTGAGTGAGTTTTTACATATTTTTTACTAGCGTATAACCCGTGCCTGAAGGCATAGGCATAAAAAAATGACATAATTTCTTCTGTTTACACAACATTCTGCACTTATTATATTAAAACATCAACAATAATTAACATTTAAATATCATTACCAATTAAATTTTACAAATACAACACAATCAACATTCAATAACATAGATATTCAAATATTCATATAATACCACAATTAAGCATAAATTAAACTGAAATAAATCAAAGCAAAAAATGCTCTCTATTTATCCAAACCTCATTTATTTAATGCTACATTTTTCATATGCAATTAAATAATTAATAATTCAAATATCAAGACATAGTTTCTTGGGAAAGGATTAAAATTAAAAAAAAAAATCAAACAAATAAAAATAGAATAAAAAAAAACTTTGCAATTTAAAATGGAAAAAAAAATTGCATTACTTTCATATTTTAAGACAAAAATAGTTGAGATATACTTATTGCTCTCAATCCATATTACAAAGCTGACTCATTAGAAATCTAGGAACAAAAAATACGTAAATATAACAACAAACACCAAAATCAGGGAACACACACAGAACAAAAATAGAAATTTAACTTGGAACAAGAACACCAACAAACACCACCTATATAACTTTATGCCTATTTTCTTTTTCTTTTTTTCTTTTTTTAAATCCTTCTTAGGTTCTATTTGGCAATTAATTGTGCTCCTAAAATTGTTTAATCATACCAATGCGCTTGTGCAACTAACACTTGAGTAAGACTTGCTTGGGTTTACACTCTAAGTAGAGCATATAGAAAACTGAAGATCAATGAAAAATGATCCAGTGATTTAAAAAAAACAACTCATAGCTCACTAATGCAAATTCACATTGAGTGAACCACTACAATTGTAAGCCACGGAACAACGTGTGGATTTACCTATCTCATTAGCCACTTGAAAATGCAAAGTAATATCAAAAGAAATTCATGTAAACTGACATGATGCGTACCTCCAGATACAAAAAGTGGTAGAGATTTCTGAAAATGAACACCACGAATAGGTCCATCGTGCTCATCGAAGTTGTCAATGAGTGTTCCCATCTGATAGTCCCATAGCTGGATCACACCACTGAGAAGAGAAGCGACGATCCAAGGTCTCTTACTGTGGAAAATCAACCGCTTCACTCTATTATGTTTCGTCGTGAATTTCGTTAACATCTTCTCCAATCAAAACAACCAATTCTAAACTCTACAAACAACTAACACCAACACTAAATCAATCATACTACCACTCCACAATTCCAACAGAATAGAACAATTCAAACTCATATCAAATCAATCCAATTATAAATCGCAAATTTATGGTTGAGATCATCACACATATGACAAAGCACACTACTAATCATCAAATTGATCACCAAATGCAAAACCCTGTGATTTCAAAATCCAAGGATCTAAAAGGATAACAGCTCAATTACACATACAGGTTGAGAGTTCTTACCACAATGTATTAGTAAAATAGCGAATCCGATTGAAAACGCCACTGCATGCGCAATCACCAACAAAGATAGAGTGAGATTGCAAACTTATAGGCTCATGAATAGAAGGTTTTGTGTATAAAATAGAGAAAGGAGGAAGAGAGAGAAAGAGAGACATATAATCAAGTTCTCTCGCAGATCTGGCCTCGATGCACAGAGATGCTCGATGATGGAGTAGTAATGACAGTTATGGTAGTGCACGACTATACCCGATGATGGATCAGTGATGTCAACCTTGGTGGTTCATAGGGATGCCCAGCGATGGAGCAGTAATGGTAGTGGTTTCGTAGAGGCAATAGCCGTGAAGCGTGAGGGCGAGAAGGACCTGATTGAATGGTGAAAATTGAGTGAAAACAACTTCTTCTACCTCCCAATTGCACATAAATTTATATATTCTAGATGATTATATTTGCCCATACATAAAAAGAATTATATGAAAAAGTATGGTGATATCGCTCAACATATCAAAGTATTCATCTAAATCAGCAGAAATAATTTAAACATGAAAAATCACGCTGATGCAAATCTAGAGGGTAATCAGGAAAATCATCATATACTTAGCACAAATGAGAGCAAGTGAGGAGCTGGGATTTTATTTGGAAAATCGTCATATACTTAGGACAACTAATAAATAGAAGTACCAATTAAACCTAAGGCCTGGCAGAAAGGTCGACAACCAGTGAGAATCTATCGGTTAGGCCTCAGCATTGTGGCTGCTGGGGGAGAATTAGAGAGAGAAAAAAGAAACCTAAGTGTTCAGATCTAAAACCGCAATTCAAAATCACAAATAAAACAAAATCGCAGATTTGGGGGAGAATTTAAGAAAAGAACACTAGATATGGTGGTCTGAGGAAGGTGAAGAGAAGAAAGCATACTTGAATCTGGTGATAAACAAAGTTGCGAGCCTAGATCGGCAAGATATGAAGGTTATTGTGGTCGGCGCTAGCAACGACAATGGTCGAGAGTATGACGGCGGAAGACGTGGTGATGGCAACCCAATGGAGATGCAAGGGCGGTGGAAATGGGAGAGAATGAGGGGGTTTAACCCAGAATGAGTGAGGGGGAGAAGAGAATAGTAGTTGTCGAGGTTTGGGGAGTGGCAAAGGGGTTATCAAGGAGAGATAATTAGCGATGAATCGGGCAAAGATGATAAGCAATGATGGCGGAGATGATAAGCAATGATGGCAGAGAGAATGTAACAGTAAATGAGAGTAGCTTGATTTTCGGTGTGCTAATTGAGAGAAAACTGAAATGGTGAAGGCAGCTAACCATAAAATGGAGAGTATAAAATAAAAATCCATCCAAAGGCCTTAAAATGTCTAGAATTTTGTCTCTCATCCGACGGCCATGAATATACCAGTCTTGATTTATTATATAGATTTTTGTTTTCTATATATCAAATAATTAATGAGTGACCCCACTCAACTTTGTCTTCTTTTTTTTTTTTTATTAATTAATTTAATTTTTTTTCTAATTAATGTGCAAATATATGAATAATTTTTCTAGTCCACATTTTGAATTATTTAAGAAAATAATTGTGATTCAAAATATATTTCCACCAAAAAAAGTAGATACGATATAAATTAAGTAAATTATAATTTGTTGGCTTGCAAAAATTGATAAAATTAAGGGATAATTGGTCATTAGTCCCAAATAGCGGATATAACCTGCTGTTAGTCCCATTTAAAAAATAAGTTGTGATTCAGTCCTTTAAATTAGTTTTTGCTTTCGTTTTAGTCCCGCATTCACTCACGCATTACGTGAAATGTAGAGAGAACTTTGGTGAGTAAATTATGATTACAGTTAGTATTAATTACATGTAACTAAAATTAGTCACAACTTAATAATTACAAATCACATGTAACTATATTACATATATATGTCTAATATTACTTACATGTACTTGTGTAATATTAGTTAGACGTTACAAATTGCATATATTTGTATTATATTTGTTACATCTAACAAATATTTTACACACAAAATAGTTTAATATTAGTTACATGTATTTATGTAATATTAGTTACATGTTACAAATTACATGATATTTATTACGTCTAACAATTTTTTACACACAAATTAGTTATATGTTACAAATTACATGTATTTTATGTAATATTTGTTACATCTAACAAATATTTTACACACAAATTGTTACATGTAACTGGGCGAGAGCAGGAGCGTGTATTGAATCTTCTATCTTTTTTAATATGTGGGACTAAAACACAAATTGTATTTAGAAATAGGAATTTATTTATTTTTTTAGCAAATTTTAGGGACCCTCGAGCGAATGCCCCTAAAACTAATCTTAATTTATGGATATTTGTTTGTTATTTTATAGTATATTAATAAAAGGTAATTTATAAAAATATTATTTCACTTTGTTGATTTTTAATGTAATTTTTAATAGATATTTATACTCGGTATTTATAAAACATCATTACTCACTAAAATGTATGCATTCGTTCCTAGATGTTGCTACAAAAATAACCAAATAATATATTTGTGTTTCATACTTCAATATTAACAATTTATTATAATCTTTTTCTAAGCTCACGCAATACGTGATTCTAAAACTAGTAACTTATAATACCCAAAAGATCACATCATGTTAAAAGTGTCATGTGTGATTCTAATTGAGTTGACATATAATTAGATAAAAATAAATATTGTTTTTACCTATTAAGTATAGCAAATTATTTTTGAAATGTCTTGATCTTCCATTTCATTTGCCTAGCATGATCGACTCAGATTCATCATCAAAGTTTCACAAACTTGGCTTGTCATTATCGTATCATTAAATCTGTCATGTTTCTCAATAAATAGATTAGTCCTAAAAATCATCAAATTATTGTTCTCAACAAAATCAATGTTAATAAGATTAAAACCTTTAGGGCTACCAAATACATTAATGATCAATTAAAATTGTAACCCCTAATGTAAGTTTATTTAGGGCAATTAAAATTCTATACATAATAAGTACTTTATGCGTACAATAGTATCTAAGTGGTCTGACCCTTCCCTGAACCCCAAGCATAGCAGAAACTTTGTAGCACCGAGCTGCCCTTTTACATAATACGCACTTTATAAGTCAACCAAATGGTAAAGGTTAAGTTAATTTGGACTCCTAAATTAATACAACTTATAAGTAATCCCTAATCCAAACTAAAATTTAATTTCTAATTAGAGCATTAAAAGTAAATTCCAACTCCAATTTCACATAAAGTCATAAAACTAAATACTTAATTCAATTTCTAATTAACACCTGAGAGAAAGAAGACAATTTCACAGATTTTAAAAATATAAACTAACCAAATTTAAAATCCCCAACTAATTCTTATTAATCCATAGCTGACATAAATAATTTATGAAATTAAAATCCTAATAAAATACAATTAAACAATTACAATCCTTGAACAAAGACCACCCCTAAACCAATTTCTAAATATTTCATAATTAACATAAATGTTTTATGAAAATAAAGACTTAAAAGGCTATTGGCAGCGGTGGAGTGGTAGTGTGTGCTATACGTGGTCGTAGGTGAGAATTGGTATAGAGAGAGGGGGAGAATATAATCAACTAGGAAGCACGGACACTGACACGCGACACGGACACGACACGACACGGACACAGCGACACGACAATTTTCCAAAAACCTCAACACGGACACGGCATGGATACGCCAATAAATAAAAATATATTAAGTAAATTCATTTAAAAAATATTAAGATAATTATATATCAATTTTTTTAAAAAAAAAAATATTAAGATATTTATAATTTCTACTATTTACTAAATATAATATATTAAAAAATAAAAAATAAAATAGAAAGTCAGAATAATCTTATCTTGTACCTAAGATTCACCTTCACAATAATATTAACATGAATTAGTAAAAAGTTAAGAGGACAAATGTATAATTTAATATTAAAATGTTTTAAAATCCAAATGAAATATTAAGAAATTATTTGGGCCAAAAAGGGCCCAAGTCAAGTGTATTCTCTAATGGAAAAGTAAATATAGAGAGAGTTCTAATGTGAGACAGCAATTCATGTGTTTTGGTGGGTTTCAATGGATTTCCTCCTCGGGAACAACTAAGAAGAGGTTTCGATGGTGGTTTCGATGGGTTTCCTCCTCCGGAAGAAGACAACATTGCTATGTAATCTGAAATCGATCGAAGGAGGTTGAGCCAAACCAAAATCGAGGAGCTGCGATGGCAATCCAGACCAACATCGCACATGGATTTCTCTCTCTCTCTCTGTGTGCATCGAGGAGCTGCAATGACGACTGCAACGCGAGAGCTATGTTCGGTGACGGCAGAGCTTTTTGATTTTCAAAATCTACAAATGTATGTTCGGCGACGGTGACACGTTTACCTTCGAGTGTCCGACACGGTTATCTTCGCGTGTCCGCGCCGTGTCGGAAGTAATAAAAATCAATGAAAATTTCCGACACGTTCCGACACGTGTCGGACACGTGTCCGAGCCGTGTCGGAGGCGTGTCGGTGTCTGACACGTGTCGGACACGGACACTTCGCCTCCCGCGGAGTGTCCGTGCTTCCTAGATAATCAACAATAGATTGCCTGAATGGCGTGAGAGAAATACTATGACGGCGATGACGTGCGTGACAAGATTTTACAAACTTATATACGGTGGTTCTAATGTAAACAGCGGTTTGAACCACCGCGTATAAGCTAGCAAAATAAATCGTCATTTATAATCTAAAAGATTTACTATAAGCAGTGGTTGTATATGTCAAACCATCGTTTATAACTCAACAAATTTATCAAACATGATGGTCGTTTACTATTAACATCAGTTGTGGCATAGCCGCCATTTATGGCCACTAGTAATGACGATTTTTGAATCGTCATTTGTAAATGCATGGCGAAATGTTTTGGTTCTTGTGTTTATCGTTTTTAGGGGGAAAAAATCAAGGTTGGAATGGAAATTTTGAGATAATGTGTTATTTAAAAAAAATAAAATATATATATATATATATGCATTTATTTATAATTCTAATTTCGTGAAATCAAATGGTACCCCAGTGTACGAGACAAAATAACTTTATTAATATTTTTAAGGAGATTTAGCAAGAGCCCATATTTCAAGTTTTATTAGCGTCAAATCTAATTAATAAAAAAATTCTCACTTAAAGCTCCTTCACATGAAATACTTGAAACAGATAGACAAGGTTGCTTATGTATTTAGTGTTTTATATTATATTTAATATTTCATGTCGTAAATTTATAAATATTGTTGGTTTTGTCTCGTATTTTTAAAAGCAAGAATGGTATCATGAGAGTGAATATAGCAATGTGTTTTCACCAACGGTAAATATTACCATACACGTAAAACTTAATGCATTTTTATCGTCAAGTGAACGGTGAAATACCCGTGGACAGTAAATCGTGTTTTAGCTTTTATAAATAAGTCATGAACTGCAAAGTTCGTTGTAAGAACTAATTGGGTTGTGAGAGAGACAGATAGTTTTTTGCCCCTGGACATTAGAAGATAGCAATATATTACTGTTTGACAATCCCATCGTTATTGCGAAATTGCACATGATTTTCTTCTAACAGCAAATAATGGAATAGGGTTGTATAGGAATGGTACAGTCAACAATTTGGTTCTGTTCTTCCTCAATACAAAACAATTAGAACAATTTCCTTTATTATTATTTTATCCTGAAAAAAAAAAAAAAAAAAAAAAACTTTGGTATAGTGAGAAAACAAAAGAAAAATATAAAAATTTTAAAATAAATTTTTTTACACACCAATTTGGAAAGAAAATGAGAGAGAATTTTTGAATGAAAGAGTAAAATTACAATTATACTCTTAATAATAGAATTTTTAATTTATTTTTGTAATGTATAAGAATAAAATAATAAATTACATTAAAGTAAATTATTTTTTATTTTTATTTTTTTCTTAATCCAACAATAATAGAAAAAATAATTTTTTTTTTCACAATGAATAAAAATATTATCTTCCCGTTTTTCTTTTCCTTTACCTTCTCTCTTTTTTCATCCTCATTCTTCCCAACTAGGGGTGGTCATAGGCTAGCCTGGGCCCGGCTCTACCTAGTAAATTACAAAAAATTATGGGTTTTTCTTCCAAAAGTCCCATTTTGAGTTGAGACAACTTTTTAGGTCCCACCAAAATCTCTTTCATGTGAAAACTCCCAAGTTTAAGTGTTTTGCCTCCAAAAGTGTTTTGCTGACTTGGCTACGAAATTTTCTTTCCATTTTTGCCCTTACCCCATATTTCATATAGAACAGTCAGTTCAGAGAAGAAGCGCCTATAGAACAGTCAGTTCCTACAGAGAAGAAGCGCAATCAGTAGGAAGACGAACAGTCAGTAGGGAAATCATTTCAGAAATAGCTGTCAGCCATGTAAACAATTTTCGCGCCAGATTTTTGAAGTTGATAATCACATTTTTGCCCTTCATATGTATATAATTGGAGGTTTTGAGTATCACAGATGTATATGAGCTCTGTAACAAAATTTTTGAGTTCGGATTGCAATTCTTCGACTTCGGATTGCCTTGCCACTACGAATTTCGGAGGGTTGATTTCTTTGATTGGCTGAGTGATTTTCGACTTCGGATTGCCCTGGTGAGTGTTCGGATTCTACTGAGCTCTGTAACAAAATTTTCGAGTTCGGATTGCAATTCTTCGACTTCGGATTGTCTTGCCACTACGAATTCGGAGGGTTGATTTCTTTGATTGGCTAAGTGATTTTCGACTTCGGATTGCCCTGGTGAGTATTCGGATTCTACTCGTTTCGTTTCTGTTATTCGTTTCTACCTTTTCAGTGTTCGGATTCCACATTTCTTTGTTTCTGTTATTCGTTTCTATTTTTCGTGCCACATTTCATTTGCAGTTTATGCATGGGGTTCTGTTCAGTTTATGCATGGGGTTCTGTTTTGCTCGCAGTAGATAAACTAAGTTTCATGTTTATTGTTTGTCAACCGAAATCATGAATAAATAATCTGCCACTGTTTCATGTTTGTCAACTGAGGTTCTGTTCAGAAGATATCCACTAAGGATGTATATTTCTCAGTAGATATCTACTTACATTTCGAATTATGCTGTTTGTATACAAATACATTTTTTGAATAGATGTTTTTACTGAATGTAACATTATGTTTTTATTTTATGAATTTGCAGTTTTGTTTTTGACAATGGGAGGATTAATCATGGTGTGTACGTATGGGGATGAAACGTGTTTGATAAAAATTGATGATAAAAGATATACATATGATGTGTTAGTTGATAAGTTGATTGAGCAATGGAATGTGTTGCAACGTAAGTCATTGCGCATATCATATTCAATCGTGGGACAGTCAAACTGTATTTTGAATGATCCAAAAGACTTTTCAGCTTTATTAAATTTAGTGAAGTTGTTAAATTTGGGATACTTGAACGTTGTTGCGAAAGAGATTGTTGATGAAAGTTATAGAGACGGGGGAGAAGATGATGAGAGACGTCACCACCACCACCACCACCCCACATGATGAAGCGATAGATTTTCTTGGGTCTTATTGTGTCAACCATACGACAAATCACCATTCTAAGTCGTGGTCCACCCTTATTAGAGAGGTGGGTCAACAATTTGATGGGGGAGCAGATCAATTGCGTAGTGATCTAGTCAAGTATTCAATTGAGGTTGGGTTTCATTTCGATTATTTGAAGAATGACAGCGTTCGAGTCACTGTTGCATGCTGTCATAGAGATTTGACTTCCTGTAAGTGGAATGTCCATGCTAGAGCTGACACTGTTACTGGGATTTTTGTAATTAGAAAGTTGGATAACGTACATACTTGTGGTGCATCATTTCGGTCATGCAAAAATGAAAGGATGAGTTCCGATGTCATTGCAAGTGAGTTGACAGTTGAGATTCGTGGAAATCCACTAAAACGTCATCTTGATGTTGTTTCAGATTTCAAGAACACGTATGGATTAGAAATAACATACAATCATGCATGGCTAGGGGTAGAGAAGGCTCGGAATTTATTATATGGTGATTATATGGCATCATACGACTTATTGAGGTAGTATATTAGTGTTTGCCAGTCGACAAACCCAGGCATCCACTTTTCTTTGGAGTATGACCAAGAGTTTGGTCATTTTAAGAGAATTTTTGTGTTCTTTAATGCGTGCATTGAAGGCTTCAAGTTTTGCCGGCCTATGTTGTTTATGGACGGAACATTCCTCAAGAATCGGTATAAGGGAACGTTGCTTGCTGCGTCTGCGAAGGACAGGAATAAAGGTTATATTACATTTTATTTTTCGGTTGCAGCTTTTGTTTCTATTTTTAATGATGTTTATTGTGTTTTCAGCTTGAATGTTTTCTGATTTTTACATGTTCTGGTAAATGCTTTGTTTTCTCCAATTGAGTCTCAAATGCTTTGATTTGATCCCATTACATGAGGATCTTCCCATTGAGTATATTTCAGTAGATATCACTCAGTTTCAGTAGATATCCACTGAATATATGTCAGATTCAGTAGATATCTACTGAACTGTTTCAAACAAGATGTTTAGGCACCAAATATGCTGTTTATGTGTATCCACATAGAGAATGTATTCTGGTAAATGCTTTATTTTCTCCAATTGAGTCTCAAATACTTCTATTTGATCCCAATACATGAGGATCTTCCCATTGAGTATATTTCAGTAGATATCACTCAGTTTCAGTAGATATCTACTGAAATGTTTCAAACAGGGTATTGAGGCACCAAATATGTTGTTTATGTGTATCCACATAGAGAATGTATTCTGGTAAATGCTTTGTTTTCTCCAATTGAGTCTCAAATGCTTCGATTTGATCCCAATACATGAGGATCTTCCCAAGTACTACATTCAATAGATATTACACATATTCAGTAGATATCCACTGAATATGTGTCAGATTCAGAAGATATCTACTGAATTGTTTCAAACAGGATGTTTAGGCACCAAATATGTTGTTTATGCGTATTCACATAGAGAATGTATTCTGGTAAATGCTTTGTTTAAGCACCAAACAAGCTGTATTTTGATTTTTTACATGTTCAGGAATGTTTCCATTGGCTTTTGCTATTGTCAATGCGGAGAACGACGACAATTGGATGTGGTTTGCACAACAATTGTCGATTATTGTTTCTGATGAGCAGCGTATTACATTCATTTCGTATCGATAACCAGGTTTAATTCAAGCTGTACGTACTGTCTTCTCGAACTCCCCCCATGCATTTTGCTTACATCATTTGAAGTGTAACCTAAGAGATAAACTAAGTGGGAGGGATAATGTGCTGAAAAAAAATCTGCTTCATAGACTTGATCAGTGTGCGTTTGCACCAACTGTTGAGGGGTTTGCCATTTATAGAAATAGACTTATTGTTGAAGGCGGGCCAAGGGTTATTTCATTCTTAAATGAGTTACCTCCTGAGAATTGGGCTAATGCCTTTTTTGTTGGACAACGATACGGCGAGATGTATTCAAATCTTGCCGAATCGTTTAACGCTTGGATATTTAAAGCCCGACACCTCCCCATAATGGAATGCATTGATACGATTAGAGTACATCTCATGGACCACATATCGAGTAGAAGACTTCTTTCGAATAAGATGTCTGGTGTCATTTGCCCGTTTTGGGATAAGAAGTTATTAGAATATGTTGAGAGCAGTAGGACGTGGTTGGTGGGTTTATGCTCTGAAAGGAAATTTGAAGTGCATTGCCACCCATCAGTCTCAGTGGATATTGTTAATCGTACTTGTTCATGTTTCCAATGGCAATTGAAAGATTTCCCGTGTGCACATACTTGCGCCGCCATTCAAAAATCGGGGGGGGAATTTGTATGACTATGTTGAAGATTTCTTCCGTGTTGATTTGTATCGTAGTACGTATTTGGAGGGTATTTTGTCTGTCCCTACCCTTGGAAGACCAGTTTATGACAGCACAACAGCTATTGTGTTACCGCCGCAAACACGCCGACCAGCTGGGTGTCCAAAGAAGAAGCGGATTGCATCAAAAGGGGAAAAAGTAAAGCAAATTCGGTGTAGTCGGTGCAAGCAATATGCGAACCACAATCGGAAGACGTGCAAGGCTGCAATTTGAAGAACAGGTTGCACACTGTATATTTTTTCAGATTTTTGCAATGTATATTTTTGCATGGCTGTATATTTTGCAAGGCTGTATATTTTTGCAAGGCTGCAATGTATATTTTTGCAAGGCTGTATATTTTTGCAAGGCTGTATAGTTTTTGCAAGGCTGCAATGTATATTTTTGTAAGGCTGTATATTTTTTGCAAGGCTGCAATGTATATTTTTGCAAGGCTGTATATTTTTGGGAAAAAATATCCAACAACGATATGTATTTTTTCAGTAGATGTGTACTGGAATTTTAATATATGTTGTTGTATACATGCTATATACGGTGAAGATGTATTTTTTCAATAGATGTTTACTGAAATTTTAATATATGCCGTTTTTCATGATATATTTGGTCAAGAAAATTTGAAATATGCTGTTTTATGTACCAAATCATTCTGTTCAGAAGATATCTATTGAAATGTTTCCAACAGGCTATTAGGCACTAAATATGAGGATCTTCCCAAGTACTATATTCAGTAGATATCACTCAGTTTCAGTAGATATCCACTGAATATGTGTCAGCTTCAGTAAATATCTACTGAACTGTATCAAACAGGCTGTTTTGGCACGAAATATGTTGTTTATGTGTATCCACATAGAGAATGTATTCTGCTAAATGCTTTGTTCTCTCCAATTGAGTCTCAAATGCTTCGATTTGATGCCAATACATGAGGATCTTCCCATTGAGTATATTTCAGTAGATATCACTCAGTTTTAGTAGATATCCACTGAATATGTGTGAGCTTCAGTAGATATCTACTGAACTATTTCAAACAGGATGTTGAGGCACCAAATATGTTGTTTATGTGTATCCACATAGAGAATGTATTCTGTTAAATGCTTTGTTTTCTCCAATTGAGTCTCAAATGCTTCGATTTGATCCCAATACATGAGGATCTTCCCATTGAGTATATTTTAGTAGATATCACTCAGTTTCAGTAGATATTCAATGAATATGTGTGAGCTTCAGTAGATATCTACTGAACTGTTTCAAACAGGATGTTTAGGCACCAAATATGTTGTTTATGTGTATCCACATAGAGAATGTATTCTGCTAAATGTTTTGTTTTCTCCAATTGAGTCTCAAATGCTTCGATTTGATCCCAATACATGAGGATCTTCCCATTGAGTATATTTCAGTAGATATCACTCAGTTTCAGTAGATATCCACTGAATATGTGTGAGCTTCAGTAGATATCTACTGAAATGTTTCAAACAGGGTGTTGGGGCACCAAATATATTGTTTATGTGTATCCACATAGAGAATGTATTCTAGTAAATGCTTTGTTTTCTTCAATTGAGTCTGAAATGCTTCGATTTGATCCCAATACATGAGGATCTTCCCATTGAGTATATTTCAGTAGATATCACTCAGTTTCAGTAGATATCCACTGAATATGTGTGAGCTTCAGTAGATATCTATTGAACTGTTTCAAACAGGATGTTGAGGCACAAAATATGTTGTTTATGTGTATCCACACAGAGAATGTATTCTGCTAAATGTTTTGTTTTCTCCAATTGAGTCTCAAATGCTTCGATTTGATCCCAATACATGAGGATCTTCCCATTGAGTATATTTTAGTAGATATCACTCAGTTGTAGTAGATATCCACTGAATATATGTGAGCTTCAGTAGATATCTACTGAAATGTTTCAAACTGGGTGTTGAGGCACCAAATATGTTGTTTATGTGTATCCACATAGAGAATGTATTCTGGTAAATGCTTTGTTTTCTCCAATTGAGTCTCAAATACTTCGATTTGATCCCAATACATGAGGATCTTCCCATTGAGTATATTTTAGTAGATATCACTCAGTTTCAGTAGATATCCACTGAATATATGTGAGCTTTACTAGATATCTACTGAACTGTTTCAAACAGAATGTTGAGGCACCAAATATGTTGTTTATGTGTATCCACGTAGAGAATGTATTCTGGTAAATGCTTTGTTTTCTCCAATTGAGTCTCAAATGCTTCGATTTGATCCCAATACATGAAGATCTTCCCATTGAGTATATTTTAGTAGATATCACTCAGTTTCAGTAGATATCCACTGAATATGTATGAGCTTCAGTAGATATCTACTGAAATATTTCAAACAGGGTGCTGAGGCACTAAATATGTTGTTTATGTGTATCCACATAGAGAATGTATTCTGGTAAATGCTTTGTTTTCTCCAATTGAGTCTCAAATGCTTCGATTTGATCCCAATACATGAGGATCTTCCCATTGAGTATATTTCAGTAGATATCACTCAGTTTCAATAGATATCCACTGAATATGTGTGAGTTTCAGTAGATATCTACTGAACTGTTTCAAACAGGATGTTGAGGCACCAAATATGCTGTTTATGTGTATCCACATAGAGAATGTATTCTGCTAGATGCTTTGATTTGATCCCAATACTAGTATTTTTCAGTAGATGTCCACTGAATATGTGTCAACTTCAGTAGATATCGACTCAAATTCTTCAAACAGGCTGTTCAGGTATCTACTGAAGTTTTTAACAAGATGCGTAATATGAGTTGATATCTACTGAAATGGTTACTGAAATGTTTAACATACGTTGTTTATGCACATACAAACACTGCCAATGTGAACAATTAATAAGAGTAGTATATATACAAACACACTGATTAACAGCCAATCTAAATAAGAGCAGTATATATACAAACACATTATTTCTGCACATACAAACACTGCCAATGTGAAATGTTTGACATACGATGATATCTATTGAATATGTGTCAGGTACATTATATACAAACACACTAATTAACAGCCAATCTTAATAACAGTTTCCACATCAAGATGGTGTAGGGTCAGCACTGTGTCCTCCTCTTTCACTTTTTTTGTTGACTCAAACTTTTGAGGCATCCATGATTTAGCCTTATCATTCAAAAATGCATTCACAATTTTTGCTCGATATTTGATCATTGCTTCTTTCACCGCTTTCTTATTTTCGAATGGCACAATTGGCACGCCCTGGGCTGTTTGGTCCATTATAAACAAAACTATTATCCCACAATCCAACCTAACATTCAAAGTTCATGCATTTAAGTCTATATATAGATTTTACATTTCATGAAAAAATGTGTAATGACGTTAATACTTACAATCCGAGTATTTGTTGTGGGCTGTCCTGTACGCTTGTTAGATGAGTTTCAGTCTACGGTATTGCCAACTCTTCACCATCTACACGGAGATATTTGATCATATCAAGTACATATTTTCTCTACAAAATAAATAAAATTTTAAATTAAAGTTTTATTATGTAACATTTAAGTTAGGAATGGAAACAAAGCATGAGTTTTATTACCATCAACATTGCGTCTTTCAAGTATGGATCTCCGGTGCCGATTCTTGGTTGGAGCGAGTTATAGTGTCACCATTCTGCCTCACTTGTGTCAAACACAAGCAGCGTCTAATGATTCGGACCGTTATCCGTTGTGTTTATGGGAAAGTGAATGTGTCGATAGCCGCCCTGCAATGTTTCAGTGATTTGGGTATTCAAAAAAATTTCAGTTGATAGTGTCAACCTGCCCTTTACCCAATTCTGTAAAAGATGGGGACAATTTATAATTTAGTTAATAGTCATAAAATAATTTAATTTATTCAGTAGATATCCACTGAATAAATTGTAGAATTCAGTTGATATCCACATACTATTTTCAGTTAATGTAGAATTGTAGAATTAAACCTGTATAATTATTCAGTACAAATCCACTGAATAAATTGTAGAATTCAGTTCATTTATTAAGTAGATGGACATACTGTTTTTTAATACATCAAACAAACGTATAAAACAGACGTATAAATGTACCCAAACATACCCAGCAATAGCTTGTGATGAAGTATAAGCGGTCACCGACAACAATTCTCTCATTTTTCAAATTTTTTTCTAATTTCGCATTGTTGTCCTTTAAGAACTCTGTAATCTACGACCTGCAATCAATTTTCATTATTAGTTTGCGTTTTTTTTTTTTTATGTTCATATGTGTGATGTTTTTTAATATATTCACTTACAAAGTTGCTTAGTTCTCTACTGTTCAGAAGTGAAATGACATCTAGAAGAGATACAGCACTATATTCCCCATTGTATACAATTGCGCTGTGTATTAATAAGATATGGTTAAAATTTATTTCATGCATTTTTATACAACCAGAATATGTAAAAATATCTTTAAGATGTGTATTTTGTGTTACCTCGGCCCTTCGGTTTTGAATATGGTTGTTAGCTTTTGCCAATCCTCATCGGATAGTGAAGTTGTTACTTCACTTTGATGCCTCTTCGGTAGTTTGGCAACCTGTTTTTTTTTTATTTTTTGTGTTGGGGCCTGATATGTGTCTAGATCGACCGTTTCTTCATGCGTTCCTTTATCCTTTCTGTATTTTTTGATGACTAAATATTCAAAATCGTCTTCCTTCTTTTCCTGTGCTCGGTCTCTCTGTTTCAGCCTTTTAACCATTGAGCTTTGGCCTGGTTTTTCTGTCAATTTTCTCTTCTTTTTTTTTCGTTTCTTCAGCTTCTCTGGGCCCCATCTCTACGTGGATTTCTTCAGCACGCTTTTCAGCTTCTTCTCCAGCAACAGGGTCTGGAGGAGGACTGTTTTTGGCCTATTTGAGGTCATTCTCCCTTTGAGCTAAAAGTAGCGTCAAATTCTTGAACTGGTTGTCCATGTCCTCCTTCTGTCGAGCCATTTGTTCTGCCAATTCTTTTATTTTTCCATCACCTTCTTCTTTCGGCTCATATCTTGTCCTTTTCAGCTCAGCCAATTCCAGCTTGAGCTTCGTAATTTTCTCTCCTTTTGCCTTATTTTTTCCTCTCAGTTTGATTTTTTTTTCTTCAGTTTTGCATTCTCGCTCTCCAAGCTCTCAATTTTGGCTTGGAGTTCCTCAGTTTCTTTTCCTATTTCACCTTCTTCAGCTATGCTTTTCGATGTTGTCCAATTTTGTGGGGTGAAATAAGGCGTAGTCATCCGTGTCGGACTATCCGGAATGCCATGACTGAAAGAAGTACCATGGGGGGTTTCCATAGTCTCCGATTCTCCTTTGTCCCCGTCCTCGTCTTGTCCACCTTCCTCAATCCATGATCCTTCTTCATCGTCCTTCTTTTGATCAAATTTCTCTCCTTTACCAACACGCTTATTTTTAAAATCATGAGCGTGTGTGATCATTTTTGTCTCCGTCCTTGTCATTTTCGGGGTTTTTGGATTAACCTGTCAATATGGCGTTTGTTCAGCAGATATATATGCATGTATGCAGTACATATGTGTATTTTCAAGTGGATATCCAGTAAAGATGCAGTACATATCATTAAAGATGTGTATTTTTCAGTACATATCAATCCCGTTCAGTAGATATCTACTGAACAACATGTATGCAGTACATATGTGTATTTTCAAGTGGATATCCAGTAAAGATGCAGTACATATCATTAAAGATGTGTATTTTTTAGTACATATCCATGTTGTTCAGTAGATATCTACTGAACAGCATGTATGCAGCACATATGTGTATTTTGAAGTAGATATCCAGTAAAGATGCAGTACATATCATTAAAGATGTGTATTTTTCAGTAAATATCAATGACGTTCAGTAGATATCTACTGAACAGCATGTATGCAGTACATATTGGTATTTTCAAGTAGATATACATGATGTTCAGTAGATATCTACTGAACAGCATGTATGCAGCACATATGTGTATTTTGAAGTGGATATCCAATAAAGATGCAGTACATATCATTAAAGATGTATATTTTTCAATACATATCAATGCCGTTCAGTAGATATCTACTGAACAGTATGTATGCAGTACATATTAGTATTTTCAAGTAGATATACATGTTGTTCAGTAGATATCTACTGAACAGCATGTATTCAGCACATATGTGTATTTTGAAGTGGATATCCAGTAAAGATGCAGTACATTTCATTACACGTGTATTTTCAGTAAATATCTAATGTAATAAACAGCATGCATGCAGTTCAGATGTGTAATTTCTACAAACAGCATGTAAACACTAGAACAAAGAATGAACACAGAAAAACATATAAAGCAGTACATAGATATCCACTAACCCTGACATCTGGGCCATTATGCAGTGCCAATTTCAGTGTGTCCTTTGTCAATTTGGAAAGATCCCACTTCACAAACCTTGGGGATGCTTCCTCCTTATCTTCCTTGAGCACATTCACATGCTCGCAAAACCAATACTAGACAATTTAAAAGTTTATTAGTAATTATTCAATTTAATTTGGGTTTTCAGATTAAATAGATGTGTCAAAATGGAAATGAGTTATGTTTTGACGTACCAGCAATGCAATAACACACCCTTTCACCTTCTCAGGTTATAGGATGTTTTGCCGAATTGATGTCATCAACAAGCTATGAATTGCGTGATGCCAACCATAGGTATGCATTTGTTCAATATTTTCAACATACTTGTAAAGGCCAAATACAACAGATTGTCCACTGTTGGGTAGCAAACACGTGCCAAGCAGATACAAGCACAGCAAACTCACAACATGTCGAATGTCTTTATCGTTGTCACTTTGCACCGACTCTATGATTGCAGTTTTGATGTCAACTGTCGATAATCGCTTCTGGTCTTTGCAAATACTGACCAAATATTCACTTTCCAGCTTGCCATACGAGAAATTGATGGCCTTCTCGCCACATTTCAGTCCAAAAATCAGTCTAACATCCGAAACAGCAAACTTCAGATCAACACCTCTAATTTTGAAAGACTCTGTTTCTTCGCTCCAGGTCTTCAGTATTTCGACGATGTTGTCTTCCAATTTCTTGATCATCCCCAATGTCACTCTCTTCTTCAAAATTGAATCAAAAATTGGCCAGAATGGCTTAAGTTGCAGCAATTCAGTGTGTTTTCTTGTCAGAACAATCGTGTCAAGCAACTCGTAAACAAGCTTGAACGATGATCTGTATTGTAGGTAAAATTAACTACTCTCCGGCTTGTTTCTGTTGTAGTCTTCCTTTCATTTTTTGTTGGCTTTCGGGTTCTTTTAACGGGGGCATCATCGAAGTCACTGTCAGACACATATACTGAAAATACACATGTCCATAGGTTAATATTCAGACGACACATATACTGAAAATACACATCATCATAGGTTAACTGACCAACTACCAAAACAGTAGATACAAACACACTGAACAGCAAATCTGAACAACAAAACAGAGCAGTACACTTCCAAACATTAATCAAGTAGATATCCACTGGTGTTTAGTATATATCACTAAAGATGTATATTTTCAAGTAGGTTTCCATTACATATGTGTATTATTAGTTGATATGTACTAAAACAGCATATACTGAACATTTAAGTTGATATCTACTGAACATTTTCAGTAGATATCTACTGAAAACGTATACAACATGTATTCAGTACTTCTTTAGTATTTTCAAGTAGATATCTATTGGTGTTTAGTAGATATCACTAAAGATGTATACTTTCAAATAGGTTTCCACTACACATGTTTATTTTCAGTTCATATATACTAAAACAGCATGTATGCAGTACACATGCATATTTTTAAGTAGATATCTACTAAACATTTAAGTTGATATCTACTGTACATTTTTTCAGTAGATATCCACTGAACATTTCAGTTGTATGCAGTACATCTTTACTATTTTCAAGACAGGCTGATGAAACATATACTGAAAAAACACATGTTGATAGGTTAACATTCAGATTATATCAACTGAATATACAGTTTTTCTCATAGGATATCCACTTAATATTGCACGACACAGTTTCACAAATCAACGAAAATTGACTAAACCTTTTTTCTAAACTAATTCAACAATTCATGAGTTTTGATATCCCACACATTCTCCCTATGAGACGTAATCATGATGATAGTAGATGATATCCAATCCAGAGTATATTTAGAGGATATCCACTTACATTTGCACTATATCAACAGTATATTGAGATGATATTCACTTAAAAATTTTGAATATAACTACCACTATATGTCCTGCTCACCTTCTTGCTCAACCTCTTATTTGTAGTCTTTGTCTTGTTCCTTCTCCTTCCCTCTCTCTGCAGAATGTTGTGGTTCCATTGCCCTCTTTGATGATGGTTTGGACTGTTTCGAACCTGACGTTTTAATATGGTTTTTTTTCTTCTCTGAAGACCGCGTGACCACCATTCTTCTTCTTATGGTTTTCGGCGTGACCACGTTTCAATGTCTAAGGGTTTTGTAGTTCGTTCTGTTTGTAGGCACCGATCGCTTCCAATTTTACGGTGAAAATCGGTGGAAATCGACGACAATCGACGAAAATCGTCCGTTGGATATCTAAGGTTTACGGGAGTTCTGTTGCATGAAAATGGCGGAAGTTGGGATTGATCATGACGATAGTGTTGTAGGGATTGATGATGACGAGGGCGGGAAGGTCGTGCAGGCGTGCACAGGGGTCGCGTCGTGCTCCAGCTGTCGCGTCTGGTGACGTTGTGCGGCGGGAGTAGTGGGTGTAGGGGGATGGCATTCTTTTGTAAATTACAAATCTTCTGAGGGGCAAAATCGAAAATCTCATTTTCGTGGGGGTTTTGGGCTGGTCAAAAAGTCGATGGTCCTTGAAAAGGGAAAAATTAGAAATTTAGGAGTGTAGAAAATTTTTCCCAAAAATTATTGGGTCCGAGTCCGGTTCCAGACCTATCATCGGGCCCTATTCCCCCGCCCAAGCCAATCCACTGTAAAATGTCTCAAACTCTAGCCTGGCCCTAGGGCTAACTCGGACCTATAATTTTTTTATATAATTTAAAAAATATTAACTAAAATAGTAAATAAAAATTGTAAACTATATTCCATAGTACTTATCAATATTAATTATAATTCATCAACAAAAAAATAAAAAATATATACATCTGCATTCACATTAAAATAAAATACATACATCTATAATTCTATTGTAATTATAGTTCATAAAAAATAAAAATAAAATACATCTAAACAACCAGTTAACCTCCGCAAGCACCATGCAAAAAGTAATTGTAGTTTGGGAATGAGAAGGAATAAAATGAAAGTAAAATACTAGTTGGGTCGGGCCGGACCGGACCAGGCCAGACCCAAACATAAATGCTCATATGCCCTAACCCGGCTCTAAAAAGGAGTGGGCCTAACTCTTGAAACTCTAGTCCTACCCATGGACTTAAAAGTCCAACCCATAAAAAATAAATAAAAGATTGGACGGGTTGGACGGGCCTGCCGGACGACCACCCCTTCTCCCAACCAAACATGCTCTTATTGCTTAAAATTTGGCATAGAAAAAAAAATTAAAGAAGATTAGGACATAATAATAATTGGACCTTCAGAGGGATTTAGGCCTGTACAAGGCCCAAGATAAACCAGCGCTCCTATGAGCGCCCACAAAATGATGAGAGGGGTGTCAGAAAATGTGGGCTTTTCGTAGGCCGGTGGAGGGACCTGTGGGCTGGTCAGCAGAAGGATGACATCATACATGTTGTAAACTCATCATTTGATTTTACAGACTACAGTGCAGTTCATGATAGCTATATTCTTATTATAACTTTCCGTAATAAATGCTCCGACACAAACGGGCTCGCGGTTCAGCAGCTCCGGTCCGGTTCGCATGACCACGATTTTAAAATTAAGAAACCCTTTAAATTTTTTTTAACTATTTTTTTTTACAAAAAATAAAAATACTTATTTTAAAGATAATGTTTACTTTTTATGTATAAAAAGTTTTTCTAAACATTAAAAATAAAAATAAAACATAATTTTGAAATATTTTTCAAAAAATAACTATTTTTAAATACTATAAGAAATTGGAGATCACTAAATTAAGACATTTTTATTGATTTTTTCAATTGTCTATCAATTTTTGTAATTGAATTAAGAGAAGTAATTCAAAAATGTAATGAATGAAGTCGAAAATTGGTTCAGTAGAGGTGGGCTTTTGAACTTGGAATATGATGTTCCTCCCAACTCAAGTTACTTTTCCATCTCAATTTCGTGCAAAATAATGTGCCATTAGTGGACCTGCTGGTATTGTACATCCTATGTAAGAATCAACTGATTGTTATGAGAGAATTTTGACAAAGTATTGGCTAGGAAAAAATGTGTGTACCTAGTTAGACCCTCCCTTCTAGTATTTATGGACAGGGAGAGACTTCTTTGGCATGTTTTCCTGAATCCCGACCCATTATCATGAATGTAGCGTAATCAGTGGGATATGGAGTTGATGAGCTGTTATTCAAGTAGTAACAACGGCTCTTTCTTTATTAGACGAAAGGTGTTACAACCGTTCTTGGGTAGGAATTGTAACGGCATTATGTCTTGAGTTCACAGCTCAAGCAAGGGTTTAAAGAGCATGCCTTCCTGGTTGGGTCGATGTTTGATGTCGGTTCATTTGGGAGCTTGTTCTACCCAGGATGGTGCTCATCTCGAGATAGACAGGGTAGTAGATGTAGAGTGCCTTATAGTGTCTCATGCTTAGCACGTGCTTGTGGACACGTGGTTGTAGTTTGGGCCCTGCTTAGATTTCCCATCATCAATAATCTCTACACCATCAAACATGCTTTTGAGTTTTAATATTACTAGTTGGAGAGCACGTGCGAGGCAAGTGTCTGTTATTTCTTTTATTTGACATATTTATAACTTTTTGCATTATTTGTTCATTAAATATCATACTGAAAAAACATATATTATTTAAAAAACAAAAACAGTGAAGAAATATGGTATATAAAAATTTCTAATTTTTCATCACGTTAAATGTTGAAACTTATTTAAAATAATTAATGGAAGTCACTTCATGTAAAGAAATGACAAAATTTTAGTTACCTACAGAATTGAAATTTAATTGAATAAAAATATTATGCTTTAGATTAAATGATAATAAGATAAACAAAAAAAATATAAATATATTGCAACTGGAAGTTATCAAATTTAGCAATTAGGGATCTAATTGTTACCCGAAAAACTTGTCTTGCCCCACCCAACCCGATGGCAGGTCGATCGGTTATAAGTATTTTTTTTTTCCTCCACCCAAATCCAATCCATCTGAACCCAGAATGACTTCGACTTGGGTACCCATATACCCATACCCGATGCACACGAACCCACCCGATCCCTGAACCCTACTAATATACCAAATACTCCCTCAAAACACGGCATATTACAAAAAGACCCCATATATAAATATAACCCTAATCAGATTCAGATCGTTCTATTTCTAAATTCCAATCCTAGCATCACTCTTTTCCCCCTTCTCCACTCTCTCTCTCTCTCTCAATCCCATAGCCCACTGTTGTCATCTATCAAACCTAATTGTTGGCCCACTGAGCTATCCAAGAAGGAGGTGAATTGGGTAATTATAAAAATTTAAATAAATTTCTCATCTTTCAACACTTAAATAATCAAATAATCAATTTGTCCTAAATTAATTATTATCTTTATAACACAGCGGATAAGTATTCAAATCTAGGTGCACATCCAACAAAAAAATATAAATAAAGTAAATCAATGCAGCACACAAGGATATATCTTGGTTCATCAAACTACTCTTGACTAATCCAGTCCTCCGACCCGCACAGAGATTTGCATCCACTAAAACCCATATTCCTTTAAAGGTAGGAACCAAACGCTCACAATTATTCTTTTCACAAGTTCAGAATCAACCTTTACAATTCTCTTTTCATGGGCTAAGGAAGAACCCTATATTTTTTTCAGGTTTAAGACTAATCTAATTATATTATAGGAAGAATCACAATCTAATTCTTTTACCAAGCTAAGAATTAAATCTCACAATCACTCCAAATATCATTTTCACTGGTAAGAATGGAACCGTTACAATTCACTCACAAGTAATTCTAATCGGAAAGAATCAAGCTTAATTCTTTTCAAGAAAAAATAATAACTTAACCTTTTTATCTAGAAGATAAAGATCAAACCTCAATTTTTTTCCCGAAAAAAATTGAAACCCAGCTACCTTGATTAGATACCCCCAATAGTATTTAATCCGCACAAACTCACCAATTACAAGAAATCAATGCGTTTTTTCGCACTCAAAACTTCTACCACCTCAAATCAATTAAACTCAATTAATGTTCCAAAATTACTAGTGATAGAAATTAAGTAATAAATTTAATATCTGATTATAATATGTGTGGGTAGCACAAAATTTAAGCACGTAATCAGATAATCACAGAAATCGTTTTAAAAATATTTTTTATGCTCTTTACAATTCAAAAACGATTTTCCTATGATCTTTAAACCAAGCAAGTAATGATAATATAAATTCACAATAAATGATAAATAGCTTGGAAAGATCTCATCAAGATAACACCGAAAGATTGAAATCAGAATAGCAGTACTGCACAGATTGGTGACTCCAAAATAATCAATGCTTTAACTCAAGAACTTTGCACACAATAATCTCACGATTGATCTCTCAAATATATCTCAAAATAACAACTCTTAGAAAGCTCAGGAACTTAAAGTTTTAGATTGATGTGATGCATTTTAATCAAAATTCGTACGTCAAAATTCGTACGTCTATTTAAAGCAATTCGAAACAGGCCTTCCAACGGTTAGTTTTTTCAAGATACGCCTTTGAAAGGAACCTATAGATCCCATATATCATTACCATTCATTCCTGGTATATTTCACTCAGATATGACTTTTAAAACATTCAATTCAGTGCCCATATTATTTCTCAATCTCAAATCATATAGATAAGAAGTATTAAATGAACTAAATTGAGAAACATTTTAATTTTATGTACCATATCTATAGGGATATTAAAATAAGTATATCGTATCTTTAATATATCCAAATCCCCAAAATATTTCACTCAGATATCCCAAAAACATCTAGTTCACAGCTAGTTTTAAATAAATCCTTGAAATCCTAAACAAACTGTCGGTTAACCGATCATAAGCCATCAATCGACTGAGTGATTCAGGTTACATGCTAAGCCATTTCTCAAACAACGGTCGATCAACCGATCCTTCAAGGGTCGGTTGACCGATCAATTCAGGATACGTTTCTAGGCCATTTTTAAGCCCTAGTCGGTCGACCAATATTCTACGGTTAGTTGACCGATCGATACAGAGAGTTTCACTTCGATCTATCAGTTGACCGATCTCCCCTGGTCAGTTAACCAATCGATTCAAAGACTCCTCATTTTTCCAACCTTTTCCAATCGATTGACTGATCCTTTGATGGCCGGTTGATCAATCCATGCTAGAACACCCACTTCTCAAATTAATTCAACTCCAAACTTCAACGTTTTAATCCCGCTAACCGATTTCTTTTCTTGGTTAACTCAATTGATACTAATATTCAATTTTAAACACTAATTTTGCTTAGGTCAATTTTCATTTTCAATATCACATTGGAGCAAATAATTGAACACTAATTAGAACCTTAATTACATCAAATTAAACACACATAAATATAACTCATTAATTTATGTCGTGTGTGTGATCCTAATCGGGATACATTAAGAGTAAAAGATGTTCGAGTTATTTTCACCTAATTTCTTCAAAATCTTCAACAGACTTCATCTCTATAATGCCCATCTTTGTATCTTCAATAATTACTTCATGATTTAATCTTGAATGGAACTCTTAAACTGAAACACTCAACAAACACGTTAGTTCTACCAAAAATATCAACACTTAATTGTCCATCAAAACATCGAGATCAACACTAATAGATGATTCATCAATTATTCATGTGTCGATAAATAATCTCGCTGTCTAATAATTCTGCGTCTATCAAAAACTAATAATTTTGCCGTTGATGATTCCTACGACGTTGCGGTTCGTTGTTGATAATGGCTCATTCTCCTTCTCCGTCTCCTGCTCCAATCTGACGATCTGTAAGTGTTGATCCTAAGATTTTGATGAACAATTAAGTATTAATATTTTGGTGGAACTAATGTTTTAATTGAGTGTTTCAGTGATTTAAAGTTTCAAGTGATGAAGATAACAAATTAAATGGATACTAAATGATGTAGTTGAAGATATTGAAGATTTAAGAGTTTGAAAAAATTAGAAAAAATAACTCAAGTAAATTTTAACTCTTAATATCCCATTTAGGAATACACACATGACACAAAATGTATTTTCTCATTTATGTGTGTATTGATTAAGTTAAATTATTTGCTCCTATGTGAATTGAGAAGAAATAATTTTGAATGACTAAAATGAAATATAAAAATATTAGTGGAGCTTATTTAAGAGAGAAAATGGTTAAAGGGGCGAAAACGTAAAAGAAAATGAGTTAAAAACGTATTTAGAGAAGAGATCCAAAAGACAATAGTTGACTGGTAAGTCGACCGAACCAAGTAGTTGTAATATCCTGTATCTCTAAGTCAACCGATAGGTCGACCGAGCAAGAAAGGCTGAACTCTCTAAATCAACAAGTCGACTGATAGGTCGACCGATGAAAGAAAGACCAACTCTCTGAATCTACAAGTCGACCGGGCGGTCGACCGATGAACTACATTGGCTACATCCTGAATCTCCCAGTTGACTAGGCCGTCAACTGAATGCGCTGTTTCAGGATATTGTTTTATCCGAGATTAATTCCAATAGTAGCCGTTTTTTGTTGGAATTTGAGAGAGATTTTAGGGATATTCTCTATATTTAAGATATGGTTAATATATTAATTAAATCCTATTAATATGGTTTATCAAATATTAATGTTACTCAATTTAGTACTTGAAATAGATTCTATTCTTATTAATTAAGATTGAAAAATACTTTGGGGGTTTAATTAAGAGATTTGAAAGTTGTTTTTAAGCGAATTGAACCAAAATGAAGACATTATGTCATAAGAGATGTATAAGTGCTATTAATTGTCATGATACATGTAAACTAGCCGTTAAAGGGCTAATTTCATACTCATTTACATAGACCTGCGAATTTCATATATCATTAAGTAGTAAACAAGAGAGAAATCATATCATTTATGAGCTTTTATAAGAGTTATCCTTCTGAAATATTGTGAGGTTTTCTAAGAGACAATCTGGAAGATCAACTGCTATTAATGTTTACTGTTACCGGATCTAAAGTTACATTGATTTATCTAATTATTCTGTGGATTCTAGGTGAGATCTTTCTAATTAATTTTTATTGTGAATTGCTTCTTTATTATTGAAAATTGATCTTAGAAATTGTTTCTGATTTTTTGAAAAAAATATTTTTACAAACAATTTCTTGAATCTGATTACGTGCTCAAATTTGCTACCCACATCTTGTTAAAATCAGATTTTTGTATCTCACGTTTTTCTATCACTAGTTGGGATATTAATTGAGTTATTATTTATCTGGGGTGGTAGAAGCTCCGATTGAGATTTATTTGTTATCAATTTTTGTATTGGTGAGTTGTGACGGGTTAAATACCATTGGAGGTATTTAATCAAGGATAGCTGGATTTCAATATCTTCTTGTAAAGAGATTGAGATAGTGATTCTTCCTTGATAGAATTACGATTTGAGTGATTTATAAAGGTTTCATCCTTACTTGGGAAAAGGATAGGTGGAGTGTTTTGTGAGATTTTGATTCTTGAGCCTTAGTGTTAAAAAGAATTAGATTATTCTTTAGCCTGTAAAAAGTAGAGGTTCTTCCTTAGCCTGAGAAAATGATATTATAAAGGTTGATTCTAAGACTGTAAAAGAATCGGTGTACAGATTTGGTTCCTACCTTTAAAGGGATCTTGGTTTTAGTGAGTGCGACCTCCGTGGAGCTCGGGGGGCTGAATTAGTCAAGGGTAGCTTAGTGAACCAGTATAAATTTTTTGTGTGCTACTATATTTACTTTGCTATTTTTGTTGTTTGGGTGTGCACCTAGTTGATTATATTATTCCGCTGTGTTATAAAGATAATAATTAATTTAGGTTTAAAATTAATTATTTGATTTATTAAATTTTATTCTGATAATTTTTTTTAATTACTCAATTCACCCCCCCCTTCTTGGGTATTCTACTGGGCCAACAGTAAGTTTTTTTAAATTTTTTACTTCTTGATTGTTTCTCTATCTCCTTCTCAAATCTACAAAAAATTTCAAATTTACAAATTTTTAGTATTTCATCTTTATTTTTTTTGTTCTTGTTACCAGACAACTTACTAACCCAACCAACCTTGACCAACTCCAAATTAGATTAGGGAAATGAGACCACACGGTCGGTTTCAGTCGGGGGAGCTTCCAGAATTTTTCTTCGAATCAACTAACTGAAATCATTCAACCCTGATTTGACCGACTGATCTACACCCCTACTACTAATAATAAGCATGTGCACATGACATGACATGATCAAAATGATACTTCTATAGACAAGAACTGCGATTTTGAAATTGTTTACGGTGCATGCCCTTTCATATTTTATTTTTTTATGTGCTCTGATAAAAAATAAAATAGTTGATGAAACAAATTTAGTAACGAAGCGTTGAAATTGTAATTTTCAGTAAATGACACATTTGAAAATATCACAATTAAGATATGTCATATAATAGTAATCGAGTCACGTGAATTTCAAATGCAGTTAGGTAACATTGTTGATTAATTTTACATATTATAATTAAAAAAAAATAATAATAGATGATAATAATTCTACCAAATGTATGAAAGTACAAAAAATAAAATATATAACTATTATAAACGAACAAAAATAAAATCCATAACTATCAAAAGTATCAAATTAATATAAATTTTATTCTAAATAGAGTGAAAAATATCATATATTATTTTCAACATATGCTTTAAAGCTACTTAAAAAAATCTTAAGTTAAATTTCCACATTTATGCCTCTAATTACATATTTCTTTTAAAATTATTTTTACATTATATTTTTATTAAATAGTTCAAGTTTTTTTTATATCAAATAGTATTATTTTTAAGTATGCAATACAAAAATGGGTAAAATAATTTTTAAAATTTTAAGTACAACTTGTAAATCTACTTTGTGTATAAAATAAAATGATTGTACAAAAAATTTATCTATGTTGAGATATATATTATTACTATGATATATAGAAATATTAAATGCCTTTCTTTTAAAATAAATAAATAATCTTTTAGTTTTAAAAAAAAAATTATTAATAAATTTATGATTTTATTTATCCATATGAATGATTGAAAAAAAAACACTTTGTTCTAGATAATAAGTTAATATAATATATATAAATAGCTAAAAAAGTTGACTTTTTATTTTTTATTTTTATAAATTTTGAGAATAAATATGTAATTTTACATATGTAAATGAATATTAAAAGAAATATTTCTTTATATAATATGTATAGAAATTAAAGTATTTGAAAAAAAAAAAAAAAAAAGCGTTAGCAAATGCTGTCTACATAATTTCATACTTCTAGAGAAATTTATGCAAATTACGAGAAAATTAAAACAATTAAAGATTGATATAATTATATTCCAAAAACTAGTTGAGGATCATAAAAATCTTGAATATTGAATTAAATCACAATTCTACCGTCTTGAATGATGAATCTATCATGATCTTTACTTGTACCAAGTATTTAAGAATAATTACTGTATTAATGTCCAGTATTTCATTTTTAAATTGAATTTCCTCCATAGGTGCTTAAAACTAATTGTAAAAACTAAAGATATTAGGATAATTTATTATCCAAAATCGGTACATTAAGGCCTCATTTGGTAACCATTTCCATTCCAGAAATTCTCATTCCATTCCCAGATTTTTGGGAATTCTATTTGGGAATAGCGTTTGGTAATTTTTGTTTCCGTTTCCATTTTATTCCCATTTGAGAATTGTGCTCATTTTTTTCTTAAAAAATGAGAAACAAAAAAAAATTGTTTCTCATTATTCCCATTCCCTTCCCAAAACACATGGTCACTGTTCATCCGCCGGCCGACCACCATCCGCCGTCGTCGCCGGTCATCTCCGGTGACCGTCGCCGATCACCGTCCGGCCGGAAATTTTCCGGCCACATCCGATCGTCGGCCACTGTCACCCACCAGCCGTCGTCGGCGACGGTGCCATTGCCTTCCAGCCAACGTCGCCGGTGCCGACGCCACCGCCGTCCGGTCGTCTCCGGCCAGCGTCACCACCGTCCGGTCGTCGTCAGCCGGAGCCACAGCCGGCCGGTCGTCGCTGGTGCCGGAGCTACCGCCGGCGGTCGTCGCCGGCGCCGGCCGGCTAGTGACGGCACCACCGCCGTCCGGCCAAAACAGAAAGAAAGAAAAAAAAAAATTAGGATAAAATCATTACCAAACACATTCCCTTCCCAAAACAAAAAAAAAAAAAAATTATCGTTACCAAACGCGATTTTACTCCCAAGAAGAAAACAAAATTCCCATCCCATTCCATCCTATTCTCATCCCACTATTGGAATGAAAACAGAAACGGTTACCAAACGCCACCTAAATAAAAGATATTCTCACTTTTATTTTAAAGAAAATCCTAATTCATCAAGTACATAGTACTCCAAGATAAATCTCATATATCAATTTGTTTCCCACAATGGACACTCGTCACAACAACAAACATTATTTATCATTGCCAAATTCACAATCGATATTCACATTTGTCATTGCATTAATATTACCACCACCACCATCGTCTAATACCATTGTTGCCACTGTAATCTTTCTACCACCATAACAAATATTTACTGCCATTATAACCACCGTTGATCGCCACAATAAACATTCATTATCACTGCACTATTACAACAAATATTCACTATCACCACCACCACCATTGCCTACCACCACAACTGTCACCACAACAAACATTACTGATCACTGACATCACCAAAGCAAACATTTACTACCATCGCCATCATAACTGCTAGGAAAAATAGAGCAAGAAATGAACGCACTCTTCGAGACAGTGTCAATCTCCTCTCAATGGCTAATTTCTCATTCCACATCCCAAATAAAATTACAAATCCAGCTTATATAGTCTCCGAAATTCTTCAATGGAAAATAACAAAAATAGCTAAATAGCTAAATGGAATAACAGAAACATTTATGGAATATGGGGATTTGCAATATTCTTAGCGCCTCTCTGCTAGCACGAAATCCCTAAGCCAGCGTGGCTTCGCTCACTTCCTGACCTCCCAATGCACACCTGAACTCTCTTCGATAATCTCCAAGTCTCCTCCAACTTCTTTGTTGCCCTCTTTGGTGAAACGGCCTCCTTCCTCTGTCGTTTGGTCCTGAATGCTAGACTGGGCCTCTTCCTCTTGTTAAAATTATTCATCAAATATATTAAAATTGTTGTAGACCTTGGATATTAAGTTAAAGTGTCTTACCTCTTAATTATTATTAAAAGGCGAAGATCAAAGACAGTTGATAACTGGATATTCTTAATTATTCTTAGTCGGTATTAGATTTTTAAAACTTGGTCTTTAATAATCTAGGCTAGTTTGTTTTGTTGTTTTCTGTTTGAGAATGATGAGTCTCAAATCAGTAGTATTAGATACTAAAACTAGCACAAGGGAACTCAATAGTGTAGTAAGAGACCAAACGTAATCATCCTTGATATCTTGCAAGGTAACATTGCTCAATGTCAAAATAGAATATCTGAGATATGATTATATTTATGTTATTTTGAATTGAGGTATTGTATGCTACGTTTATGTGTTGGTATACTTGGATTATACTAAGTGTTATTCTCTAACCACGAGACTTCAAATGTATTTATTCGGTATAGTGGGACGTACATATAAATATACGAGTATACAATATATGATCTATCCCTCTCAGCAAATAGAGACATGTCCTATGTAATTTGATTTATATAATTCACCCAAGCCACTAGCTAGAGCAGCATGATGATTGGGATGAAATTCCAATTGGTGTTCCAAGGAATTACACAATTAATCAAAATACATATGATTGGAGTAGGATTTGTTACTTAACCATACCATGTTGGTCCTTTTGGGAACACATATAGAGTGACAGTGTAATATAAAAATCATACCAGATAAGGTTCTCCTGGTTAAATACCTACCAGCAGGACATGGTTGTGATATGTGCGTAGACGTGACTCATACTATGAAGAAATACTTTAGGAAAAAAGTATTTTCTTCTAGAAGTGTAAAATTGGAATTGCTCTAATTTTTATAGATTAACTGGAATGAACCAAATGGGCCACACAAAATAGAAAATTGAAGTTAGAAAATTCCTTGAAAAAATAACGGGTAATAATACTGAAGTTTAGAAGTTTGAGAGTTAAAGTGAAAATATAAAAAAGGAGTCCACGTTTTTTAAGCTTAGACTGATTTTATAAGGTGGGAAAACCTTATGGCTACCCACTTTAGAGAGATTTCGTCCCTTAGGAATTTTTTGCCATAGCCTCTTGGCTTTGTTTATAAGATTTCGTTTCTACTTTTTCACTCACTGATTCGAATCTTACTATCACCTAAATTCAAATAAGAGCTACTCTAAATTCTTGGAATTAGATTATTCTTATAAATTCCATAAACATTTTTCTTTCTAAAGTTTTATGTGTGGACACTATTAAAGGTAATATGCTTGTGTTACTTCAAAGATAATCGTTCTCTGCTACTTATTCTTAACCTTGTTCAGATGCTCTTAGAAGAGTCCTCAAATCACGCCTCGAGAACTACCAGCATTGATGCTAAAGCGCCAACAGAGATAACCATACTTAAATGTGATTTATTTATGTTTGCATTTATTGTTTTAATGTTTATACGGATAGATCCAGCTTAGAAAAACAAGATATTAAATATGATTTAAATTTTTTTCTTCTGCTGCATTAATCTAGTGACTTTAATATTTGGTCTTTTCAAGTAGTATCAGAGCCACATCCATAATTAACTTAAAATTATTTTTGGTTATGTTTTATAAATTGTTGGATTGTAGAAATATTAATGAAAAATTAACTTCAAGTAAATCTAAAATAGGTTTTTAATTTTATAAAAGTAGTTTTTCAAAAGTATTTAAAATAAAAAAAAAAAATTGAGGAATTCAAGGGAAATACATCATAGTAAAAACCAAAACGATGATGGGAGGCATAATGCCCAAATGACAGCAGTGGCGGCATTACTGCCACACACCACCATGAACGATGCCCCTCTGTGTGGGACGCTATTGACGGTGAACTGACAACGCACGTTGTTTCATTGCCCCGACATCGTGGAGATGTGGGCATATTTGTGTAAACCACAGTAAGCAGCGGGACGGTGCGATAGTGGTTCCCATCGTAGTGATTCATTTTTCGCTCCGATAAAATTCAAATGCTATAGATTCTATTAGTTTCTATAAGTTTTAGACTTTCAAATATTTTTGAAGAATAGTCAAATGTTGACTAGGCAAAATAATTTTAATTTTAAATTGTTTTTTAATCAGATTTTACGTCTTTGAAAATATCTTTAAAAAATCCTATCAAATCAGATTTGGAATCTTATTTAAAATATAAATTTTAAACTTCCTAAATCAAACTATTTAATTAATCATTTTAAATGTTATTTGATAATGATTTATAGATAATGGTTATTATTAATTATTTAAGTTTAAAAATTATGCACATTTAAATTTTATTTTTTTTAAATTTTTATTTAATTGATAAATATTTCAAATTTTAAATACGGGATAATTTTCAATTGTTTACATGTTTGTCAATTACTTCCCTTTAATATTATGAGATGACTTTAATAGATATGGAATTTGGATAGTTCAAAATTTAATTTAAATTATATTTTAATTAACTCTGCGATAATATTTAATAGATGTATAATTTAATTTAATTTAATTTAAACTAATATTCGTATAAGATAAGAACTATTTCCTAACTTAATTAGGAAACGTTAATATTTATCTATCCAATTTGATTTCATAATAGGATTAACCCAATTTTATATTTTACATGTGACGTATTATATATGTTAGTTAGGGGATGAAATATAGATTAAAACCGTTTGATTTATATGATTGGTTTGTGGATTAGTTGTAGTTTTCTAGATTGGGTTTTTAAATCAAATAAGGGTTGTAGTTAATTTTTTAGGGTTTTTCAAGTGCTTGCATGCTTCGCCTCATATTTCTTTTCTTTGTATCGATCCCTTCACAATACACCTTTCTCCTCCTAGAATGTATCACCTTCTCTTATTATATTTTATTTGTATTTATAATTTTAATAAGATAAAAAAGAAACCCAACGATGTTAGAAAAGTCGAAGAGCCCAATTTGGAGCATGGAACGAGAGAAATTGGAAGCCTAAGAAAGAGGCCCGTATAATGAGTAATCTTCAATTTAATTATTAATTACATAACTAAATTAAACATAAAGATTTGACCAAGTGGCTCGGGCAGAAAAGAACTACAAGCCCATAAGTCAAAGTATGAGATCTAAATATCCCCCAAAGAAAATATTAAGTTGTAAGTTAGAGCAAGCGAGATATGCATCTTCGCGGTCTTTTACCATGGAGATTTGTTTGGGTTGGAGTTCTATATGCCTAAAGTTGGTCCTTAGTTATCAGGCGGTACCGTTTCCTAGAAATCGAGCTCACGATGAACCTATATTTATTTATAACTTGAAAATAGTAGACTTGTGTGTTCCCTTAGTTGTCGGGCAGGCTATGATCAAATTAGAGACCAAACATGAATTGAGCCTAATAGGTAAGAGGTAAGAGTTTTCTAAGCAGTAGTTGCTTAGCTATTAAGGGGGTGCTATTTACGGAAAGAGATCATTCAATTGCCCACTAGCAACATTTGGAATAAAAACGTTTTTCCAGAGAAAGGTGAGGTTCAAAAAATTTAGTGGGAGTACATTTAGATTCACAAAAATCCTTTGATCTAAAATTTATGTACATTACTTTTGTGCTTTACTTATACGTTGTGTTTACTTTCTATGTAAATTTCATAATGTCAAAACTACTAGAAATCGAGCTCACAATGAACCTATATTTATTTATAACATGAAAATAGTAGACTTGTGTGTTCCCTTAGTTGTTGGATGGGTTGCACATTAAGACTGGTTTGGAACATGCCAGGTAGGTGTAACTTAACTTAAAAGATATATCTTTAGCTGTCCGGCAGGTTATGATCAAATTAGAGACCAAACTTGAATTGAGCCTAATAGGTAAGAGGTAAGAGTTTTCTAAGCAGTAGTTGCTTAGCTATTAAGGGGGTGCTATTTATGGAAAGAGATCATCCAATTGCCCACTAGGAACATTTGGAATATAACGTTTTTCTAGAGGGAAGTGAGATTCAAAAAATTTAGTAGGAGTACATTTAGATTCACAAAAATCCTTTGATCTAAAATTCATTTACATTACTTTTGTGCTTCACTTATACGTTGTGTTTACTTTCTATGCAAATTTCATAATGTCAAAACCACTAGAAAGGTTCTTAGGAAAAATATTTTTGATGGACCATACATTTCTGATTGGTTGAGGGTTCTCAAAATTGTTTCCTCTCACCATATTGTGCACTACTGAATCGTGGCTAACCTTAACAAGTTAGGAGTCTCTTCCATGGGCTATTAACCTATTAACTTATGTGGCCTTGGATCATTCCAAAATTTCTTCACATAGCGGCGAGCTTTAATCCTCAAGAGGAATAAGAAAAAGAAGACGAAGAAGAAGAGAAAACACAAACGTTCTTTGAAGCAAACAATAAGCAAAAGAAAATGAAAGGGATCTTCAAAGGAAGATGTTTTCACTATGGCCATCAAGGGCATTAGAAAAGGAACGATCCTCAATACCCATTTTACAAGGACAAACTTTCTAAAAGTATGTCATATTTGCTTGATATTATTGGTTGTTTGACAATCTTTTCTGATTCAGATTGGGTTTTAAACTATAGTGTTAGTTCACACATGTGTAATACTAAGCAAGGTTTAAAGAGAAGCAAGAGGATGAGTAAAGAGGCCTCTCTCTATGAATGAAAAATGAAAAAAAAGTTGATGCATTAGCCGTGGGAGACCTTCACTAGAGGCTATCGTCATCTCACATTTTAAATTTGAGAGATTGCTTATTTATCCTGAAGATTTTAGAAATACTATTTATATTCCTTGTTCAATAAATGATTGTTATTCGGTTGTTTTTTAGAATAATAAATATATTATTTATTTCCATTCAAAGTTGGTTGGCTTGACACTATGTTATAATAATCTCTACTATTTAAAAACACGTAGTGAAATTAATAACACAACAACTAAAAGTATAACAAAGAAAAGATCGAGAGATAAAAATTCTACCTACTTGGGGCATCTCAAGCAAGGTCATATTAGTGATAAAATAATTAACAAGATGGCTCAAGATAGGCTCTTGAACTTTTCTTGTGAATTTTGTCTTAGGGTCAAAATGACCAAGTCATTATTTATTAGATATTGGGAAAGGACTGCTAACATATTGGTTTTGGTAACACTAACATGTGTGGGCCCATGAGATTCTCAGCTCGATGTGGTACACATTCAGATTCTTTTGAAATGTTCAAACAATACTTAAATGAAGTAGAGAAACAAACTGGGAAGAGTATAAAGGCCCTTCAATCAAATTGAGGTGGAAAATACTTATCCGTGGAGTTTTTGGACTATCTATAACTTAATGGTATACTTTCATAGTGGAATCCTCATGATACGCCACAATTAAATGGTTTATCTGGAAGGAAAAATCAAACCATATTAGATACTTTCAGAACGATAACGGTCACATTGATTTACCCATTTTATTTTTGGGATATACCTTGATGATCGCAAGTCATTTACTAAACAAGATTCTAACTAAGTCTGTGCCGGTTACACCACATAAGATGTGGAATAGGTAGAAACCAAGTATTAAGTATGTTAAGATTTGGGGATGTCAGACTCATGTCAAAAGACTTGAGGCAGACAAGCTAGAATCTAGTACTCACATTAGTAGATTTGTGGGGGTATTCTAGGAAAAGCGTTGGATACTTCTTATGTCACCCAGAGGAATAAATCATATTTGTTGCTAGAAATACAAAATTCTTAGAGGAATAATTTTTTCAAAAATGTTGCACAGGGAAAAATATAGACTTTGCGGAGGTGTTGGACAACGAATAAGTTGAGAAAACTAGAAATGTAGAACTGACAACAGTAAATGCATATTGTTCACATATTCCCAATAGATCTAGTAAAACCTATATTCCTCTTGATAGCTGTCTGGGATATCTTGGACAGAAGACTAGAGATGAGCTACTTCCAGTGAGAGGTAATGACTCCATTAACTATGCAGAGGCAATATTGGATATCGACTGTGAGAAGTGGAGAATAGCAATGAAATTTGAAATGGACTCCATGTACACTAACCTAGTCTTGACTCTGGTGAGATTCTTGAGGAAATCATTACCATTTGGTAAAAAATTAATATAAAACTAGGCTTATATGGTAAATTAGAGGTGTCAAGAAAATACTAGTGGCAAAAGGATATACTCAACTTCAAGGAGTTGACTATGAGGAGACATTTTCTCCGGTCGCCATATTAAAGTTTATCAAGATTTTTTTGCTATAGTTGCAGGCCACGACTATGAAATCTTGAAGATGGATGTAAAGACGATTTTCCTCAATAGAAACATAAAGAAAGTGATTTACATGCATCAACAAGAGGGTTTCATAGCTAAAGGTGAAATCCAGAAAGTGTACAAGTTGCAAAAGTCCATTTATGGGCTTAAAAAATCTTCTAGAATCTGGAAGATCTATTTTGATGAGGCATTCAAATAGTTCGGTTACCTCCAAAAGCATGGATGATTCATGCGTCTACTAGAAAAAGTATAAAAAAAAGACATATGTTTCCTACTGTTGTACATCAACGATATCCTACTAATTGGAAATGGTGTAGGGATGTTGTCAACTATAAAAATATGGATTATCAAACTTTACACATGAAGAATTCGATAGAATCATCCTATATAATGGGTATAAAGATTTAGAGAGAAAGATCTAAGAGGATGTTTGTAAGACCCCGACCTTGGACATACGTATAAGTTTAGTCGCGTTTTAAAATATCTTGGAAATAACGGGGTTGATGGTATTAATTATTATTTAATTTTAAATTTGAGGAGTTAATTCGCAATTTTTGAAACATTCAAAAAGTAGTGTTTGGTTCAATTAAAATCTAAAGAAAAAGGGAAGGGGTGTAAGTGTAATTGGAACCAAAGCTTCTCTAAGAAGCCATAAAAAAAAAAAAAACTGAAAGGAGGGGAGCCGGCCACTTGGGCTCCCCTTAGTCAGCGCGCGCACACACACACACACACACACACACACACACATATATATATATGTATGTATGTATGTATACTTATACATATAATTATATACTCATATATATAAATAGAGATAAGGGAGAAGGATCGAGAATGGAGGAGAACCGGAGGAGAGAGAGAAAGGATCGGTGGTGTGTCGCCGGCGGCGTGGGCTCGATGTCATGATTCGCCGACGGAGAATGGAGCATGTACGTATGTGTATTGTTGCGTATGTATGTGTGTGTGTTGGTACTGATCAGTGTGTGTGTGTATGGTTGTATGTATGTGTTCTGTTTTGCAGTGGGTCATCGCCATCCGTTCGTCATGGGTATGACGGTGTATTTCGGCGGTGTATTTTGGATGTGTGTGTTGTTTAGACATGAATTGTGTGTGTGTGTGTGTGTGTGTGTGTGTGTGTGTGTGTGTGTGTTCGATTTGTTCGTCAGATTTGGTCGTTTAGTTGTGTGGGTATTGCCGGAGTAAAGGTTAGAGAGAGAGAAATATGTCAGTTGTGTGTGTGTTTTTTCTGTGTGGTAATCGTTTAGATGTTTTATGCGTAAGTATGTGTATGCTATGGTATGTATGTGGGTGGGTGTTTGGTGTGCGTTCGTGTTGGGAGGGGTTGCCGGAATGAGAAAAAGAGAGAGTGAGACGGGAAGTAGGGAAGAAGAAAACCACTGCCACAGCGGTGAGGTGTTCACTGCGACGGTGGAACTTCTGGGAGCTGTCTGGTTATTTTGCCGCGGCGGTGGGAACTTCGCCGCAGTAGTAAAGGATCAAAAAGCAGTTTCACCTAGGCGGTAGGGTTCTCGCCTAGGCGGTGAAACTTTAGTGTGCAATCTAGAAAAAATAAAGTGTTGGTTGACTGCGGCGGTGGAGGTCGTGCCAAGGCGGTGGGAAGCTGAACCAAAATAACAAAAAATTTAAAGGGACCATCGGTTTGGATCGGGTAACCTTTCTAAATTAGATTCATGATTTCTAAACTTAGTTCTCTAGTCTTAAATTGTTAAAAATAAAAATAAGAAACAATGGGAAATTAATGAATGTATGTCTCTGAAATATTACTATATAGGCCCTGTAACTAATAGGTTCAAAATTACCGGAGGGTCAGTAGCGGAGAATCGGTGGAGCTTGTGAGTACGGATTATCAGGTGAGTGTACTGTCTTCTTGCCAAACTAGTTATATATATATTGTGTGTGTGTGTGTATGTGTGTGTGTGTGTGTGTGTGTGTGTGTGAAATGGATTTTACTTGTCTTGGATGATTTTAAAACCACGTGGATCAAGCAGGTTTTAGGTGAGTTAGTAAAGTGGATTTTCGTTGAATTATGCTGATTTTAAAATAACGTTGAAAAATGATTAGTTGGATTTGGATGATTTGGAAATGTGGTTTTTCGTTGATTATTTATTGAGTGGTAGTTGGTGATGATATTGTTGATTTGATGATGTTATTGATTTTATGTCCTGCCGATGGGCATCCGGCATGCGGTTGTTGATGTTATGTCTTACCGATGGGTGGTCCGACAGACGATTATTGATATTATATCCAGCCGATAGGTGGTCCGGCATGTGGATATTGATATTATGACCTGTCCGATGGGTGGTCTGGGCATTTGGTCATTTGTCCCGCTAAGAAAGCATATCCTATGGGTGGTACGGTATCGTTGCAACTCCCGATCGTGAGGTTAAAACGATCACTATGGCCAACCAGTGTGTGTTTTGTGGTGGAGTGGTGTTTTGATATATGGTGTTTTACTTATATTTGGTGATTTATTAGATATGGTGATTGGTATGATTTTATACTGAATGGGTTTTGAATGGAACTTATATATATATCTTAATTTATTTTCACTGCTGATAGTATGGAGAAATACTTATACTATGGTGATTTTTATTTGATATATGATGTTTGTAGACTTACGCTTGATCCATTTAAATGTTGTATTATCTAGAATATATTCTTATTATTTTAAAATGATTTTACTAAGAAGGCAGTACACTTGTAGGTGAAATAGCTAGGAGTCGGTCGGTCCCCTAGTGGCGCTAGATAGAGTTATACAGGTCATGAAATTGAGTCATTTGAGAGTATTTTGAGACAAGGTGTCAGAGATGAACCTAAGGGAGGTTCATGAGTTTTATTTGGTTGTTCTTATTTTTGGGACGGGTGTATCCCTATCGTATGAAATTATGTATATGTTGTATAGATGAAAAACAAAATTGTATATTGTCGTATTATGGTTGGTTAGTCAATTTGGTGATGTCATGTCGACGTCACTTTAGCCCCACGGTGACGGGTGTCCGAGCTAGGGTGTGACAATGTTGGGTTTATCTCAATCCGACTACATAGAAAAAGTGTTGGAGCAATTCAACGTTGCAATTTCTAAGAAGGGATATGTACCAGTCCAACAAAGAATTCATCTCTCTAAGAAGATAAGTCTTAATTCTTTTGAAGATAAGATTGTGATAGGTAGGATTCCATATGTCTCAACAACTGGAAGTCTCATGTATGCAATGCTATGTACCAGGCCTGATATAAGTTATGATGTTTAATTGAACAACAGATATCAGGAGGATCTAGGACTTGGAACATTGAAATATTATGAAATCTATCATCAAGTACTTAAAAAATGACTAAGGATAAATTTATGGTCTGTGGAAAAGAAGAACTAAAGGTTAAATGTTATACTGATCTGATTTCCAATCCAATATGGATGACCGGAAGTCAACTTCGGGATATGTATTTACCCTAAATTGTGAGGCCATTAGTTGGAGGAGTTGTAAGCAAACTAAAACTACAAATATTTTAGATATGCTGCAAATTAGTTATATGGATGATAGGACATCCACGTCATCTGATAGATGTATTAGATATGTCAATCAAGATGATGAGAAGTTATTTCTAGTGGGAAGTAACAGACATACTAGTTGCAAAGATGATCATGTTGAGCATCATAAAGGAAAAATAACTATAAAATCATCGATACCTACAACTTATTAAGCTTAGGCTCGGATGGTTAGGTAAGCATATATAAAGCAAGGTTAATGGCGATAGAGGGTTACAGATTCAAGAAATTTATATTGTATGTAACGTTTATGCTGATAATGATGCTAATGACCTACAAGATTTTAATAATTATTATTCTATACTTTGGATTATGAAACCTATTAGATTAATGTAGAAATCACAATAGCAACATTTTAGAGGATATTTACATAGATCATGTAGAGGGTTTCATATTGGTTGATGAAAGTTAAGAAGTGTACAAGTTGCAAATGTATATTTATAGATTAAGGAATTTTTTTCCAAATTTAGAACACTCAATTTTAAAAAGGAAAGTCAAAGCTCTTTTTATTATGTTAACAACAAGGAATCATTCAAATGTGTACACTAATAGTAAGGATAAGCATAAACTTAAAGTTTTATAAAACGACAATACAACTATGGAATATTATCTCTGGTTATAGTATAATTTTCAATAAAGATTCTCCATAAGGATTTGGGAATGGGCTTACTTATTACTAGGTATAAATGTCTATAGAGATAGATCAGTAAGAATGATTTTATTGCTAAATCTCAGTACATAAGGTCGACGCAATAAATTAGTAATGAGGATCTCTATCAGTTCATCATGGGATTTGTCTCTTAATGGCATAATTCCAAAAGATCCTAGTTAAGAGAAATACAATGATCAGGGTTTCATATGCTTTGGCAATTGGAAGTCTCATGTATTATGTGTTATGTACTAGACTTGATATCAAACCTATTGTTAGATTGACCAGCAAATATCAATTTCATTTATACTGAAAGGCTCAATAGTGTAGAAATATATCCTATAGTACTTGGAAGAACCACTGATAGATTTTTTAAATATGCAGAATATGAACAACAGATTAATAGATTCGCAAAAATGGATTTCTAAATTTGATGTGAATGACATTAGTGTTTTTCAGGATATACTTATATCTTGATAGGTGAGATCGTTAGTGGGAGAAGTTATTTATGAGGTTTAGAACATCATATTTTACTATGGAGACCAAGTTTATAGTCATATCAGATACAGCTAATGAATGTGTTAGGATTTGGAAGTTTGTTTGATGAACATGATTCCAACTATTGAGTCATGATACCTTGATATTGTGACAACGATAGGGTTATAGCTTAGGCGGATGAACCTAGATCCTATCAATATCTAGATACCAGAAGCGATGCCTTTATGTTATCATTGAAAGTTAAATATATCTAATTAGAGAGTATACACAAAGGACAATATGACGGATCCACTCTCTAAGGCCATAATGTTACAACAATTAGTTAAACAAAATATTAAATACTTTACCAGATTGGTTATATTGTTAATGGGAGATTATTGGGGGTAATCCCTATAGATAATCCTAAATGGGCTTGTTTCTAGTAATAATTTCAAATAAATAAATAAAAAATATATATATATTATTATATCTATTTAGCTATAGACCTTGAATATAAAGAAAAAATGTCTTAACTCTTTAATGTAATTAAAAGATGAGACCAAAGATATTTGGTCACTTATATTTTTAATTGTTCCTAGTCAGTATTGGATTGTTGAAAATCGGTCTTCAATGATCTAGGCTAGTTTGTTCTATTGTTTTCTCTTTTGAAAGTGGTGAGTCTCAAACCATTATATGAGATAGTACAATAACTACAAGGGAACTTACTAGTGTATTAAGATACCAAATGTGACCATCCTTTACATCCTACATAGAAGCTTTGCTCAATGTCAAAATAAGATGTATGAGATATGGTTATATTTATGATCTTTTGATTTGAATTACTATAGCTAGGTTACATGTATGGGTTGTTGTACTTTGATAATACTAAGTGTTGTATACTAGCCAGTAGACTTGGGTATAGTGGAATATACATGTAAATATATAAGCATGCAATATGATATCTAACACTCTCAGTAAAGAGAGGCGTGACCTATGTGATTCAATTTGATATAATTCTCCCAAGTCTCTAACTAGAGTAGTGTGCTGAATCGAATGAGTTTCTAATTGATGTTACAAGAAATTATATTATTAATAAATGTGTATATGATTAGACTAGGGTTTTTTATTTTATCCATATCCTGTTGGTTCTTTCAGAAATACAAGATAGAGAAATCGCATAATATGGAATTCATACTTTAGGAAGTTCTCTTGGTAAAATTCCTACCAACTGGACATAGATGTGATAAATGAATAAACGTGAATTGCAGTAGCCTCTGGGGGGAAATTTATTTTCTCCTAGAAGGAAAAAATTAGAATTGTTTCTAATTAATTATTTTCATCATCCATCTTTTGGTATCAACCTAATGGGAATATGAGATAGAGAAATTGCATAATATAGAATTCATACCTTAGGATTTTCTCTTGATAAAATTCCTACCAATTGAACATGGTTGTGATATGTGAATAAACTTAAATTGCAGTAGCCTCTAGGGATAAATTATTTTCTCCTAGAAGGAAAAAAATTAGAATTGTTTCAATTTAATTAATTAATTAGTAAAATATTTAATAATTAATTATTTTCACCATCCATCTTTGTGTATAAACCTAATGGGTCTCACAGAATGGAAAAATGAAGTTAGAAAAGTTCTTAAAAAATGAATACATGGTAATGTTGAACTTTTTGAAAGTTCGAGGACCAGTGTGTAAATAAGAAAATAAGGGTTCTAGGGTTCTGAACCCTGGACAACTAGTATTAAGGGGAGACCATTGATTATTGTCCGCAAGAAAGAAAATTGACCACCTCTTTTGTCTAGACTTCTTTCTATGTTTGTTCAACCGATTTGAATCTTCTACAACTAGATTTAAATAAGATCTAGCTTAGTGTCTTGGGGATTAGAATTAGATTTTTCAAAATATCTAAAACACTATCCTATTTTAGTTTTCTTTGTGGATATGTTAGAGAAAGGAAACTTGTATCACTTTTGAGAAAATCAATTATCTGTTGACATAACTTGATCAAATCAAGCTGCTCTTGAAAGACCCTTCTCAAATCATGCCTCAGAAACTATCGTTTTTTATGCTGAAGCACCGAAAAAGGTAATTAAATTAAATGCGATTTAATTTTATATGTTTTATTTGTTTTATGTTAATATAGATAGATATGTCTTAGAGGAACATAATCTTAAATTGTGATTTAAATTTTTTATAGTATGCTGCGTAAATCTAGTATTTTTTATATCTGGTCCCTTCAAGGTCGTCCTCTGCACGTCTAAGTTTGATATTTTAAATCTCGGGCAGCATGATCATGTTCTCCAGGATGGTCTTAATTTTGGAAGTGGTTTCACTGTAGAATTCTTCATGCGAGATATGCAGGTTCGCAATCTTTTGCTAGAATCTGTGGATTCTGGACAAACAAACTTGCCTCGTTGTTGTTCATGGGAGAACCCACTTAGTCATCCAACTCTTTCGACCGTTTGTTTACACCAGATGCATATGCCATCTTAGCCTTGATATAATACCCACTGTCACAGGATTAATTTCAAACATGAATTTTTTACACCTGTGATAGTCTGATTGCGCACCAATTAGGCAACCAAAGCTACTGTTTTGACACACCTACAAAGTTGTGACAACCCAACGCACACACATACACCAGAAAATAGTATTAAGTACCAATCATACGGCCAAAGGCCAACCTTATTTTTAAAACTCAGTAAATACGAATAAACACATACAATTTTGGGTTAAGAGTTGCAGGATGAACTCTCTTTGCTGAATCCTAACACTCAAATACCATTTTATAGAAGAAAAAAGGCAGATGACACCCTCAACTACTAGAATCATGAGCTGAAAACTACTGCTGGACTGGTGTCTGGTTCTATAGGCATGGAAATTACCCAACATTATTTTCACAGAATCTGACTTGATAATCTTATGTCCATTCTTATTGTATATTTACTTTGCCGCTGCACTCCAACAGCTTGTCATGTTGCATTCATAACCATGACCAGAACACAGCGTTGCGCCAACGTTCTGTTCGCCTTGTCTTGGCCTCATCCCAAGGTCTTCTCTTGGTTTCATGTTGCGCCCATGAAATCTAATCCTAGTGTTACGCCTAGGATTGCCTTGCATCACAATCCAACGCCGCCCAATGTCCACCAGCATTGCCCAATGATGCCATATTTTGCCCACGCATATCGACGCATGTTGATGCTTATTGCCCTTCCCTGTGAAAAGGTCTTTACTTATGTCATGCCACACCCTTGAGCACCAATCCAAGCATTATTCTTAGGATCAACTTGAGTTGGCCCAATGTCCATCAACAGTATCCCATAATCCCCTTGTATGGCGTTGTACCTTGATTTTTGCACCAAATCGAGATTTTTGGGTAAGCTATTCCCTTAGCTTCCCATCACGTGTAACCCATGCCTTACACCTTACATTGTTGTGCCGACATCCCCTAGCACACAAAGTTCACATCCATTTCTATAGTCTCCAAGGTAAAAAGGTCTCCTTATAATACTTTAAGCAAAAATATCCCAGTGACAACAATAGATATCAGAATATTTGAGGAGCCATAATACCATTGGCAGTAAGGCCAATACCTTTGACTTGTAGCTCATGTCCATGTCAAGTTATCCCAACTTGGCACCATCGAACCGACGTATTGCTGGCCAAACCTTTATCCTCTCCTAATGTTCGTGTCAATTCAGGTTAACCTCTGTGCTTTTTCATACTGATGCTTTAGTAGCATGCCTCACGCACCACGGCCAGTTTGAAATTTTCGTGCCATTTTGCTACTATTACCTTAGTGCGTGTCAATAGGACCAAGCCCGACTAGAAAATGCACCAAATCGGTACTATTTTTCAATCCAATATTGTCGAAGGGCTAACATTATGTTAGTAGATCACGTGAGATATTACATAAATAGTGCAATTGAAGTGCGGATAGAGTTTCTCGGAGTGCCACTAAAATTTGTTTATAATTATTGAGTTTTCCACTAATTTTCGTGTTTAGTGGCTCAAGGCCCGCATTCTTGTTGGAAACAATAATTCTCACCATATGGTAATTATTGGGAGCCTTATTTCACTTAAAATATTCAATGTCCATTTCGATTTTATATTATTATTCAAACATTTCCACTTACATGATAACTGAAAATTGTTCCACGCTTAGTCTAGTTTCAACTCGTAATTTAATTTCCAAACTGACCAATCAATACTTAAAAGAAAAAAAAAAAAAAAAAAAAAAAAAAAAAAAAAATTAGTACTTCGGAGTTAACACTAGATTTCCCACTAAGAAAGCATACAAAATAACCATTAGACGAGGTTCGAGTCTGCAAAAAAATACTTGTTGGAAGAAATAACCACGTATCCCGAACGAGTTTATCTCACACTCTGTATGGGTATAGAGACACTTGTGAATAATAAAAAAAAAAAAAAAAACATAACACTACTAGTCTTGTAAAATTATAATTTGTAAAATTTTACCAGACAAATTCGCTAATTACCTAAAACGTAGTTTTTAAATGTATGATAGCATCAATTTCAATAAAAACATAAGTTTAAGATAGGGTTAGACCAACACCACAAATTTATTTATTTATTTTTTGGGATTTTTTTGTAGGGCTCTCAAAATTAATCTATATATATATATATATGTTAAGAAATTTTATTTCCTAACCTCATTTTGGACAACATATTATTAATACAATTATATTTGTTTTTTAAATTTAATGGGCTAAAAATTATGTGATTTAATTAATTTGGGTAAACTCATAAACTACTCAAAATAATATGGGTTAAATGAGTAGATACCGAAAACTGTTAGGATGATTAGGGGATTATGGGAACCCTAATCACACTATATAAATAGATAATATTAGGGTTATAGTCCCCAATATACCAAATCGTCTTGACGGCTCACTTATCTTTCCATCTGGAAGTGAATCGTAAATCCCATTGAGGAACTCTGGAGATTTGGTTGAGGAAGATCACGTACCCGCTCGATCCGTGTTCTTTTCGTAATTGATTGTCACAGAATTCCGCATCAAAAGTCAATTGATCATAATAGATTCAGGTATGTAATTTACGTGTATATTAAAACTCTTGGTGATTTAACATGTTGATTAAGGTATTATAGATATAGATCTATAGGGATTAAAATCCCAATAAGTGGTATCAGAGCCTACTTCATTTTAAATCATTAAGGTTCTTGAGATTTTCAAGTTCGTAGAATTTTAGGGTTTGTGTTTTCTCCATTAAAATTGGCTTATTTGTGAAAATAATAGGAGAAAACATTAAGGTTTATAATGTGTTTTACATGATTTATATGATTTTTTTCTAAATATTATGGATCTAAGGATAGAAAAACCCTAAATTTTGGATTTTTTGGGGTCTTTTCATCGCAGAAACTAAAGAAACGAACCAGATCTTGACAGGTCAGTCGACCGACTCTTTTTGGTCGGTCAACCGATCTATTCAGAGACGGTTTGGACAATTTTGGTAGGCGTTCGTATTTTGACCATAACTTTCTCATGTAAACTCCGATTGAAGTGATTTAAAATTTTGTGGAAAGCTCAAAACGATATCTACACTTTTATGTTTTGAATTTTCCCAAAATCAAATTGCATCATGGTAAAAATTGGGATTTAAATCGGATATAGTTGAATTAGGGTTGAATCGGTAAACCGATTCTTAGGAATCGGTCAACCGATTCAATAAAGGGGAATTTTTTAGGCCATGAATCGATCAGTCAACCGACCCTTCTCTATAGGTTGATCGATTGATTCAAAATGCCGATTTTGGGGTTCTGATCGTTCAATCAACCGACCCTTTATGGTCAGTCAATCGATCAATACAAGATGTTAAGGTTGCCCAATTTCGGTCGACCGAACCATTTCGGTCGGTCGACCGAATAATTTAGGATCCCAACCTTTTCCTAGGATGATTGATCGGTCGACCGATCCTTCATGGTGGTCAATCGACGGCTTAAGAACAGATCCGATCATTCCAAATTTAAGGACAAGTCGACCGATTGAATACCAATATCGGAAACTTTAACTCGTTGCATGGCATTCAATCAACGGACCATAAGGACGTTTGACTAACATAATCTTATATCTTGAAATAAATTAAAATTAAACAATGTGTTTCCAAAGTAATCTATGTTGTGTAGTTTATTTTATTTTGGGATATTGAGATATAAATGTTTATTATTTTATGCAAGCAATAGCCGGCCCAAATGAATACTATTGTTTGGCCGAATAATAAACATTGATGTTTGTTATTTATACAAACTATAATCGGCCCAAAGGAAGGTTGTCGTTTAACTAAATAATAAATATTGTTTTAAGATTAGTATGGTTATTATCTATGCAACCAATAATCGGCCCAAAGGAAGGTTATTGTTTGACCAAATAATAAACATACATGCGGGAATAAATGTATGATGATTATCAAGTTTCCATGTGAACAATAAGTCGGTCCAAAGAAAGGCTTATTGTTTAACAGGACCTATTATCAATATTTGATTCATGCGCTAAGAGTACCAATTACAGTTAATTTCTTTATTCAAAGACTAAGAATTAATGTTGTGCTAGGTATCTTGAGATGGGTCCCCAAATTTGGATTAATTATTAATGTCTTATTTTATTATTTTATAACATGCTTGTGTATGGGCTTGTTTATTTTGTTCTCTATACAATTTTTATTGCTACTGCACCAAATGTTTCTGCTGAAATCAATAATATCCTAATGCTAAAAAGGACAAACTTCAAGACTTGGAAAGAAACCATGGAAATTGTTCTTGGTTATATAGATTTGGATCAAGCACTATGGGAGGAATGACCCACTTCGACTCCGTAAAACCTCAATGAGGTTAAAATAGAAAAAAGAGATCAGTTCAACCAGATGTGTTTGATGATTATGAAACACACCATTCCAAAAGCGTTTCAGGGCTCTATTGTTGAGAGCAAGAATGCCAAGATGTTCTTGGAGGAAGTTGAGCAATTCTTTACCAAAAACTAAAGGTTGGAATCGAGTAACCTTCTGGGTAAACTCGTCGCAATGAAGTATAAGGAAAAAGGGAACATAAGGAAGTACATCATGGAGATGTCTAATCTAGCATCAAAACTAAAGACACTAAAGTTAGAGTTGTCTGATGACTTGCTCATGCACTTTATTTTGATCTCTCTTCCTGCACACTTTGGGTAATTCAAAGTGAGTTATAATACTCAGAAGGACAAATGGCCCTTCAATGAGCTTTTATCTTACTGTGTGCAAGAAGAAGAGAGACAGGAGCGAGATAAGACTGAAAGTACTCACTTGGCCTTGACTTCTCAAAGCAAGAAAAAGAAGAGAGCTGACGTTGCTGCGAAAGGATCTTCTCAGCAAAAGAAACAGGATGAGGACTTTACATGCTACTTCTACAAGAAGAAATGACACATGAAGAAAGAGTGTTCCAAGTACGCTACCTGGCGTGTAAAGAAGGGTATGATTCTTTCTTTGGTTTGTTCTAAAGTTAATTTTGCTTTTGTACCTATGGATGCTTGGTGGGTAGATTCTGGTGCTACTACTCACATAAGTGTGACTATGCAGGATTGCCTGTGGAACCGATCGCCAAGTGATATTGAAATATTCATCTTTGTGGACGATGGCAATAAAGTTGCGATGGAAGCCATAGGGACCTTTAGATTACGGTTGAAAATCTGATTTTATTCAAATTTGTATGAGACATTTATTGCACCGTCTTTTAGACGGAATTTGATTTCTATTTCTAGTTTAGAAAAATTAGGTTTAATTATTCTTTCAGAAATAATAAAGTTAGTCTCTATCAAGGTTCAAATTTTATCAGTTTCTGGTTCCTTGATTGATCATCTATATATGCTTGACATTAGTTCCTATAATGAAATACTGCAAACAAATTCACGTGGGACAAAGCAAAAATTCAATGAGAATTCTGCCACTTTATGGCATAAACGCTTTGGTCATATCATTAAACAGAGAATTCAGAGACTTGTATCGGATAGAATTCTTGAACCTCTAGATTTAATAGGCTTTCAAGTCTGTATTGAGTGCATCAAGGGGAAACGAACAAACGAAAGAAAATTAGGTGGTGAGAGAGCTACAGATGTCTTAGAACTAATACATACGTATATCTGTGGTCCATTCCCTATGGCTTCATAGAATGGACAACAATATTTCATTATGCTCATAGACGACTACTCTCGTTATGCGTACCAATATTTGATTCACGAGAAACATGAATCATTGGACGCTTTCAAATCTTTCAAAGTTGAAGTTAAACTTCACCTTAGAAAGAAAATTAAGACTGTCAGATCGGACTATGGTGGCGACTACTACGGGAGAAATGACGGATCATGAAAACAACGTCCAGGACCCTTCGAAATTTTCCTTAATGAGTGTGGAATTGTTCCACAATACACAATGCGTAGTAAACCCAACATGAATAGTGTTTCAGAGCAACGAAATTGGACTCTTAAGGATATGGTAAGGGGTATGATTAGTCATTCTCCCTTGCGGAAGTCACTTTGGGGATAAGATTTAAAGACCGCAGTATACATCCTTAACAGGGTACCCAGCAAAGCAGTTGCCAAAACCCCCTATAAGCTTTGGACAAACAAGAAGCCTAACATTAAGCATTTGCACATTTAGGGTTGTCCAACTGAGGCACGGCCTTATAGGACACATGAAAGAAAACTGGACTCAAAAACGGTTAGCTACTATTTTGTTAGTTATGCTGAGCGCTCTCGGGGCTACAAGTTTTACGATCCTACATCAAGATCCTTCTTTGAAATGAGAAATACGAGATTCCTTGAGGGTGTTGAGTTTGAGAAGGAAGAAAACATAAGGAATGTTGTCTTTGAAGAAAAATCTGCTATTGACAGTGAATAGGTCTCTGTACCTATCGTTGTTCAAGACACAGTTTTCTTCGAAGGGGAACATGTTATTAATGGTGATTAGGTCTCTATACATATCGCTGTTCAAGACACTGTTCCAGTTTTGGATAACGATATTTAGACTCAGGCTCTTATTCCTAACATTATTCCAGAACAAGACAACAATGAGATTTTTCCTCAAACACAACCTATGGAACAAACTCAACAACCTCAAGAAGTGTCATTGAGGAGATCCATTAAGGAGATGAGAAGTGCAATTTCGAATGAGTATATCCTCTTTCTCCAAGAACATGAGAATGGTCGTTGGTTTGACAGAGGATGACCTAATCAACTTCTGTCAAGCCGTGCACAGTTCTAACTCTCAAAAATGGATCGATGCCATGAAGAATGCGTTGAAGTCTATAAAAGACAATGATGTTTGGGATCTTGTCAAATTACCTGAAGGTGCAAATCCCATTGGTTGTAAATAAATATTTAAAACTAAGAGGGATTCGAAGGGTAACATCGAGAAATATAAAGCTCATCTAGTTGCCAAAAGCTTTACTCAAAATGAAGGCATAGACTACAAAGAGACTTTCTCTCCAGTATCTTCGAAAGAATCTTTCAGAACTATAATTGCACTAGTGGCTCATTTTGATCTAGAGCTGCATCAGATGAATGTCAAGACTGCATTTCTCAATGAAGACATTGATGAGATGATCTATATGGTACAGCTAGAAAACTTTGTATCAGGAGATTCAAAGTCCATGGTTTGCAAATTGAAGAAATCCATATATGGTCTCAAATAGGCTTCCCGTCAATGGTATCACTAGTTTCATCGAGTCATCGCTTCATACGAATTTGAGGTAAATGTCGTTGATGACTGTGTATATCACAAGTTTAATGGGAGTAAATATATATTCCTGATATTATTGTTCGCTAGCAGCGATATAGGCTTATTGCACGAAGCCAAGAAATTTCTAACAAAGAAATTCGAGACAAAAGATCTTAGTGACGCCTCTTTTGTATTAGAAATAAAGATACACCGAGATCGCTCTTGGGGTACCTTTGGGTTATCACAAAAGAGTTACATCGATAAGGTGCTTGCTAGATTTGGCATGAAATATTGTGCACTAGTAAATACTCCTATCACTAAAGGAGACATGTTTAGTCTCACTCAATGCCCCAAGAATGAGTTGGAAAAGAAAGAGATAAAGAAGATTCCTTATGCATCGGCAGAAGGGAGTCTTGTGTATGCTCAAGTTTGTACGCATCCGAATTTAGCGTTCATAGTTAGGATGTTGGCAGATACTTAAGCGATCCTGGAATGGATCATTGGAAACCAACCAAACGGGTTATAACGTATTTATAGAAAATAAATTGTTGATCCTGAGATTTTGATGAACAATTAAGTATTGATATTTTGGTGGAACTAATGTTTGATCAAGTGTTTCAATGATTTAAAATTCTTGTAATGAAGATGTTAAATTGAATGGATGTTAAATGAAGATATTAAGATGATGAAGAAGTATTAAGAGTTTGAAGAAATTAGGGAAAACAACATAGGTAAATATTAACTCTTAATATCCCATTCAGGAACACACACATGACACAAAATGAATTTTATCTTTTATGTGTGTTTTCATTAAGTATGATTAATTGATTCTATATGAATTGAAAAGAAATATTCTTGAATGACTAAAATATAATATAAGAATATTAGTAGAGCATATTGAAGATAAAAATGGATAAAGGGGCTAAATCATAAAAAAAAAAATGAGTTAAAAATGAGATCAGAGAAAAAATTCAGAAGGAGACAGTCGACTGAGGAGTCGACCAGAGAAAGAAATTGAAACATCCTGAATCGAAAAGTCGACCGACAGATCGACCGGTAAAAACAACTGAACTCTCTGAATCTGCAAGTCGACCAAGCAGTTGACCGGTGGAAGCATGACAAACTCTCTGAATCTGTGAGTCCATCGGGCGATCGACCTATGCTCGCTACGGCGATAATTTGGCTGCAAGCTGAGTTGGGCAGTCGACCAAATGTGCTGTTTCAAGATATAGTTTGATCAGAGTTTAAATCCAAAAGTAGTCATTTTTTGCTAGGATTTGAGAAAGATTTAAGGGATATTCTCTATATTTAAGATATGGTTCATATATTAATTAAATTCTTTCAATATGGTTTATTAAATATTAATATTTCTCAATTTGGTACTTGAAATAGATTCTATACTTATTTATTTTGATTAAGAAAAACTTTGGGGGTTTAATTGGAATATTCGAAAGATGCTTTTAAGTAAAATTGACCCTAAATGAAGTCCTTATGTTATAAGGGGTCTATAAGAGCTTTTTATTGTCATGATACTTGTAAATTAGCTGTTAGGAGGCTGATTACATATTCATTTAAATAGACCTACGAATTTTATTAGAAAAGTTAATCATTCTAAGAGAGTTAATCATTCATTTCATTCTGAGAGAGTTTTTATAAGAGTTAGTATTCTTCGATATTATGAACTTTTCTAAGAGTAATTCTGTGAATCAATTACGATCTATTCTTACTAATACCATATTTAAAGGTATACTGTTCTAATCAATAATTCTGTGGGTTTCGGGTGAGATCTTTCCATATTGTTTATTGTTTATTATTTTATTTTGGAAATTGATCTTAGAAATTGTTTTTAATTTTTGAAGAAAATATTCTTCCAGATAATTTATTGAATCTGATTACGTGCTCCAATTTGTTACCTATATTTTTGTTAAAATCAGATTTTTATATCTCATATATTTCTATCACTAGTTGGGATATTAATTAAGTTTTTATTTATCTGGGGTGGTAGAAGCTCCGAGTGAGATTTATTACTTATCAATTTGTGTATTGGTGAGTTGTAACGGATTAAATATCATTGGGGATATTTAATTAAGGGTAGTCGGGTTTCAATCTCTTCCTGTAAAGAGATTGAGGTAGTGATTCTTCTTGAATAAGAATTGTGTTTTTTGAGTGATTTTGTAACGGTTCAATCTTTACTATGTAAAAGGATATTTGGAGTGTTTTGGTGAGGTTTTGATTCTTGAGCCTTAGTGTTAAAAAAAATTAGGTTATTCTTTAACTTGTAAAAAGTAGAGGTTCTTCCTTAGTCTGAGAAAATGAAATTGTAAAAGTTGATTCTGAGCTTGTAAAATAATCGGTATGCGGGTTTGGTTCCTATCAGAGAACTGGATTAGCCAAGAGTAGTTTGGTGAACTAGTATAAATCTTTTGTGTGTTATATTGTTATTTTGGTTATTTTTCTTGTTTGGGTGTACACTAGATTTATTATAATTCCACTGTGGTATAAATATAATAATTAATTTAGGTATAAAATTAATTATTTAATTTATTCAGTAAATTCTGATAATATTTTTTAATTACCCAATTTACCCCCCTTCTTGGGTATTCTACTAGGCCAACATAAATGATTACATGCTTACTTATCGGAAGACATATCATTTGGAGATCATTGGGTATTCTAATTCCGATTAAGGTTCTAATTGTTAACGAGAGAATTCAGAGTAGGATAGTGTCTATAGAACATATGGGAACAAACTCCATGATTGCGGATCCGCTCACTAATGGTTTTCTACCTAAGGTATATCATGAGCACGTTGCTCGTATGGGTGTGATTTTATCTGATGATGTGCTAGTTTAGTGGGAGTTTATGTTTGTTAAATGTTCTTTTAGTAGATACGTATATTTGATTTCTGCAGAATAAAGTTGATGGATTAAATTTTTATTTACTCTGAATGTATTCTTTCTAATTGTGGTTTAATAAAATGATATAAAGACTAAGGATTAATCTCACTAAAGACTGAAATTGAACCAGTTGGAAATAGGCGTGTCTAATATCACATTGCATGTTATTTTCGTACTACTCATTCACATTTGATCTATGTCATTAAGTATATTAGTATCGTGATCATCGTGGTTTAATCACGACTATATTGTGATATAAGTTGCGGTAATTCCATTTCTAGTATATGAGATGGACCAGATTGTTTAAGGAGAAGTCTAAGGATAAAATAGTATGCGGATGCGCACCTAAGGAATTTTGTGATATAATTATTTCGGGAATAATATGTAGTCCAAGTGGGAGATTATTAGGAAATTTTATTTCCTAATCTCATTTTGGGTAACATATTATTAATACAATTATATTTGTTTTTTAAATTTAATGGGCTAAAAATTAAGTGATCTAATTAATTTGGGTAAGCCTACAAACTACTCAAAATAATATAGGTTAAATGAGTAGATATCGAACACTGTTAGGGTGATTAAGGGATTATGGGAACCCTAATCACATTATAAATAGATGATATTAGAGTTATAGTCTCCAATATACCAAATCGTCTTGATGGCTCACTTCTCCCTATCTGAAAATGAATCACAAATCCCATTGAGGAACTCCGGAGATTTGGTTGAGGAATATCACGTGCCCGCTCGATCCGTGTTCATCTCGTGATCAATTGTCATAGGATTCTGCATCAAAAGTTAATTGATCATAATGAATCTAAGTACGTAATTTACATGTACATTAGAACTCTTGGTAATTTGACATATTAATTAAGGTATTATAGACTTAGATCTATAGGGATTAAAATCTCAACAATATATATATTAAAAGATTATCTAAATTCAACTGGTGTAAAAAAAAAAGGATTTGTTCCAAAATTAATCTTGTTTTATATGTATAATTTAAATAACAAGTTGGAGAAAGAGAGGTGCGATGGTGGGGAAAAGTATGCTGGATGGAGAGAGAATGAAGAAGAAAATGAAAAAAATAGTGTGGCGGGGAGAAAAAATGAAGACGGGCGTTATTTGTATTCAAGAGTAATTTTGACAATAAAAATTATTAGTAGGTTTTTAAAAAATAAAATATGTTTATTATACTTTGGGTACCTTAAGTTAATCCATTTTCATTAGACTTATGGAGAAATTGTTCAAATGTTTTTTGAGTTTTTTATTATTTAGTCCCCATTAACGAGACCATTAAGAAAAAAAAACTTTTCCAACTGTCCATTCATAATTCAGACCACAATTAGTTTTTAATTCTTGGACAGACAAAATAGGATATAAAATGACACATATACCCCTTTCTCACACTTATGTTAACTCTCACTCTCACTCTAACATCTCTCTATAGATATCAGGTGGTCCAAACTCATCCCTCTCACTCTAACACATCTCTCTCTCTCTCTCACTCTAACACCTCTATCTCTCTCCTCTACCCACTCTCTTTGTCCGACCAACAATGTTTTCCACTCACACTACGTGTATGTATGTGTGAGACTCAAAGATGGAGGAGAGGTCGGAGACAAAGCTAACTTCGACACCGTCGACGCCGGGAATACTGACGCTGTCGAGGCAGAGGTCGCCGAGGCTGACATCGACGTTGAAAGAGGCAAAATCATGGAGACCAAGAAGCCACTATCTTCTCCACCAGATCCGACCACCAGAATATGACAAAGAAGATGAGCCGTCATCCTCGCCCATCGATCGGAGTGAACCAAAGAGACCTAACCACCGAACCAAACCAAACTAAATCCCACCCAACCAGATCCTACCACCAAAGCCACCGCCACCAGATCTGGCCACCGAAACGCCACCGCCATCAAGATGCTACTCCAAACCAAAATAGATCCCACCACCGAAGCCATCGTCAATGGCTTGTTCTGCATTCCGAGACCATAAAGAGGATGATGAAGATGATGGGTATAATTACATTTTCACCCCATATTTTAATTTTAGTTTTGATTTTTAATTTTTTTTACAAATTAATACACTTACCTCCCCTGACTTTTTATCAATCTGGGTTTGGTGTTGTTCTTCAGCGACGGTGTTCTTCGGCGGTGTTAATGTTTGACTCAGCAATGTTGTTTGGCGGTGGAAGAGGAATAAGGTTTGTGGGTGATGGGTCAAAAAGCATGAATACGTTAACGATACCCTCAAAAAAGTTTGCATTAATGTTAATGTCAGTGTGTTTTTTCAGACAACATGAATTCGTTTAACGTTAACACAGACGACCCAGAAAAATGTGTATTAACGTTAACGCAAACCAAAAATGTCACACATATTTTTCTGGACAACAAGATTATGTTAATGTTAACACAGACGATACTCCAAAAAATGCACATTAAAGTTAACGTCAGTGTGCTTGCTTTTTGATTTATCACATGTGGGTTCCCAAAAACAACATGAATGCATTAACATTAACATTAACATAGGCGCCCCTCTAGCAAAATGTGTATTTAACGTGATTTTCATACACATGTTTCTCTCCGAACAACATGAAACGCGTTAACATTTTACACATAAGAGTTTTGGCATTTGTTGGATTTTTTTTTTGAGTGATTGTGTTTGGGAAATGTATTTTGGGATTTTTTTTTTTTTTTTTTTTATGGTGGGGATATGATTGGTGGTAGAGATTGAGGTGTTTATTTTTACGTTAACGTTAGTATTTCTGTGTGATTTTTTTACGTATGTTTTTCTGGACAACATTAAATGCGTTAATGTTAACACAGAGAGAGACAAAAAAATATGCATTAATGTTAACGCAAACCCACACAAAACAGATGAGCTATGATGAGTTCACGTTAACGTAACACACAAAATAAATGGAAGAGATGCGTTAACGTGAAAAAAAAGGTCAACATACAAGAAAGAACGTCAAATGTAAGGACATGAATGCGTTAACGTTAACACAGGAGACTCCCAAAAAAAATGTATTTTAACGTTAACGCAAATTCAACTCAAACACACATTCACCTCAAAAGGATTAATACTCACATATGGTAGTTAACATTAACGCGCACAAGATAAAGTATGTGATAGGACGCTAACGTAAATATTCAAGTAAAATACGTTAACATACAAAACCCCTAAAAATAAAATACATTAACGTTAAAACCCACAACTCGATGGCAAAAAATACGTTAACGTTAACGCACACAAACAGATAAGGATATATGTGGTAACATGAAACACATAAAAAAAAATGAAAAATATGTTAATGTTAAAAAAAAGGAAAAATGCGTTACCGTTAACGTGCAAAAAAAATATAGATTCAACAACGTTAATGTGAATTCAAAATATATTTTTATAATATAGTGCCTGAATAATTACATTGACGTTAACTCACTGTTTGTCCATTTTTATCTTATTGCGTATGACAAAATGGCATATTTGTAAATATTGTTGAACAGAATAGGCAAAATGCAAAGACCTTTTTCTAAATATTTTATGAGTGAAGAAAAGTGATTCCAGATCTGAATCCTAAATACCTACTCAACAAAGGACTGAATAATAAAATTTCCATTTGTTTTAACTCCGAAAACTCCACTTGTCATCCAAATAAAATGAATGAAAAAAGAGTTTATGAAATGAGAATTTAATTTCCTTTTTATTTCTTTAAAAAAAAATAATAATAACGGAGATTTTTATTAAGTGGGGGCAACGGCCTGTTTTGGGAGGGCAACTAAAGCCTCGCTAGAGATGGTCCAAACCTTTTTTTTTTTTCGGTTTTCTACCAGCTTTTTGTCCTTTTCTATGTACAAAACAAATTGAGAAGCCCTATCACTATGGACTTGGTCTAGGCCAAACTGGACAACGTTTGCGTTTCCTCGAAGTCATACATTCCAATTTTCATTCATACAGGTTAAAATAGAGTTTATACTCGAACATAAAAATTATAATTTTTACTATATATAAAATATCTCTTATCACATTTTAATGATAAAAATAATTTTGTATTATATTTTTTTTATTTTTCTAATTTCTATTTTTCACTTTCTATTTTCCTCTTCTTCTTCTTTTTTTTGTGTGCGTTTGTTCCGTTTTTTTTTTTTTTTTTTTTTTTGTACATGGTGTTTATAGAAAAATAAAAATTAAGATTGAAAATTGAAAAAAAAAAAATAACACAAAAAAAATTTTAATTTTAATTTTAAAAAATATTAGTTTTTTTTTTCCTCTTTTTGTAATTTCTTTTTAAAAAAAAAATAAAATCAGATGTTATTTTATATTTGTTTTTTTTTACATTTTGTTTTCTAGAATTTTACTTTCATTTCTTTATTTTCTACAAATAATGTACCAACAAATTTTTAAAAAATATATATAAAATAAAAAAAAAAGTGAAAAATGAAGAATACAAAACAAGAAAGAGCTATAAAGAGAGTAGAAAATAGAAAATATGAAATAAACAACAAAAAATATTACACTGCGATGTATTTTTGTCAACAAAATGTTATGAAGTGTACCTAAGATAACAAAACTGAAAAGATAAATGGTGACAAGTATTATGAAAATGACATAGAGTTTCTTTGATATTTATTGAAATTGTTAAGATAATTAAGAGACCGAAAATTAGGAGAACATGAACAATATATTGATATTCATGAAAAGTATAACAATAAAGTTTTACAATGGAAATATATATATAGGAGACTAAGGGAACCCTAGAGTTAGGGTTTTAACTTAATGGGCCAAGCACATATACATATATTAACACCTCCCCAAGTTCAAGATAATAAATGAAACGTAAACTTGAGTTTGGAAACCAGAGTATGAAAACGTCTGGGTAAATAAGCCTTGGCGAAAATGTATGTTATCTAATCGATTGAACAAACAGATTTTAGACAAATAATATTCTAGAGAATGTGATGACGGATGAAGTGACAACCAATCTCAATGTGTTTTGTACGCTTGTGAAAGACATCATTATGTGTTATCTAAATAACATCATATTGTCACAGTATAGAATAGTGGCAGTAGGAGAGGAGACTCATGTTAGCGAAGAGCCAGTAAAGTCAAAGTAGTTCTTGTGTTGCATCAGCGATAGTATAGTATTCAGTTTCAGTGCTAGAGCACACAACCACAGTTTTGTTTCTTACTGCGTCAGGAAATAAGAAAGTTGTCTAAGAATGAACAATAACCAGTGGTTAAACGTCTGTCAATAGGAACTCTGGCCCAATCGACATCAGAATAAGCCTGTAAAGTGGGAGCGGATTGGGTTGAGAAATGAAGTCTGTGAAATAAGGTACCATTGACATATCGAAGAATGAGAAGAACAACTGAGTAATTAGTGGTTTGAGGAACAAACAAGAACTGACTGACTTGATGGACAACATAGGCGATGTCTAGGAAAGTGCAAATGAGATATACCAAACTTCCAACCAGTTGGAAATATAGAGTGGCATCCGGAATAGGCGAACCATCTAGTAGAGTGAGTTTGATATTTGGCTCTAGATGAGTAGTGTCATTGGTAAAGTCAGTGATATTAACCTTAGACAAAAGATTAAAGGTATATTTGGCTTGAGAAATAAAATATATATTTGAATTGGATAATACTTTGAGACCACGAAAATAGGTAAGCACACCAAAATATTTCATCTTGAATTGTCCACTAAAAACCTTTTTGATTTTAGAGATACCGCGTAAATCATTCTCAATAATAATCATGTCATCCATGAACAATAAAATAAGGATAATACCATTTTCAGTATAGAGAATAAACAGGGTTGAATCAAGAGCATTAGATATGAACCCAATGCGGTGGCGGCCGATCGAAATCGGATGGGGCGATTCGGGCTTACATGTGCTAATCTGGGCGTGAGACAAAATTAGAGAATCAGAGCTTGAATTGGAAGTTGATGGCAATAAATTGGAAATCTGGAGGCAATATATTTTCAATCAATTTCAAAAAATTATCTTTGATTTGTGATTTTGTACTTTGTTCTTCATTGAAATCAAAGCCATTAATCTGACAACAGTATATTGGTGGGGTTGGTGGCGGTGGATGGGGTGCGGGCAGTGGTTGTAGGAGAGTAGGAGGGGGTAGGGGTAAATATAATTGTTTAAAAAGTTAAAAATAAAAAATATAATTTTAAAAATTGGGGGTGTTAGTGAATTCTATAAAAATAGAAATTATTTCTTTTAACTAAGTAAAAAAAATTATATCGTTTTTTTTTTTTAAAAATTGTTAAATAGATTGACTTGTATTTATAAAAATGACAACTGAAATATTTGGTTGGCAATATTTGGTTAGAGAAAGAAAAGTGAAAAAAAATAAATGGTGTAAAAAATCATATATTAGTAACGAAAATCTTAAAGATACAAAGAACGAATTTGACTATTTCTAAAGGCATTTGATCGAGGCAGAAAAAATTTATTCCAATTTTAACCATCCAATCCTCACTTGAAAATTGAAAAAGAAGTAGTACACGTAAAGTAAACGTCCTATTTTATTTATTTTATTTTATTTTCATTTGATTTTTTAAAAAAAGGGAAAGGAAGAAGAACAATTATATTTCATCATCACTGTAATAATTATCATTTTTACGGCTATGGTTCCCGAGGCATTAATTTGGGCTATTACAGACGGCAAAAGTTTTAAGGATAATATAATTTTTTCATCCTAGAAATTCTTATATTTTCAATCAAGTCTTCAAGGTGGGTGTGATTAATGTTAGTGTTTTTCTGTTGGTGCTTCCAATAAATTAAAATGTGAATTTTATTTTCCTTCTAAAATACTCTAAAGGTATAAACGTATTTAGTAACGGTTATTGTCATAAAATTATTTCTTTTAATTTATGAGAACAGAAACAAAAAACGCATTTGGTTGTAACATTTTATTTTTTTTAAATATATGGTGGCGTGACATTGAGAATAATTTTGTGCAAGTGAATAAAAATTAATATTTTTTTTCTCAAATTTTTTTACAAAATTCAAGAAAGATTCTTGAATACTCTTAAAATTTTCAGAATAGAAACATATTTTTTTGTATATTAATCCAAATATTTTAAAAACATGAACATAAAATCAAGGAACGGAAACAGTAACCAAATCGGGCCTAAAATTATAAAATCATTTAAAATTTTATTTTTGGAACAAACACCAATTTCGTTATCGTACAAAAAGTAGACGTGGCCAATTTAAGGAGGGACACGTGACAGTTTCGTTAGATAATTGAACTAATATTACTTTCAAGGATGCAATTGGAATGATTTAATAATTTTACGACTTGAATGACAAAATGTCAAACATTAGTGATGAAAATGATACATCCAAAACTCTAGGGACTACATGTGTAATTAACTCCTCAAATTCCCTTTCTCAAAGTCAAAAGAAGCAAGCAACGCTATCAAAGCCGACGAGCCCACACTGTTCTTTGATAACAAAACAATTGGAAAATTACACTCTCTGCCCTTAAGTTTTTGGTTGGTATCACTTCAGTACTTATGATTTTAATTTGGACACACAACACCTAATGGTTTCAAAATATTAGCATCGTGGATGAAAATTAAGTATGTATTTGCTGAGTATTTCTATTTCTTTAAAAAAATGAAAATATAATACATAGTTACATTATGGGTTATATATATATTGGTTTTAAGGTTAGGTATAGGTTTATAACCGGTCAGTTTATGTGCACTTCGACTAATCACTTTCCCGCGCGATCTTAAGCGTATATTTCTCTATATCCCCTGATGAATCAATCAATTGAATATCTAATTTCTAGAGCACCCTGATTGACCTCCGGTATATAAACTATGGATTTTATATAAAACATTACTTCTAGGGTTGAATTTTTATACAAATACTAAATCTATTTAAAGGCAAAAAAATTGATCAAATGTTTTTTTTTTTTTTTTTCCCAAATTAAAGAAAATGAAAAAGGAATGAAATAGGTGGAAATAGCTGGGGTCATATAATGCACTTTATGATTACATTTAACCTTTTTTTTTTTTTTAATTTGGGCAAAGAGAAAAAGCTTTTGGATGCCATTGACTTCAGTATCAACGGCTATGATGAAGCGTGTGCTGTTTACAGGGAACAAAATAATAAGCTTTACTATACCCTAAAAACATCACGAAGATCTCTCTCCTTCCTTCTCTCAGTCTCTCTAGCTTTAGATCAAATTACACTTTCCTCCCTTAAAGAATGGATCAAGTTCTATTTCGAACCTTAACTTTTCAATTTCATCACAATGTCCACAGAAAAATTACATTTGTATTTAATTGCACCTTCGGAAACTCACAATCAAAAACCAAGAGCAAATATAATGAAATTAAAATAGGGGCGAGCATGGGGGTCTATTTTAAAGGTGGAAACTACCGATTTAACCTACTGGGTTTTATTTGCATCGATCACTCCTTTTGTCGTTTTGTGGATTTGATATCGTTTTGAAGATCTTATTTAGACGAATCTGAATATATAATTAGATTGTAAAAAAAAATGTGTACAACAATAGTGATTTTTATTTTAATAAAATAATTTTGTTGAACATGGAAACTCTCAATCCCGAGTATCTTGCCAGGGCAAATTTGTTGGTTGAAAATCCTATTTTTTTTTTAATTTGATATTAAACAGTATATAAAATCTGACTAATGAGAGTTTTTGGTTTAATGTAAACTACTAGTAGTAAGATATTTAATATAGGTTTAATCCGTAATTTTCCCATTAAAAATATTATAATATAAAAAATATAATGACTTCACACTTTAGGGGTAAAATGTGTAGTTTAGTCTAAGTTATTTACTACCCAGAGAACATGGACTCTCTCTCTCTCTCTCTCCCTTGTAAGCAACCCACTACGTGAAGGTGGGCATCCATGGCGCCTAAAGCTACACATCATTATTAGCCATATTAACTAACAACCAAACAAAGAAATCAAATTGCCTTAAATGTTTAATACTCCTTTACTTTGCTCTCAATCATTTATAACCCATAGATATGCCTTCATTTTCCAAAATTAAATTAACTAAAACAACATGACATGTGACCCCTTTTGACCAACAATTTTATGGGATTATATATTTTTTTTTCTTTTTTTTTTTTCTTTTTAAGGAAATGTGTGTTCGTGTGAGCTTACGGACATTTCAACTAATCACTTTCCTATACAATTTTAAAGATATATTCTCTCACGTCGACCTAATGCTTCTAGATAAAATTTAATTTTGAAGTGATCTCCAAAAGAATCTAACTCTGATTGACAAGAAAAAAACGCGTCCGCCTGTGATCCAAACTAACAAATTACATAGTTGTATACATATTACCAGAGTCACCAAAACACCTTTTACTTTTGTTTGTTGACTCTTTTCTTTTCTTTTCTTTTTTCTTTTTTTTTTTTTAATTTGTAGTATGAACTATATTAAAAATAATAATGCTAAAAATCTCAATTATTATCCTAAAATTAATATCCCAACTGATGTGACAAAATATGTTCACGTCATATTATTAAAAGAATAAAAAAAAATGAAGAACGATTTTTTGTGCTCATGTTGACTTGTCCCATTTATACATTTCTCTTTCCTAAATAATATGTTCTCCCTCAATTACTTCGCTCACACCTCTAAACTCTTAATCCCGTTATTAGTTTTAATAATTATTATTATCTTCAGCCACGAGAAAATCGTTGATAAACACCATGGTCAAACAAACACTATGGTTGTGTTTGAGTAAGGGATTTGTAGAGAGGATTTTAAAATTCTCTTATGACAAATCTCTTATTTGGATTTTAGGAGAGAGAAAATTGTGAAATCTGTTTATCTTAAAAAAAAAAAAAAAAGGGTAAAATGAGGGATTCCGAAATATCTTTAATATAGGTGTTAATTGTCAAATCCATCCATAGAAAGATTTGGGAAATCTAGTCCTCTTCATCTTCGCGACCCTCCTTCTTCTGCTTTTTCGTGATCGAGCCTCTCGTTCTTTTGCTTCTTCGTCGTCCATCGATCTGTTCTGATGTCATCGTCTTCTTCGTCAGCGTCCATCGATCTGCTTCTTCACCGTCGTCTTTGTTTGCAGTTTCGTCCATTGCCGTCGTCTTCGTCTGTAGCTTCGTCCATCACCGTCGTCTTCGTCTGCAGCAAGTTTTATGGTTCAATTTTGTCTTTGTCTTCATCGCAAGTCGTTCAATTTCGTCATCCAATTTCACAGTTCGTCCAATTAGGGTTCTTTGTTAATTCTTCGTCCAATTTGAGAATTTTTATCAATTAGGGTTCTTTGCTATTTTGTGAATTTTGTATATTTTGAGAATTCTGTTTACAAATACTTCGCTTATCCAAATAAAGAAATTGTAAAAATACTTTAGCTAAAATAATTATCTAAATAAGAGATTTGGAAATGATGGGATTTCAAAATTCAAGATTTTGAAATCCCATTATTTTACAAATCTATTGAATTTGTCAAATTCCTTATCCAAACGCAATCTAAAACTTCAACAATCCCAGTAGTAGGCCTTTTAAAAAAAATTACCGTTACCCATTTATTTTTAAAAAAAAAATTAAAACTTTTCAAATTTGACATAAGAGTCAGCTGATTTATCAAAATATTTAGTAACCGATAAAAAAAATTGTCCTCTCTGGAATCAAATTTCTGGACCGTCAATGGACAATCAATTTTGAAAACTTGGGATTGTTTATAATAAAATCCAAAAGTAGTAAAAAAAGAGAAAAAGAAAAGAAGATTTTGAGCATAAGTCAATATTCTCATACTAAATGGAGATTGTGCTGTATATAAATGGACCCATATCTCATGGAGGTTGCACAACATATTTCTCTTTTATTTACCATTTATATATATGTCAAATAATGGATGTTCCCCAGTGTTTTAAAGTTTGAACTTTGGATACCCTACAAAAGATCGCACACAAGAGTGCGTGTGAGTGAGTGAGAGATGCATTTTGACCTAATTTTTTTTATGTATGATGACAAAAAACAAAAGATTTTTTTTTTTTTTTTTTTTTTTATGACGAGGTTTCAACTTAAAACCATATGATGTCAAGTATCGTAACTTTTTTTGGCATATATAGTGGTTCGAGAACTTTTACAAATCGATGTGGGATGAGAATCTCACACCCGACCTTAAGAGCAATCATCGATTTGTACGGATGATTTAACTATGAGAATGAGAGGCAAATTTTTATAACCTTGACTCTGATAACATGTTAAGGGATTCTAACTTAAAATAGGATAACTTATTTGAGTTATATAGTGGTTTGAGAATTCTCAAATAATTAATGTGGGACAAGAATCTAACATAAAAATAAAAACAATAATAGCAAAATTGCATGGAGAATAACTAGAATAAATTATAACTCTTCAATCAAGTCTAGTGGTTATTTAGATTGTCTAATGTGTCTCTTTAGTATGATGTCTACTGTTCAAAATCTCAACCATTTTTAGTAATTAATTCATCACATATTGGGTTTTGGGTTAGTGTATTTCGATCCATAATATTGTATCATTTTAGTATAAAAAATATTTCTTCTCCTCTCTCTCAATATTTCAACAAATATTGGTTGTGAATTTTGTTTTCGAAAAATTCACTTGACCACTTGTCCTGGACACCATTAAGAGCAGGCGTTGAGGATGTCTTGTTTATGGCCATCGTCGTTCAACATAATAGATATAATTTCATCATTAGGGTTTGATTTCTTTATTTTTATTTTTTTATTTAAAAAAAAAAACAAAATAAATACAGTTGGAGGTAGGGAAAGAAAAAAGAACGATTTGCTTTGATGTCATGGTCAATGGGTCGGTCTGATAGATTACAAAAGAAAAAGTCGGTATTAATTTTACACTAATTAATGGCTCATCTTTTTCTTTTATTTTTCAACCTCTGCCAAAACCTGTAAATGCATGGAAAATTGGACACAATGACTTACCAAATCATTTCACCAGCCCCTCTCTCTCTCTCTCAAACCCCGCCCCCCTTATCTTTTGGTTAATATATTGGGAAATTGTATTTTTGGTCCCTAAAGTATAGGGTGAGTGTCTAGTTTGACCCTAAAATTTGTGAAGTTGCCCATTTTATCCCTCAAGCTCCAGATTTGTTTCAATCACGCAAAATTGGAAACGTTATTAATAATTCTGAACGAAAAATGAGTTGTTTTCAACACGTGATTCTTTAATGAGGATATTTTATTTATTTCATCACTTCACTGAAATTATGACCTTTTTTTACTAACAACGATTCTAACTTTTCTCTTTCTTTCTTTAGAAGAGCTTTCCATGGAAAATCAGTAATAACATTTTTAATTTCATGCAAATGAAACAACTAAAAAAATGAGAGGGACCAAATGTATATGTTGCTACACAATTAAAATAAAGAACAAAGTTACCAAATTTTCTTGGGTTGAGTCGCGGACTAGATCGCTCTCTTTAAGACATTTTGCGGCTCTGCCCAAGAATCATGAAAGCAGTATATCAGCCCCGTCGTCCCCAGGATAAAATAGTCCAAAAATCTCCTCTGTCTAGAACGTTCTTTGCACTATAGAAGTCCCGAAAACCAAACACCCTTCACCCACTGTTCTAATGAAGAACAATTGCTCGGAAATCAAAGAAAAAAAAAATGACGAATAAACTGTTCAAATGAATCAGAACAGTGAAAGAAGAAACTGTTCAAATGAATCGGAACAGTGAAAGAAGAAACTGTTTTGGAACAGAATATTTCGGAACAAAACAGAGCAGTTCTGGAATGAAAAAGAACAAAACCGTTTACTGTTTCGCACAATTTCGGAACAAAATAAGTTTCTGTTTTTTTTGTGAACGTTTTCGTGTGTCTCAAAAAATTGAAGTAATCACAAGTATTTATATACCCAAAAACCGACACAAAACGTTCCAATCGGTTCGAAAATAATGGAAACGTTTCGCAAATAATTAATTCCAGAAATTGTAAAACGTTCAGATTTTATTAATGCTTTAAAAAAACGTTCAAATAATGTAATGAAACGTTAATAACGCTTTTTTTAAAAAAAAAAAAAAATGGTTTCAAGAATAAAATGAATTTTGTCCAAAAAATAAATAAGTATCACCTCATCAGATGCGTGACTCGACTCGACAAAGCCAGGCGATGATGGCGGCACGCGCGTGTGTGTGGTAAACCAGTAGGGATGTAACTCCTCTCCCCTCCACAAAATGTGGGTACCCCTTGGAGTACACCCCAAGTATCCCACATGCCCCTTGTTATACTCCTCATCACCTCTTCTCCCAACCAATGTAAGATAGAGGAAATAGAGGGAAACCTTCTGACACTTTCTTAGAAAAAAAAAAAAAAAAAACAATTTAAAAAATTCATATGTTCCAACAATATATTTTAACAAATTTCGAAGACCTAGACGCACACCTCGTACTTTAAGGACAAAGTATAATCGTCCATTAATATATAAGATTGCGTTTGGGTAAGATATTTGACAAATTCAAGGGATTTGTAAAATGATGGGATTTCAAATTCTGGATTTTGAAATCTCATCATTATTTCAAATTCTGGATTTTGAAATCCCATCATTTCCAAATCCCTTATTTGGATAATTATTTTAGCTGAAATATTTTTATAATTTCTTTATTTACATAGGCGAAACATTTGTAAACGGAATTCTCAAAATACACAAAATTCACAAAATAGCAAAAAACCCTAATTTACAAAAATTCTCAAAACTTCCTAAATTGGACGAAGAACCCTAATTGGATGAACTATGGAATTGAACGACGAAATTGAATGACCTGCGATGAAGAGAAAATTTGATGACAATGAAATTGGACGACGACGACCTGCGATGAAGACGAAGACCAAATTGGATGATGAAATTGAACCCTAAAACTTGCGAAGACGAAGACGACGGGATGGACAAAGCTGCAGATAAAGACGACGGTGAAGAAGCAGATTGATAGACGACAACGAAAAAACAGATCGACAACAACGAAGAAGAAGACAATGACGTCAGCACATATCGATGGACAACGGGAGCTCAAATCGGTGGACGACGGGAGCGCAAATCGATGGACGACGAAGAAGCAAAAGAAGATGGACAACGAAGAAGCAAAAGAACGAGACGCTCAATCACGAAGAAGCAGAAAGAGGAGGGTCGCGAGGATGAAGAGGATTAGATTTCTCAAATCCTTTCATGGATGGATTTGACAAATGACACATATATCAAAAGTATTTCAAAATCTCTCATTTTATGATTTTTTAAGATAAAAGAATTTTACAATTCTCTCTCATAAAAAATTTGTCAAAAGAAGATTTTAAAATCCTCTAAACAAAGGAAATCATCCTCACAAATCTATTACCCAAATACAACCTAAGCAAAATTAGTATAATAGAGTTAAATACATGTTTGCTCCCTATATTTATGGGAGGGGTCAAATGAATCTACAAAGTTTTAGCCTTCTCAATTTGGTTCCAATCAAATGTTACCATTAAGGTTTACATCGTCTGCCGCCAGCTCTCCCTGCCATCACCACCTATTGCTGCCCGCCGTCGAACCTCATGTCTCTACTCACCAAAGTCGCCGTCATAATTTTTTTAGTTACATATTACTATTTTTTAGAGTATTTTTTTAGTTACATTTTTAAGTAACTTTAGTATATTTTTAATTGTATTTTTAGTTACATTCACGTAATTTTTTGGCAATCGACAATCGAAAAATTAGTTGAATGACTAAAAAATAGTTGAATGACTGAAAAATTATAACTAAAATGTATATTAAACAAAGTTACTAGAATCTAGTTGAATGTAATTAAAATAATTTCAGCTACCAGTGACAAGAGTTTCGGCATTCAAAGTCTAGCGGTCAGTAGGGTTGGGGTGGACTGGTGACACAACTCTAATTAGAATAGATAGGATAGATAGGAGTAAAACTAAAATAGTTATTTAATTTGAGATTTTTTAGTGATTTAATCTCATTATTAGACCTGCCACAAATTCATATATATATAAATTTAATTGTCACCCTAAATTTCAATTTTGCCATTGATAGAATGAACAGACGAATTATAAAACAGTGATAGGAACAGTCCCTAGCTTGTTGGCTTTTATTTAGATATGTTCTTTATCCTCTTTTCTTGTCCTTGTATCATTTTTATAACCTATATTAATCAATACAATATTATCCCAATAATATACCGATAACTCTAGACATATCATATTATATTTAATTAAAAATAAATAAATAAAAATCTCAATAACTCAATTTTTAATGAGTATTTAAAATTTCCAATTCGGAATTGGAGATCTCCATTTGAAAATTCAAGGGTCAATTTGGTAAATTAAACTTAATTTTCATCTTTGAAACTTTAGAGACAAAATTCAAATTTGAGAAGTTGAATTAAGACCCCAAGATTTTAAATTGATATTTAAAAATCCAATTGAGCCTGAATGTGACCCAATTAAAGTATCGAGTCATGGTTACAATATTTTGGAAAAGTTATTAAAACAAATCCACAATTCGACAAATTTTGGGGACTAAATTGAAAAGTAAAAATGTTAATTAAAGGCAATAGAGTTTTATAATAACAGTTGGAGTAGTCAATTAAGTCCAAATAATGACTAATCAAAATTTTAGAATCTTAATTGAGACCCCTCATAAAACCAATTGAAATAATTTATTCAAATGGAAAATTTAGACAATTTCAATATACCTTTAAAGGGTCAATTAAATTGGATTCTTTGAGAGTCCAATGTGCTCTTGAAATACCCCGAAATCCAAAAAACAAAAAAAAACAAAAAAAAAAAAAAAGAGGAACTTTGAGTCCCAATTTGGTCAAATTAATTCTTTGCAGTGGTTAAACAATTTAATGAATTAAATTCTCATTAAACTAACAATCAAATATTGGATGAATTTATTGCGTAGTTTTGTTTAAATAATTATTCCCTTGGACTTAATTAAAACAAAAATAATAATTTGTTCAATTTAACCCCAATTAAATTACGATTGGATGCATAGATTGAAAAGAAGTAAACTTGCGATCTGAATTGTAGGGTGGTTTACAAGAGAAAAGAGAGAGAAGAAAGGAGAAAAAATGAAAAGGGGTATTCGCATGTTGTACCAAGTGCAACTTGCATTTCACAGGTTGTAACTGTAATCCAGCTAAGACTTGCGCATCCATGCATGCACAAGTCTTGCCTTAATATGAAGGCAGCCCGACCTGCCTCCTCTATTTTAACCATAATCTCTCTTTCTCTCTTCCCCCGAAATTCTGCCATTTTTCTAGCCCTCTCACCTCTCTTTCTCCTACCTTATATCTCTTAAACATTTCTCTCCCTAAGGGGAAAAAAATTAAAACAAGAAAAAAAAAATGGTCAAGAATAAGAACAAGTCCCTTGAAAAAAAATAAAAATTTGAATTCAAAAAGAAAAACTAAGGTATGTTCATTCTCTAAGCTCATTTCAATCACTTCTCAAACAAACAAAAGCCTACTTGCCAATCCCCTCCCCATATCCTTTATTCATCAGTTTCTTTCATTTTTAAAATGTTAGAAAACTTTCTCATGGTATTTGTTTAGTTGAATTTCCAAGTGAATACAATGATTTAGGATAAAAATTAAAAACAAAAATTTAAGTGATACTAGTTGGACTCCCAATCGGATACAATGAAATGTCATAAGAAAGAAAAAAATAAATATAATCTTAAACTATATTCTTTATGATATTTGTATAGTTGGACTCTCTAGTTTATACAACGAACTACCATAAGAATGAAAAAATAAAAATTCAAAACTTGTTTTTCATGGTGAGATTTTAGCTGGACTCCCTAGTGAATACAATGAGAAACTACCAAAAATGAGTTTATTTCACAATCGTGTTCATTTTTGTTAGATCATTTTTTATTTTTTATTTTAATTTTGTTGTTGTTATTGCTATTGTTTTGATTCTTGTTAGGTCGTTATTATGTCAGGAAAAAAAAAAAAAACACATAAAATTTGGTTTATCTCCTTAGTTCCAAGCGGGCATTTTTTTTTTGGATTTTGATAAAAAATAACTCAAACCTTAAATTAAGGAAAAATGTTCCACACCATTGTTTTTCTTCCCAAATAGAGTAAAATCTCAAAATAATGAGTTTAGGATGACGCTTCTCAAAGTTTGAATTTTAAGTTACATTAAAAAAAAAAAAAAAAAAAAAATCACTCATCCTAATACATGCTTTTACCACCAAGTTGGTATTCAATTTGAATTTCCTTCTATCCAGTACTTAAAATTAATGCATCGAATTGGATGAAGATTATTTTTTATTTTTTAAAGAAAAATCATGTTTTTCTAGAAACAAAAAGAGAGACACACACACATAATATATATATAAATAATTGAAAATATTTTTATGCCCATGTTTATTTAAACCATCAAAAGGAAAAATCTAAATCATGTTTCCAAGTTTTTCCCCCAAAAGATTAAATTCAAATCATGTTTCTCAAAATCATGATTCCAAGCAATCTTATTTTAAAAAATTTAGACTAATATTAGAAATTCAAAAGTGTTTTTTTCTTTCGAGAATTTATTTTTTTCGAAAAAAAGAAAAAAAAAATCAAATGGAAATAAATTTTTCCAAGCAAACATCTTCCTTAGAACAAACCCAAAAATAATTCTAGTTCATTATTACCAAATGATGTTTTTTTTTTTTAAAAAAAAAAAAAAAACAAGAATAAGATCAAAGATTTTTTTTTTTCCCCATCAACGGCATGCAAGTCCATACCGTAAAAAATAAAAAATAAAGTGAAAAAAAAATTATTTATATCATCCTCCCCAATAATTTTGGATCAACTTACTAATTTAATCTAATGTTAAGATTCATTACATCAAATGCTCTAGGGACCTAAATTTTTAATTACAAGTGCAATTGTGAAGTGGTTATACCTGGAGAACAAAAAAATATGTTTTATCTTGTTATAAAAACTCCTAAAAGATGTTCCAATTTATGCCAAAAAAGAATTTAAAAGTTTTGAATGGATAAAATTAAAATATTTGGGTTAGGATTAATTAGAATAATTAGACACATGTACCATTTTTGGATAAGTGGCTTGGGTACTTAACACATTTTCCAAGTATGACCGACTCTTGAATCTTAAATCTTTCGGTTAAACCATTTTTTTTTTTTTAGAGTGAAAAGTTTGGGCCATTTCAAAATTAAATAACTAAATCAAAATCCAGTTGACCTAGCACACCAATTCAACTCAATACTAGGTGGAAACTCATTTTTCTCTAAAATTTAGCTTAAATATTTTTTCAAAACCCAACGTTTATAATGCTTTTTTATCTTTCATTTTTTTTAAAAAAAAATATATAAAAAATGTCACAAGATATTTTCTGAATATTTTTTAAAATGATGTCATATTTTTTTCAATACTTGTGATATGGTATATCGGATACAGGAAGAACTCCCACTGTCGGCGTGACTTGATCACATCGAGATTTTAAATCATCCTGTACTTATTAAAATGGATAAATCGTATTTTCAAACAAATAATTTTTTTTTTTTTTTTAAAAACATCCAAAACTTCTTCAAACAACATATATTGACTAATAAATTTTTTTCGGGGTGTGTTTGCTAGCGACTCCAACGAGGATAGTTACAGGGTAAGGCCTAAGATATAAAATTAAATTCAATTAATAAAAGTCCAATTGTTTTTATTTTATCCACACGTAATTTGGTTAATTCTTATTATCTTAACAATTGTCCGTAATATGTGTTGAACCTAATGTTTTGATGAACGATTAAATGTTGATATTTTATGGAATTAATAGTTTTATTGAGTGGTTTTAGATTACAAGTTCCATATATTGAAATGAGAAAAAGAATGGATCGAAAAAGATTAATCATTGAAGAATTCATGAGATGATTATTGAAGAATTAATAGAGTTCAAGACGGGTGCAAAAAAAGACAATAAAGATTTTCAGAGCATTAAAGACGTTGAAGACAATTAGTTGAAAACAACCCATTATCTTTATGCTCTTAATATAACCCGAATTAGGATCACGCACGACACTTTAAAATGAATAAATCTATTTGCGTAATAGTAAGAAGTGATAAGTTTAAGGTCCTAAAATAATTTTTATAAAGTGATAAAGCATAACAATATTTTTGGTTAAGGGTTTAATTGAAAAAATGGTTTTAACATTTAAAATGATAGGTTTTCGATCAATTCAGTCAACAAACAAAAGGGATCGGTCGACTAACCAAAGCAGTAGTTTTAGAAAGTGAAATGGGTGATCTACTGGCGAATTCGGTCAACTTCTATTATGGTTAGTTGACTAACACAGGGGGTCAGTCAACCGACAGGGTTAGTAGTCAAATTTGACTATTTCGGTTCTTTAGTCAAATCTCCTTGTTTTTAATGATTTCATATATTATTTATTTTCTATTTATTTGGTTCATATATTTAATTATTATCTTTATTGAATTAATGAAACTACTTCCTATCCTTAAGGATTTTGACTTAAAAAAGTTTTGGGGACTAAATTGAGTTTTTTCTAAAAGTATTTTAAAATGAAACATACTTGTTTTAAAAGTATATGATATATGGGGTCTTAGAATGCCATTTAATGACATATCTTATGAAAACTAGCTGTTATAAGACTAGTTCTAGGTTTATTAATATTGACTTGTGGGTTTCCTAAAAATAAAATCAAGCACATTAAGTTTTTGGCTATTATAAGAGATATTTTTTACGCTGAAATTTATAAGAGAGTTTTTTTGAAAAGATTTCTTAATTGAAGCGCGAAAACGTTTTTGTCACTGGTCTGTGTTCTTCACTGAGTTATCGTAATCATTTTCAAGAAATCCAGGAGAGATCTTTCCAGTTAATTAATTTGCTGTCTTAGATTATTTTTTTAATTACTTGGATTAAATACTTTAAGAAAAATCGTTTTCAAATCTAATATCGTGAAAATATTTTAAAACAAAATTTAATTATGAAATTTGATTTTTTACTATTTGTGCGTTAAATTGATTAAATCAGATTTGCGCTTCACTTAGATTCTATCATGTAGTATTTCGCGACATTAATTGAGTATAATTGTATTGAGGTAAAAGAAGCTCCTATGAGAAAAAAACAATTGATTTTTTTTTTTTTTTTTGTATTTGTGATAAAGAGTGGATTAGATATATTTGGGACGATGTATAATCAGGATAGTTAGGGTTTAATCTTTAACCTGTGAAAAAAATTAGATTTGATTCTTAGCCTGTTAAAAAGATTATGTTTGATCTTTAACCTGGAAAAATGATTAGATTTTGATTCTTCTTGTAATAGAATTAGGTTAGTCTTTAACCTGGTAAAAAGATAAGGTTATTCTTAAGCCTGTGAAAATGATAATTTTAATAGTGTGAGAGTGTGATAAGTTAATTCTGAGCTTGTGAAAAGAATTAGGGTTGTAAAGGCTGATTCTGAATCCGTGAAAAGAATCAGGATTGTAAGGGTTTGGTTCCTACTTGGGAAATAAATCAGGGTTAGTGGATTGCGAAATCCCTGTGGAACTCGAGGGACTGAATGTAGGTAAGAGTAGTTCGTCAAACTAGGATAAATCTTTGTGTATTGCATTGTTATATTTCTATTGTTTGGGAATGCATTTAGTTAATCGCATTATCGCTACTTAACAAGATAATAATCAATTAGAAAAATTGATAACTTGTGTTTTGAATTAATTGTTTAATTTTTTGTCACTACCCAATTCACCCCCCTTGGGTAGATCTTTTGGGCCAACTAATTTGGGTGCATAAATAATAATACAACTTGAAATTAACTTAAGTGCAACTTTCATAATATAACAACTTCACATCTAAGGATCTGCATATATCAACTAATAAAATACTCTCATATATAAACGTGCATATTTTTTTATTAACTACAACATTAGATAACCCGTACCCATATTTAGTTATAATATTGTCCTCAATGCAAAGAACGAAAGAATTTAAATAAGAGAACGAGACAACTTGATGTTGGAGTGGTTTAAAGTCGTATAATTTCTTAGAAATACCACTAAACCTATAAAATATATACATATAGAAACAAAATATATAATATTAAGCATCATATGACTGTCCTTTGGTTCCACAGTAAATTATATATATATTTTTTATTTTTTTATTTTTATTTTATTTTTTTACTTTTTATTTTATTTTATTTTTATTTTTTTTCTATGGGCTGCCTCCCACTTAACGCTAAGTTTTATATCTTTAGCCAGATGTGGGAGTGTTACACCTATCTGTAATGGAGCAACCTTTTTCTCACCTTTTGCTTAGTCACCCTGCAATCTACCACAGGTGACCCGCAAATAGCGCTAAATCCCATAAATATTTTTCGGGAATGAATCCCAACTCTTTTCTTTTGGGCTTCTTTGGTTGTCCATTTAGTAGGACATCCAATAATAAATGAGTCTCGTCAACCCCCTCTCAATGACAAGATTTATACTCAAATTGGATTGGAGGGTGTTTTACCGCATAAATTATTTTTTTTCTTAATTTTGGGATGCAGTATTTGTGGCGTCATGGGTGTTTCCAACGGAGAGAGATTTTCTATATTAGGTGATTGGATTTGATCTTCTTTATAATTCTTTATCATGACATAATCCATGTTATTACATCTTAGGTACACCCATTCATCATCACTCTCATAACCTACCTAATCTTTTACATCACCCTGATTCTCTACCAAAGTTTGTTCATCAAGATTGGTCATGAACAAACTTGGTGATTCTTTCAACTCCAACTTAGTTAATGTATCATTAAGTCCTCCTAAACGGGACTTTATATGTTGCATTTGTGAATAGAAGTGGAGGCGATCGGACTGTACAACGTCAATAATATCTAACAACTTGTTCGCAACACCGGGTGAATATTGTGAGGCTTTAAGGGAGGAAAAACAAGAGATTATTTGTGCCTTAATAATTCCTAACATCCTTTCCTCAAAATCAAACATATATCGTGAAGTTTGGGGAGGATACGATGTTTGGGACTCATAAAAAATTTGATATTCATTAGGTCTTAGGATGTCATTATAGCAAGGACAATATTCCCCCAAGTAGGTATTTAGATATTGATTGTATTCAAATGGAAGGTAAGATGGAGCAGTATAAACATATTCATTATCATATGTAGGATATTTTGCTAATTGAGTAAGAATTGAGTGGTGGAATGATATGGGTTTTGACCAAGTGGATAAGTCCTTAATCACCCAATACTACAAAATTAATAATAATGTTTAAAAAAAATAATGTTCAAATCAGAATGTGTGCCCTAATTTTCTTGATTTTTAGTATAGCTAAATCAATGAATCCTAGTTAAACATTCAGATCTATAACCACAAAAAAAATTCACAGAGTAACAAAGAAAAAGAAAAAAATGAAATATGATTATATACAGAAGGATGAAAAACAAGAAAAAAAAAATTAATAATTAGCGTTGCCAATCCTCGACAATGGCGCCAAAATTTGATTGCGCAAATTTAATACCCAAATTTAAGCACAAAATATCGTAATATTGTTTGCTTAAGTACGGATATCTAACCACATGAATTAGATTATAATTATTAATTATTTTCTTATTTTTCAGTTGAATTTAAGAATTTTTTTTGTTTTAATAATAAAAAATATAAAGAAATAATTAAATTAAAATACAAAATGATAAATGATCGGGTTGGGGTCATGTATTCGCTTTTTTATCATCCCAATGCGTTTTACTTCTTTATTTATTTTTAATATGTATATAATGAAGTAATTTAATTTCAAAAAAATTACAACGAAAGTTTGATAATTTAATCGGCATAGTCTATCTTCATAATTCAGTTCCTAATTTATGTTGAATCAATCCCTAAGCATAGTTCATCCTTTCAAATGTATTAGTTAATTAACCGTTTAATCGGTATGGACTATCTTTAGGATTTGATTCCTACTAATCTACAGTGAATCAATCCCTAAGCAATAATCCGTCTTATTAAGCCGTATTGATTCTAATAAGAACATATTTTATAATGGTTAGATCTAAACCATAGGTATTAGATCTAACTTACAAGTACCAACAATTTTATTTCTGACATTTGTAAAATGATAAGAATATGAATCAATTGAATAAATAGTGTAAGAACATTAATTCCTTGTTATACAATCTTATAAACAAGTAATAGAATAAGAAATATAAACTACATTACAAAAATCTAGAATGAATATAGCCTAACTCGATATAATGACTTAGTCTTTCATACAATTCTTCCCAAAAGATGTTCAATATCACCCATGAAAAAGAAATTCCTTTCAAAACAAAGTATGAAAGAAATAAAGAAATGAAAAAAAAAAATGAATATGAACAAGGCAAAAGAAAAATGAATAAAAAGAATGCCCTGGTCAGCGGCTGACCTTTCATTAAAATGGAATTCAATGGCTATAAATGGTCATTAAGTGGTCAGTGTAACCATTCAAACGAACCTTTACAACCTACATCGCACGTATGCAATGCACGTGATCGGGGCCTTAGATGCTGGGCCAGCGCTTGGGCTGACCCAATCCATCCATGCAATGCACTTGGCCACAAATCCCAAGACCTTTGTGCATTGCATGCCAGCCTAGGGGTCAAACCTAATTCACGAGTCAGGTCAGGGGTCGAGTGTCGAGCCAATTCGCAAGTCGTAGCTTATTTTCTCCATTTTTTCTCTTTTTCAGCTATTTTCTTCATTTTTTTTGGTATTTCTTTATTCTCTAACTTACACCTACAAAATCAACAAATCGTATTATTACCACTTAAAAAATAATAAAACAAAATTGCAGATTTAGAGAGAATTTTGGTACAAAGTTAACAATAATCAACCATCAACCAAGAAGACAAGGCAATGAGGTTCGAACTCAACCCTAGGAAAGTGCTAAGTGAAGGAGCCATGAATGTCATATCTGAAGAGGTAGGACCAAGCTGCGTGTCCAACATCAGAATGAAAGAAACTGAAAAGCTACAAAATTTCGACTCTTGTGTCCTCCTAGTTCGCCGAGCGTTTTGGAAAAATTGGGAAACTTGTTATATTCACTTTCTATTAAGCTAACCTTCTGGATGGAAAATGATTTACTCTATATTTGTTCTTTTCAATGGATACAATTCTTCTGTATCCAAATTATGGCTTAAATGTTTAAATTTTCACTTTTTTAGGTTACCCAAATTGCATGTATATGATACATGTAATATTACTAAGTTTGAAAGTGATAAGTACGATTTTAATACAAATCTAGATTGTGACCTGTTGGGAATAGAAACAGGGAAGACTCTCTTTTGCTAAACGATGGTAAAATTTGGAAGGCCTTTGTGGAATTTAAGAATAAGCCGATTCCCAATACGATGAGACATAATTGACAAATTTGGGGTCACCGAAGGATAAAAAAGAACTTAAAATTGGATCAACACCTACTACTTTGGAGAAGAAAGAAAGGACCACGCTCTTGGTTATTTATAAAGATGTGTTTGTCTGGCCCTATAATGATATAGTAGGATTAGACAAAAGTATTGTGACTCACAAGTTGCCTCTAAAGGATGGGTGTGTTCCTGTCAAGCAGAAGTTGAGGAAGTTAAGGCATGCCAACTCACAAGTTACCTCTAAAGGCTGGGTGTGTTCCCGTCAAGCAGAAGTTGATGAAGTTAAGGTATGTCGTCAATCTTTAGGTTAAGGAGAAGATAGTAAATAAATTTAGCGCCTGGATCATCGAAGTCTACAACTATAATGAATGTCTCTCTAATGCTATTCCAGTACCAAAGTCCTCAAGACAAATTATAGTTTGTGTGGATTATTGTGACCTCAACCAAACGAGTACGAAAGATGATTTTCCATATCCAAACATCTATATCGTCATCAACAATACTACTAGGCATATGCTATACTCGTTTATCAATGGATTCTATGGATATAATTAGATTCTAATGGATGATAAAGACCTAGAAAACATAGTTTTTATCACTCTGTGGGGAGTCTTTTGCTATAGGGCGATACCTTTTGGTCTTAAAAAATAATGGGCGACGTACAAAGAGCAATAATGACCCTCTTCAATGACATGATACACAAATATATCGAAGTCTATATCAATGACATTATTGTCAAATATTAAAAGAATTGTAACCACATCTACCACCTAAAGATGATGTTTAATCGGCTCCGAAATTATTAGCTCAAGCTCAGTCAACAAAATGCTCCTTTGGGATAACATCAAAAAAACTCTTAAGTTTCATGGTAAATCTCCATGGAATTGATATTGATCCCATAAAAATCCAAGCCACCATTCAGATATCTCCATCAAAGAATGAAAAAAATATCCAAGGCTTCTTGGGTCGAATAAATTTCATTGCCAGAATTATCTTCCAACTCATTGTCACCGGTGAGCCAATCTTTAAGTTTATCATGAGGGAAAGTTATACGAGGTGGAACTCCAATTGTCAAATTATCCTAGACAATAGTATAGCTCATCTAACCAATCCTTTTGTCTTAGTGTCACCTTAGGAGAGAGTTTTACTTTTGTTGTATTTGTCGGTCTTAAACTCCTCCATGGGAGCCATCTTTAGCCAACCTGATGAATCCAAAAAGAAGGAGAAGGACATCTACTATCTTAGTAAGCACTTCATGAATTATAAGGAAAACTATACCTTACATAAGATAACTTAATGCACCTAGGCCTATGAAGCCTAAAGATTACATCACTGCATGTTATCGCTGACCTTATGTTAGATTGCCAAGATGTCTCCCCTAAAGTACATCTTTGAGAAGCTTATATTGTCATAAATGGCAGATGTTGTCAACGGAGTTCAACATCTTCTACAAGATACAAAAGTCGGTGAAACGACAAGCTATAGCAGACGAACTAGATAGTTGTCCAGTCAAGGGAGATTACTTGCCAATAGAGGTATATTTTCCTAATTATTAAATCTATGCAATAAAAGGATAAGATGAAGAGACAGTCTAGAAGGAGAAATTATTCTCGTTTCTCCAACTACACAACATTCTCTAGTGACTTCCATGTTGAAGTTCCAGCGCACTAACAATTGAGTTAATTATGAGGCATGCATTTTGAAACTTCATTTGTCCATCCATATGAAGATCAATGAATTTATGGTATATGGAGATTTAGAATTAATCATCAACCAAGTGCTAATAAATATGCAACAATAGATCTAACATTGATCGCTTATGGAAATCATCTCTTTGAGCTATGTGAGCAGTTCAAGATGATCAAATTTGAGATCATCTTGAGGATCCATAACGATTTCACTAATTCCCTAGCTACTTTGGCATCCATGTTCTCTCTAACCCAAGAAAAGGACGACATAATCCCCGATAGAGATCTGAGTTCAACGTCAATCGAGCCATTGTTGTTAACTTGAGGTTAAGCCCACAAAAGACCCATGGTACCATGATATCAAGAACATATTAAAGAATTAGGAATATCAATAAGTCGTATTCACTAAAGATTGAAAAACCTTCTAGAGGCTAGCTGTCTAGTTTATTCTTAGCAGAGAAACTTTATACAAATGTTCTCCTGACATGGGACTACTGAGGTATAATGGAGTAGAAAAACAATCCAATTGATAAAGGAAGTCCACATGAGAATGTGTGGTACTCACATGCGTTGTTTTATGCTCACAAAGAATATCCTGGGAACCATTTATTTCTGTCTGATGTTGTGAAGTGATTGTGTCCAATTCATTGAGAGATGCCACAAATGCCAGATCTATAACGATTAGATCTATGTCCCTCAATTACAACTCTTGGTGTCTATGTGGCCCTTCTCAATGTGGGGAATGGACATCGTTGGATAAATCACCCCTAAGTCACCAAGTGGTATCATTTTATTATGGTAGCAACTTACTATTTTACAATGTTGGTAGAGGCGATCTCCCTAACTTGGGTACCCTAGAAAGTGGTGGACCAGTTCATCAAAGAAAGTATCATGGAAAGGTATGGTTTGTCGCAAGCTCTGATCACTAGCAATACCAGGAATTTGAAAGGTTAGGACATCAAGGACATCTGTCAACAATTCAAAATCTATCGAAGTTCAGCATTGTACTTCCCAAAAAGAAATGAGATTGTGGAAGTCGCCAATAAGAATATAAAGACGATTTTCTAGAAGATATTCAACAATTATAAAGAGTGGGACATCATGTATTCCAATGCCCTAATGGCTTATTGAACTTTGATCCGAACCTTGATAGGGGAAACATCCTACTCTCTAGTCTACAAGATAGAGACGTTGATCCCAGCTAAAGTCAAGATTCCCTCTTTGAGAGTGGTTATAGAAGCCAATCGTGACGAGACTAAATAGATACAGCAAAGGCTAGACAAACTCTGTCATATTGATAAAAGACGACTAACAATAATTTGTCATGGTCAGTGCGCCAGGCAAAGAATTGCCAGACCTCACAACAAAAGGGTTCTTCCCTGCGTTTTGAGAGCTGGTAAGCTTGTGTTTAAGAAAGATTTTTTGTTCTCCCCCAACTGGGAGGGCCCTTTCATTATTCGCCAAAATTTGAGTGGTGGAACGCTGATTTTTTAAGAGATGGATGGTTATCTGTTTCTTGAACCAATAAATTAGACTCTGTAAAGAAATACTTTGCCTAATGAAATGAGTTATTATACCAATTTTTGTGAGGTCTGTGTCCTCAAAAAAAAAATCCAGACTTTAAATTGTAAGGTAACAAGGGCAAAATAGGGTTAAATAAGATAAGTGTGACCTGAACATGGTGAAAACTCAAAAGAGTGCCATGAAAAGATTTCAAGAATTGTAGCAAGATACAAAACTATCAACTATACAAAAAAAAGTTGGTGCAAAAAAGTGAAAAGGAAAAAAGAAAAAACATAAAATAAAAGTGAAAATAAAAAGAAAATGGGGAGATTTATTGATTTGATTAGGAGTCTCTATTCTTTATCTAGCTTTGGGTTGATTTTCATTGAATGCGGATGGTTTTCACATCAAAACTTAATGGATTTGAATTGAGTTAGAATTTGCGAAAAAGGGATATTAGGCATTGTCTGAAATTATATTGAAATTATGCTCATCAGCAATCAAACTTAAAATCTCATAAAACTCATATCTGGTGAAGAAGGTACTTGTTTTAATAAGTTTTAAAAATTTCGTTCATATTTTGGCTAAATTAGTTTTCTAGGCTTTGAAGATAATACAGAGTATATAGGAATACAAAACTGAAAGCACTGAAATGCAGGTAGATTGGAGGAAAATGCGAGTTTAGTAGGCTAAGAAAAGACAATTTGATGAAAAGTATATTTCCCATGTTCAAGCACTACCTCCGAGTTTAAAGTAAGGCATCCAAATTCAAATTAATTGTCGTTTGGGTTTCGCGAAAGAAGTTAAAGGGGTCTCATTGAGGTCGCTCTGAAATCAATTTAAGCATTGTCAATCAACCAAGTAAAGAAGATCCTCATCACCCTAGGTAAAAGATGGAAAGATTACGACGAAAAGCACAGGAACAGGATCACTAAATTATGACAATTTGTTTTTTTATGTAAAGTTCATATTTTGGAAATGTTGTGTTAACCATTTGTGGAAAATTCAAAAGCTAAAATGCGTAGACTACTATCACTCGCCTAATGGTTGGACTATCAAGGTAATCTTTAATTTATGATACTTGTTGACCTAATAGGTCATCCCATTTGAGGGGTGATTTCTGAATAGTGTTATCCCCACTCACAGGCGGGGGTACATTTGATACTTATGATACTTCATTCCTTCTCCAACCACAAGTGGAATGGATAAGAAGGTGGTCGACTAGGACAATCAATATAGGAGTTTTTTGAATTTTGGCCAGAACAATTGACCACCCAGTTGATCGACTGGTTTTCAATGGATAGGAAATAAGCCATTGAGGGTACAATCAGTCAACTACTGGTGTGACCATTCGAGCGAGTGGGTATCAGTATATTTTACCAATCCATTTTTCAAGATCTTCAACGCTAATCTTAAGCCTTAGAACGTTATAAAATCTAACTTTATGGGGTTTTGACTATATTTCATATATTTAGTATACATTTTGAAGATTTTATTACTTAGTCCTTAAATTATTTGATTCAATGAAATTTACCGGGAAAACTATTTTCTATTTTTAAGGGGTTTGAGTCAAAATATTTTGGGGATTAAATTGAGTATTTTAAAATAATATTTTTGGGTCAAACATTTTATATTTAAATGAATATATTATACAGAGTCTATATATGACATTTGTGGGTTTGTATTTTGAAATATAGCCATTATAGACATTGTTTAAAATCTATATATATGGACCTGCGTTTTTGGGAAAAGGAAATGAAGAAAAAGAGTTCTAAATCAACATTTTCTAAAAGAGAGATTCATTTTGCATAAATTATATTTAAGAAAGATTTTTGAAGAAGTTCTTCATCAAAACATTCATTGTTTTTGTCACTGGTTTATGCGTTATACTTTTGTCTCTATTATTTTTAAGAAAACTCTAGTGAGATATCTCTGATTATTATATGTACTTAATATTTTGTGGTTTACTTAATATAAATATTTGTTTGAGCTCGTAGTAAATTATTTTACTAATAATTGTTTTCTATCTTTGAACATCTTGCATATCTTGTGAAATGATTTTTGCTTGCTTAATTTGATTTACATAATCACTGCGTTTTAATTGAGTATAATGAGATTTTTATTCTTACATAGTTTTATCACGTAGTTTATTAGGACATTAATTAAGCATATCTTATATTGAGGTAGTAGAAGTTCTTGTGAGAAGAAAAATATTATTTTTTGTATTTGGTGAGTGTGAGAGGATTAGACATATTGGTTTAATGTCTAATCATGGTTTAAATTGATTTTTAGGCTGTAAAAGGATTACGTTAGTCTTTGGCCTGGTAAAACGATAGATATGTTTGATTCTTAACCTACAAAAGAATTAGGTTTTTTTTAGCCTGGTAAAAGAAAAATCATAAAAGTTTGATTCTGAGTCTGGAAAAAGAATTCGGTTAGTCTTAAACCTTTGAAAATGATTGTAAGAGTTTGGTTTCTAACTAGGAAATGAATCAAGGTTAGTAGATATTGAAATCCCTGTGGGAACTCAGAGGACTGGACGTAGAGAAGAGTAGCTTGTCGAATTAGAATAAATATGTGTGTTCAATTTCTCTATCCCTACTTGTTTGGTTTTGCATCTATATAAATACATTTTCGCTGTAACTCAAGATAATAACTAAATAGGAAAATTGGTAATTGTTTGATTGATAATATGTTTGTTTAAATTTTTATAACTATTTAATTCATCTCTCTCTTTTTAATAATTTTTGGGCCAACAAATGGTACCAAAATTGGTTTTAGCTCATTAGGCTTCACATCTTAGCTAAACACGATCACATGGCACATCACATGAACATAATATCTGGGGACAATCTATGCACCGTTCTTTACTACTTATAGGTGATAATTATATATTATGGAATGCCAGAATGACTGCATTCTTACATGCAACTAACTATGATGCTTGGTTAATTATTAAAAATAGTCCTTATATCCCTACTGCTAATAGTGTTGCCAAGAAATAAGAAAACTATGATACGAATGATATTAAAAAGTTATATGTTCATGCATATAACAACATAACGGGTTGTGAGTCAGCAAAGCAGATGTGAGATACTTTACAAATCACAAATAAGGGGACAAATCAAGTAAAGGAATCCAAAATTATTGCATTGGTCCATCAATTTGAGCTTTTCAGAATGTGTGATACAAAATCAATTTAAGAGATGTATACAAGATTTACTAACATTTGCAACAGTTTATAAGTACTTGGAAAGCCATATACCATGCAAGATAAAGTGCGTAAAATTTTGAGATTACTGACCAAAGTATGGGAACCTAAATTGACTACAATTGATGAAGCTAAGGATCACACAAATATACGATTGATGAACTCACTCGTAGCCTAATAACCCATGAGTTAGCCATAGTGGATATGAATGAGAAACTGATAATAGTAAATGGAAGTCCTTGACACTGAAAAAAGCTGAAAGAGTTAAAGATAATGATGGAAGTGATGGTATAAGCTTCGACAATGAGCAAGAGGAGGATGTGGCTCTTATAACAAATAACTTCAAAAAGATAACCCGACGAAGATTCCGTGGAAGAAAGGATTTTAATATGAATAATATTGAGTGCTTTAATTGTCATAAAATCCAACATTTTCAATCTAATTGTCCTGAACCAAGGAAAGAGGAAAAATGAAATGAAAAGAAAAAAAATAAACATGGAAAAGAAGAAATCCATGAAAGTTACATGGGATGATTCAAAATCAAGCAGTTTCAAAAAATCCAACAGTGATGATTCATCAATTCTTGCTCTAATGTCCATGGAGATGAAATACCTAAATACTGTAGTACTTGTGCTTTAAATTCTGATGAGTTGTTTGATGTATATCAAGAATTGTTAAATGATTATGAACTTCAATGCTCTAAGATAAATACTCTACAAAATATTGTTAACACATTAAACAAGCAAGTTGTAAAATTTGAATTTGACTTACTCCACCACTGCCAATACTTCTCTAGAGTCGAATATCATATTTACTCTGCTAGATGGCTCTCTTTTCTCGAATGTCACACTCTATTGCCAACTAGTTGGAAGTTTAGTATATCTCATCGTTACTCGCCCGGACATTGCCTATATTGTCCATCAAATCAACCAATTGTTGTCTACTCCTTGGACCACTCACCACTCAATTGTTCTTCATACTCTTCGGTAAGTCAAAGGAACCTTATTTCACGAATTTCATTTCTCTACCAGTCTTCTCTTACCTTATAGGCTTATTCTGATGTCAATTGGGCCATAGATCCTACCAACAAACGTTCAACCAATAGTTACTGTTTCTTCTTGGGTAACTCTCTCATTTCTTGGCACAGTAAGAAACAAATTGCGGTTGCCTGCTTTAACACTGAAACTGAATACAGTGCCATCACTTATGCAACACAAGAACTACTTTGGCTTCGTTGGCTTCTCGCTAACATGAGAATCTCCTCCCCCATTACCATTGTTCTACATTGACAATAAAAGTGTTATCCATATCGCCCATAATGACGTTTTTCACTAGCTTACAAAACATATCGAGACTGATTGTCACTTCATCCGTCACCACATTCTCCAAAATATTATTTACCTTCAATTCGTCAATTCAACCAATCAGATAGCAAATATTTTTACCAAAACTCATCCACTCGAACACTTTCACACTCTGATTTTTAAACTCAAGTTCACGTCTTATTTATTGCCTTGAGTTTGAGGGAGAATATTAATATATATACATGGGTTTTGGCCTAATATGTCAAATTCTAATCTCACTAGGAAAACTAAACCCTAACCCTACTAAGGTTACTCTAGTCACCTTCTAAATATAGACTACATGCATATCTCTGTAATTGTATTTTTTCTCATATATCAATACAATCGTTACATGTTCTCCTAATATTCTGTCTCTCAATTTTTCTAACAACTGGTATGAGTTACAAAATTAAACCTCTGATTGTAACTTGTGGGAGTTACAAGTGTCTCTTTACTATCTTCAGTTACTTTTTCAGCTACCTGGGTAACATTCTTCAGCACATATGCATAAAAAATTAAGCTTTGCATTCACGTTTTCTTTTGAATTCTTTGTTCTTGAGAGTAAGAGAGTTACACGTTTTTTTTTTTTTTTTGAGTTTTTGGTTTCATCATTATATCCTAGAAAATAGACGGTCTACCAACCCATAAGCACTGTTGCAGATGCAAAATATGCTTTAAGAAGAAATTGTCAAATAACTAACTCGGTCTCCTTATCTGGTATTTTAATTTCCTTTGTGTTTTGTAAGATACTAGTATCCCGAACAACTCCTTATTCTTTGTTTTCATTTCACATTCTGCATTTCATCGCTTCAATATATTTTTAATTTTGACTCTGTAATTTTTATTGTAATCTGATATTCTAGAATATTTTTATAACTAGTGACCTATTTTAATTTTTTCTCTTTAACTAAATAATTAATAATTAATTATTTTTTTTATTTTTTTTTTTAACATTGTTTAATTAAACGACGAGAGTTAATGGTAGAATTGTAATTCCATTCAAGCTTGATTAGCTCCTACGTTTGCCACAATGGATATTTGCATTTGTTGATTGGGTATCAATACCATCAATATTAATCACATAAAAGTAAAGTAAGTATTGACCATACAGATTAAGCAAACCTAATTTATACATACAGTTTTTATTTTATTTTTTCTAAAGGAAAAAGAAAAAAAAAAAAAAAAAGTAGTTAAGTTTTCGTTATATTTTGTAATTTAGTTTAGGGTTTTATATGTTTTTCTTTTTTTCGCTGCTTCCAAATTTACAAGTTTTTTTTTTTTTTTTAGATTTTTTGTTTCTTTTTGTTGAGAATAAAAACATTTCCCCCCCCTCAATTTATGCTCATGTTCCAAGAATAGAAACTCATATTATTTTTTGTATCCGAGAACAAAAATATATTTATTTATTCTCAAATTTCTAATTTGATTTAAAAAAAAAAAAAAACTCATTATAAATATATATTTTGAAGAAATATTTTTTCTAACTTTTTTATTTTATTTTTAAAAAAAAAACTATCAGTATCCTTACATTTAAACAGTGGTGAGACTAATCTCGTTCGGGATACGTGCCTATCTCTCTTAACAAGTGTTTTTTTTCAAGTTTGAATTTCTGACCATGCAGAAGTTCCAACTATTTTATTTTAAAGATCTTACCATTTAACTTACACTTTTATTTTTTTTCAAATTTCTATGTCTATACAAACATAAACAAATTTTATTTTATTTTTTGAGAACATATTAATTGGAGGGTCATCATATCATCAGTATCCCACTCGATTTTTTTTTTTTCAGTGGAGTGCCAAAATAGTAAATAAATAATTTTGGGGCAAATTTCGAAAACCGAGGTTTTAGGGGGGGTAGTAGATGAGGGTGGGGGGCAAAGGCAGAAGGGTGGTGTCAGAAGATGACCCCTACAAACCCCACATCTACAGATTGAGCCCCACCACCCATTATACCTTCAGTTCCCAAGACGTGGACCCCACTCTCCACCTAAAAAACAAAAACCTCGTCCACTCCACCCGCCGGTATATTCTCCGGCGAGAACTCATTCGTCTTATGCACGGCGACCATTTTTATTCCCCACCCCCGGCCAGCCGCCACTCATGGCAGCCCGGCATATTGATATTCAACATTCCCCACTTGCTCTCGTAAGTGCGTGGATGATACGTGTGGGTTTTACATTTTCTTGCCTTAACACACAAATAAAAAATTACTAAAAAAATAAAAATTAGTGTTTATGTGTTATTATTGCAAGCAAGAAAACAAAAGCCTAAAAAAATATATTAATTAATTTTTTGATCGAAGAAAGGAAGGTTTATTTATTTAGTTAGTTTTTAAAATAAATAAATAGTGCAAAAAGAATAAAATAAAAGAGGTTAAGTCAATTTTTATAAGGTGACGTCAACGCCATCGTTTGAAAATTTTCAAATAGATTCACTTTTTTTTTTTAAAATAGAAAATATAAATTAAATGAATTGGCCAATTTTATTTTTTTTTGGTACAAAAATTTGGAGGAGCAATTTTAAACAGAGACACACTAAATAATTGTTAGATTACAAGTTTTGAGTTAATAAATTAATCTTATTTAATTGACCAAAACAAAGACAATCTAAGGTATTCAACGTTTATATAAAAAGCAATTTTAGTGACAAAATTGGTGATGGAGGTTGCCAAAATTCTATTTGTCCACTGGCCGACTTTGCTATTTGAAAAACTCCATGAGAAGGACGTGAGCTTTGGCCTTGGATTGTGACTTTTCTCCCAAATTAACAAGATGCTCTTTAGCATCAAATTGGATCTCCAAGGTCAAATACATGTTATTATTTCTTACTTAAAACAGAAAATTTTTTACTAAGAAAATCACCCAAAAACATTATACTTATGGAATAAATTACACTTTTGACACTCACAGTTGTTTCTAACCTAAAAATTATGGGTATATTTGGTTAGGAAGATGGAAAAGAAAAAAAAAATTAAAGGATAATATTTTCTATTTTACTCTCATTTATTACAAAAATAAATTAAAAATCTATTATGAACGGTATGAAATCTATTATTGGCTTCTTTAAAAACTCTCCCTCATTTTCTTTCAATTTCTTTCCAAATTAGTTGGGAAAAATTTTATTTAAAAAATTATGCATTTTTTTTTCTCCAATTTTTCGTCTATATCAGAAAAGTTTTTTATATATATTTTTTTAATCTTTTTTTCCACCCGAATGACGCAATTTATATGACACAACACATGTAAATTTGTTTAGTACGTACAAAAGCCGTTTCAGAAGGTTTGGTACTAAGTAGGGTATTTTCTTTGATTAATATTAAAAGCCTTAAAAAGGCATGATATGGGACTCTATAAACCCCCTTGAATGATGGCCCGTTTTCACTATGGTCCATGAAGCTCTTAATTTTGCCAATTCGGCATTCAAACTATTGCATTGAGTCTCTAATTAATGTTTGTTAATTTCATTGATGGAAGAAACATGTGGTCAAGTTAAATAGAGGGAATTTGTAGGATAGTATTGAAAACCAACCCATAAACGAGGGGTCAAATTAAAAATATACCCCATAATTTAGGTGAAAATCTATAATTTGACACATAATTTTGGGGTCGAAGTGCCATTTGACACAATTTAGGGAGACATTGACATAATTTGAGCAAGTGGACACAAATCATATAATCTAATAGATTCCAAGTAAAATGATATACATAATCTATCCTATATTTTTTATGGATACAAAACTTAAAAAGAAAAAGCATATTTCTCAAGACTACCAAAGTTCAACTAGTGTCCCAAAAAAAAAAAAAAAAAGAAAAAAAAGAAAAATCCAAAATTGACTATGTTTTATATGTATATTTTTTAATAATAAGTTCCATTAAATTTTTTACAAATCTACTTAATTTTAATTTTTAATAGATCAGTTCTAGTGAATTTTACTTTTTTTATTAAAAATATATAATTTTTAAAATACCATAAATACCCTTATTTGGCGACGGAGAAAGGTGCGGCAGGAAAAAGATAATGAAGAGGGAGATAAAAAACTTGGTGGAACGGGGAGAGAGAAAATGAAAAGGGGATGATTTTTTTTTTTCTTCTTATCAGATAATTTAGGATTATTTGAAGGGATAATCGGTCGGAAGTCCCAAATAATAGACCTAATTTTAAAAAAGTCTCGCTTAAGATATACGTTTTGATTTAGTTCTTTAAGTTAGATTTCGCTTGAGTTTTAATCCCGCATTGTAGGGATTGTAAGGAAAACTTGGTGAATAAATCCGTATTATAATGAATATTAATTACAAGTAACGAATATTAGTTACAATTTAATAATTGTTATATTTTTACATATATCTGCGTATTTTTTGTTGCATGTATTTATGTAATGTTAGTTACATGTTACAATTATATATATCTGTGTAAAATCTCATTTGTTCTTATTTATGGATTTTTTGAATGCAACTGAAAATGAAAAAATTCTTCTATTGTTATTTGTGGAAATTGTTTTTTTTTTTTTTTTTTTTGGTAAAATCGTTTCATAAAAGAGTTTTTAATCCCATAAAATTTGCAAGGTTATTTTAATCATAGAAATTCTGGTATTTTTTGAATTTGAGACTAAGCGGTTCATAAAATCAAGTCAGAGAGATTATATAGTTCAATACAAGGCAATTGGAATTATTCAGTAATTTGACCTTTAATTTGGGTTTGTTCGGTAATGTTTTCTAAAAATTATTAGTAGATCTTTAAGAAGTAAAATCAATTTAATAATAATTTTGATGTATTATCTTAAACCATAATCCTTAGAAAATTGTCGCAGCATAATTTTCATTAGTGGAATTTAGTTTTGCCCCATATATCATGTTATTTCACCTCTAAATAACCATTATGATTAAAAAAATAATTAAAACAGAAATTAATATTGTAGGAACTTTATTCTCCAAGACAACACAAATTAAATAAGAAATCAAGAATTGATGAGGGATATTGCATGGAAATTAACTTCGGACTAAATATAAACACATAATGATACCAGTGAACTTAAATGTACAAATTAATGTATCAATTAAAAATTTATGAAAATATTCATTATTATAATTTGCGGGAATCTAGCCAAATTTTATTTGGTTTCCTCTAATTCTTTACTAAAAAAGAAATGATAAATAGTTTGGAGTAATCACAATTTGGTCCCTACTCTTTCAATTGTCTTACTTATGAAAATTCTAATCTTGGTTAATTTTTAGGGGTTCTTGGTCAACAATCCATAAAATTAAAATTTTTACTCAACAATTCACGCGCTACATTAATTTTTTTAGAAGTGAAAAATTATTGTATCACGTAAAAGTCACTGTAATTTTTATAGCGTATAGTCACTTTGAATTTTTGACAGAATTATTAAACTTCTAAATAAATTACTTTGCCGAACGTGTGAGATGAATAGTGAATTATAAATTTTAGAGTCATAGTATATTTTTTTTAATTTTTAATATTTTATCGATTTATTTATTTTTAATTCAAATTAATTGAAAATAATATTACGTTGATTAAAAACAAAAAAATGTTGAAAATTTAAGAAAAAAATAAAAAAGATGGGACCCTCAACCAAACAAAAATTGGACAAAGATATGATATAGCAACAACAAAAGAGAGATTATTATGCATTAAATGAAACAATAAATGACGAAGATCTCAATTGTTCCCTTCAAGCTCGGAGTGTTGATCTGATTTTGGTCTTTTGTTGCATAGACAAAAACAAAACATCTTTTACCTATTAGGGCCACCACTCAAACCCCCCTCCCCATATGCATACATAAACCTCTGTATCTATATATGAAATGCCATTTCATTCCTTCTTTATTGCCCTTGCCTGACTGATTCCTTTCAGATTTCCATTTCTGTTTTTCATTTTCTCTTCTCCCAAAACAGTGTTCTATAATTTTTCTTTTCATTAAAGAACAACCTTTTATTTGGCTTTCGATTCAGACATATAACTTCAAGGCCCCAGAGAAAACCTACAATTCTTTTCCAAGAAACAGAAACAGCTTTTGCTTTTCTGTTTTTTTTTTTTTTGGGTCCATCTGCAAACTCAGAAATCACTCTCTTGAAGCACTTTGAACCCGTTTTTTGTTCTTGATCTGGGCTCTGTTCTTGAGCTTGAATCTCACACTTGGGTGTTGGAAAAATCGATTTTGCCATTTGGTTTTTTTTTTTTTTCATTTTTTTATTGTTTTGGAAGATTTGATTCTTGCGAAATGTGTGCGGAACAGAGTGATTCAAAGAACAAAAGCGCCCTTAAGAGCCTCTGCTGCAGTAATGGATGGTCTTATGGTGTTTTTTGGGGTTTCGATCAGAGAAATTCATTGTAACTCTCTCTCTCTCTCTCTCTCTCTCTCTCTCTAGATGCACTCAATGCTTATTTTTATCTGGAATTTATACTATTTTATGTATACACACACTAAATAGACACTATATAGTGTATATGTAGTGTATATACACACAAATCAGATCATAAAAGTTCTTTAATTAATTTCAAGTTCTGGGTTTTTTTTTTCTTCATTTTTTAAAAATTTTTCCACCCATTTTTGGGTTGTAGAAAAGGAAAGAAATTTGTTTTCTAAACCATGTTTTAGGTCAAAATCATGTGAAAATTCATTAATTTGTTCTGTTCTAAAACTAGATCTCTCATAAATTAATCCATATAATTGTGCTTATTCTTAACTCATCAGTTTTGTAATTTGTTTTACTTTCTGAAACAGATTGTTGACTATGAAAGATGTGTTCCATGAAGGGCGAATGGGAGTTCTAATTGATGATATGCTTCTCCAAGTCCACATGCTTGGTGGAGGGTATGCTTCATAAATCAAGTTTTTTTCGACTCTAAAAATCTAAAGTCGTGTTTGTTTAGTGTTTTTATTCTCAGAATCCGAGAAAACATGGAACATTGGAACAAAAACCAGAAATCTGGGAAAAAAAATCTGTCTTTGTTATCAGAAATTTGTTTTAAGCATCTGGAAACCAAACAAAAACAGTTTTTTTTTCACCAATTTCTTTAAGGAAAAAAAAAAAAAAAACACTAAATTAACGCCGCCTGAATTTTTAATTCAAATTCGAGATTAGGAGATTTATAGCTTGTTGACTATGTTAAATCCGGCTAAAATTTTTGTTTTTTGTGGATTTTTTTTTTAAGGATTATTGGCCAAACGGCATTCACAAAAAAGCACCGTTGGATGTTCTCGGATACCTATTATGGAGGCCAAAATCACATAGATTCAATTGAGTTTCAGGTATTGATTTAAAAAAAACACAAGAAGAAGAAACCCTTTTTTTTAAGTCGAATTATTGTGTGCTAATTTTTGCAATATTAATTCCAATTTATAGGATGATTCTGAGTTTCGTCGCCAATTTTCATCCGGGATAAAGGTAATCTTTTGCTTATTTTAGCTCAAAACTAGTTGAAAATTGCTTACATTTTTCATCAAATGACTAAGATTTTCTTTTTTCTTTTTTCTTTTTTCATAGACAATTGCGGTAATATCGGTGGAACCAAAGGGGGTTTTACAGTTCGGATCCACTCAAAAGGTTAGTTTTAAGATCATGTATGAACTTGAAACCTCGTAGATGGTTGTTTGGGCAAGGTTAGTGTTTTTTGTAATGCTTAGGATCGTTCCATTGATGGCATTTCTTTTGCTATTTGCAGATTCTCGAGAGTGCGGAATTCGTTTACCAAACGAAGGAACTCTTCTGCAAAATGGAAAACGAAGAGGGGGTAATTTCGTCTTTTCTCAGCGACATTTATGGTCAAAATGGTCCTTTTTCTTCATTAGCATCACCTGGAAACTCCGAATTGGAAAATCTCCACCTTTTCGACAATGTTAACTGTATGGATGTGATGGAAACTTCTTGTTCCTCCCAGGCGTTCTCTTTCTCTCCGTTAATTGGATCTGTGCCCGAGACCATGACCCGATTACAAATTCACGGGTTGAATCCTAAGCCCGATGACCCGTTTCTAGGGTTCGATACTCCGTGTGCAAGTTCATTGAGCAATGATGATTCGACCCTGACTTCATTGATGCAAGAATTGTCGAATGAGATTAGGCCGGAGAGATCACCGATGAACAATCTATCCACATTTGAGGAATTGTTTCGGGGAATTGACGAAACTACCCCTCATCCGACGGATGATATTTCTCGTTTGCTAAACCCCTCGCCAGAATGTAGCCGTCGCACGACGGTGACCAATGATGTGGCGCAATCGATGATGACGTGGCACGGCCAAAGCCATGGCATGGCGACGACCGCGATGAACAATGATGTGGCACGATCGACGATGGCGTGGCACAATCAAAGCCGTTGCACGACTACAGTGAACGATGACGTGCCGCGATCGACGATAACGTGGCGCAATGAAAATCCGACCTCGAATGCATTGCAATTTGGTGCGAAAGACATTTTTTCGAATAGATCCGGAGGGCTATTCTCGAAGCTAGGGCTTGAACATCTCTTCGATGGCATTAGTAGCAGTAGTAATAGTACTAGTAGTTCTACTTTTGTTTCGGGATCGTCTTTTGAGGATCGATTTTCATCAACAAAGAGGAGGAAAATAGGAACAACCTTCAGTGAGAACATGTATAATTCAGATAGGAGAAACGATTCTGTTTTAAAAAACGGTGTCTTTCCTAAATCAGAAATCCATTCCTTAATGGGTTCACAGCCTAAAAATGCTGTAAAAGGTACCAAGAAAAAGGCTAAACCAGGGACTCGGCCGAGGCCTAAGGACCGTCAAATGATCCATGATCGTGTCACAGAGTTGAGAGATCTGATTCCAAATGGCCAAAAGGTATGAAATTGTATTTTGAAAAAAGAAAAATTATTGCTCAAAATTGTCTATAAAAATGGTGGATTAATTATTTATTTTCTCGTTGTTTAACAGATGAGCATCGATTGCTTGTTGAATCGAACAATCAAGCACTTGGTTTTCTTGCAAGGTGTAACGAAACACGCGGGTAGGCTCAGAGAAATCGATGAGCCAAAGGTAAATTATTTTATCTATAGTTTAACGATGCAAAAATATATTAACTGTTAAATTCTTGTCTCACATTAATTATTTGAGAGAGCCCAAACTACTGTATAAATCAAATGAGCTATTTCACTTGGTATCATTATCATATGGTTTTAAATTGGAACAAGGGTTGCACTTAAGGGCGGGTGTAAAATTTCTGTCCCGCATCGATCATTTAAGAGTGTCAAAACCACTATATAAATTAAATGAGTCACTCTATTTGACACTATATGATTTTAAGTAGAGACTTCCTAACATTAAAAAAAGGGTTTTATTTATTAATCACATATTAATAATCTTGCATTTTTTAATGCAGAAACGCAAAACCTTGAATAAGGACAGTGGAATTACATGGGCATGTGAAGTTGGGGAAGAAACAATGGTTTGTCCATTGATTGTTGAGGACCTCAAGACCTCTGGTCAAATGCTTATTGAGGTATGAATAGGAAAAAACATTCCAATATATTAAGGAAAAACAATTTGTTTATTTTTATTGACGAATTTTAGTTCTCTTGAAATGTGATTTTTTTTTCTTTTCTTTTGGGTTTATAAATTTGTAGATGCAATGTGAAGAACAAGGATTCTTCCTGGAGATGGTGGATATAATTCGAGGTTTCGGGTTGATTATTTTGAAGGGAGTGATGGAAGTTCGAGAATCTAAACTATGGGCGCATTTCATTGTTGAGACAGAGGTAAAAGAAGAAAAAAAATCAGACTTTATTCATGGTTTTGGATCTCTCTCTCAACTCCAAAAGAGTATAACTTGACCTCCAATCTCTTTCACATCCGATGGGAGATAAACTCAACAATCTTTTCTCACACATCAGACTTTTGGTCTACTAACTCTCTTCCAGTCTTTCATTTGTGGCTATTGAGTCAAAATTGTTGTAAGTTGGGCTCTAATACTAGTGTGGGGGCCAAAAACTAACCAATGAGCTGCTGTTTTTCTCACATTTATGACTTGACCACCGGTCTTTTTCACATACGATGTAGGATAAACTCAACAATTTATGTTAGATTTGAGTTGCAGAAGTTATTTTTTTAAATTAAATTGTGGGTTTTTTGTTGGTAAAAATAATTTGAATTTTTTGTCTACAGGAACACAGGCGTGTCACTAGACATGAGATTTTTTCTTCGCTCGTTCAACTTTTGCAGTTATCGGCTCCGAACAATTGTCAGCAGTTTGCGGTGCCGCTTCCCGTTAGCTTGGCTAACACGATGCGGTGTACAAACTTGTGAGTAGTGTAATGGGATTTAGACATGAATTAATGTTTTGTTTCCCTTATTTTTTGTGTTCTTTTGATGAAGTGTAATGTATGTATTCATGCAAGGTTGTATAGTGATATATTGGTAGGAGTTTGGAATTTGTGCCCTTTTTTTTTTTTTTTTTTTTTTTTTTTTTTTTTCCCTTAGGTAAAAGGAACAAAATTTCGCAAATATCCATTGCACTCTAATTATATTATTCTTCTATAAGAGGGAGAGAGAATTTGGACTTTGTCTCGAACTTCTTGTGAGCACTTCAAGAGTATAATTCATAATACATGGTCGATGTAATACGTCTTTAAAATTGTCCAGGAAGATGATGGTTCGGATACACTATCGTATAATAAATAAAAAAATAGCAATGAATTTGGAGTGTCAATAGTGCTCTCTTTTTTATTTTTCTCCAATATAATAATAATAATAATAATAATAACAATAATAATATTTTAAAAAAATGAGGTAGTTGTCCAGATAAAAGATTAAAATTACTAGAACAATTTTTTTTAAGCGAGTTACCAAATAGTCATTTGTAATTTTTCGGTTAGATTTATCTTACAACTACTTGATATATAATTTTTAAAAAAATAGGGATTCAAAATTATCTCTATAATAAAACATGATGTACATAAATCCTCTATATAAATCTCCACCGTTCTTTAACCCTCTATATAAATCTCCGCCGTTTTTTTATCTCCTATATAAAGAGCGGTCCAGATTAATCCACAAAATTAACATAAATATAAATTTTATTTATATTTAATCTTATATGTCTTAAACTTACTTGAGACGAGAGAATATATGTAACGACTCGGTTTTCTAGGACTGCTACGCGGTTTCTCTTCTTGGAGAATTAACACTAAAGTCGATTGACTAAAATTTCATTTTCTAAAATCCGATAAATTTTAAAATGCGTCAGCGATAAGTTATTAATAATTCATTTTACAAAAATGTTTTAATTTACAATCCGGCAGCGATAATTATAATTATCGAATTTTTAATTTATCGATTTTATAACGGAGAATAATAAATACAACTATTACAATTTTTAAATAGAAATTCCACTACAAATTCCTGGCGCTCTCATTTTCGTTGGCCCAGCAAATCAAAACTGTGGGGTTGTGAGCCGACGCTCAATAGAACTCCAACCGTTCTAATACGTGCATTTAATTAATGTGACAAATAAAACACCTTGACATGATTTTCACATGATCACAATTATTTCATAAAATTTAACAGTTAAAATTCAACAATAATAATAGCATAAATCACACAATAAGAAAATTAAATACATATATTAAAAGAGTTAGAAATTCTACCTAAAATCCGAAGCCGGAATCAAAACTGAAATATTTTTCTCGTTCCAAAAACATTCTAAAATCTTCTGTAATTGTTTGAATTGTTTGAAACTGTTTTCCCTAAAACCTCTCTAAACTGTCCAACTTAATATATGTATATATATGTCTAAAGCTATTTTGATTTATTATTATTATTATTATTAGTATTAGTATTATATTATAATATTAACACGTAACGGTGACTCATGAAATGAAATCATGAGTCATCAATATTAAAAATTTCATTAATGACCTTTTTAAAATAAAGAAAATATTAATTATATCCCAAAATTCTTAAAAGTAAATTTTAAATAACACAATAATCCCAAAATAATTAAAAGTCAATTTAAAATTAACACTTAATGCAAAAAAATTTCAAATATTATTTATGCCAAAAATTTATAAAACCGACCAAAAAATGTTAAACTTATATAAACTAATCTTTTCAAAAATACAAATTTTCGGAGTATTACAATCTACCCCTCTTAAATAAATTTCATCCTTGAAATTTTGTTCAAAAGAATAACAATTCAGAATTGCATCGCATGATCATGTTAGTCACACTCGATTCTAGAACAATAGTTCTCTATGTAGGGTCCCATAACTGAAACCCACCCATAATGCATAACCGTCAAAATTCATTCCACATATCGTGACATTCCCATTCGTAGTGGCTCACATTATATCCAACAACCTACGGACTGGGTGCACTTTGGTCAGTAACACCTTGCACAGATAACCAATTGCCAAAGAATCTTATGTTTCTAAATGCTTCCGTTGCACTACTCTGATAAAAATAGTAATAAATAATAATATATCTTTAGAATATCATGTAGTCTCATTGGATTGGAGTCTATTTCAATTCCAACAGATCTACGAATTCAATAATTTTTCACTTGGCATGACTTTTCAAGTCTATTGTCATATCCCATAACCAACATTTACCAATTCCATCCAACATTCCAAGCCAATATATTCACAACCAATAGTATAGCCAGTAGATAGCCCAAATTTCTAATGGACTGTCCCGTGAAACTAAAAATGACTATCTCTAATATTCACATTAAACTTCCAATAATCCCGTAAACGTTTTCATAAAATCAAACAATTCAAATTTCAAGTAATAAATTTTTTCTACAATACGTCAAAAACACATAAATATTTCTCAAGCACATAAATACGTCTCAAAGTATCTAAATACGTCAAAATCATATAAATACCACTCAAAATACATAAATATTACCGAACTACATAAATACGTTTTCACCACATAAATATGTATCGAAACACATGAGTACATATGAATCACATAAATATGTGTCAATCCCATAAATACATCTCGAAATACATAATTACGTCTCTAAAGTCACGTAACATAATGAGTTCAATATTGAATTCAATACTCACGTGAAATGTATATAAAAAATATCACATAAAGCCCCAACTCGCATTTCTATAACACCAATTAAGCTAAAAGTGTCACACCCCACCCCAGACACCCTTCATGTGGGGCCGGCATGACGTCGATATGCCATCATCTAACAAACTAACCAACCCCAAATATGACAATATAGTTTTTTTTTCATCTATAACATATACACGGTTCCATCTGATAGGGATACACCGTCCCAATTATAAGTACAACCCAGTATAATCTCATGCATCTCATTTTGATTTATCTCTGACACCTCGTCTCAAAATTCCTCTCAAATGACTCTACCGCGGGATACACATAACTCTATCTAGCGCCAGTAGGGGACCAACCGACTTCTAGCCATTTCACCTGCGAGTGTACTGCCTTCTTAGTAAAATATTTTTATAATAATAATAATTTACTCTGCAACATCTAAATGGATCAAGCTTAAATATGTAAACATCACGTAACTCGTAAAAGTTTTCCTAATATTAGCAGTGAGAATAAAACACAATATATATATTCCCTGCAAAGTCATTTAGTATAAGAGCCATGCCAATTACCATAATAAATAATAATCACCCAGTATAAGCAAAATACCACATCTCAAAACACCACCCTCAAACACACACACGCTGGCCAGCCCTAGTGATCGTTTTAACCTCACGATCGGGAGTTGTAACGGTACCGTAACATTCATAGGAATGCCTTCTTACTAAATATCCACACCCCTTTTTGGGGAGAAATATAATCCACACCCCTTACGGGGAGAAATATAATCAACATCCCTTACGGGGAGAAACCACACCCCTTTCGGGGAGAACAACCATGGCATCGTCAAAATCAAATATAGCCTCATCGAAACACAATTCAATAAATATCGTTTACTCAACATTATTAAATCACCATACCTACCACTTTTCTTCAAAACCAGCTTTTAATATTCAGAAATCATATTTCCCACTTTCTTTTAAAGAAAACGCCCGATTTTATCAAAATCACTTTTCCATCCTTTACTTTTAGAAAACCAGGCATTTTTAGAAAAATAGATGTTTCTTATTATCTTTTTAAAAACGCCGTCTAATTTCACCAAATCCAGCGAAAATTCATTTCCAACTTCTTTTTGAAATCTATCGAAGTCCAGTTTACCAATTTATTCAAATCCTATTTGATCCATATCGTTTATAAATTCATACAGTTTAGGTAATCACAAATGTCATCTCATATATATATAGAAAATAGTTGGGTAAGAAGACAGTATACTCACCTCGTTATCCGTTCTCCCAAACCTTCTCTGACCATACTCTATCGAGACGCTGGTGCCTGCGAACCTAATAGCAACAGAGCCTAAATTAATATATTTCCTAAAACACCTTAATCGTGCAATGCAGACTCTATATTTCGAATCGTTACTATTTTATACACCACGTACTTAAAAGTAATTTATCGTTACGAATTTATTAAAATTTTAGGATTTGTAACACTAGAGAAAATTTAATTTCATGAGAATTATTCATCGATTGAAATTTCACCTGTTTCCCAGTCGATTGGCGATCACGTGATCGGTTTTAGATTTCCCTGGGGGTGGTTTCTGCAAATTTTCCTTTTTTTTTTTGTCCTTTTTTTTTTCTTTTCTTTTCTTTTCCTTCTCTTCTTCCCCGTTTCTTGTCTTCGCTTTCCGTTACTGTTTGCTGCTTTGGGTGTCCTCCGGCCAGCCACACACCACCCGACGGCAAGGCACAACCCCCTACGCACACCATCACAAACGTTCGACGGCCGACGATCGACCACCGACACCTCCACCGACCAGACAAAACCGACGAACACTCCTCCACAGCCACGCCGCTCAAAACCAGAAACAGAGAACGCCCACGCCGCCGTACGCCACCCTCGACGATCGACAACCGTCCGAACCCACTCACGCCCACCAACGCTACAGCCACGGTGATCGAACCACACACACAAAATGCACACCCTCCCGCAGCACCCCTACCGGAGCAACGGCCACGGTCCGAATCTCGCCATCGTCGAACTCTCTCTCTCTTTCTAAACGGACCGACGAGCCTCTATGCCGATGATCACACCCCCATGCATCTCCGACACCTTTGCCGGCGATCGATTCTCAACCCAAGTCCTCGGCCTGCTTTCTCTTTCTCTCTTCTCTCTCTCTCTCTCTAGATTTTCTAAGTGATTCTAGATTGTTTCTCCGATCTCTCCTCAATACCACAAGGTTGTGTATATAATGCATGAGATTAGTGGGAAAAATCGTCCCTGGCTTGCCACGTTGCCTTCGCCAAACTTCTCTTGCCGGCCGGTTGGTGTCCAGTTACGCACACGGCATTTTTCTTCCTTTTTTTTTTTTTTTTTTGTTTTTTTTTTTTTTTAAACTTTTAATTAAAATGCACTTTCCTCCCCCAATTTTCTTCAAGATGTTATTTTAATCATTTTCAACTTTTTTTTTCAAGTTTCTAAAATTATAATTTCACCCTTACTATTTTAAATTTTGATTCTCATTATCAATTTGGATCTCAAGTTTAATTTCCATAGTTTCTAAATTTCAAATTTGACCCCGAAGTTTCTCATACTTAAAAATGCAACTATTAATGACGTACCTATTATGATTTGGGCCTTACAAAAAGTTTCAAATTAACATTTCAAAATAATAATTGGCTCCCGATTCACAATGACCCTACGCTCTACCTTTACCAATCGTTAGTAATGGACCAATATCTATCTGAATTATTTTTATCGGTGTACTATCTTTGTAGTATAAAAGTATTTTATTGAAAAAGTTATTTTATTTTTTATTTTATTTATATATTTATTTATTTTTTTTATCAAAATCCATTTTTCAAAAAATATAGGTACACTGGACAATATCCAAACCGTAACAAAATATCATCGTAACAGAACAATCAAATTTAAATCAATTGGTCAACTCACTTATATATAATAACATAACATACTTCCTCGCTAGTTATAGGATCGTTTTACCTCACGATCGGGAGTTAGCATATCCACCCTGCAAGACTTGCCTGATAGGTAATAACATATATAATATATCCACCTTGTAGGATTTGTCTGACATGTAACAACATATATAATATATATAATATATCCACCTTACAAGACTTGCCTGACAGATAATAATATATATCCACATCTCGCTAGACATGCCCTCTTGATGAGAAGACAACTATGGCATAGTTGAATAATAAAAACCACTTTCCACCTTTAAAAATTTACTTGATCCATATAAGTTATAAAACCATCCATTTTAATATTTTTTTTTATAATTTATAAAAAAAATATAATTTGTTAATTTATATAGAAGACAATATACTCACCTCGATTTTTGTGCAACTAAATACTCTATTGTTGTAATGTAAGCGTCGTCGGCATCGCCTGTGAACCTAACAAATAGGGCCTAAATTAAGAATTTATTTAAAATAAATCTAATATGAAATGCATGACCCTAAAATGCAATATTTTCCATTTCCAAATTTTCTCGATTATACGAAATTATTAAATGCCTAATTCTTTTTAGTCAACATTAACTGTATAAAAAATTACTATAACAACGATTACAAATTTCAACCTATTAATAATTTAATCTATAGAAAATATAAATCGACTATTAAAAATATTATTAGTCAACGAAATAGTAAAAATTACCATTTTAATAAAAAATTAATTTTTTTATTATAAATTAATTTTTTCATCATTTAAATGTATTTCTTTGAAATATTAAATCTAGTATATACATATATATCACCGTACACACACACACACACACACACACATATATATATATACCTTACCCATTGTTTAAGTAAACAAGATAATAAAGAATAAAAATAAAACACTTACCGTGTAGCCTTGAGAGACTGCAGAGAGAGAGAGAGAGAGTAAATTTTAAATAACACAATCATCGCAAAATAATTGAAAGTCAATTTAAAATTAACATTTAACCCCAAAATTTTTCAAATATTATTTATACCAGAAATTTATAAAACCGACCCAAAATGTTAAACTTATATAAACTAATATTTTAAAAAATATAAATTTTCGAGGTATTACATGAGGTTATTGCGGAAGGATCTTGTACGTAGAAGAAACAAAAACTAAGATGGGGAATATGCCTGCTACTTCGGCAAGAAACCATGACACATGAAGAAAGAACGTTCCAAGTGCGCTGCATTGTGTGCAAAGAATGTTATGCTTCTAACTTTAGTCTGTTCTGAAGTTAATTTAGCTTTTCTACTTAAGGATACTTGATGGGTAGATGGTGGCAGAATATTATGTTGCCACTTTCACCATAAGTGTACGGATCAAGTTTTAGTATAGATAGGAAGGAGTAGGGATTGTCGTATCCACAGGGATTGGTTGAGATTATTATCGAGTACCGCGATTGTCATAATCTAATTTTATTTAGGCGATAAAAAATAATTTATAATTAATTAATACTAATACTAAGTTAATTAATCTAATTAAACTATAATATTATTTTGAGATGTTTAGGGAAAAATATTATCTAGGGATTAACTTCGCTTAGAAAAATGTGTTTGGTCTCGTTTAGTTTACAATAATGGTGTTTATTTTATTCGACAATCTCTGTATCGTAAACTCACTCACCACCTCTCCTGAGTGTAAGATGAGTGAATATGCAATTTCGCGTGAACGAAAAAGTCCCCTTCAACATCTTAGCGACACTAGGTCACATGAGTCTTACCCCAACGTCATGAATTGCACACTTTCTAACTCTCTCCTGGGTTATTAAATCGTCACGTTGTGTTTACCCTAATCCGAATTCGAAGTTACCTCTCCCGAGTGTCAAACCCTGATTTCTCAATATATCTAAACAAGCATATAATCATGATAAACCAATAAACACAATCGAATAACGAAGAACAACCATTAAAGAAACACAACTCAGACAAACGATATTTTCATAAATATTATTAATCCATAGACAAAATCCGTTTAGCTCATGGCCATCACCATTTATACAATAAGAATAGAGCTAAACATGCTCAACAAACTGCCAAATCTAAGAAAATAAGGAGAGAAACAAAAGAACCTTAGCCGTAGTCCGAAGATTTGCTGCTAAAACCGTTCAACAATCGATTCTCCTTCTTCGCAACGTGTTCTTCTCTTTCGAAATTGTTGAGCACTCCCCAAAACCTCTCTCTTAATATTATAAACCCTAAGGGATTTCTCTTGGCTGGAAGAAAGGAGAGGAGAAGATATAGGGAGCAAAAATATCTAAATAAATATCTAAAATGTGTGCAGAATGACCGCTGTGGCGGTGGGTATGTCGGTTTGGTCACGACCTCGACGGTGGATGCGGTAGTGGGCAACGAGATCTTTCTGATGTTTCACCATTGCGGCAGTAGATCTCACTGTTGTGGCATTGGGTATTCAACAACTTTAGTGCCTTTTTTGCATCTTGACCGCCGTAGCGGTAGGCTGTAGGTTCTGAATTTTGCCCATTTGCTCGTTTTCTCACCGTTCTTGATTCGATTTGATTATTTTTTATCCATTATCATCCTTTTTAACCCCACACACCTAATTTATATAAAAATAAAAATAAAAAAAATGTATTAAAATGTAGTAAACATACTCGAAAACTAACAAGTTCGGTTTGAAAATAGATAGGTAAATTATACCTATCAGTAGATTCTAGTGTCACTACTCACATAAGTATATTTATGCAGGATTGCCTGTGGAGCTGACCGCCAAGTGAGGCTGAAAGATTCATTTTCGTGGGTAATTGCAATAAAGTTGCGGTGGAAGCTATAGGGACTTTCAGATTATAATTGAAAACTAGTTTTATTTGGATTTGTTTGAGACATTTGTTACACCACCTTTTAGACGGAATTTAATTTCTATTTCTAGTTTGGACAAATTAGGATTTTCTTGTTCTTTTCGAAATAATAAAATTAGTCTCTATCAAAATTCAAATTTTATTAGTTATGGTTCTTTAATTGATAATCTGTATATGTTTGATATTGTTAGTTCCTATAACGAAATATTGCAAACAAGTTCATGTGGTACAAAACAAAAATTAATTGAGAATTTCGCCACCTTATGGCACAAGCGTTTAGGTCATATCTCTAAATAGAGAATTCAAAGGCTTGTGTCGCACGGAATTCTTGAACCCCTATATTTGACAGAATTTCAAATCTGTATTGAGTGCATTAAAGGGAAATGAACAAACGTTAGAAAATTAGGTGTCGAGAAAGCTACATATGTCTTAGAACTCATACATACTGATATTTGTAGTCCATTCCCTACGGCTTCATGAAATAGACAACAATACTTCATTACATTCATAGATGATTGCTCTAGGTTCGGTTACCTATATTTGATACATGTGAAGTTACAATCCCCTAGACATTTTCAAGTCTTTCAAAGTTGAAATTAAACTGCAACTTGGAAAAAAAATTAAGGTTGTCAAATCGGACTGTGGTGGTGAGTACTATGGGAAGAATAACAGATCAGGAGAACAACATCTAGAACACTTCGAAAGTTTTCTCAATGAGTGTGGAATTGTTACTCAATACACCTTGTCGTGCAAACCCAATATGATTAGTCCTTCTTCCTTACCAGAGTCGCTTTGGGGAGAAGCTTTAAAGACTGAAGTGTACATCCTTAACAGGGTACCAACCAAAGCAGTTGCCTAAACCCTCTATGAGCTTTGGATAGGCAAGAAGCCTAGCATCAGGCACTTGTACATTTGGGGTTGTCCAGCTGGGGCACGACCTTATGGGCCACATGAAAGAAAACTGTACTTAAGGACGGTTAACTATTATTATGTTGGTTACGCTGAACACTCTCGGGGCTACAAGTTTTATGATCCCGCCTCTAGATCCTTTTTTAAAACCGGAAATGCGAGATTCCTTGAGGATGTTGAGTTTCGGGGAGAAGAAACCATAATGAATGTTGTCTTTGAAGAAGAATCTGTTATTGACGGTAATCAGGTCTCTATACCTACTGTTGTTTAAGACACAGTTGTTTTCGAAGAAGAATCTGTTATTGACGATAGTCAGGTCTCCATAATTTTTAATTTTATATTTGAATTCTATAATATTCCGAAATATTGTAATAATAATTAATTGTAATGCAATCCGAATTACGATCACGTACGATACTTTAAAATAAATAAACTTATGTGTGTCAAGGTAAGAAGTGATAAGTTTAAAGTCCTAAAATGGTTTTTATAAAGTGTTAAGTCATAAAAATATTTTTGGTAAAGTGTTTGAATGGAAAAAAATAAATAGTTTTAACACATAAAATAATGAGTTTTCTGGTCAATTCGGTCAATAGATGAAATAGGTCGCTCGACTAATGAAAACAATGCCTTAAAGGCGTTAAATGGGTGAACCTACTAACTAATTCAGTCAACCGACGAGTTAGGTCGGTCAACTAACGAATCCAATAGCTAAAATGAAGAAATAAGGAAAAACACACTGGGCAAATCGATAATTTGAAAATTAGCTTTTGGAGCTCTAGTTAAAAGTCTATACAATAAGACCTGCGAATTTCAATTACACAACAATCAAGACTGAGAGTTCTAATCATCCATAATTATGAAGAAATAGTTATTTTGCTGAGAGTGCTTTCAAGAGTTCAAGTTTGATTTGGAGAAATTATCGATCTTGCTATTTCCGAGTTTGAGTCTTTCCTACGATCTTCGAAAAGAAATCCCGATGAGATTGTTCTTAATTACTTACTCAATATTATTTGTGCTTTAACTGAGTAATATTCTTAATTGAGCTTGTAGTGTTTTATGTAAAAAATCATTTTCGAATATGATATCTTGAAAATCTTATAAAACGATTTTCATTTGTGAAATTAGATAATTTGTTATGTATGCTTTAAATTAATTAAATTAGATTTATTTCTCATGTAATTCTATTACTTAATTTTGGGGACATTAATTAAGCATAATTATTTCAAGATGGTAAAAGCTCCTGTACGAAGAAATGTGATTTTTTGTATTGGTGAGAAAGAGTAGATTAGACATATTTGGGACGGTGTATAATCAGGGTAGTTAGGATTTGATCTTTAACCTGTGAAAAAGATTAGGTTTGATTTTTAGTCGGTTAAAAGAATTAGGCTTGATCTTTTAGCTTGGTAAAAAGATTAGGTTTTGATTATTCCTGTAATAGAATTAGATTAGTCTTTAACTTGATAAAAATATAAGATTCTTCCTAAGCCTATGAAAAGGATTAGTATAAAAGTGTGAGCGTGTAAATGATTGATTCTGAGCCTACGAAAAGAATTAAGATTATAAGGCTTTGGTTCTTACCCAGGAAATGGATCAGGGTTAATGGATTGTGAAATCCCTGTGGAGCTCAGGGGATTGGATGTAGGTAAGAGTAACTTACTAAATCAGGATAAATCATTGTGTGTTGTTTATGTATTTTTGTTGTTTAGTATGCGCTTAGTTAAACACATTTTCGCTGCTTAACAAGATAACAACCAATCAGGAAAATTGATAACTTGTGTTAAATATTTAATTGTTTAAATTTATGTAACTACCTAATTTATCGCCCTCTCTCTTAGGTAGATATTTGGGCCAACAACGTAGTTTGGTAAAAATGTTCACACTTGTTGTTTTTCATTAATCTTAGTTTTTTTTTTTTTAATTTTTTTTTGATTCGGTTTGGGTTTTGGTGAATAATGTTCATACAGAGTTTGTTTTTGTTGATCTTAGTTTTTTTTTTCTTAATATTTTTGATTTATTGCTCTTGATTGTTTTTAGATTTATTTTTCCAAAAATAGTAGTGTGAATGATCATAACACAAAGAACGTGAATGTTATTTTTTTCGTAGATTTTGTGAAAATAATAAAAATATAATTTTGTTCACGTAAAAATTGTGAACATTTCACTAAAGAACTAAAATGTATTAAGATGTTTAAAAATAGTAAACAAAAAATATGAATATTCATTTCTTACTATATTTTACAGAATGACATTTTATGTAAATTATGAAGAAAAAAAATGGTTAAAGAACAGAAGATTATTTTCTAAAACACCTCTGAGGACTAAAAACTTTATTGTACTAATAGAGGGTATATTTTATGATTTGTAAATCTCTGAAGAACTAAATAATAATTTTTTTTAAATTTAATTTCTTTAAATTTAATATTTCAATATTATTATTAAATTTAATGAACTTATATTATTTCTATAATTTGTATGAAATTAATGTCCATAATTTTCGTATAATAAATTTCATCTTCTATATTCTGTTGTAATTTAATTTCCATACATTATATTTTTCTATTTTATATTATTTCTTTAATTTAATTTTTATAAATTTAATATTTCAGTATTATGAAATACTTTTTATAAATTTAACATCCATAAGTTTTATATATTATATTTTATCTTATCTTTCATATTATTATTTCTAATTTAATTTCTATAAATTTAATATTTTAATATTATTAGCAAATTTAATATCCATATATTATCTTTGCAATTTTCATAAATTTAATGAATTAGTATTATTATTAAATTTAATGTCCATATATTATTTATATAACTTTTGCAAATTTTATATTTAACTATTATTAACAAATTTAATATCCATATATTATTTTTGTAATTTTCTTATACGATATTTCTTTTTTATATTATTTTTTTAATTTAATTTTTTAGAAATTTAATATTTCAGTCTTATTACTAAATTTAATCTCCATAATTTTCATATATTATATTATTTTATATTAGTTCTTTAATTAAATGTCTGTAAATTTAATATTTCAGTATTATTAAAAAAAATATTAATGTGCATATATTATTTCAATAAATTTAATGTCCATAATTTTCATATATTATATTTTCTCTTTATTACGTCTTCAATTTGATTATCGTAAATTTAATATTTTAGTATTATTATTAAATTTAATATCCATAATTTACGTATATTATATTTTCTTTTTTATATTATTTCTTTAATTTAATTTTCGTAAATTTAACGTTTTACTATTATTACTAAACCTAATGTCTTTATATATATATATATATATATAAAATATATTATCTCTCCTCAATTATACAAAAAAATATATGTATATATTGTAATACCCCGAAAATTTATATTTTTAAAAATATTAGTTTATATAAGTTTAACATTTTTGAGTCGGTTTTATAAATTTATGATATAAATAATATTTAAAAATTTTTGGGGTTAAGTGTTAATTATAAATTAACTTTTAATTGTTTTGAGACTATTGTGTTAGTTAAAATTTACTTTTAAGAGTTTTGGGATATAATTAATATTTTCTTTATTTTAAAAAGATCATTAGTAATTTTTTTAATATTGATGACTCATGATTTCATTTTATAAGTCACCGTTACGTGTTAATATAATAATAATAATAATAATAATAATAATAATAATAAATCAAAATAGCTTTAGACATATATATACATATATTAATTTAGACAATTTAGAGAGGTTTTAGGGAGAACAGTCTCAAACAATTCAAAAAATTACAGAAGATTTTAGAATGTTTTTGGAATGAGAAAAATATTCATGTTTTGATTCCGGCTTCCGATTTTAGGTAGAATTTTTAAATCTTTTAATATATGTATTTAATTTTTTTATTGTGTGATTTATGCTATTATTGTTGTTGAATTTTAACTATTACATTTTATGAAATAATTGTGATCATGTAAAAATTATGTGAAAATCATGTCAAAGTATTTTATTTATTGCGTTAAATAAATGCACGTATTAGAGGGGTTGGAGTTCTACTGAGCGTTGACTCACAACCCCACAGTTTCGATTTGCAGGGCTGACAAGAGTGAGATGGCGCCAGGAATTTGTAGTGGAATTTCTATTTAAAAATTGTAATAGTTGTATTTATTATTCTTCATTGTAAAATCGAATAGATAAATCGATAAATTAAAAATTCGATAATTATAATTATCGCTGCCAAATTGTAAATTAAAATATTTTTATAAAATAAATTATTAATTACTTGTCGCTAACACATTTTAAAATTTATCAGATTTTATAGAGTGAAATTTTGGTGAATCGATTTTAGTGTTAATTCTCTAAGAGGAGAAACCGCGTGGCGGCACTGGAAAATTGGATTGTTATACCTCAACTCTTTTTTTTTTTTTTTTTAAGAGGTTGAGGCCAAGCAAGCACTCTTAGTCTTATCCTGGTTTTGTCTCTCTTCTTCTTGCTCACAATGAGATATAAGCTCATTGAGGAACTATTTGTTATTTTGAGTGTTATAATTCACTTTGAACCACCCAAAGTATGCAAGAAAAGATATCAAAATCAAGTGCACGAGCAAGTCCTTAGACAGTTTCTTTCTAGACTTTTGAGTTCATCTCGCTCAGCATTGGGATGTTGTTGATTTGGGCAGAAACATTCATAGTAATAGTAACAGAAACTGTATAGAGAACAAAATAAACATGCATACTCATAAGCATGTCATAAAAATAAAACAAGACATGAAAAAATAATTGAAATTGGGGACCCATTGATAGATTTATTTTTATCTATATATTTGCAATCCAAATTTGGTAGTTTTTGAGTATATTACAAGTGTTTTAATTCATTTTTATTTGTTTTTATTCAAACCATGTGTTATGGGAAAAACGGTGCAAAATACGTGAAAGTGTTGTAACTTCAAGGCTATTTTTGACCATTATGTGATCTTATTTTAGAAAATCTCTAAACATAAATGCTATATATCTATATATTAAATTTCCATAAGTTTTTGAATCAGCTCAATCGGAGTTCATACGAGAAAGTTACGGCAAAAATACGAATAAGGTGCCAGACACTAACCATATCTCGTTGCAGCGAGCATTTGCTGGCTGCAGCGAGATTTCGTCAGTGAGTTTTCTGCCTTCCACTTGCTGCAGCGAGCTTTTTCTCACCGCAGTGACTAGACACCAGTTGGAAAGCATTTTAAGATATTTTTAAGGATATTTTGGATTTTCACTTATAACCACTTATTCTTACTCAACCAAGAACGTTTTTTGGGAGTTTTTGGAGCCTTAGAACCAGACCAAGCAAGAAAAAAACACATTTGGAGAAGAGGAAACAAGATTGGAATGGATTTTACGGACGTGGAACCATTTATTCTTTAGATATTGGTTATTCTCCCTTGTTTCTCTCTTTATTTCTCAACTCTTGCTTGTTGTTTGATCATGTATATATAATTTTTTAGTTGAATATTTGGTTATGGCCATGAGCTAAACGTTTATTGTCTAGGGATTGATGTAGTTCACTAATATACATGTTTGAGTAAATCATTGTTTTGTTATCGGTTGTTCATCCCTATTTGATTGTGTTTACCGTTGTTTTACTTCCATATTATGCTTGTTATGATATTGTGGTTGATTTGAGAATACGGGGCTTGAAACTCAGGAGATGTAATCCTGGATTCAAACTAGGGTTTAAACACATCGCGACGTTCTAATGTTTCGGGGGATTATCAAAATGTGTGCAATTCGTGAGATTGGGGCAAGACTCATGTAATCGTTTAGACGCTAGATAGGGATATTGGTGTTGACATGGTTTCATATTCATTCACTTTACACTTAGGAGAGGTAGTGAGTAAGTTTTAGACACCTAGATTGTCAGATAGATTGATGACCGTTAGTGTAAACTAGATTAAATCAAGCATGTGTTAGTGAACGAAGTTAATCCCTAGATAATCTATTTCCATTCAATTCATTCCTAGCATTTTAGTATTTATTCCATATTTTAGTTTAGTTAGTTATTATTTTAGCTTAGTTTTATATTTTTACAAAAAACCAAAATAAGATCGCCTAGATAAAGTTAGGTTACGACAATCGCGGTACTTAGCGATGATCTAAACCAATCCCTGTGGATACAACAACCTGATTCATCCCCATTATATTAAAACTTGACCTCGTGCACTTGCGGGTAATTCAAAGCGATTAAAATATCGCCAACAAGTTTTTACTGTCGTTGCCTGGGATTGGATTTTAGATTGTTGTTAATATTGTGAATAAGTAACTTGATTTTAATTTAGACATTTATTTTATTTTTAATTTTTGTTTTTAGTTTGGTTTGTTTTGCGAGATACTTGGAGATGGATTATCAACAAGTCCTCATGAGTTTTTCTCAACGAGATTCCGAGCCATTTTATTGTACTTGGGAAAGATATAAATAGTTGCTCATTTGGTTCCCAAATCATGGTTTCTCGAAGGAGTGTCAATTACTAAATTTTCTTGATGGGTTACAAGCCGCAACAACAACTTTGGTAGAAGGAAGAAATGATACCACCTCTTTTTACGACCTAACCGCGGACGATGCCTATTTGTCGTTAGGAGACATGGCTGATTTTGACTATCGGAGTTGGAATTATTCAACAAGCCACCAAAACTTGGGGGATTGTTCCAACATTTCGGTGCCATGGATTGACACCCCACACGAACTTGTAGAGTCTTCCCCCAACCTGGAAGACACGTTCAATTCATTCATGATGGAAACTCAAAACATCATGAGGAAAATGAGAGATACACAAGACTCATCCATATGTGGAAATGACCATGAGGAACCGAATGCAAGTGGGAGGACTTTGGAGGTGTCTTATAAAGATGATTCGAAAGAGGTTGAGGCTTAAGAATTTTTCATTGATGACAAATCAGAAGATGATTTTGAGTCCTCACCTCTTGAAATCCAATTAGTATTGCCACCACCAATCATTGAAAGCCACCGTGAGGAACATCTCACAAGTGCGAAAAACTTAGGTACGTGCGATGATGATGATTCTAATGAGAAAAAAACCCAAGAGTTGATCGATGATGAATATCACAAGATAACACTTGTGATTCTCAACCTTTTGAGATCCATGTTGTGATACTAATACCGATCAAACAAGAACACATCTTTGAGGATTTGATGTGGCTCACCTATCTTCCTCCACTTTCAGTATTGTTCATTCAGGCCAACCAAGCACATGAGATGGAGCCGAGTCACGTTGAGAGTACATGCTGAACAATGCTACATTTTGCCAAGCTTGAGGGCATTGAGAATCAAGACCCGTATGTTGTGTTGTGGTAGCGGAATATTACGTCGCTACTTTCACCGCAAGTGTACGGGTTAAGTTTTAGTATAATGAGAAGAGTAAGGGTTGTCGTATCCATAGGGATTGGTTTAGATTATCGTTGAGTACTGTAACTATCATAACCTAACTTTATTTAGGTGAGAAACAATAGGTTTTTGTTTTATAAATAATATACTAAATTAATTAACTAATTAAACTCATTATATTATAATACAAATATGAGACATTTAGGGGAATAGATTATCTAGGGATTAATTTTATTTACTTAAATATGTTTGATTTTGTCTAATTTACATTAATGGTATTCGACATATTCTACAATCTCAGTATCGTAAACTCACTCACTACCTTACCTGAGTGTAAAGTGAATGAATATGTGACTGCGCGTCAATGACAAAGTCCTCCTCGAGCGTCTATACGATACTTAGTCACATGATTCTCGCTCCAACGTCATGGATTGCGTACTTTCTAATGCCCCCCCGGGTTATTAGATCGTCACGTTGTATTTAAACCCTAATCCGAATCCAGGGTTACCTCTCCCGAGTGTTAAACCCCAATTTCTCAGTATATCATAACAATCATATAAAGAAAATTAAATAATGGTAAACACAATCGAATAAAGAAGAACAACCGTTAACGAAATACAATTTAAACAAACAACATTTTCATAAATTGTATTAATCCCATAGATAATCCATGTTTAGTTAATGGTCATAACCACATATACAATAACAAACGAGCTAAACATACTCAAATAAACTACTAAAGTTAAAAAATAAAGAGAGAAATGAAAGAGACTAACCGTTATCCGAAGAATCAACGCTAAAACTGCTCCGAGATCGTTCCCTCTTCTTGGAATTGTGATCTTCTCTTTTAGTTGTGGTGAGCCCACCAAAATCTCCCCTAAAATGTCTCTCTCCCGATTCTATGGTCGAAAATAGAAGAGGAGTAAATAAATGAGAACAAAATATCTAAAAAAATACTTTATAGGTGCAGGGCTCACCGCTGCAACGGTGGGCATGTCGGTAGGCTTTTTGGCAGGTGACCGCTGCAGCGGTGGAAATATAGAAACTCTCTACACTTTGATCGTTGTAGTTGTGGTTTCACCACTGCAGTGGTGGAGCTGCAGATGTTGGAAGGCTTTTTTTGCTTGTTTTTCCACCGCCGTTCCACCGATTAGCTTAATTTTCAACCGTTTTAGCTCATTTTCATCCCAAACACCTGATTTATACAAAAACAAATAAAACCTAATTAAAAAAAATTAAAACACCATAAAAATACTAAAAAACTACCAAATTCGGTTTGAAAATAAATGGATAAATTCCACCTATCAAATACCCCCAAACTTAGAAATTTGCTAGTCCTTGAGCAAAACACCCACACAATAAATGAAACTACTGCAACTAATTACTAAATTTAATTGCTAAAAATGAAAAACACAAACGAACTAAAAAAATAACGTGTAAGTTTTGAAATTAATCTAACGACCAAAAAGTTTTCCCTCCCCCAATCTTATCGATTTCAAGAGTAAAATGTACTATGTGGTGTTCTAAAATTTCAACATTCAATAGCTGTAAGCGCTATTCTAGACCCTGTTCAAGTGAGTGTGCGAAAACTCAATCATACAACCATCTAACGATCGGATTGGATTATCCATCAATAAAGCTCATGACTAAAACCAATAAGGTATAGGAAATCCATATGTCTGATAGAGTTCCATTCTCCACTAATGTAGGCAAGAAACTTCAAAAAGATCAATAAGACTTGGTTCGGTTTGTGGAAAATGGCCACGGGTGTATTAGGAATAGAAAACAGGTTAACGTTATCAACTTAATGATACCTGAGGCACAACGCTTGGCTCAATCACACTCGTAACCCCACACAGATCAATTCAAAACAACCCTGAACTTATATTTGAAAACGCAATACTCATTTGTCAAGTAAAAAACAAAAATAGAATTGTATTTATTCTTTTTTTTTTTTTTTAACAAACACACCTCCAAACTTATTTGATTTGTTATAATTTGACGGGTGTGAAAATACAATAGAAAAATGACAAGTGAGTACTCGAATACCGAACCAATCAATAGTTCGCCCAAAACCCAATCGCTTACTTTAAGTAGCATAAATAAATGCTAACTTGATTTCACTCAAATTTGTGCCTTAGCTTTAGCGATAGTAGTTTGGAAAGAATTTAATTGGCCAGGGTATTAGTTACGTGTTCAGAATTGAAATGGCTTTTCAGTTTCGACAAAGTAATGAGGGATATACATATAACAAGGTAAGCTTCAAAGGCTCAAGCGATCAAAATAAATGCCTAAATCATATCTCCTGAACTATCTTGCCTAGGATTTTTCCTCGTATTTCCCCCAAATCAGGTTCTAGAATCCCTATTGTCATGAACTTGGCTAACGGATAATCGGCGTCAAATTAAGTGGATAGCTATACATTGAGTTTAAGTGCTCGTGCATGTTAGGATCCACAATAACTTTTACCACAATGAAACATCAATCACGTAGAACACACATGAATGGGCATTCCACATGACCTCAAAAAATAACTAGGGGATAATTTTATCATCAGGTAATGGCCCAGATGAAGTACAAAACTCAGCACACACAACAACTACTACGAACAATAACATACTAACTAAACTAAATAAGCATGCATTCAGTTAAACAATAAAACATACTAATATACTACATATCACCCCCAAACTTAAAACGGGTAGTATCCACAATGACCGAATCATCGTTCTCAATAATAGAAATAAAGCATGCCGACGAAGGGGGTTAAGAACACATACCTGGGAGGCGAGACAAGCTCGCCTCCGAATCAAGTCGATAGTGACGGATCTAATTTATTTTTGGACTTGGGTTGCCTCCCAAGAAGCTCTTAGTTTATTGTCCACGGCCTGACACAGAGAATTGCTTATCAAAGAGTGGCTTCCGCCCATAGTTTGTGTCATACAACACTACGTATGGGTCTTGGTTCAGAACGCCCTCAAGACTAGTGTGATGTGGCATTGTATGGCTCATCCGTTCAACTCGATTAGTTACCGTCTCGTGTGCTCGGTAGGCATGAAAAAAAGGTGCAAAAGGTGATGAAGGACACGTGAACCACATCGGATCCTCATAAATGTGATCTCTTGGATCGATGGTGGCAACACTTGGTGGATCTCAAATGGTGGATAATCATAAGTGTTATCTTGTGATTTTTCATCATCTTCGAACTAACCCAAGTTTCTCCCGCTTGTTTTCGGTTCCACACGGTGGATTTCAATGTATGTGGCATGTGTGTCTCTCAGTACTACCGTTTCTGACTCGGCCTCAATGAAGCTAACAAGTTGACCGATTTGAGTCTCAAAAGACTTTACGATCTCATCAATTTTAGTGCAGATCGTCTTAATATTGTCAAAGTCATTGTGGATCCTAATTTGCATGAGCATATAGACTCAATGTACCAGCTATCTAAATGATTTGACGCCAATTATCCAGTAGCCAAGTTCATGATAATTTAAGGGATTCTAGATTCTGATTGGGGAAAATTTGAGGCGAAATCTTTGGTGAGGTAGTTCAGGAGATATGATTTAGGCATTCATTTTGATCGCTTGAGCCGTTGAAGCCTTCCATGCAAAATGTTTTACCCCTCGTTACCCTGTCGAAGCCAGTTATCTGTTTCAATTCTGAACACGTATCAAATACCCTGGCCAATTAATTTTTTTTCAAACAACTGTTGCCAATACCTAAGGCATGATTCGAGTTGTAACCAAGTTAGCATTTGTTTATGCTACTTGAAGTGAGCGATTGGGTTTTGGATGAACTTTTGATTGGTTCGGTATTTGAGTATTCACTTGTTATTTTTCTATCATTGTTCCACACTCTTGAAATTATACAAATCAAATAAGTTTAGCGGTATGGTTGTAAAAAAAAAGTATAAATATGGCTTTGTTTTTGTTTGTTTAGACAAGCGAGTAGTACGTTTTAAAATGTAAGTTCTGAGTTGTTTCGGATTTATCTTTGTGGGTAGGAGTGTGTTTGAGTGCCAAGCGTAGTGCCATGGGTATCGTTGATCTAAAGACGTTATCCTGTTGTATATTCCCATTTTACCCTTGGCCAGTTGATAAAATCTAAACCAAGTCCTTTTGATATTTTTGAATTGCTTAGCCTACATTAGTGGAGAGTGGAACCCAGTCTGGTATATGAAAATCCTATACCTTATCGGTTATCAGTCGTGAACTTTATTGGTGGATAATCCAATCTGGTCTTTGGATAGTTGTATAATTAGAGTTTTCGCACACACACTTGGAAAAAATCTAGAATGGCGTTTATCATTATGGAATGTTGAAATTCTAGAACACCACATGGTGTGAGTTTATTCTTGAACTTGATATGATTGGAGGCCGTTGAGGGAAAACTTTTCGGTCGATTAGTTTGAATTCAAAACTCACACGTCGTTATTTTTAGTTTTTTTGAGTTTTTTTTTTTTTTTTTTTTTTTTTTTTTTTTTTTTTTTTTTTTTTAGTATTTGACTTTGTTAATTAGTTGTGGTAGTTTATTTTATTGTGTGGGTGTTTTTGCTCGAGGACTAGCAAAATTTTCAATTTGGGGGTATTTGATAAATTGATTTTATCTATATATTTCTAATCCAAATTTGGTAGTTTTTGAGTGTTTTATAAGTATTTTAATTCATTTTTATTTGTTTTTATTCAAACTAGGTGTTATGGGAGAAACAATGCAAAATACGAGAAAGTGCAGTAACGTTAAGGCCATTTTTGACCATAATGTGATTCGATTTTTGGAAAATCTCAAAACTTGTAAGTTGTATATATACATCTTAGCATTCCATATGTTTTTGAATCACCTCAATCAATATATGGATGAGAAAGTTATGTAGAAAATACGAATTAGGTGCCAGGTACTGACCATATCTCATTGCAACAAGAATTTATCTCATTGTAGTGAGCGTTTGCTCACTACTTCAAGATTTTGTTAGTGAGTTTTCTGCCTTCCACTTGCTACTGCGAGCAAAAGCTTGCTGCAGCGACCAGACACCAGCTGAAAAACGTTTTTTTAGATATTTTTTAGGATATTTTGGATTTCTACTTATAACCATTCATTCCTACTTGGACAAGAATGTTTTTTGGGAGTTTTTAGAGCCTTAGAACCAGACCAAGCAAGAGGAAAAAACATTTGGAGAAGAGGAAACAAGATCAGAGTGAATATTACAGACGTGGAACCATCTATTTTTCAGATATTGACTATTCTCCCATGTTTCTCTCTTTATTTCTAAACTCTTGTTGGTTGTTTGATGATGTATATATCATTTTTTAGTTGAATATTTAGTTATGTCCATGAGCTAAACATTTATTATCTAGGGATTGATGTAGTTCACTAATATACATGTTTGAGTGAATCATTATTTCGTTATCGGTTATTCGTCCCTATTCGATTGTATTTACAGTTCTTTTACTTATATATTATGCTTGTTATGATATCGTGGTTGATTTGAGAATACGAGGTTTAACACTTGGGAGAGGTGACCCTGGATTTGGACTAGGGTTTAAACACATCGCGACGTTCTAATGTTTCGGGAGATTATTAGAACGTGTGCAATCCGTGAGGTTGGGGCAAGACTCATGTAATCGTTTAGATTCTAGATAGGGATATCGGTGTTGACACGGTCGCACATTCATTCACTTTATTCTCGAGAGAGGTAGTGAGTGAATTTTAGACACCTAGATTATCGGATAGATTGATGACTGTTAATACAAACTATATTAAATCAAGCACGTGTTAGTGAACGAAGTTAATCCTTAGATAATCTATTCCCATATAATTTATTCCTAGCATTTTAGTATTTATTTCATATTGTAGTTTAGTTAGTTATTATTTTTGTTTAATTTTATAGTTTTACAAAAAACCAAAATAGGATCGCCTAGATAAAGTTAGGTTACGACAATCGCGGTACTTAGCGACAATCTAAACCAATCCTTGTGGATACGACAACCCTACTCATCCCTATTCAATTAAAACTTGACCTTGTGCACTTGCAAGTAATTCAAAGCAATTAAAATATCGCCAACACCCATCTCAAGAAACATAACACAACATTAATGCATAGTCTTTGGACGGAGGAATTAACTGTAAGTGGTACTCTCCATGCAGTAATTAAATGTTGATAATAAATCCTACCAAACAATAAGCCTTTATGTAGATTCCAGGATTTTGATGGACAATTAAGTGTTGATGTTTTTTGTGTAACTAACGTTTTTATTAAGTGTTTCAGTTTAAAGAGTTCTAATCAAGATAATGTCATGAAGTAATTATAAAGGATGCAGAGACGGACATTAAGAGATTGAAGATTCTGAAGAATCTAGGTGAAAACAACTCTGATTTATTTTACTTTTAATGTATCCCGATTAGGATCACACACGACATAAAATTGATAAATTATATATTTGTGTGTTTAATTTGTTAAAGCTTAGATGCTAATTGATATTCAAATATTTGCTCCAATGTGAAATTGAAAAAGAAATTGACCTAAGCAATATTAGTATTTAAAATGATTAACAGTGTCAATCTAGTTAATCGAGAAACCAAATGGGTTAAAGGGTAAAACAGTCAAAGATTGGAGTTGAAATGAAATTTAGGAGTAGTTGTTCAAGCAACAATCGGTCAACCGACCATGGAGGTACGGTCAACCGATGGGCAATGGTTGGGGAATGGAGACTATCTAAATCGATCGGTCAACCAACCATCGATGATCGGTTAACCGATTAGGGCCAAAATTAGACCTAAGATTGCATCATGTATCGATCGGTCAACCAACTAGTGTTTGAAGAAAGGCTGGGATACATCTTGTATCCATTGGTCAATCGATGGGCAGAGGTCAGCCAACCGATTGAGCTATTTTAGATTTCGAGGAATTTCGGGATTTGAACAAAACTAGCCATTACTAGCCTTTTTTGGTAGATGTTTTGGAGATATCTTAGGCATTTGAATATATTGATGATATATTACTCTTATTTGGATATTCCTATAGATATGGTACATAAAATATTGGTGTTTCTCAATTAAGTACTTTTAATACTTCCTATTTATTTGATTTGAGATTGAGAAATAATTTGGGGGATTAAATTGAATATTTTAAAAACTATATTTAAATGAATTGGACCAGGATTGAATAATATTGATATATGGGGTATATATATATATATATTTAATTGTAATATCTTGTAGGAATTAGCCGTTAGAGGGTCTGTTTCAAATCAGTTTAAATAGACATGAGTTTTTAGAGATCAACACATCACATCTATCAAAAACTTTTAGTTCCTGAGCTCTCTAAGAGTTATTATTCTAAAATTATATCGAGAGATCAATTCTTGAATTAAAGCGCTAAGTGTTTTGGCGTTACTGATCAAAGCTGTCTTGCGATTCATATTCAATCTTTCAGTGTTATTATTGGTGAGATTGTTCCAAGATTTTATTCTTAATTGTGATTTTATATTATCATATTTACTTGGGTGATAAGATAGTAGTAAAATTGTTTTCAAACTTGACGAGCATACAAATTATTTTTAAAATAATTTTTGTGATAATCTGATTACGTGCTTATTTTTGTGCTACCTATATATATTATAATCAGTTTTTGATTTCCTCACGTAAATTCTATCACTAGTAACTTCAGAACATTAATTGAGTTTAATTGATTTGAGGTGGTAGAAGCTCTGAGTGGGAAGAAACTTATCGATTTTTATAATTGATGAGTTTATGTGGATTAGATACTATTGGGAGTATCTAGGTAGGGGTAGCTTGGGTTCTGATCTCTTCCAGTAAAGAGATTGAGGTTTAATCTTTCCCTATTGCATGAAAATGTTAGGTTACTCTTTTTCTATGAAAAGAGTTAGATTTGATTCTTCCTAATTAGAATTAAATTGGTGTGAATTGTAATGGTTTCATCCTTACCAGTGAAAATGATACTTGGAGTATTTTTTGTGAGGTTTGATTCTTAGCCTAAAGTATAAAAGAATTGGGTTAGTCTTTAGCCTGATAAAAAGATAGAGTTTCTTCCTTAGTATGTGAAAAGAAAATTGTAAAGGTTGATGCTGAGCCTGTAAAAGAATCGTTGTGTAAATGTTTGGTTTCTACCTGTTAAAGGGATCTACTGGTTTAGTGGGTACGAATCTCCGTGGGGCTCGGAGGACTGGATTAGCCAAGATTAACTTGGTGAATCAGGGTATATCGTGGTGTTTTGCTTTGTTGTTTTTCTTTACTTTATTTATTTCTTGTTGTTTGGGTATGCACGTAGAGTTAATAACACTTATTCGCTGCGTTATAAAGATAAATAATTGATTTAGGTTAAATTAATTATTTTATTTAATAAGTGTTGAAAGATAAGATTTTTTTTTAAATTTTAGGGAAAAGTACATTTTAAACCCTCTAGGTATTGACGAATTTTTAAATGGTCCCTTTCTATTTTAGCGTTTCATTTTAAATTCTATAGGTATAAGCACGTTTTTATTCGGTTCTTCCATAAGAAATTCCATCTAAACTAATAGAATGTTGGGGGCAAAATTGTCATTTTATATTTATTTTATTTTTTAAAATTATTTTTTAATTTTTTTTTCTTGTATGACTTTTTTTTTTCTCTCTCTCTCTCTCTCTCTTTCTTTCTCTTTCCCACTTCAGACATTCTTCCTCTCTTCCTATCGCAACCGAAACACCCCTGGTTGCAGGGGGTGTTACCCCCTGTTGTGGGGTTGCTTGGTTGCGACTTTGAAGTTCGTTAGAGGAGGAAGGTCGTTCGTCGTTGAAGAAGTTGTTCAATCATGAAGCTCTTGAAGAGTTTCTTTTTTAAATCTCTATTAATTAGTTGTTATGGCAGGTAAATTATTCGAAATATGAAAACGCTTTTTTTTTTTTTTTTATCTCCGATCTATTTAAATGGTATGTTCTTAATTTTTCTGGGTCTGAAACTGAGATGGTGTTTGTGTTTGTGGGTGAGTTGCAGAGTAGGGTAAGCATGGTGTGGCCGAGGTGGTTCACGGTTCGCCGTTGCTAGAGTAGGGAAGAGGTGGGGGTGGGGAGAAGAAATCATGAACAAGGGAGGGGGAGGGGTTTGGAACTTGGGAGAGGTGTGTCAAAACATTTTTGGTGGTTGGAGGTGATAGTAGTATGGTGAATGGTCGGAGGTGGTGCTCGTATGTAGGTGGTGAATGGTCGGAGGTGGTGGCCGATCAATTCGCCGAAGTACTGCAAACATAAACAGAAATAGGTGATCAAAAATACATTTTGCCATTTAATTTTAAAACATTATACAAATAGATCCATATGAATTAATTAGAACAAAATAATTAAATTACCCTTAATTTCAAAGTGTGACACAATTTTATCCCTAATTTTAACGATTAAAATTAGGGACAATTGTGTCATTGCACTTAGAAATTAAGAGTTATTTAGTCATTTTACTCTAATAAATTCTATAGGGTTTATTTAAAATTTATCTAAAATTGTGAGGTGCGAAATGTATTTTTTCTTTCATTTTTCCCATCCCCTATTTCTCTCTCTACTGGTTCGTCACTTCGTCACTTCCCATCCTTACCAAATCCGATCGTGAAATGCGATAACTGCTGATACGACGCCGCCGGAGCATGAACCCACCATTTTCCAACTGAAACTCCCTGTAAATACTCGAACTCGTAATGCCATCTAGATCAGAACATTAAAAAACAAACCTTTAGAGCGTCCAGATCTGACCCAAAGAAAACTCGCCACGCTCTGACGCTCCAAAATATGGTATTGGCGTTTGTCCACACAGTGGGAAAGGAGTTCGGGCAGAAATCGGAGGTGGCGGTGAAGGCGAACAGGATGAGGGTGTTGAGGGATGAAGAAAAGATTTTCCCATGGAGGTTTCCAAGGAGACGTGGGTCTGCAACACCGATTTCGTTCGGTGGTTGCTGAAGACGCCACCGACGAAGACGAAGAGGGAGGGAGAATTGGGCGAGGGAGAGAGAGAGAGAAATGAAAGGGAAAAAAAAAGAAAAAAGAAAATAAAATAAAAAATCATTAAAAAATTAAAAATATGTAAAAAGACTGTTTTGCTCTTCCATTTTGTAAGTTTTGACAATTTTTTTGACAGAAGGACCATTTAAAAACGTGCTGATACATAAAGGGTTTAAAATAAAACGTTCAAATGGAGAGGGACCCGTTAGAAATGTGCCAATACCTAGAAGGTTTAAAATGTACTTTTCTCTAAATTTTATATCGACCCAATTCACCTTCCTCTTGGGTAGCTCACTGGGCCAACACTTTCTTTGGACTGACTTATTGTTTACATGGAACTTGATAATCATTACATATTTATTCCCGCAAGTAAGTTTATTATTTGGCCAAATAACAACCTTTCTTCAGGCTAGTTATTAATTGCATAAATAATAATTATACGCATATCAATATCAATGTTTATTATTTTGTTAAACAATAATCTTCCTTGGGGCCGGTTATTGTTCATATAAACAACAAACACCAATGCTTATCATTTGAACAAACAATAATCTTCCTTTGGGTCGGTTATTGTTCACATAAATAATAAACACGAACATCTTCATATTTCAAAATAAAATAAACTACACAACAGAGATTACTTTGACAACATATTATTTTATTTTAATTTATTTCAAGATATAGGACTCTATTAGTTGACCATCCTAATGGTTCATTTATCGAATGTCATGCAAGGGGTTAAAGTTTCAGACATCGAGACATCTCGATTGGTCGACCAGTCCCGAAATTTGGTTGACCGATTTGGACAGTGGCCAAATCGGTCTCCGTTACTTAGCAGTCGGTCGACCGGACCTCATTGGTCGGTCGACTGATTCATACAGTTGCCAAAATGGTGACCTCCCCTCAATGGGTAGGTTGACTGACCCAAGTTGGTTGGTCGACCAATTTAAGAAGTAACTAGATTAGTAACTTCATTCTACACAAATCGGTTGACCAATTCTTGAGCGTCGGTTGACCGATTTAGTCAGAGGCCGACTTCTGAATTTACGGTGCAGTTGGTCAACCAACTTGTTTGGTTAGTTGATCAACCTTCGTCATTTCTTTATTTTCTACATCGAAAAACACCCAATTTTTTTCAAAATGGAATTTTTCTTTCCTTAGATCCATAGCAAATCCGTAGTTTTTAAACAATAATAAATCGAACCACACACAACCTTAATGTTTTGTCCTACGATTCTACAATTAATCAAACTTTAATAGAGAAAACAAAATCCCTAGAATTCTATCATGAACTTGAAAACTCTAAGAACTCTAATTATTAAACATGAAGTAAGCTCTGATATCATTTGTTGGGATTTTAATCCCTATAGATCTCAATAGATTTTATAAACCCTAATCAACATGTCAAATCACCAAAGGTTCCACAAACTCATAAACAAGTGTACCTGGATCCATTATGAACGACCTACCAATGCAAAAATACTATGATAATCGATCACGAACGGGGGGTGGTTTGTGGTCTTCGTCAACCAAATTACCTTAATTCCTCAGTAGGATCGTCATCTCTCTTCCAGATGGGGAGAAGGAAAATAATTTTTTTTATTTGGTGTCTTGGGTACCATAACCTAAAAGAATCCTTTTATATCACGTAATTAGGGTTCCCTTAATCCTTTAATTAGCACAATAAAACCAGTATCTAATCAATTAGCCCATATTATTTCAAGCAGTCTACGGGCTTATCCAAATTAGATCACTTAATTTTAGCCCATTAAATTAAATAGTAAGTATAACTGAATTAAAAATATGTTGCCCAATATAGATTAGGAAACAATATTTCCTAACATTTTACTTCAACAAAAATGGCCATCGGTTGAAGACAAATTAAACTCTCTTTCTCTCTTTTAAAAAATGATCAATTGTTTTTTGTTAATGTAATGGCCTACACATCTTGAAATTTGATCCCTCCAAAAAACAACATTCATAGCACGTAGAATGCAAGTTCTTAATTAAATTTGAAACCTTAGCTTCAGGGGTAAAGTGTTAGCATAATAAAATGTCAAAAACATTAATTAGGAAAAGTACAAGCACAATGTAGTTTAAGTGGCAAGACATACTTCAACTAAAGCAGTTGAGGGGCCTTCGAAAGTTTAGGGATTCAAATATGTGGGAAAATACTTATTGGGAGGGACAACCATACACCCCGAACAAGATAGTCTTTCACCCTGTATGAGTAGGAGAACACTCATGGGTATACCAAAAATAATAATAATAAAAAATTAGGGAAGGTATTGGAGATATTTTTCAACTGACATGTAATATCATTGTAGGTTTTTTAAATGACGAGGGACGTTACTGAAATTTATCCATATTTTGATTAGTTATTAATTTCCTTATAATTAATTATATCTCAGTGTAACGACCTAGTCTCCCAAGGCTGCTACTTGATTTTCCTTTTTTTTTTAATGGAGAAATATTTATAAAAGATCAACCAACAACCAACACTTTATAACGATTAATTATTATTACAATAGTTTGGAATATTACAGAATTTAAATATAAAATTAAAAATTAAAATTAAAATTACTGAGACTTGACTACCGTCAATAATAGATTCTTCTTCGAAGACAACTGTTTCTTGAACAACAATAGATATAGAGACCTTATTACCTTAAATAACTGATTTTTCTTCAAAGACAACATTCCTTATGGTTTCTTCTCCCCCAAACTCAACATCCTCAAGGAATATCGCATTTACCATTTCAAAGAAGGATCTTGATGTAGAATTATAAAACTTGTAGCCCCAAGAGCATTCAGTATAACGAACAAAATAGTAGCTAACTGTCCTTGAATCTTGTTTTCTTTCACGTGGCCTATAATTCTGTGCCTCAGCTAAACAACCCCAAATGTGCAAGTTCCTAATACTAGTCTTCTTGCCTATCCAAAGCTCATTGGGGGGGGGTTTTCGCAACTGCTATGGTTGGTACCCTATTAAGGATGTACACTGTAGTCTTTAAAGCTTCTCCCCAAAGCGACTCTGTTAAGGAGTAATAACTAACCATACTCCTTACCATAACCTTACGAGTTCAATTTTGTCTCTCTGCAACACCATTCATGCTGGGTTTATCCGGCATGGTATATTGCGGAACAACTCCACACTCGTTGTGGAAAATTGTGAAGGGTCCTGGATGTTGTTATCCTGATCCGTCATTCCTCCTGTAGTATTCACCACCACCATCCGATTTGACATCCTAAATTTTCTTTCTAAGTTGAAGTTTAACTTCAGCTTTGAAAGACTTGAAACGTCTAGGGATTGTGAGTTCTCATGTATCAAATATAGGTAACCGAACCTACAGTAATCGTCTGTGAATATAATGAAGTACTATTTTCCATTCCATGAAGCTGTAGGGAATGGACCATAAATATCAGTATGTATGAGTTTTAAGACATCTGTAGCTCTCTTGGCACTTAATTTTCTAACGTTTGTTCGTTGTCCCTTGATGTACTCAAAATGGACTTGAAAATATGTCAAATCTAGGGGTTCAAGAATTCCATCTGAAACAAGCCTCTAAATTCTCTATTTAGAGATATGGCCTAAACGCTTGTGCTATAAGGTGGAAGAATTCTCACTTAATTTTTGCTTCGTACCATGTGAACTTGTTTGTAGTATTTCATTATAGGAACTGACAACATAAAGCATATACTGATTATCAATTAAAGAATCGGAAACAATAAAATTTTAATATTGATAGAGACAAATTTTATTATTTCTAAAAAAACAAGAAAATCCTGATTTGTCTAAACTACAAATAGAAATTAAATTCTGTCTATAAGACGGTGTAACAAATGTCTTAAACAAATCCAAATCGAATCCAATTTTCAATTGTAATTTGAAAGTCTCTATCGCTTCTATCGCAACTTTATTGCCGTCCTCCACAAAGATAAATCTTTAGCATCGCTTGGTGGTCGGATCTACAAGCAACCCTGCATAGACATACTTATGTGAGTAGTAGCCCCAGAATCTACCCACCAAATATCCCTAGGTATAGAAGCTAATTTAACTTTAGAACAAACTAAAATTAGAAGTATACCCTTCTTTGCACACCATGCGGTATAATTGGAACATTCTTTCTTCATGTGTCCCAACTTTTTGCAGAAGTAGTAGGAAAATTCATCATCCTGCTTATTTTGTTTCTTCTGCTGAGAAGATCCTTCCACAGTAACCACAACTCTCTTCCTTATTTGTTCTAAGAGGTTAAGGCCAAGTGAGCACTCTCGATCATATCCCGCTGCTGCATTTTCTCTTCTTGTACGTAGTAAGTTATAAGCTTATTGAGGTACTATTTATCATTTTGAGTGTTATAAAACAATTTGAATTGCCCAAAGTGTGTAGGAAGAGAGATCAAAATGAAGTGCACGAGCAAGTCCTCAGATAGCTCCAACTTAAGCAACTTGAGTTTTAACGCGAGATGAAACATCTCCATGATGTACTCCCACATGTTCCCTTTTCCCTTGTACTTCATCGCAACGAGTTCACCCAAAAAGTTACTTACCTCTGACTTTTTGTTGTTGGCAAAATATTGCTCAATTTATTTCAGGAATGTCTTGGCGCTCTTGCCCTCAGTGATAGAGCCCCCAAAACACTTCCGGAATGGAGCATTTCATGATCATCAAGCACATTCGGTTAGAACGATCCCATTTTTCAATTTTAACCTCACTGAGGTTTCCTGAAGTAGTAGTGGGTCTATCTTCCCACAATGCAAGATCTAAATCCATATAAGCGAGGACAATCTCCACGGTTTCTTTCTGAACTTTGAAGTTCGCCCCCCTCAGCATTGGGATGCTACTGATTTGGGCATAAACATTCGTAAAAATAGCAACAAAAACTATATAGAAAACAAAATAAACAAGCATACTCACAAGCTTGTCATAAAAATAAAACAAGACATGAACAAATAATCCAAATTTGGGACCCATCTCAAGATACCTAGTACAACATTAATTCTTAGTCTTTAGACATAGGAGTTAACTATAAGTGGTACTCTCAGTACAGTAATCAAATGTTGATAATAAATCCTGTCAAACAATAAGCTTTTCTTTGGACCGATTTACTGTTCACATGAAAATTTGATAATCATTACATATTTATTCCTGCTGGTATGTTTATTAATTGGCCAAACAACAATCTTCCTTTGGGCCGATTATTGATTGCATAAATATTAACCATACGCACATGAATATCAATATTTATTATTTAGTCAACAATAACCTTCCTTTGGGTCGGTTATCATTTGCATAAGCAACAAATACCAATGCTTATTATTTAGCAAAACAATAATCTTTATTTGGGCCGGGTATTGTTCACTTAAATAATAAACATGAACATCTTAATATCCCAAAATAAAAAAAACTAAAAAAAACTACACAACACAGATTACTTTGGCAACATATTATTTCATTTTAATTTATTTCAAGATATAAAACTTTATTATTTCATCGGTGACTTCCTTCTACACGAATCGATTAATAGATTCTTGAGCGTTGGTTGACCGATTCGGTTGGAGGTCGACTTCCGAATTTACGATGCAATTGATCGACCAACTTGTTAGGTTAGTGGACCAACCTTCATTGTTTTTTTATTTTCTACATCAAAAAACACCCAAAAAATTCCGAAAAGGGGTTTTTCTTTCCTTAGATCCATAGCAAATCTGTAGTTTTTAACAATAATAAATCAAACCACATATAACCTTAATGTTTTCTCTTACGATTCTACAAGGAATCAAACTTTAATAGAGAAAGCACAAACCCTAAAATTCTAACATGAACTTGAAAATTCAAAGAACCCTAGTAATTCAACATGAAGTAGGCTCTGATACCACTTGTTGTGATTTTAATCTCTATAGATCTCAATAGACTCTATAACTCTAATCAACGTGTTAAATCATCAAAGGTTCTACAAACACATAAACAAGTGTTCCTGGATCCATTATGAGTGATCACCTACTGATACAAAAATACTATGACAATTGATCATGAATGGGACACGAACATGGGGTGGTTTGTGGTCTTCTTTGACCAGATTGCCTTAGTTTCTCAATGAGACAGTCGTTTCTCTTCCAGATGGGGAGAAGAGAAACTTTTTTTTTTTCTTTTGTGTGTCTTGGGGATCATAACCTAAAAAAATCCTTTTATATCGCGTGATTAGGGTTCCCATAATCCCCTAATTAGCATAATAAAATCGATATCTACTCAATTAGCCCACATTATTTTGAGCAGCCTATGTGGTTACCCAAAATAGATCACTTAATTTCAGTCCATGAAATTAAATAACTAATATAATTGAATTAAAAATATGTTGTCTAATATAGATTAGGAAACGAGATTTCCTAACATTTTCCTTCAACAAAAATGGCCACCAGTTAAAGATAAATGAAACTCTCATTCTCTCTTGTCAAAATTGATCAATTTTCTTTTTTCAATATAATGGCCCCCACATTTTAAAATTTGAGCCACAAAAAACACAACATTTATAGCACGTATCATATGATATAAAAGGCAAGTTCTTAATTAAATTTGAAACCTTTGAGCTTTAGGGGTGACGCGCCTCGATTTTTCAAGAGAAAAAGAATATTAAATAATAATTGCTTAAGGAGAGAGGGGAATTGAAAGCGCCGATTTACTCAAAAAGTACTTAGCCCATTTTTAGAAAAATAAGGAGTCGCCATCTAGTATTGGATTTAAAGGGTGTGTTAGGTCACTGAATTTTAGAAAACAAAATTTAAAGGGCCTAAGTAAAAAAGGATTCCAAAAAACACGATTAAACCAAAAATTCATGTAAAGGTTCGGGGATCAGTTACACTCGGGGAAGGTGTTTGGCACCCCAAGTTGCCCATCCGAAAATGGTACCTTATATCCAATTAAATCCAATTGGTTTAGTCCGAATATTTTATTTTATTTTTGAAATCATTCTCATCTTATAAAATCCTTTTGGTATTTTCAAAAATGGAGTGGGACAAGTTTTTGTATTTTTGGGAATGTTCTCCTGCTATAACCTCTTATGAAATATTAATGATTCGATAAGGATGGTCCCCCGGGGGTTTGATATATGTTTCTGAGAGATTTATTTAATTTAAATAGGCAAACTTAAAATAGGTGAATAAGAATGAAAACATGAATGTAAAACTAACATCTATATGAAATTTATTTTTTATACGAAAGCGACAAAAATAAAGAGTTTAATTCAACTATATCAATGCAAACTGATATGAATAAGGGAAGTGAATTGGAAACACTATGCGAATTAACGTGATTATGCATGGTAATGATTTAATTATCTAATATAAAAATATAAGTGGTGCACGTGCCATGACTAGATGTGAAAAATAGCATGGATTTATGAAATAAAAAAAAATTGAACTATATGTATAAAAGTGTAAGTGGTGAGAGTGTCTTAAACATGCCGTCTAAATGATATGAGAAATAAACATGTTAAGTGGATGCAAAAAAGTCTACTTTGAGTTTACCCGATTAATTTGAAGAAATTCCATTTTGAAATTTCTTCGAATTCTATAGATATGAGAATTAAGGGAAGATTCACCATAATTTTTTTTATTGAAATTAATCTATCCGAAACTTAAGCGGAATCCTACGAAAAATTTACCGAGGGAAGAGATTTCTTAAAATCATTCATTTCTAAATTCCACTCAAGTCGGGGAATGGCACGGAAAACTCTCCCACGATTTATCGAATCGTCGAATTCACCTTGAGGTTCATAAGGATTAGTTCCTATAAATAAAGATTTTATTATTTTTTGGATTTTTATATTTTTTTTTTTACTTTTTAGGGTTTTGATAACAAGAATAAAAATAAAATAAAATAAAAAAAATACAAATAAATAAATAATGAAACATCATTCACCTAACGCTCTGGGTTAAGTTCAACACGAGAAACTCAACCCGACGTTTTAATCGGATCATCGGATGATTTATTTTTTTAGTTTTTATCTTTATGAATTAAAAACAAAATAAATAAATTAAAAATGCAGAAATAAAATAAAATAATAAAAAAATAGAGGACGTCCTTGTCTAAACGCTCAAAGGTTCAGATTGAGAATGAAAAATCTCATCTTGATGTTTTTCATCGAGTCATCGGACGATTAAAAAAATAAATCTTGTGGCAATTTAAATTGTGAAGAGAACAAAATAAACTGAAAAAAGGATTAAAAATTAGAAAACATACCTATTTAAGGCCAGGAATCCCGATACTCAGGTTTTTTCTCTTTCGCAGACAACTTTCTGAAAGGGTTTACGATGAGAATCACTTTCTAAGGGGTTTCTCTCTCAATTTCTAAATGAATAAGGTGAGAAGAGGAGGGTCCTATTTATAGAAAAAGATGAGGCATGAAAATAACTTAGGAAACCCTAAAAATTAGGTTTGGCCACCTAAACTTAGTCCAAGTTGGACTGGGAAAGGGTAAAATTGGAAAAAGCTAAAAAACTGTTTTTTTTTTAGAATTTTAGGGTTTTTCACCACTTTTTCTAGTAGCCGACATGTGACAGGCGCCTATTGCCTTTGTTTCTTTCTATCACTTTCTCTCTCATGCACACACACAAAATTGAGCCCACTAGTTTTTCCTTTTATTTCTTTGTTCTCTTGGGTGGTTGAATAGCAAGATAAATGGACCCCACTTTTTTCTTCTACACACTCACACATGGACACACACACACACATATTTCTCTCTTGTGTGATAAAGGGGCAAGTCCCACCTTATTTTGGCCTCTCTCTCTCTATATATATGACCTATCGATTCTCTCTTGGTCTATAAGAAAAGTAGTGGGCCCCCTTACACACACATATCTCGCTGTTCCTTCTATTCTTTCTCTCTCTCTCTCTCTCTCTCTCCTATTCACTCATCGCCTTCTTGAATATGAGGCTTCTTGCCCCTCAATTTGTTCTTCTTTCAATTTCACTTTTTTTTTTTTTCGTTCATTTTTCTTTTCCTTTTTCTTTAACATTTTTTTTTGTATTTTTTGGATAAAATAAAATAAAACAAAGTTAAATAAAACAAAATTAGCTATAAAATAAAGCATAATTATTTTTGTGGGGCGGTTAAAATGCCGTGCCCGCAGCTACCCCTCACGTCATTTTGATCGTCCTATTTTCTAGATTTTTCAAAGCATTTTATTTTATTTTTTTTTGAAATTTTATAACAAAAGATGAAATTAAATTAAAAAAAAAAGACCCCTTTTTCAGGGCGTAATGAAAAAAGGATGGGAATGGAATACGGATGAAATGCAACCGAACCCTACAAGGGTTGCCTATGTATCTCGAAAGTGCCAAGAATTGAGTGACGCGTAGTTCAACTTATGCTCCAGGCGGGGCGCGGAAAGAATGATAAAATAAAGTGGCACTCATGGAGAGGCAATGCTAAAATATAAAAAGTCTTCATGGAGAGGCAAATGCAAAATAAGAAAACTATCACGGAGAGGCAAAAATACGATATAAAATGCCATCAAGGAGAGGTAGAATGAAAATAAAAGAGGCATCACGGAGAGGCAAAATACAACATGAAAATCCATCATAGAGAAACAGAATGAAAAGATAAAAAAACCATCACGGAGAGGCATAAATGCAAAAATAAAATGCCATTACAAAGAGGCAAAATGCAAAAATGAGATGCTATTATGGAGAGGTAAAATACAAATGAAGAAGCCATCATAGAGAAGCATAATGCAAAAAGAAAAAGCCATCACGAAGAGGTACAATGCAAAAATGAAAAGCCATCACGGAGAGGCATAATGCAATATGAAAAAGCCATTATGGAGAAGTAAAATGCAACATGAAAAGCTATTACAGAGAGATAGAATGCAAGGATGAAAATCCATCATGGAGAGGCATAATACAAAAATGAAAAGCCATCAGGGAGAGTTTAAATGCAATATGAAATGCTACCACGGAGAAAAAACAATAAAAGAGCCATCACGGAGAGGCTGAATGCAATATGAGATGTCATTACGGAGATGCAAGTGTGAAATAATGGAAAAATATAAAATATGTCCCAACCTGTGGCTAGGGATGCCAAGCTCAAAACTTCCTAGATGCAGAAGCGAGAAAAATTTCATATAATGTGCCTCAGCCTGAGGCCGGGGCAAAATGATGGAGAAAGATATAAAATGTGCCCTACCCGCGATTGGGGCTGACATTTTAACGCTGGAATCTTTCAGGGCAAAACGAGTACCTGGATGCACATTTAGAGCTATTGAATTTTAGCAATGACAGTTTCTAATTTGAGTCGACGGGAAGGTGAAAGATCTTAGTGATAGAGAAATCCATGTTCCCAACCCTTTTGAGATCCCTTGTAGGTGGACAAGAAAACACATGCAAAATAAAAGTTTAGTCTGAAAAACTTGTCACATTTGATGACTCGGAATTTCGTTCCCCCTTTTCGGTTACAATCAATCAGCTGATAGTGCTTGGACCGAAGCAGTATCAAGAGATTCTTCCGTTTGAATTTTGAAGTTTCACTTTCCAACTCAGGGCTCGACATGCCTCGGGGTAATTCGATGAGAACTTTTTTTTTTTTTTTTTTTTTTAATTTAATTTTTGAGATTTATTTTTTAACTTAGGGGAGGGCCCAACATGCCTCATCAAGGTCTCATTGACACGGTTGACCGGATTCTTGTCTTTTCAAATTTCTAGATGCTTCAATTCTTGGGGTTTAAATACTCCTGTATACTCTTTGTTTACTCAAGTCTTGCAAAATTGATTTAGTATAAAAATGGGAAAATGTCAAAAATTACTAAAACGGTACCTTGAATGCCCGATATGATATCCTATAAGATCTTGAGTTGGATTTTAGAGAAATATGGTTCCACCAATGCATTTCGAAACCATAACCAATGTTTTGTTTTCTTCACAAATTCCGATTCCATTCAAAGCTATCAAGTTCTGATCCCAAAAAACATCGTTTGCTTACCAAATTGACTTGAGGTGAAAAACTTGAACAAAACCAATCTATCATCTTTCTTTCCTCATCAAATCTCTTTTACATTTGCAGCAACGCTTCTTGCTCAGTTACCCCACTTTTTGTGTTTTCTTTTCTTTTTGTTATTTTTTTAAATAGATGATCGAACTAATAATGGTTCAGGGGTAGCCGAGCTTATCAATGAACTTGATCTTCTTTGTGAATTGAGGCATTCTTAGAACATTTGAGAGTCTCTTCATTAGGATTGTAGGCCTGAGATGATTGTGTTCTCTTTTTGCCATTGGGTAACTTAGAGAGCAAGTGAACCATGATGTTTATACTAAATTTTATCAATCACTAAAGGACTACCAGAGATAGCTTGACCAACTTGCAGCAATATATCAAAGCATCATTAAGATAATGGATACCAATCTTGACTTTCGAATCCTCTGGTACTCTTGAATTGCTATCAGATTTGGTTGACAACCTTTTGATCTTACCATTGTTTGGCATAATAGACACTTTTGTTTTTGCTATTCCCATTGGATCGTGGTCTAACTCTGTATTGAAATCATATACTTACACCCTTACTCAATCACATCACATACAACATGTTCAGGCAATTTTGGATACCTGAAAGAGTAAAATTTAAACATTAGACCACAGTTTTGGATAAAACAATATTGTATTTATTGAAATTTAAAAGCCATTACAGAGCAAAATTTCTTTCCATCCAAAAGACCAACGGGATGGAAAGGTTAGTACACGAAAACGTCCCAATTTTATCAAAACTTCTAGCAAATTGAAAGTAAACAAGAAACCTAGTTTTGCAGTCTTTAGAATTTTTAACTCGAGCCTCGGGCAAATGACTCGCTCCCATTTTCACTAACGTTTTGGTAAATATTGGCTTTACCACTCCCTAAAGGTACATACTTAGTTAGCGGATTTAACTGGAAATTTGGCGTGGTGTCCTCAATCTTTCTGTTGGGGAACGTGAGAGCCCCCCTCCGTATGAATACTCAAATCTTGTCTTTCAAGTGATAGCACTGCTTGATTGTGTGCCCTCTGGCTCCCGAGTGGTATTCACAAATATCATTCAAAGATACGACTTTACTCTTGGGCTTAGGCTCATAGGATGGAAGCGATGTCATCATCCCTTACTTCAAACAATTTTGGTATAGCTCGATGATTGAGATTGGAAGGTCTAGTGCTTTCTTTTTATCGTATCAAAAGTTTTCCCCAATAGTGTGACGAGGTGGGTAGCCTGGGTGATATTGGGTTCCTGGCTTTTGCGTTTGGTTAGGAATTTGAGGTGAGGGGTTTTAGCTTGGTTGATATGAGAATGTATGGTAAGAGGGTGTTTGGTAGGCTTGAGGGTAGTATTGGGGAGTGTAGCTTTGGTAAGGTGGAGGTATGTTTTGGTAGTAGCGGGGACGATTTTTAGAATATGGTTTGTTACGGGAGGTTGTTGATCCTAAGATTTTGTTAGAAAATTAAGTGTTGATGTTTTTGGTGGAGCTAATGAGTTGATTGAGTGTTTTAGTATAAAAGTTCCATTATTGATGTTATCATGAAGAAATTACTAAGGATGCCAAGGATGCAAAGAGACAGACAAAGAGACGGACATTAAGAGGTTGAAGATCCTGAAGAATCTAGGTGAAAATAACTCAGATTAATTTTTACTCTTAATGTATCTCGATTTAGATCACACGCAACACAAAAATGATTTATATATTTGTCTATTTTTATTAGGGTCTTAATTGGTTCACATATTTGCTCCAATGTGAAATTGAAAAAGAAATATTGATTTAAGAAATATTAGTGGTTAAAATTGATTAATTGTGTCAATTTAGTTAACCAATAAAAGAAATCAGTTAAAGGGTCGAAAACGTCGAAGATTGAAGTTGAAATGAACTAAGGTAAATATGTTCCAGCACTGATCGTTCAATCGACCAAGTAGGATTGGTCAATCGATGGGCATGCTAGAAAATGAAGTAGTCTCTGAATCGATCGATCAATCGATAACCGAGAAGTAAACTTTCTGAATCGATCGGTCAATTAACCATCGATGATCGGTCAACCGACTAGGGCCAAAAAATGATCTGGGGAGCATCCTAAATCGATCGATCAACTGACCCTTGCGAGATCAGTCAATTGACCGATGGGTCATTGTGCAGAAGTCATCGCCTTAGTGGTCAAGCCACTGCCGAGGCGGTGAAAGTCCAGAGAGCCTAGGGTTTGTTTCACCGCCGTAGTGGTCATTCACCACCTAGGCGGTAAAAGTGCAGAGAATTTCATTTTTGGTTCACTGCAGTAGCGGTGAAGTTAACGAACCTAGTTCATCACCGTAGCGGTAAACTACCGCCACGGTGGTCTCTCTATGCTGAACATATCTATTTTCTCTAGATATTTTGACCCATTTATTTAAACCCTTTCTTCCCCCGTTTGAAAGGGACATTTCACGCTTGTGATAAATGATCTTAAGCATATTTTGAAGAGCTCAAAGAGGAGATTCAACATTTGGAGAAGATGAATCATTTTAGGACTGATCTCTGGCGACAGTGGATCACTCCACTTAAAGATTTGATCGTTTTTCCTTTGTTTCTATCTTTGTAACTTAACTTTTTATATCTAATGATGATGAATCCTTCTTGTTTTAATATATGTATGGTTAAGATCATGGTAGGCTGGATAAATATTATCTAGGGATTGATGTAACTCATGTAAATATATGTTTGAGTGAATATATGTTACTTTAACGATTGTTTGTCTAAATCTGATTGTGTTTACCATTTTAATACAATTTTAATATGCTTGTTAAGGTTTTAGGGTTGGTTTTGAGAATACAAGATTTGACACTTGGGAGAGGTAACCCTGGATTCGGATTAGGGTAAAATATATCATGACAATCTAACGACCTGGGAGGGCGTTAGATAGTGTGCAATTCATGTGGTTCGGTCAAGACTCATGTGGTTATGTGTTACATAAAACGCTAGAGAGGGACTTCGGCATTAACGCGAAGTCATATAATCGCTCATTTTACAATTGGGAGAGGTAATCACCGAGTTTGAGATACCTAGATTGTCGGATTGGATAAACACCGTTATTGTTAATAAAATGAAGTCAAACATGTATTAAGTGAATGAAATCAATCCCTAGGTAATCCATTTAATTAGAATTAACCCAATAGTTGTTATTTTAACCTAGTTATTAAATATTTAAACTCAAACATTTCTTGAACCATCGAGATAATATAAGACTATGCAAATTGTGGCATTCAATTAATCAAACACGTTTCCCAAAGGACGATATCCGATCGAAAGGTCCACTATATTAAAACTTGACCTCGTGCACTTGCGAGTATATTAAGACGTGAAAAAAAAAAATTAGTCGCGTCCAGATTTCTTAGGGATTTGAACATATTATAGATATATTATCCTTATTCGATTATCCCTATAGATATGGTACATTTATTTTAAGTGTTTCTCAAATTGGTACATTGAATACTTCCTATCTAGTTTTATTTGAGATTGAGAAATATTTAGAGGACTAAATTGAATATTTTAAAAGGTATAATTAATTGAATTGAACTAGGATTAAGTTATATCAATATATGAGGTCTATATTAGGATTTTAATGTCATATCTTTTGGGAATTAGCCGTTAGAAGGATTGTTTCAAATCTATTTAAATAGACCTACATTTTTCACTTTTGGAAATATCATTCTATCAAGAACAAATCAAACCCTGAGCTTTCTAAGTGTTATTATTCTAAAATTATACTGAGAGTTTATTGTGAGAATTATTCTTAAGAAAAGTTCTTGAGGAAATTGCTGAGAATTTCGCGATCACCGATCTAAGCTTTATTGAGATTCAATTTTCATTCTTTCGGTGGTATCTTGGAGATCTTTCCAAGATTCTAGTTTATATATTGAGTTATTATTATTATTATTACTTGTTTAGATTTAAGATTTTTGTGAAATTGTTTTAAAACTTTAAAGTGCATAAAAAAATATTTTTAAAACGATTTTTGTGTTAATATGATTACGTGCTTATTTGTGTGTTATCTATATATTTTATAATCAGATTTTAAATTTCTCATTTAATTCTATCACTAGTATTTATTGAGACATTAATTGAGTTTAAATTAATTTGAGGTGGTAGAAGCTTTGAGTGGGAAGAGATTTATCAATTTATTATAATTGGTGAGTTGTGTTCGAATTAGATATTGTTGGAAATATCTAACCAGGGGTAGCTTGGTTTCAATCTCTTCCGGTAAAATATTGAGGTTTGATCTTTACATAAGGTATAAAAAGGTTAAGTTACTATTTTCCGTGAAAAGAGGTGTTAATTCTTCCTGAATAGAATTGATTTGTGTGATTTTGTAACGGTTCCATCCCTACCAGTGAAAAAGATACTTGGAGTGATTTTTTGTGAGATTTGATTGTTAGCCTAAGTATAAAAGAATTAGATTAATCTTTAGCCTGTTAAAAAGATAGAGGTTATTCATTAGCTTGTGAAAAGAAAATTGTAAAGGTTGATTTTGAGCCTATAAAAGAATCGTTGTGTAAAGGTTTGGTTCCTATATGGTTAAAAGAATCTTAGTGGTTTAGTGGGTGCGACTCTTCGTGGGGCTCGAAGGACTGGATTAGCCAAGAGTAACTTGATCAACCAGTATACATCGTGGTGTGTTGCATTTTTACTTTATTTATTTTCTGTTGTTTGGGTATGCATCTAGTTTATATAACACTTATCCGCTGCTATAAAGAGATAATAATTAATTTAGGATTAAATTAATTATTTGAATTTTCAAGTGTTGAAAGTTGATAATTTGCTTTAAATTTTATAACTATCAAATTCACCCTCACTCTTGGGTAGATCACTGGGCCAACATGGGTAATATTGGTTTTGGCGATTTTGAGGGAGGTGGTTACGGTATTGGTTGTTTTGGTTTAGGAAATTTTGGGAATAGGAGGCTTCGGGGTTGTTTTGGTGGAGGGTTTCCTGCGGGAAGACAATAACAACTACTTCATCTTCTCTTTTCTTTAGTGGAGCTGACTTATTCGTCGAATCGGGCAAGGCCCCTTCAATCTTTATGATCCTTATTCTCTCTTCTGTTACCTCGACTTGCTTAATTGCATCGCCGTAGAAAGCCACTGCTATGCTCGAGAGATCTCGATAGAATAGGGGTGCCTGAATCGACTTGAAATCTCTATGTGAGCCTCCTCGCTCAGATTAGGGACAACTTTGGTAGTCTCTTCCCTCTAGCGGGCAGTGTACCTCCATAAAAATTCATCTTTCTTCTTTAGTATCTGGTACAGAGTATTACGGTCCGGCACGACATCCTTATTGTACACATACTGCTCACAGAAGGCCTTTACCAGACCCTCGTAGGTCTTGATCTATGATAGGTCTAGGTTTATATACCAGTTGAGAGACGATCCTTTTAACGATCTCAAGAACATCTTCAGGCAAAGGTCTTTATTACGAGCATGGATTCCCAATTTCTCCTTATAAATAATGCTAACATGCCACTATGGGGGGCTAGTATCGTCATACTTTGTGGACTTTGGAACTACGAAGTTTTTCGGGTATACCACCCAGGGTGGTGCTGACAGCTTCTTGTACGCCATTTTTTTGGATGGCGTTTCTGATAGGTGTGAAAAACCTATCTATTTCCAATCCGAATTGGTTAGTTTTCAAACATGTTTATAGTTATTTTTATTATGTTTTAATTAGTATTTATACTTTTTGTATAACTCAGGTGTGTGGGTAAAAAAGATAGGAAACTGGAGCTAAACCGATGAGATCGAACCAAAGCGGTTCGAAGTTACGGTGGATAAACAAGCTCCAAGGCTAAAAGATGAAATAGGCCCACTACTTAGGCGTCCAGACCACCGCCTAAGCAGGGAAAATGCAGAGAAGAGCAAAATGTTATTGACGGATGACCGCCTGAGCGGAAATTCTACCGCTTAGGCGGAAATCCAGCAGAGGACGAAGAACGGCTACTGACAGCCGCTCGCCTAGGCAAAGTTTTCTTTACTTAGGCGGAATTTCAACAGAATGTTCTCTAGTCCACCGCCTACTTCACCGCCCAGGCAATCAGACTTAACCGACCTAATTCCGCCTAGGCGCAATTTCCACCGCCTAGGCGGATTTGCCCTGCACAGCCTTTAGATATTTTTAGAATATTTTTGCTATAAATATCCCCTCTCCTCCCCCTTGGCTGGTACCTCTCTCATATCTCTTGTATTTTTGAGCCCCTTAGTCTATACTTAAGCCAAGGGTTAGGAATTTTAGTGGTGGAGCTCGTATCCCGAAGTGGGGAAGACGGCGAATCGATCGTGGAGCGTTCTTAGCGGTTTATCTTCGGACGAGGCTAAGTTTTTCGATCGTTTTTCCTTATTTCTTTATATTAGGAGCATGTGAGCATATTTAGCTCGTTATTTCATTGTATATGCGGCTATGGCCCCGAGTTAAATATGGATTGTAGTAGGGATTAACCTAATATTTATAAATACGTTGTTTGGATGATTTCGGTGTTTCATTTGTGATTGTTCTTCGTAGTTTGATTGTATTTATCGTATTGTTTGTTTATTATGCTTGGATTGATAAATGGAGAATACGGGATTTTGACAAACCCCGGATTCGGAATAGGGTAAACAAACGCCACGATTCTATAACCCGATCGGGGTTTGAATCGTGGATAATCGATGATGTAGGGCAAGACACACGCTACCTAGGGTCGTGAAGACGTTGAGGGGGACATCTTCGTTGGCTCAAAGTTCCGTTATATCCCTCGTCTTACACTCAGAAAAGGTGGCGAGGGAGTTTTAGAACGGAGATTGTCGATAGGGTAAATACAACACGACGATCCAATAACCCGGGAGGGAGTTGGATTGTGTGCAATCAATGACACTGGGCGAGACTCACGTGACCTAGGATCGTTAAGATGTTGAGGGAGACTTCTCCGTTGACTCGAAGTCATGTATTCCCCCGTCTTACACTCGGAAGAGGTGGCGGCGGAGTTTACGTATCGAGGTTGTCAAATAGGTCGAACAATCTAAACGCGAGTAAATCGGAATCGAACATGTATTTGTAAACACATTAATCCCTATACAATTATTCACCCAAAAACATATTAACATATTAGTGTAGTTAATTTAGGATATATTAGTATTAGTTTAATTAATTAAATATATTTGTTTTTCGCCTAGATAAACTTAGGTCACGACAAACGCGGTATTCGATAGTAATGACAACAATCCCTGTGGATACGATAACCCGATCTTAACGATCACACTATACTAAAACTTAGACCTCGTATACTTGCGAGTGTAAGTAGCGGCGTGTTTTTCCCGCGCTACCAGTTTTCCTTTTTAGTTCTTCCATTATTCTTTCCAATTCCTCTATTTTTAGAACCCAGGCCGTAGGGGGTCCATTCTCTTCTCTATTTTGGTTTCGACGGTTGGGGCCAGTCGATTGGCATTCGGATCGTTGAATGGAGCAAAGACCCTCTCCAGGTGAATGAGGATTTGTGATATGGAGGGGGCTGGGCCTTCAGGCGAGGCTTGATAGACATGCCCCTAGCTGGGATATGCTGGCGCTTCATAGACCAAATGATGAGGGCCCATCTGGGGTCCATGGTAGACCGGTACCGTGAAGTTCGGGTTGATGTGGTTCATATTCGGCATTAAGTTCTCCATCCTAACACTTGGAAGGTTTTCATTTGGTGATTCAGTCACAAGAGTCCCACTGGATGGGGGAACAGGCACCTCCTGGGGTCGACTAAGTTCGTTGATCCTTTCTTTCAGCATATTGATGGTTTTTTGCATTCGAGTCATCTGGGTCGTATGGGGAGATTCGGGAGTGCCTTCTGATGTCATCCTGTAATGAGTCTAAGCTCTACTATAACTAAAGACCGGGCTTCGGATGGGGGAACCTGGTAGAAATTTATTTGTCGCTACAATACTGCGAGTGTACAGGTCAAGTTTAAATGGTATACAAAGAGTATGGTTGTCGTATCCATAGAGCTTGATTTAGATCGTTGTTAAGTACCGCGATTTTTGTAACCTAACTTTATTTAGGCAATCAAATTTTGGGTTTATAAAACTAAAATAACTAAAACAAATATAAATACAAAAATAAAATAAAATATGGACTTCCTATGCACAATTATTCTAGGGGGTTTGACCATACTTTACTAAACGATGATAATCCACTTCAAGCTTATTAATTGAATTCATGTCCATTCATTAACCGTGAGTTTCTAAATTAACATCACTTCCACCTCTTGAATTCCAAGTGAAATAATTTGTATAATTAGTTGAGTTAATATCTCTATTCAATTCAACTAATTATCCAATCTTTAAGTCTCACCCATCAAAGGTATACCCAAATTATATTAATCTATCGCACTCAATATAATAGGGATTGTATTTTTCCAGTCTCAATATGCAAGATTATCTCCTCTCGAATGCCTAATCTTACACATCTATGATATCTAATTTACCTCTTGCATAAATTAGCAATTATGCATAAAAAAATACATATGATCAAAACATGAAATCCAATTAACAACAACTTAAAGTCTCAAGGCACAATTCATACAAAGCTATTTGAAAACCCCCTAGATAGAAACGATTAACTCAACATAGCGTAATCCATATCTAATATTATCAAGAATTTTATAAATGTAAACATTTGTTCAATACAATATCCCAAATACAAAATTCAAGTAATATTAGGGAGAAGAGAAGAAATCCAAAGTTGTATTGTGGGGAAGTTTCTGATCCAATCTTCAATCTCATGCCTTCTTCGTGTTCACGTTATCGCTCTATTTCGATCTCTCCTCTTCCTCCTCATCCAAATGAGCTGAAATGCCCTTAAAGAGGGGTAAAACCCGTAGGTTGGTGCTACAACCTAAGTAAAATGGCGCTTCAATGCCATTTTCATTCAGATTTGTAAAAAATGGAGCAAAACACCCGCGTTGTAGTGCCAATTCACGCTGATTTGCGCTGCAGCGCGGGTCTTTCCCGCTGCAGCGTGAGTTTTCTAAAAAATGGATGTAACTTCCTTGTATAAATTTCGATTGTGGTGATTCAAAAGGATATGAATAGATAAGACATATATTTACAACGTCCATGTTTTGAATTTTTCCAAAATCGGATTATATCGTGGTCGAAATTAGTCTTGAAGTTAGAGCACCTGTACAAATATTTCATATTTTCTCCCATTTATTTCTAAACCTACAAAATAACACAAAAACATATTAAACTAACAAAAATGCTTGAAAATACATAAATATTTGAATATAAAAGTACTTGATTTGTTGGTAAATAACCCAATCATCAAATATCCCCAAACTCAAACGTTTGTTTGTTCTCAAGTAAAGAAAAATTGAAGAAAACACAAATCAAGAACTAAAACGCTAACGATAAAATTGTGAGTTATGTATCAAATCAACAATCGTGCAAGAATCTCCGATGGCACAAAATGATCTAAGCTCAAAGGAAATATACACATTGAGATTATCTAGAATTTCAACTTTAAGTATCAATTTCAATCCCCTTGAGACTCTAGATGTGTCAGTGCGTGTACAATTACTCTTACCCACCAAACGAGCCTCAGATATATTTATGTGCTAAGGAGACAATGAACACTCTCTAGATAGTGAAACTCTCCACTAATTGTGTAGGTATATATGTCATTGGAGATCAAAAGGATTTTACGGGTTGTAATGTATGGCTAGGGTAAAAGGTAGATGAGAATGTTATTTTTAGACTCAAATCACCCTAGGCATGTATCACAACTCGTGGATCTTACATAATTTCCAAGAAAAATTTTCACCGACTCCCTTTTTTGTCACATGTATTCTTTCCATTGATCCCACAATGTATTATTCACAAAACAAATAGAAACACACATTTTGTTTTCAAAACAGGTGAGAACTACACCCCCAAACGCAAAATCAACATTATCCCCAATGTTGTTGGGAAAAAATAGGGGGATAGAAGGGATACTCACCACTATATTATAACGATTTTGTTTTACAACACAATTACAAAAAACGAAACACACATTCCAATCCACAATTAACTTTCTAAACATAGCCCACTCTAGTCCTTACGCCCAATGAATCATGTAGACATGCCAATTAGTGATAGATTTAGGGAGTGGAAAAACACGTAATGAGGTGGATACACAAATGTGGGTAACGAAAGAATTAGGCAATAAGGTTCAACGGGGGTAACGAAGGATAAATAATTTTCACGGGTTACCTTCAAAGGCCCAAACGATCCAAAGAATGCCTAAATCATCTCTCTAAAAACACATCACCTAGAATTTCACCTCAAGTTTCACTCAAATGGGTTCTAGTGTTCATGAGATGTCAAAGCCTACCTAAACCACATAAATGTTTTCCAAGTACCCAAAAGGCTAAGTGATTGTGATTTAAGGTGCTCAAGTGTAACGAGCTAAGAGTGAATTTAAATCAATACGAGTCAAGTACACATAAATCTCAATGACATGCATTTCTAAAGACTAAAGAAAATGTCAAGTGTCTATACTCATCATCGATTTTAAATCATTTCATCTCAACAAAACTCACATTTTATTCAAATAGACTAACAAAAAGAAAAACAGACTAAAACTATGGCCAAAAGAACACAAGATATAGGGAAAAAATCACACACATAATCATTTCTTAACCCAACACACATACGCCAACACCACATATACCAACATGTGTCTCACCTCCAAACTCGGAGTCAAACATATATTCAAATTAAGCACAAGGAAATAAGACATGTACCTGGGAGGCGACATAATCTCACCTCTAAGTGTGGTCGGCGGTGATGCTTTAGGCAAGGTGACCGGTGTGGGGCCTTATTCTATAGCGTATATCCTTAGGCTCCATTATTTAAAAACTTAGGTTGCCTCCCAAGAAGCACCTGGTTCAATGTACTCAGCGCGAAAATAGAGAAAGGCTCGTTAAAGAGTGGTTTCCGCCCATAATATGTGTCATATAACATAACATATAGGTCTTGGTTCAAAACGCCCTCAAGCTTGACGAGATGTAGCATTGATCGGCACGTACTCTCAACTTGATTCTATTTCGGCTCATCTACTTGGAGGGCATGAAATAACAGAGTTAAAGGTAGTGGAGGACAAGAGAGCCATATTGAATCTTCGTAGTTGTAATCGTTGTCGATCGATGGTGGCATCACAATCTGGATCTCGAACGGTAAAGGTTCACAAGTGTGGTTTTGTGATTTTGCATCGTTGATCCATTATTGGGTTTCCTCCTTGTTCTAATCATTATCATTGAATGCTCCAAAGTTCTTCCTACTTGTATTCGGTTCCTCATGGTGGTTGTCACGTATGGATGTGGTTTGTGTGTTTCTCAGTGCCACTGCCATTGTCATGGCTTCAATGGAGTGGAACGAAGATTCGACTTGTAGATCATGAACGGTCTCTATCCTCTCTCTCTTCTCCATACGGAGCCTTGTCCCCTCCTCCCAGGTAATACAATCTTCATATGTAAGAGAAGACTCCGTTTTTGTCTCTTTCGTAAATTGTCTTGTCTCCTCCAAAAATTGCCTTATCTCTTCTGTAAATTGAGCAAGTAGATATTGAAGGTCTTCAAGGGTAGAAGAAGACTCCGCTTGATAATGTGGGGTGTTAAACCATGACGCCGAAATGTTGGAACTGTCCCCAAGATTTGGTGACTTGTTGAATAATTCCAACTCCGATAGTCAAAATCGGCCATGTCTTCCATCAAAAAATAGGTTTTGTCCACGATTAGGTCGTAAAAAGAGATAGTACCACTTTCTCCTTCCACCCAAGTTCTTGTTGCGACTTATAACCCGTCGAGGAAGTTCAGCAGTTGACACTCTTTCGGAAAACCATGATTAGGGAATCGAATGAGCAACTCCTTGTATCGTTCCCAAGTACAATAGAACGACTCAAAATCTTGTTAAGAAAATTGTAAGAGGACTTGTTAATCAAACATCTTCAAGGACCTCGCAATACAGACAAAACTCAAAAAGAAAAATTAGAAAAAAAAATAAATGCTTAAATTAAAATCAAGTTACTTATTCACAATATTAACAACAATCCAAAAATAATCCCCGGCAACGGCACCAAATATTTTGTGCCAAAATCTATTGATTACTCGCAAGTGTATGAGATCTAACAAGTAATAAAGTGAGTGAGTGAGTATCATCTTCACAGGGATTGGTAATGAGAAATTAACTAAGTACCGCAATTAGAATGACCTAATTTTATTTAAGCGATCAATAATAAATTGGTGAGAAATTTTGATTAAATAATTGGTAACAATTGCCATGGAACTGAGTAGACTAATAGGCTTTTGTGGAATTTCTAATGGAATTAAAACTCTGTTGGGGTTGAAATCATCTGTTGAGCTACACTAATCCTTACAATTATTAATTGAATTCCTATTTAATCATTTAGTTGTGGGTGTCGAAATTAACCTTACTTCTACCTCTCGAATGCCCAGTGAGATAATTTGGATAATTACTTGAGCTAATATCTCTATTCACTCAACTAATTATCCAATCATTATATTTTACCTATTAAATGACCACCCAAATTGTAATAGTCTTTCGCACCCAATATAATCAAGGTTGTATTTCTTTTATTTCAATATATAAAATTATTACCTCTCGAATGTTTAATTTTATACATCTAGGATATTTAATTTACCTTTCGCATAAATTAGCCAAATAGCACAAAGAAATACAAATGATGTAAATAAGGAATTCAATTAATAACGTCTCAGATCTTTCAAAACATAGTCTTACAAATTATTCAACTCCCCTTAGATATGGGTGACTTAGCCGAGCATAATTAAATTGTTCATCAACATAACGATAGTATCACTCGAATAAGAACTCATGAATAGTACTGAAATGACAGTCACAAATCTTAGATCTAGCATAAACAAGAAGTAACTAGATGAGAAAAGGAGAAAAACTATATTTGATGAAGTGGTTTAGATCTCCAATCTCGATTATAATCTTCTTGATTCCAATCTTGTGTATTCTTCAAGTAACATTCATCCAATCTGCTCTTCCCAGTCCGTGCTCTAATTCCACTTCAAGCCTTCAGTGTCTAACCCATTACGAATTGAAGAATCAGTTCTTTTCAGTAACGTAGTCCGGTAGGTTAGCACTGCAGCCCCAGATCCATGCTGCAGCACCATACTAAGTAAGAGTAGGGCTTCATTAATGGTGGTGCAGTGCCAAGCGATGGTAGGGTAGTGCCAAACGACGGTAGGGTAGTGCCCTACCGCAGGCGACATCATATACTGCTCGAAGTGGTCTTGTCAACCAATAACATATTTCTCAAAATGGGATTGGCGAGTATGAAGTACTTCAATCTATGATTCGTGTTGCTGTAGTAAAGCATACATATCAGTTGTGGAAAAGCGAGGGGGGGGTCACTGTAGAAGTGGTTTGGATGGACCTGCCGCGTCATTAATCTTGACCTCATTTTTCAAGATCTGATGTATAGCATTATCAATATCGAATTTTTAGGCTGGAGGACCGCTTGACCCTCTTTGTAGACATCGGTTGCCATAATCAACTCTAATAGAAGAGTTGGAAAAGAAAGACCAACCGCGAGATTTTTCGCGATATGTCGGATAACATTGCTAATCCAAGTCTCGACATTGATTTTGTAATCATTATGAATACAATAGATCATTAAAGCGTGTTCTTGGGTTACCTCTGTCAAATACGAAGTCGGGGACATCTTGGCATAGAGAAAATGGTGACAAACTTTAAGTGGTGTCAAAAGCTCCTTTGTCAAGATAGTTGACCGAACCCCCCGCACCACTGACCACTCGATTACCCTCCCGCAAATCGAGGTTGTGACGTCATCAAGATCAACGTTTTCGACCATTTGAGTGAATTGGTCCTCATCGGGAATGGAAATTTTGTACTACTGATTGATAGTTGCACTATAAAATTTGATTAGTTTTCCGTGGACCATCGTGGAGAAATCAAAGACTTCTTTTGCATTTGCATAAAATTCCCGTACAACTGTCATCGCCGCTGCACTCGGTTGTTCATAATAAACCTGCCATCCCCTTAATTCGATGACATTAAGGATATCCAGATTTGCTAATCTTGTCACCTCAAATCCCCTTTCCTTTAGTCCAACCCTCTTAATTACGGAATCGTTGAATTGTGCTTCAGTTGCTGTGGATATGAATCGTTGAGACTCATATGATTGAGGTAGGGTATTTCGGGCCCTCTTGGTGGATTTGTTTAATGGAATTTTAAATAAATGATGAGATGAAGAATCAACCATTTTAGCAACCAGAATTTCCACCCTATACGAATGAATATATCACAAATCTAACTCGTTGCAGCCCCAACGTTCTGATTTGAACACTTGATTTTTGTATTTTGTCTTTATTTCCAATCCAAAAATTCTCATCCGAACTCCAAAAATTCTTGTCAAACCATGGTTCTCGTCTTCTTCTACCATTTCAGCCCAATAATTGTTTTTCTGCCTGGGTTGCCTTCCAAGAAGCGCTAAATTTATTGTCCCTAGCTAGACGCAGCTGGCGGGCTTAGTTCTTATCTTTGAGGACAATTTTCTCCACAAAATGCTCATTTCCTCTATAATAGTGTTTGAGCCTTTGACTATTTACTCGGAATGGTTGTCCATCTTTATCTTCTAATTTCACTGCTCCGAACGGAAACACTTGATTTATCTTGAATGGACCGAACCATCTTGATCTCAGTTTTCCTAGAAAGAGCTTTAGTCGGGAATTGAATAGTAATACTTGTTGTCCTGGCTTAAACTCTCTTCTCAAGATCTGTTTGTCATGCCACTTCTTAGTCTTCTCCTTGTAGATCCAAGCGTTTTCATATGCTTTATTTTGGAATTCTTTTAACTCGTTGAGTTGAAGAAATCGTTGCTCCCTAGAAGCCTTTAGATCGAAATTTAGCTTATTGATTGCCCAAAACACTCGGTGTTTCAACGCTACCGATAAGTGGCATGCCTTTCCAAACAACAATCGATATGGGGACATCCTAATTGGTGTTTTAAAGGCGGTGTGGTACGCCCACAATGCATCGTCAAGTTTAATCGCCTAATCTTTCTGGCTAATATTGATTATCTTCTCAATAATTTGCTTAACTTCCCGATTTGATACTTTGGCTTGGCCGTTGGTTTGAGGGTGGTAGGCTAATGCTACCTTGTGCTTCACTCTGTATTTTGCTAAAAGAGTGTCCAACTCCTTGTTGCAGAAGTGAGTACCCTCATCATTGATTATAGACCTTGCAGTACTGAATCATGTTAAGATATTCTGGTGAATGAACTTCAAGACGGTTTTAGCATCGTTGGTAGGAGTGGCTATGGCTTCCACCCACTTGGATACGTAATCTACCACCAATATGATGTATTCTTTGCCAAACACTGGGGAAATGGGCCCATAAAATCAATAACCCATACATGAAAGATCTCCACCTCCAGAATATTATTCAACGAAAGTTCATGACACCTCGTGATGTTACCAATCCTTTGACAACGGTCACAAGTTTTCACAAATGCACATGCATCTCGGAATAGGATCGACCAATAGAATCTGGATTGTAGCACCTTAGATACAGTCCTTGTGGCACTAAAATGTCCTCCATAAGGTGATGCGTGCCAATGGTCGATGATACTCTGGATTTATTCTTCAGGGACACATCTCCGAATTACTTGATCAAAACATATTTTGAACAGTCTGGGATCATCCCAAAGATAGTTTCTCACATCATGCAAAAATTTCTTCTTCTGGATACTAGACATTTCCTGGGGTAACATATTACACGCTAAGAAATTAACAATAGCTACAAACCAAGTGAGTCTTACCGCTACATTAAAGAGCTGTTCATCAGAGAAGACTTTTATAATGCTCTCTTCACTTTTGGTATCTTTGATCTTTAGTCTTGACAGGTGATCTACAACAACATTGTTACTCTCATTTTTATCACGAATCTCCACATCAAACTCTTAAAGCAGCAAAATCATTCGAATTAAACGGGTTTTGTATTATTTTTAGAAAATAAATAACGAATAGCTGCATGATCTATGTAGATAATTACTTTTGAGCCAATAATGTAAGACCATAATTTATCACATGCAAATACAACTTGCCAACATCTCTTTCTCTATAGTCGTGTAATTCTCTTGTGCATCATCAAGAGTCTTATTGGCATAGTAGATTGCATGAAAAAAAAATTCTATTCTTTGACCCAGGACTGCTCCAACTGCATAGTCACTTGCATCACACATAATTTTAAATAGTTCATTCTAATCGGGTGCGACAACAATATGAGCTAAGATCAATTTCTTTTTTATCATATTAAATGCCTTCAAGCATGAATCATCAAAGATGAATGAAGTGTCTTTCTCTAGTAAATTGCATAAAGGCTTAACATTTTTGAAAAGTCCTTTATGAATCTTCTATAGAAACTAGTGTGGACGCCATTTACATTCGTCGGTGGAGTCAACTTCTCAATTGTTTCAATTTTTGCTCTATCCACTTCAAGACCTTTAGAAGAAACTCAATGGCCAAGAACAATGCCCTATCTAACCATAAAGTGACATTTCTCCCTATTTAACATGAGAATTTTCTCCTCACATCGCTTTAACACAAGCGATAAATTGTGGGGACAATGGTCAAATGATGAACTGAAAACCAAAAAATCGTCCATAAACACCTCCATAATGTCTTCCACCATATCCGAGAATATCACCATCATACACCTTTGAAAAGTCACCAGAGCATTGCATAACCTGAACGGCATACGGTGATATGCGAACCATATGGACAGGTAAAGGTAGTCTTATCATGATCCTTCGGTGCAATGGCTATTTGATTATAGCCTGAATATCCATCAAGGAAGTAATAGAAGTCATAATCGGCTAACTGGTCCAGCATTTGGTTGATGAACGGAAGGGAAAAAATGATCTTTCCTTGTAGCTTTGTTAAGCTTTTGATAATCAATGCACACTCTCCATCCGTGATAGTTTTTGTGGGGATTAATTTATTCTTCTCATTTTTCACCACCTTTATTCTACCTTTCTTCGACACTACTTGCACAGGACTTACCCACGGGCTATCCGAAATGGCATAATAATTCTGGCATTCAACAGTTTTAAAACTTCAGCACGAACTACTTCCTTCATCGCCGGGTTTAACCTTCGTTGATGCTCGATTGAAGGCTTGTAAGAATCCTCCCTGACAATTTTGTGCATGCATATAGTTGGGCTAATTCCCCTTATGTCCAAAATGGACCAGGCAAAAGCTGATTTATGCTTCTTTAGGATAAACAATAATTTTCTTTTTTCTTCTTGACTTAGCGATGCCGAAATAATCATTAGATTAGTAGACTTGTCCCCCAGAAATGCATATCTCAGATGATCGGGTAATTGTTTGAACACTATATCACCTTTGTTTTCATTCGAAGGATTGGAAGATTCCTTGTTCCCCTCTAGAACATCCACTCTAGCCACGTTCATTGTTTCACTAGGTAAACAGTCGATGGCTATAATATAATTGGTTATACCATCTTCCTCAACATATCTCTTCACATCAATATCCCTTACTTTTTAAATAATTATATTTAGCCCTCACCCTACCCCACCCTCTCATCGCCTCCTGCCACCTCCACCAGCCTCTACCCACCACCGTCACTACCAACAATCAACCGCCACTACCAATACCACCCGCTTCCGCCAAAGCCGCCACCACCGCCACTGTCACCATTAACTGCCAACACCACCGGCCACTACCAACTGCCGCTGCCACCATCAATCGCCACCACCAATTGACATCGCCACCGCAACCACCACCCGCCACCGCTAATCACCCACTGCCACCACCGGAGAGATAGTATAATTATATTTTATTTTATTATTTTGTTTAATAAAAGGGTTAAAAAAAAATATTTTTTTGAATAAGGATGTTAGTGTAAAAATATAGGAAAGATGAGAGTGGGCAGTAGTGGTGGCGGGTGGTGGATGTTGGCGGTTAGTGGTGGTGGTGGTGTGTGGCGGTTAGTGGTGGCTCTTGGTGGTTGGTGGAGATGGCGGTGGTGATGGCGATTAGTGGTGGTGGTGGCGGGGGGTGGTGGTGGCGGTTGGTGGTTAGTGGTGGTGGTGGAGGCAGTGGTAGTGGCGTTTGGTGGTTGGTGGTGACGGCGGTGGTGGTGGAGGTTGGTGGTTAGTGGTGGTGGTGCTGGTGGCGTTGAGAGGGTGGGGTAGGATGAGAGATAAATATAATTATTTAAAAAGTTAAGGATAAAAAAAATAATTTTAAAAAAAATGGGGCGCAAAGTGTAATTAATCTATATAAGTTGAATAGTAGAAATTAGATTTGAATGCTAAATTACCAAAATACCCTTTGACCGTTACCATTAACCTTAACGGAATACTAATTGGAGCAAAATTGAAACAATTTTGAAATGTGAGGGACTAATGTGTTTACTTTCAAACATCCATATGCAATGCTCAAAGCTCTTGGTTGAGTCACAAGAGCAACTTTGAATTTATTATGAGCCCAAACGATAGATTCAATAAGTTCAATAATGAATCCAGATTCTTTCATTTCCTTGTAAAGATCGTTTTCTTCAAAAGTACATTCACCTACTTCGCCAAATACATGCACACCCCCGTGAGATTTATCAATATTGCTAATCAATTCCATAATGAGTACTGTTTTACCCACTCCAGCTGTTATACCCCACCCCGAGCCCCCATTGCCCGAGGTCGGGCGAGACGTTGACTTGACGTTACCTGACCGATCAACAAATATACATACCTATATATCTATATACATGTACCTCTATACATTGTTTTTCCAAAATATATTTATCCACTTCAAAATTCGGGAATACATGTGTCCCAAATATTCATAACAAAACCACAAAACCTGAACTTTCCACGGTTCACACATGTACAGCTAACCCTTCAAAACGACACCACTTCTTGACTCTACCTAGTGCCAGTAGTGGACCCGTTCTGAGCTATGGCACCTGAAACCAAATATTTTATTAGTGTACTATCTTCATAATATAAAAATATTTTATGGATCAAGTATAATTATCAAATACCACTTTTCAAAATATAATATAATATAACCGCACACCAAGCCAGAATAAAATTCAACTGCCATCATCGCAATAAAATAATGTATTTAAATCAATTAATCCAAACGTTTCGACATATAATAAAATACTGCACTCATATTTTCCTACTAGACACAAGATTGTTTTACCTCACGATCGGGAGTTACGACTGTACCGTAACCTGTACAACTATGCCATTTAAGGTGTCTATCAATGCCAGGGCCATTTAACATCCCCATTAGTAGGGGCAGTCACCCGCAGGATTTGCACTCCCGATAGGTCAACATATATCCACCTTGCAGGACTTGCCTGACAGGTAATAACAAATATCCACCCTGTAGGATAAACCTGATTGGTAACAACGAATATTCACCTTGTAGAACTTGCCTGACAGGTAACAACATATATCCACATCTTGTAGGACATACCCTCTTGACGAGAAGACAATTATGGCATAGTCGGATAATAAAAACCACTTTCCAACTTAAAAAAATTTACTTGATCTGCGTAATGTTATAAAATAATCAATTTTAATAAATATTTTTTTTTTCGCATTTTAGTATGAAAATATAGTTTGACAATTTTTATAGAAGACAGTACACTCACCTCGATTTTTGCACAATAAAAACACTGTCGGAAATACTACGCGGGCGTCATCGCCTGTGAATCTAACAACCAAAGGCCTAAACTAAGAATTTATTTAAAATAAATCTACTATGCAATGCGTGGCCCTAAAATGCACCATTTTCTATTCCCAATCTTTTTTTTTACACGAAATTATTGAACGCTTAATTTCTTAAGTTAATATTAATTGCACAAAAATTAATATAACAACGACTATAAAATTTCCCGTTAATAATGTAATTTGTAAAAAATGTTAACTGATCGTTAAAAATTTTATTATTCAACAAAATACTAAAAATTATCGTTTTGATAAAATTTATAATTTTTATTTTAAATTATATCTTTGCAGATTAGATATATTTATACCTACTATATTTCTCGAACTTATGCATACATTTTTGACATATACATATACTCATGTCCGTACCAATAGCCCCATAAATTAAACATAATATATGTATATGTCATTTTAGCACTATATATATATATATATATATATATATATATACAAACAGTGGTTGCATTTACTTCTTAGCCTACTTTTGAGAGTTTCAAGATCATAGACCCTGCTACTCAGCGTGCTGCTTCTTTTCCGCCGAATTTGTGTCGCCTCTATAATCGTAGACCCTGCCTCACCCTCTCACCCGTCTCACTCTCTCTGTCTCTGCCTTACCCTCACTCTCACTCTCACCCTCCCTTGCAAAGATGACGGCGGCGGCCTCCCTCCCTCCCTTGCGAAGACGACGGCGACGATCACTTGCGACTTGCCCTATGTCCATCTTCCGTTAGTTCTCCACTCTATCTCCAGGTGCGTCTCTGTTTTTCCATTTCATCAATTTCTATTTCGAAACCATTCTCCCTCCTCTCTCTCGCTTTTGCTCATCTGATTTAGGGTTCCAGACTTCAGCCCTCTCTTTCTCACGTTCCCTCCATCGCAATGTAATCGGCTCCGATTTCTCCTCCCCTTCAGATCTGAGTAGTTCATCTCTCTCTCCCCATGCCGCCGGTGCAGCCATCGCCGAACACACCGTGTATCGCCATCATCTTCCTCCATCGCCATCATCTTCCTCCATCGCCATCCACCGTAGGGTTCCAGACTCCGATTCCTCCTCCCCTTCAGATCTGAGTAGTTCATCTCTCTCTCCCCATACCGCCGGCGCAGCCATCGCCGAACACACCGTGCATCGCCATCATCTTTCTCCATCGCCATCGCCATCGCCATCCCCATCACCAACCACCGTCGCAATCCTCTAATTTCGCCAGATTTGGGGTTTTGGTTGCCAGTAGCTATCGCCGGCGATGCTTGGATCAGTCTGCAGTATCGATGCATCACTAAAGCATGGTAGGGTTTGTTTCCTCTCTCTTATGCGAACCAGGTACTGATTTTTACCTCTATTTTCTTTGTTTTTTTTTTTTTTTTTTTTTTTTCTTTCTAAGGTTTGTTTGTTTGTTCTTTGTATTCCCCTCTTTACTGATCCATCCGCTTAATTTTTTGTTATCAGATCCATCCGCGTGTGGATTTAATCAGAGCATGATCATCTGGCCTCTTACAAATAGAGTATTGGTTGAACCTTGGTTGAAGCGTGGCTCTCTCTGAACTGATTCAGAACGCAATTCTCCTCGACAATCAGCAACTTCCCTATGGCTATCTAGGTAAGCTTCGTCACCTTCTTGCTCTTCTTTGTGTACTTCTCCAAATGTGTTTATGCATACTCATATTTTGAATTTCGTCAATGCAAGCCTAGAGTGTTTTAAGATCGAGGTTTCGGATCTTGAAGTCTAAGGTATTTTTCTCATATCTCTGTTACTGTTATTGTACCCATATCTTTGTTCCTATATTTCTGTTACTGTTATTGTTCGGTTCAGATTGTATTTATGTTTTTCTCTTTATTTGTGTTCTTAGATTTGAAAACGAATTCTGATTGTTCGGGTGATTGAACTCTTCCTTACTCGAGAGATAAATTGGAAGCAACCCAGTGTTCTGTCCTGCTTCAACCTTCGCCATCGACATCAGATCTGGTATATTCCACCTCTCTTTCTCTTGCCAGTATCTTACCACTTCGATTTAATGTTGTTTTTTATTTGATGATTAATTAGGTCTTCAATTGGTTTATCATTGTTACCTGCAACCATATAAAGTAGGATATGTAAATATACAGATTTAATATGTTTGCAATTTTAGGACCGTTGATTATTTTTATTTTCTACAAACCACACAAGTTATGGTTTTGGCCACACTCTCAAAGATGTTCTCTCTCTACAGTCGCACGATCATTGTTTCCATTTTCTTCAAACTCCACATTAACCTTCAAATCCACACTGAGAACCCTAACCCTCAAGGCAATTCTGTCTGAAAATCGTAGGACGGATATTTCCACAGAGATCAAAGCTCCCCGATCTCCCCGTAAATCCTAGGATGGATGTTTCTATTATGATTTTTACGAAGGTCAGGTTCCATATTGCGAATCTGTATTTTGTTTCTATTCTAATGTTTGTATTCTGATTTCATATTGAGCACCACATGCTTGATGAAATGCCTTTGAAGTGTATACTTAATTTTAGTTCGATTGGTTTTGCATATCGTTATCTTTATCGTTGTTCCCGTTCTGTTCCCAGAAATCTTTTTATGTTCTCTCATATTTGTAAAACAAATTTCTCAAAATATCTGTTTGTTCTCAAAATATCCATTTCTGTTCTCACATTCCTGTTCTTATGCTTTTTCTTCTTCACCTCTGCCCCTACATTCCCTGTTCTGCCATTCACCTCCGTCATCCGCCAACATCAGTGCCACCACCCACCCGTTAACCCACACCGTTAACATGCACCAATTGGCTCCGCCACATTAGAGAACATTTTGCATGTATTTTATTTATTTATTATTATTATTATTATTTTTAATTTATATCCTCTATATATTAATGTAACATTATTTCAATAGCTTTAAGGAGAGATGAAGACGGTACAGGCACCACTACATATGCTATTCATGAACAATAAACTCCTCCAACTACTACTGTAATAATGCCCTTGAGATAAAAGTAAATTCAGTGCCTATACTCTTTAATTCCAGCAGCATAAATTTGAAGCTTTTGGAATGAACACAGGAATGTGAGAACATAGTGTTTCTTTACCTTAAAATTCAAGAATGAAAAAAGGCAGTGTCTATACTCTACTGATTTTATTTTTAGTTTCCTTACCTAAAGGCACGGGTGTCTATACTGATTTCAAAAGCTTCATCATCAAAGTGTTTCTTTACTGAAGCTTATATACTGTAGCTTTTGGAATGAAGTGTTTTTTCTGATTTCAAAAATATTCAGTGTCTATACTCTACTGATTTCGTATTCAGTTTGCGAACTATTTGTATTCTGTTCAAATTTGTCTAAAATAGAAACTGATCCATTCTCTACTAAAAAAACTGTGAAGTGCTAAAAAAAATTGGAAAGTGTCTAAGTTTAACCGACATGCATGTAGTCCCTTACTCCCTTAAGAGTATGATTTGACAACGTGCTACTGAATTTGTTCTATTCTTTTTTCAATCTGCATTTGTTCTGTTCAATTGTAGAAGTAGAGAAAATAGCCTATATTTGTTTTTGGCCTATAATATTTTTTCCCCTGGGTGTTTGAGAAACAGAAAACTGTTTTGCAAACTAAGACCAAAGAGCGCCTTAAAATGTTCCAATTTTATTATTGTTGCAGTTCAGAAGAAGGGATATGTGGACTTGCAGTTCATGTTTACCGTTTCTGTTCCATGTCGAGTTTGATTTGGTTCCCAGATTTCTGTTTATGTTCCCAGAAAACTGGAAGCAAAGGTTAGTTTCTATTTTTTGTTTGTTTTGCTGCCAATTGTAGAGAATTTTGGCAAAGTTAGTTTCTGTTTTTTGTTTTTTTACTGTTTTTTGTTCAAATCATGATCAAATTTTTAACCATAGTTCAAATCATGTTACTGTTTCTGGCCATGTCGAGTTTGATTTGGTGCCGATTGTAGAGAATTTTGGCCATGTCGAGTTTGATTTGGTTCCCAGATTTTTGTTTATGTTCCCAGAAAACTGGAAGCAAATGTTAGTTTCTGTTTTTTGTTTGTTTTGTTGCCAATTGTAGAGAATTTTGGCAAGGTTAGTTTCTGTTTTTTGTTTTTTTACTATTTTTTGTTCCGCGAATAATGGATTGGCTTTCAGATCATGTTCAAATCATAATCAAATTCTTAACCATAGTTCAAATCATGTTCAATAGCTTTTTGGATCATGTTCCTAGAAAACTTGGAACAGAAACTGGAAGCAAATGTGAGTGCTTAAAATTTGACTCTAACAGACATTTTATTCTTGCAGAAAAGTTCATTCTTGCAGGTTGAAAGAAAGCTATATGTATGAATGATAGGAATCTCGACATTCATGCCGTACTTCTGCATCATCAGTAAGTTTATGAGGCAAATCATATGTGCATGGAGTATTAGGTGGTTTTGTTTAGTGTTCCTGTTCCCATAAAATGTGGAACAGAAATAGAAATTCGGTAACAATTCTGTTTTGTTCGCAAAATTTTGATCTGAAAATTTGTGTTATAGTTTAGAATGTCAATTTTTTTTCATTACTGCCACCATATGTGGATATATGATTCAAAACATAAATTATATGTGTACTAATTTCTCTTTCCTAGAATTGTGTTTTCCTGTTCCTATTTCTGTTCCTATTTCTGTTCTGTTCCTGTTCCTATTTCTGTTTCTATTTCTGTTCTGTTTTTTTTTTTTTTTTTATGCATTTTGTTGTGTGGATTTAGAACTTATGTACAGATTAATATTTACAATTTTTTTTTTCATTTTTCCCAAGTGCAGAAGAAATGCGCAGATTAATCAGATGAATAAAGCATCATCTAAATAAAGGATTTGGAAGAGTGCATTTGGAACGAAAACACTTGGGTAATATATTTTCCCTAGGCATTTTGTTGTGTATATTTTCTATGATTTTTTTTTTTTAAATTGCAATAATTGCAGTTCATTTCTATTTTATTCAGCTGTTGATCTTTGTTTTCTCCAATTTTTGAAGTAACTGATTATGTTAATTTCCATTGTGGTAGTCTCATCTTTAGCCTCAGAACCTGCATCTTCTCATGTGAGTTGATCCAATATCTTAGTTTTATTAATGTGTTCCCATTGTGATATGTTTTTTTTTTTTTTTTTTCAATAGTCTATTTCAAGTTTTACTTTCAGTGCATTTCAAGTTTTTGAAGTCGATTATGTTATGATTTTATGGAAACATATTAAGAAAAAGGGAAATAGGAACACTAAATAAAAGCCGCTTAAATTGTTGTGTATTTACATGTTAATCATAAATATACAGCTATTTGTCATCAATGAAACAAGCTTTTGGAGGGTTTTATGAAGGTGATGCGTAAGCCTGGTTGGTGTGTTGAGGACACAGATAATGGGGGTTCTTCAAAGTAACTTGGAGGGGAAATCTAATCAGTTTAAAGACTCTGCTTTAGCTGATATATTTCTCTACATTGTTAGATCAGTACGCAGGTACTTTTTGTACTTAGTTTTTTTTTTACTGAAAATTTGGATGACATTTTCTCACCAGTTTCTATTTCTGTTCCCATAATATTGGAACAAAACAAAATGTGGGAACGATTTTTTTTTGGTTATGTTTATCTCTAATCTCTTTTTATTTCTAATTTAATTTTTTTCCTATTTACGTTAGGTCTACTTAGATTTATTTTTTATGTCTTTCAACTTTTTGTTTATGTACCTATCTTCTAAATCTGTTTGTTGCTCTAAAATCAAGATTTTAACTTTGAAAATAGAAACTATGTTATAGATCTACTTATATTCATTTTCAATTTATGTTTCTTTTATATTAAAACTCAATTTGTAAGTTTAATTCAAATGTTGTATAAATTATTGGGACCTTCTTGATTATTGTTTTTGTTCCTATGAAATTAGAAACAGGAACATGGTAATGTTCTTATCCTGGAACGTAGCTGGGTTTTTTTTGTTTTTTTTTTTTTATTTCTTGGTCAGTGTTTTTTCTCTCCTTTTTTTTTTGGGGGGGGGGGGGGGGGGGGGGGAGGGGGGGGGTTAAGTGCCTTAATTAGTGTTTTTGTTCCCAGAAAATTAGAAGCACAAGCATTTTGTCCATCGTTGTTGTTGAAGTCATAATTGTTATCCTCTTTTTTGGATATTTTATTTGGTGTTATATCTATCTATCTATATGTATATATTTATGTGTATATACGTTATGTCTTATGTGGTTTATTTATTTTTGGAGGGTCTTTATTTGGCCCTGGAGGTATGTTTGCATGACTGAGTATTGCGATTCATATAAGTTTTCATTCTTGGAAGTTGAAAATATAGAACTATTGTAATAATTCTACATATAGAATGTGAAGGAAATAGATGTATTTTCTTGGACATGGTGTAAAATGCTTTCAATTGTGTTTTGTTGGACTTTGAAGTTTGTATTTTGGAGCTTGGTTTATAGTAGTTTTGATAGATTGCACTATTTTGTCCTTGATGGTGAACATATCGAGCATGTTATAAATGCAGACCATTGAATTGCAAATTATGTTTGTAGTTCTTGACATTTTTTGTATACTTGAGATGACTTTTTGCCTCTTTGGTTTCGTTACTACACTGGACAGATTTGAAAGACACAAAATGTTACAACCACATTAGTTACATTCACCTTGCTAATGGTTTTGTGCAGGGAGGATTCTTAGTTTTATTCATGTCTTGAGACGTTATTGATTGTCATCGCAATATATCAATTTGATAAGGTAAAATTAAGAGATTAATACACACACACACACACACATATATATTAATTATTAAATATTTCTTCAAATAAAGTTGAGTTGTAATCATTAAATATTATTTTTTTGTGTATTTTTGTGTATTTTTTTTTTTAAAAAAAAAATTGGGCGTATGAAATAGAGAAAAGAATCTATTGGAAACTATATTATTAATATTCAATTGTTAGTTATTATTGATGTTCAAATGATATAGGTGCAAAATATTAGTCTCCATTGTTAATTATTATTAATGTTTAATGTTAGCTGTTATTGACGTTCAAATGAAATAAGTGTAAAATGTCGTATATATAGAAAAAATTATGTCAGTTTTTTTGTTGTTATTTAACACCCGTGCCTTTAGGCACGGGTTATACGCTAGTATACACACACACACACACACACACACACACACACACGCATGAAATGAAACAAGAACGGGAAAAAAAATTGTAATTACCTATTTCAGTTCTTGCCTCAAGTGTCAGTTCTATTTTTTTTTTTTTTTTTAAATGTTAATGTTGTGTGTGTATATGTATAATATACACACACAAACATTTATATGAGAACAACACCACCTCTCCCATTCTTTCATTCGTTTTTTTTTTTTTTTGAAGATGACATGTGTAATCTTGACAATATATCTATCCATATGGATAGACTTCGTTTTCTTCCTTTGGAAGGAAACAAATTTTATCCATATATTTTTAGCCAAACTTTTAAAATCATATTTTAAATAACATATTAACCCCTAAAATTTTTAAATTCAACCTTGTAAATAACCAAGTAGCCCCTAAATTTTTTAGTAATTATTAAATAGAACAACGCACCTAGCTATTTTTCTAAATATTCTAAAACGCAACTAGAAATATGCATGCGTAATTTACCTGTTTTAGTTCTTGCCACAAGTTTCTATATATATATATATATATATATATATATATATATATATATATATATATATATATTATGTTAATGTTGTCTGTGTATATGTATAATATACACACAAAAACATTTATATGAGAAAAACATCGCCTCTCCCGTTCTTCAATTTTTTTTTTTTAAGATGACATGTGTCATCTTGACAATATATCTATTCATATGGGTAGAGTTCGTTTTCTTCCTTTGGAAGGAAACAAATTCTATCCATATATTGTTATTTATTTATTTATTTACACCAACTGTCCTTTAGAATAATAAAAATATTAATTATATCCCAAAACTTTTAAAATTATGTTTTAAATAACATATTAACCCCTAAAATTTTTAAATTCAACCTTGTAAATGTCCAAGTAGCCCCTTAATTTTTTTAAGTAATTATTAAAAAGCACAACGCATCTTGCTATTTTTCGAAATGTTCTAAAATGCAATTAGAAATATGCATGCGTAATTTACCTGTTTTAGTTCCTACTACAAATTTCTGTTCTATTTATTTATTTCATGTTAATGTTGCGTGTATATATGTATAATATACATACACAAACATTTATATGAGAACAACACCGCCTTTCTTATTCTTCAATTTTTTTATTTTTTTTTTAAGATGACATGTGTCATCTTGACAATATATCTATCCATATGGATAGAGTTTGTTTTCTTCCTTTGGAAGGAAACAAAATCTATCCATATATTTTTATTTATTTATTTATTTACACCAACTATCCTTTAGAATAATAAAAATATTAATCATATCCCAAAACTTTTAAAATTATGTTTTAAATAACATATTAACCCCTAAATTTTTTAAATTCAACCTTCTAAATATCCAAGTAGCCCCTAATTTTTTTTATGTAATTATTAAATGGCACAACGCACCTCGCTATTTTTCGAAATGTTCTAAAATGCAACTAGAAATATGCATGCGTAAGAACTAGGCTTTACAATACTTCATTCCTAAAGAAATTTTTTCTCGAAATTTTAGTTACCTTAGCCGAATTGATACGTATATTTATTCCTCATCTCCTGTTCTCTTTCCAACGTCGCCTCCTCCACAGAGTGACTGCGCCATAGCACTTTCACCAATGAAATTATTTTCGTCCGCAACCTTTAATCTTTACGGTTCAGAATCTAGACGGGCTCCTTAACGTATGTCAAATCTTCTTTCAATTTGATTGGTTGAGAAGTCAACATATGCGAAAGGTCTGGCACATATTTCCGAAGCATTGATATGTGGAAAACATCGTGTAATTTTGGATAATTCTGGCGGTAGGGCTAATTGATAGGCCGCTGTGCCAACACGTTCTTGAATTTCGTATGGCCTGATATACCTTAGAATTAGCTTCCCATTCTTCCCAAATCTCATTATGCCCTTCTACGGGGATATACGTAAAAACACATAATCACCCACTTCAAATTCCAACTCATGCCTACGTTTGTCAACATAACTCTTTTGCCGACTCTGAGCAGTCTTCAGTCTTTATTGAATTACTTTAACCTTGTCCGTCGTTATCTGGGCTATATTCGGCATCAATAACTTTTGTTCTCCAACTTCAGTTCAATAGACTAGAGTTCTACATCTTCTACCATACAATACTTCATATGGTGCCATCTTGATTATCGAATGATAGCTATTGTTATAGGCAAATTCCAATAACGTCAAATGATCATCTCAGCTACCAGAAAATTCTAGAACATATCTTCTAACGTCTAAATCGTACGCTCTAATTGCCCATCAGTCTGAGATGGAAGGTTGTGCTGAATTTTAACTTGTTACCCATAGCAGCTTGAAGACTCGACCAGAACTTCGAAGTAAATCTCGGATCCCTATCTGATACTATGGAAATCAACGCACCGTGTAATCGGACAATCCCGTCAATATACAATTTTGCATACTTATCCAGGGAATACGTCGTTTTTACGGCTAGAAAATAAGCAGACTTGGTAAGCCCATTAATAATCACCCAGATGGAATTATGTTCCTTTTGAGTACGGGGTAATCCCGAAACAAAATCCATTGTGATATGTTCCCATTTCCACTCTGAGATAGGTAGAGGCTGCAATAACCCACATAGACGTTGGTGCTCGATGTTGACTTACTGACAAATGAGACACTTGGCAACAAATTTTATAATTTCTCGTTTTATTCCATTCCACCAATAGTGTTTTCACAAATCCCGATACATCTTGATACTGCCTGGATGCATTGCGTATGCTGAGCTGTGCGCTTCTTTCAAGATATCTTTCTTCAGATCGATATTATTAGGCACACACAGCCTATTCTCAAACATCAAGGCTTCATCATTATCTCTGACACAATAGTTGGATTTTTTACCATTCTTTACTTAGTCTCTGATCTTCCCCAATTGGACATCTGACTTCTGTGCTCTATAATACGATTGATTAACGTCGGCCTCAAGGTTAACCTCCAATCAAACTCGCAGAGATCTCAGCTCGACATATAAGTTAGTGTGAACAACTAGAAGGTGTGCGACCGAACCTACTGATTATCAACTCAGCGCATCAGCTACAACATTGGCCTTTCCAGGGTGGTAATAGATAGTACAATCATAATCCTTGATCAACTCTATCCAACGCCTCTGTCTCAAATTTAGTTCCTACTGAGTAAACAAATATTTCAAACTCTAGTAGTCAGTGTATATCTCGCACGTCTCGCCATACAGATAATGTCTTCAAAATTTCAAGGCAAACACAATCGTCGCCAATTCCAAATCATGCGTCAGATAGTTATGCTCATGATTCTTTAATTGCTGGAAGGCATATGCAATCACATACACCCTAGCCCCTTGTGTGAATCATCACTATAAATTACAAAGCTACCGCCTTCTGTCAAAAGAGAAAGTATTGGCGCAGATATCAGCCTACTTTTCAACTCTTGGAAGCTCTATTCACATTTATCGGTCCACTCGAATTTAGATTCCTTGTGGGTCAATTGGGTCAACGGAGCAACTATAACAGAAAATCCCTGAATGAACCGACAATAATATCTCGCCAATCCCAAGAAGCTACGAACTTCGGTCACATTTTTTGGCCTTTCCTATTGAACAACGGCTTCGACTTTCTTTGGGTCAACTTGAATACTATCCCCTGAGATAACATGCCCCAAGAATACAACTCTATCCAACCAAAACTCACATTTACTGAATTTTGCATATAATTATTTCTTTTGCAAAGTCTGCAACACAATCTTGAGATGCTCTACATGTTCTTCTTTATTTTGGAAATAGATCAATATATCATCAATAAACACAATGATAAACTAATCTAAGTAAGGCTGAAAAATCTGATTTATCAGGTCCATAAAAGCAGTAGGGGCATTCGTCAACCCAAATGGCATCATTAGGAATTCATATGTCCATACCTCGTACGGAATACCTTCTTTGACATATCACTGTCTCTGACTTTAAGCTGATAATATCCCTATCGAAGATCTATTTTGGGAAATACCCTGACCTTCTGTAACTAATCGAACATATCATCAATTCTAGGCAACGGGTATTTATTACGACTTGTGACCTTATTTAGTTGCCTGTAATCAATACGCATCCTTAGCGTCCCATCCTTCTTTCTTACAAATAGCACTGGGGCTCCCCACAGAAAAACACTAGGTCTGATAAACCCATGATCTAATAGATCCTGCAACTGAATTTTTAGTTCCTTTAGCTCGGTAGACTCCATGCTATATGGTGGAATTGATATAGGGGAAGTTCCTGGAAGTAATTCGATAGTGAACTCAATTTCCCTATCCACTGGCAACTCTGGAAACTCTTCTGGAAATACATCGGGAAAATTCCTGACCATTGGCATATCTACCACCTGTACCTCATTATGACTAGTGTCAATCACATGCGTGAGGTATCCCTGGCATCCTTTTTTAAAAATTTCCTAGCCTCCAGGATTGAAATCAAACTGACAAGGGTGATGGTTTTGTCCCCCGAAAATACGAACTCTGGCTCGCCTGCGACTCGAAAAGTAACTTTCTTTTTAAAATAATTCACTGTAGCATGATAGCCAAATAGCAAATCCATACCCAGTATCATATCAAAATTTTGAATACTAAGGGGTACTAGATCCACCGACAATTCTCTATCGCCAATATGAAGCGGACTGTCTTTATACGCACTATCTATCAACACGGACTCACTCACAAGGGTAGAGGTAATGATACTATATAACAAAAAAGTAGGAAATTTGTCTACATATATCATAAAGGTTGCCAAAAGAAATGAATAAGTAGAATCGGGATCAATAAGTATATATGCATTTCTATCATATAAAGACAAGATACATATAACCACATCTGGGATAGCCTGGGCATCTTGTTGGGTAGTAGAAAATACACGACCTTGAGTTAGAGGTTTACCGACTAATCCTCTACCACGCCCCTAAACATTGCTAGGGCCAACACTACCTATATTGCTTGCAGATGGTATAGATGTACCAGCAGATTTCGGACAATTCAGAGATATATGGCCCGGCTCATGACAACGGAAACATATTGGGCCTCCTATGGGATAATCCCTAGCGAAATGATCTGGTGATCTACATTGATAGCATACAGGTATCCCGGCTCAACTAACCATCTGGATCCTTCCTTGTCCTTGCTGGCCGATACTTTGTTTGGATATATTCTGCTGTCGCCTAGAGTATGATTGTCATGGACCTCAGCTCCTAGCGAATTGGTCGATTGTTGGGGCCCGAACAAATGGAGGTCAAGCTACAGCTCCTCGAGAAGTCCTACCTAGATATCTATTAGGTGACTCGAATCTACTCTTTTTGTACTGCTCGCGATTCTCGGTGACGTCTCGTACATCATTTTCTATTAATTTTGCCGTGTTTACCAATTTTGCATAACTTTTTATCTGCCTGCCTGTCAGCCTGGAATGTATTTCTAGATTGAGTCATTTCTAAAATCTTCTACATCTTGCTACTTCAATTTTTACCAAATCAGGAGCAAATCAGAATAGGGCATCGAATTTGATTTCATACTGCAGAACGGTCATCTTCCCCTGTTTCAGTGATATGAACTCTTCCTCCATCTTGAACCGATAAAATTTAGGGCAATATTTTTCATTAAACATCGCAACAAATCGATCTCAAGAAATCTCCTCGCTTGGAACTGAAATTAACCTCTTCATTTCCTCTAACCAATGTTCGGCCTCTCCTTTCAACTGGAATGTGGCAAGAGGAACTCAGTTGTCATCAGTAATTCCCATTGCCTCAAATAAGTGACCCACGTTGCTCAACCAATTTTCAGCATCCACCAAACCCGCAGTTCTTGTAAAAGTCGGGGGGTCCAATTCATTGAATCTCTTCAGGAGTACAGCCTAAGAAGTAGTTGTTTCGGTTTGGGCCTTCTGACATTCCATCATCTTTGCTTGCTGTTCTGTTAGTTGCGCAACAACTTGTAAAATTCGCTCAATGACATCCAAGCTCTCCTGCGTCCTATTCCTTTTCCTCTAGGGTCCAGTACTCCCAATACTTTCATTTTCACGCTCCATAATCAAGATCTGAAGTGAAATTCAATAAGCAACAGGGTCAGCAATGCAAACGACAATGTATGAAGCAAATGTATTATTTAATTCAATGAGATAACTACCACTTACATGCCGAACCCGCCTATCGACACCCTATCTCATGGTCTACTATTGACTAGACAATCTGGCACATATACAAAACCTATAACCTAAGGTTTGATACCAAAACTATCACACCACTCCCCGAGCCCCCATTGCCCGAGGTCGGGCAAGACGTCGACTTGACGTTACTTGACCGATTGATAGGTGTGATCCACCTACATATTTCCAAACTGAATTAAGTTAGTTTTCGAGCGTTTATATAGTATTTTATTATGTTTTAATTAATTTTCATACTTTTTGTATAAATCAGGTGTGTGAGGTAAAAAGATAGGAAACTGGAGCAAAAATGATGAGATCGAACCAAAGTGAGTCGAAGATACGGTGGATAAACAAGCTCGAAGGCAAAAATATGAAATAGGCCCACCGCTTAGGCATCCAGACCACCACCTAGGAGGTGAAAAAGTTGAGAAAAGATTAAATGTTACTGACGGACCATCGCCTAGGCAGAGAAATCCTCCACCTAGGTAGAAATCCAGTAGAGAACGAAGATGGGCTACTGACAGCCCACCGCCTAGGCAGAAATCCAGTAGAATTTTCTTCCACGTCCACCACCTACTTCACCACCTAGGCGATCAGCCAAATCGACCTAACTCTACCTAGGCGAAAATTCCTTCACCTAGGCGGAAATCCCCTACACAGTCTTGAGATATTTTTAGGATATTTTGGCTATAAATAACCCCTCTCATCCCTCTTATCCGCTCTCTCTTGGTTTTTTGGGCACCTTAAGATATATTTAGGATAGGGTTTAGGAGTTTTAGAGGTGGAGCTCACATCCCGAAGCGGAGAAGACGGTGAATCGATCGTTGAGCGTTCTTAGCGGTTTATCTTCGGATAAGGGTAAGTTCTTCGATTTTTTTTCCTTATTTCTTTATCTTACGATCATGTGAGTATCTTTAGCTTGTTATTTCATTGTAAATGCGGCTATGGCCATAGCTAAACATGGATTGTATAGGGATTAACACTTAATTTATAAATATATTTGTTTGAATGATTTCGGTGTTGCGTTTATGTTTGTTCTTCGCAGTTTGATTGTGTTTATCATATTGTTTGTTTATCATTATTAGTTAGATAAATGGAGAATACGGGGTTTTGACAAACCCCAGATTCGGATTTAGGTAAACAAACGCCACGATTATATAACCCGGTCGGGGTTTGAATCGTGGATAATCGATGACGTTGGGGTAAGACTCACGCTACCTAGGGTCGTTAAGACGTTGAAGGAAACTTTTGCGTTGACTCTAAGTTGCGTTATATCCCTCTTCTTATACTCGGGCGAGGTAGTGAGGAAGTTTTAGAATGAACATTGTCAATAGGGTAAATACAACGTAATGATTCAATAACTCGGGAGAGAGTTGGATTGTGTGCAATCAATGATGCTGGGCGAGACTCACGTGACCTAGGATTGTTAAGACGTTGAGGGGGACTTCTTTGTTGACTCGAAATCATGTATTCCCCCGTCTTACACTTGGGAGAGGTGGCGGTGGAGTTTACGTACCGAGATTGTCAAATGGGTCGAACACCGTAAACGCGAGTAAATCGAGATCGAACACGTATTTGTAAACACGTTAATCCCTAGGTAATTCTTCACCCTAAAACATATTAGCATATTAGTGTAGTTAATTTAGGTTATATTAGTATTAGTTTAATTAATTAAATATATTTATTTTTCGCCTAGATAAAGTTAGGTCACGACAAACGCGGTATTCGATAGTAACGACACTAATCCCTGTGGATACGATAACTCGATCTTAACGATCACACTATAGTAAAACTTTGACCTCGTACACTTGCAAGTAGTAATATACGCGAAGGATAGTAGAATCCTTCGGCGTACACCGATCAACAAATATACATACCTATATATCTATATACATGCACCGCTATATATTTATTTTTTCAAAATATATTTATCCACTTCAAAATTCGAGAATACACGTGTCCCAAATATTCACAACAAAGCCACAAAAACTGAATCTCCCACAGTTCACACATGTCCAGTTAACCCTCCAAAACGACCCCACCTCCTGACTCTACCTAATGCCAATAGTGGACCCGTTCTTAGTAGTGGCACCTGAAACAAAATATTTTATCGGTGTACTGTCTTCAAAATATAAAAACATTTTATGGATCAAGCATAATTATCAAATACCATATTTCAAAATATAATATAATATAACCGCACACCAAGCTGAAATAAAATTCAACTGTCATCATCGCAATAAAATAATGTATTTAAATCAACTAAACATTTTGACATACAATAAAATACCGCACTCATATTTTTTTACTAGCCATAGGTTCGTTTCACCTCATAATTGGGAGTTATGACGATACCGTAACCTATACAACTGTGTCATCTAAGGTGGCTATCAGTGTTAGGGCCATTTAATATCCCCAATGGTAGGGGCAGTCACCTGCATGATTTGCACTCCCGACAAGTCAACATATATTCACACTGTAGGACTTGTTTGACAAGTAACAACAAATATCCACCCTATAAGACTTACCAAATAGATAACAATGAATATTTACTTTGCAGAACTTACCTGACACGTAACAACATATATCCACATATCGTAGGACATATCCTCCTGACAAGAAGACAATTATGGTATAGTCGTATAATAAAAACTACCTTCCACCTTAATTTTTTTTACTTCATTTGCGTAATGTTTTAAAATAATCAATTTTAATAAACCTTTTTTTTTTTTACATTTTAGTACGAAAATAGAATTGACAATTTATATAGAAGACAGTACACTCACCTCGATTTTTGAGCTATAAGAACATTGTCGCCAAAATACTATGCGGGCGGCGTCGCTTGTGAACCTAACAACCAAAGGCCTATACTAAGAATTTATTTAAAATAAATCTACTATGCAATGCATGACCCTAAAATGTACCATTTCCTATTCCCAATCTTTTTTGATTACACGAAATTATTAAACGCTTAATTTATTAAGTTAATATTAACTGTACAAAAATTAGTATAACAACAACTATAAAAATTTCTCGTTAATAATGTAATTTGTAGAAAATATTAACTGATCGTTAAAATTTTTAATAGTCAACGAAATACTAAAAATTGTCGTTTTGATAAAATTTACAATTTTTATTTTAAACTATATTCTTCGCAGATTAGATATATTTATACCTACTATATTTCTCGAATTCTCGGATACATTTTTGACATATACTTATAAATATACTCATGTCCGTATCAATAGCACCATAAATTAAACGTGATATGTGTATATGTCCTTTTAGCATTATATATATTTAAACGCATGAATGAAGCAAGAAAGGAAACAAAATGTAATTTACCTGCTTCTGTTCCTGCCACAAGTTTCTGTTCTATTTTTTTATGTTAATGTTGTGTGTGTATACGTATAATATACATACACAAACATTTATATGAGAACAACACTGCCTCTCCCAATCATCAATTGTTTTTTTTTTTTTTTTGAAGATGACATGTTTTATCTTGATAATATATCTATCCATATATTTTATTTATTTACACCAACTACCTTTTAGAATAATGAAAATATTAATCATATCCCAACACTTTTAAAATCATATTTTAAATAACATATTAACCCCTAAAATTTTTAAATTCAACATTGTAAATATCCAAGTAGCCCTAATTTTTTTTTAAGTAATTATTAAATAGCACAACGCACCCTGCTATTTTTCTAAATGTTTTAAAATGCAACTAGAAATATGCATGCGTAAAAACTAGGCTTCACACCAGCTCCCCCGAATAATCCGATTTTTCCTCCATGATGATAAGGGGCTAAAAGATTTACTACTTTAATTCCTGTTTCAAAAATAGATAATTTTGTATCAAACTGTACACTGGCTGGTGCAGATCTATGAATAGGGGATGTTATACGAGTATCTATAGGCCCTAAATTATCAAACAAGCACGTTGAAAATTCGTTCGAGAGTTGCTCGACCAACCGGAACACTTAGAGGAGCTTCTGTGTCAAGCACTTCTATTCCCGTTGTTAGACCATTTGTAGCACTCATCTTTACAACTCTAACTCGATTGTTTCCTAATAATTATTGTACCTTACTATTAGAAACTCCATTTGTATTGCATTATACTCCATTTTTATTTCATTATGATTATGAAATCATTTTTTTCTTTTTTTTCAAATTTTGATTTGATTTGATTTTATGTGTTCTATTAGAGATTCTACTTTACTTTATACTTTATTTTTATTCTATTATAAAATTATTCTATTCCAAATTTATTCTATTCTGAAATTCAAATATGGGGGTATAATTGAGCACTGGAGCCATTTGTCAAGGACCAAAAGTGTCATTATTCCTATCATTAAACACTAAAATTTCATTTGTAATCCCAAAAGTTTATCATTTATTTATTTATAACTTAAATTTTTTAATAATTTATCTAAATAAAACTCAAAAAAAAAAATATTTATCTTATTTTTTAATTAAATATTACTTCAAAAAATATGAATTTTTGAGATATTACAATCAGCTTATATTTCCTCACATTTTCTCTCTCCAGGAATTTAATAAAATTTTCTATCTTGATATTTAATTATGCATAAAATTTAGGGAAAATTATCGGTTACTCCCAAAATGCAAAACTATTTACCAGTTACTCTCATCGCCTTTTTCTTGCACCGATTACTCCCATCGCCGGTAAATCTTGCACCGAAAACTCCCGTTTCCAAAACGGCGAGGGACAAGTTTACAGAAATGTCTTTCTGTGATTTGTGTCTTCCTTCCGAAGCGCTGATCGATTTGTAGACACGTCTTTATCTTTGATCGATTTCCATATCCAAGCTGGACCCTTCCCACCGCAAGATCAATTGAAGACTGCAAATCGATCGGATAAATTAACGATGGAAATCAATTGAAGCAAAATGGATGCCTTCAAGCGCCGATCGATTTCCATATCCAAGCTGGACCCCTCCCTTCGCAAGATCTTTGTTCAGACGCCAACACCGAGGTACTCATGGATGCCTTCAAGCAGTATGGCGAGATGGTATCAGAGCTTGGATATGGAAATCACTAGAGAAAGAGATAGAGAGATTTTAGCCTCTGTTTGGGATACGGAAATGGTGTTTTCAGCTGCAACATAATGTGTGTCAACTAGCAAAAATATATTTTCATCTTTTGCAGTTTTTACACTTTGCACCCTATAATTTACAGTTTATTTGTGACAGTTGATGTTACATTCAACATCCATAGGTGTTGAATATAACATCATATGATTTTTAACCATGTATACATAAAATAAAAGAACAATTGATGTTACGTTCAACATCCACAGGAATTGAATGTAACATCCACGCATAATACGATCCTTAAAAATATGAGAACAATTGATATTACATTCAACATCCATAGATGTTTGATATTACATTCAACATCCACAAGTGTTGAATGTAACATCCATGCATAATACGATCCATAAAAACATTAGAACAATTGATATTACATTCGACATCAATAGGTGTTGAATGTAACATCGTAAAAAAAAGGGGGAAGAACAATTGATGTTACATTCAACATTCACAAATGTTGAATGTTTTATTCAACATTTACTTGAGGTGTATTTTTGTCAGAAAAAGATAACATCATAAAAAAATAAAAATAAAAAATAAAAAAAGAACAATTGATATTACATTCAACACCCACAAGTGTTGAATGTTACATTCAACATCCACATGAGATGTATTTTGGTTAGAAAAAGACAAAAAAAGTTATTGGTACAAAGAAAAGGTCATAGGCTTAATCGGTAATTTCTTCCACATTTTGAGAGTAAATGGTGCATGGCCCTAAAATTTATTCAATTTGAAGTGCTTCAAAGTACATTTTAACAATTCTTAACCAATTAATAGATAATATTGAACAATACAAAAATGACTTATTAGATTATTTTACGATTATTATTTAAATTTTTTTTTTACAAAAATTGAAAAACCCCTCGACGGACTTATTTATTTATTGATTTACTATTTTCCGAAATAAAATATGAGTGAGAACATTAATAGTTTTAGAAGTTGACATTAATTATTTTCTAGGTTATAATTTTATTTTTATTTCTCGATTTTAAATTTTATTTTTGTTATACTTTTATAAAATGTATTATATATAAAATTAAAGGTTCATTGTGGATCATGTGTAATATTCAATTAAAAAATATATATTAATATATATTTTTTCTAAACCCATATAATATTCAGATCTAAAACCAGTTTATTTGAAATTGAGCCTTTTCATAGCACGCATGATACAGAAGGCTAGTTCTTTATTAAATTTGAAACCTTAAGCTTTGAGGGGGTAAAGTGTTACTGTAATAAAATGTCAAGTATAAAATAGGAAAAGGCATAAATATAAGGGTGCAATATGTAATTTTCTCTTAATTACAATTTCTTCCCGACGACTGCTCATTCAGTCTCCACGATATTTGGGATGTCATATGCCACGATATTATGTTTATCTGCTTAGATGACTTCTTGTTCAATCTGTGATATAATCTCCGAGGTATGCATCCAACAAAAACTATGCGCATATATATATATATATATTTATTTTATGATTTTTGTGGTGTATAACCCTGAACATGAGTGTTTTATTTGTGATTATCTCCTAATTTTTTAATCCTAGTAAAGATGCATCCTGGAAGAGGGCAGGAAATTGATAAAGAAGAAGGTACACGTGTGGATTACCCAGGGGCATTAGTTACTCGAATTGAACCTACAAGTTCACAAGATCCTTCTCTCGCTGGCAGTAAGTTGTTCACAACTTCTTTTAATTTGGACAAATTGTCTTTTTTACTGTGTGAAATTTCAAAATGCTCTATAAATACGTATTTTAAGGAATAAATTTCAATAACATCTCCCCGTCATTTGAAAAATTCACAAGGTCATTCTTTCTCAATTTCAAAATATCATTATCAGTGTTTGTTGTTTTAAAAACGCAACAAAGTATGTCGAATTTCCTGACTAAAAATTTCCAATTTTCTTTGACTACCCTTCTATTGTTTATAATCTTTTAAACTATAAAGATTAAAAAAATTAAAATATTCAAACCATATATGACTATAAAATTCATGTCAACAATGAGAAATTCTCAACACATTTGATAGAAAAAAATAATATTTGATAGATTTTTGATAATATATATATATATATATATATATATATATATATATATATATATATATATATATATATATATATATATATATATATATATATATATATATATATTTTAAATATTTGCCAATTTTTTTTCTTTTGCAATTGTTTACTTTTTTTTTCTTTTGCAATCGCTTACCCTTTTTTTTTTTTTTTTTTATAATGTTTTAATGCTTATCAATTTTTTACACTTATAATTTGTTTAACAAATTTTTTGTAAAGGGGACTTGAGAAACACGAAGAGAAGAGACAAAATGTTTCACAAACAATACTAACGTGAATAATTGCAATTGTTTACTTTTTTTAACCCAAAAAAAAAAGAAAAAAGTAAACAATTGCAAAAGAAAAAAACATGGTAAATTAGACAACTTATTTGCAAGTGCTCTACCCTAATTTGGCATCTTTCTTTTCTTTTTCTTTTTCATTTTTTTTTTTTCATAAATTCTTGTGAAACTTTTCCAGGGTACATAAAATAATTGCGAAAAAAAAGAAAAGAAAAAAGAAACCAATGGATAATTAAGAAATTCTAACATTAATTAACATGTAAAAAAAAATGCGTAGGTGTTAGGACGAGAAAACTGTTAATTCTTATTATTAGATAATTGTAGATAAAATTTTATTTTTTTAATAGTATAATGAAAAGATTAAACTTGTAATCTTACTTTCAAAACCACCTTCATGGGACCTCTGATAATTTCAAAACAAGAAAGGGTGGCCTTATATATTTTCCACGTGTGGCAGAAATTTACACAATCTTGAGATTATTTTTAGAAAAATAAAAGGTATTGATTACTGTCGTGTCGTGGAAACACTAACCGCTCCCCTAACAAAATTTGTTCCGGGTCTTTTGAGTAGCTGCTTTAGGAAACTGAGCTTAGCTCTAGTGAGTAATCAAATACTTAGTTTTTAATAAGGGAAAAGTGTATTTTTGGCCCCTGAAGTATAGAATGTTTTTAAATAGACCCTGAAGTTTTCGAAATGACACATTTGGTCCTTCAAGTGTCAATTTTGTTTCAATTTAGTCGAATCAATTTTTTTGTTAAAAAAATGAATAGAATCTGTTATTTAAGGGATAATTTTATCATTTCATGTATTTTTTCTCTCAATCTTCTATTATAAATATAAAAGAGAAGTAAAGTGTAAGTTTTCTTTCCTTTTCTTATTATTTTATGATTTTTTTATGGGGCATGTACGGGGAGGTCCCTTTTTGCAATTTCATTGATTAATCAAACCCATTTTTTTTTTTTTTTTGCACCAACAATTCCTTTTGACATTTCCCTGACCAAAATACCCCTCATCCAATTTTCACTCCTAATTCTTTCGTGCAAAAAGATCCCCACCCCCCGTCACTATTTCTCCGCCGTCGTCAGTCGAAATCGCCGCCGCCGTTCACCCCTCTCCGTCGCTGTCACCGTCTCCGTCTCCGTCCCCGTCGCTGGTCGCCCTTCGATTTCGCCGTTCGCTGCAGCTATCCTAAATTTAAATGACTAAGATCTGACTTCCCTCGCCGTTTTTCTCATTTTTCGTCCTTCGCCTTTCTCTGTCTCCGATTGTCTTCGCCGTCCGCCATCGCCGATCGTCCTTCTCCGTCGCCTTCATCGTTGTCCTTCACCATTCATCTTTGATATAGCATCGACGCTCCACAGCCGCAAAGAAGGATGGAGGCTAGGGTTCCAATTCAGTAACATTTATTACATTTTTATCCCCTTATTTTATTTTAGATTCAAAATTTACTCTTTTTTTTTTACACTTTCCTCCCTTAAACTTTTACAACTGTACATGCATGTTTTAGGGTTTTTTCGGAAATCCCTTTTTTTAGAAATTTCAACAATTGAACCTCATCCCCATTGGTTTAGTTTGTGTTGTTACAAAAATGCCAAAAATTCAAAATTCAAATGCATGTTGAATGTAACACTGTCTGTGTGTTGAATATAACACTGCTTAATATTCTCAAAAATCAATTTTTTAGAAAATTCAACAATTGAACCTGTTAGTTTCAGTGGTTGTTGAATGTAACACTGTTTAACGTGTTGATTGTAACATTGTCTAATATAACCAAAATTCATGTTTCAAATCCCAAAATTGCATGTTAAATGTAACACTGTCTTAAATTCTCAAAAAAATCAATTTAGTACTCGCCAATTGACCCCTATTTATTTACATTTTTTACCCACTTATTTTATTTTAGATTCAAAATTTACTGTTTTTTTTTTTTACACTTTCATCCCTAAATCTTTGTTTATGCACGTTTTAGGACTTTCCGAAAATCATTTTGTTTTTGTAATTCCAACAATTGAACCCCATCCCCACTGGTTTAGTTTGTGTTGAATGTAACCATTCCAAAATAGCCAAAAATTCAAAATTCAAATGCGTGTTGAATGTTACACTGTCTGATCTTGTCACATTCAAAAACAAATATGTGTGTTGAATGTAACAGTGTCTGTGTGTTGAATGTAACACTGACTAATATTCTCAAAAATCAATTTTTTAGAAAGTTCAACAATTGAACCTGTTAGTTTTAGTGGTTGTTGAATGTAACACTGTTTAACTTGTTGATTGTAACATTGTCTAATATAGCCAAAATTCACATTTCAAAATCCAAAATTGCATGTTGAATGTAACACTGTCTTAAATTCTCAAAAAAATTAATTTAGTACTCGTCAATTGACCCCCCATTTATTTACATTTGTTACCCCCTTATTTTATTTTAGATTCAAAATTTGCTTTTTTTTTTTACACTTTCATCCCTAAATCTTTGTTCACGGACGTTTTAGGATTTTCCGATTTTTTTTTTTTTTTTTTTTTTTTTGTAATTCCAACAATTGAACCCCATCTCCACTGGTTTCGTTTGTGTTGAATGTAACTATTCCGAAATAGCCAAAAATTCAAAATTCAAATGCGTGTTGAATGTAACAATGTTTGATCTTGTCACATATTCAAAAAACAAATATGCGTGTTGAATGTAACATTATTAGTGTGTTGAATGTAACACTGTCTAAATAACCTCAAAAATCAATTTTTTAGAAAATTTAGTGTGTTGAATGTAACACTTTCTATTGTGTATGTTGGATATAACATTCATTAGTCGTGTATGTTGAATGTAATATTCAAACTCAAACACAGTTGAGATATCTAAGCTAGAACTGTTCTATTCAACATCAAATCTAAGCAAAACATTTGAAGAAAAATCGTTTGAATCGACCACTGAAAAATCACACACGGTTGCAAATCGAACATGAAAAAATGAACAACAATAAACGATCAAAACACACGAAACCACAACTGAAGACCGCATCAAAACAAGTAACAAATCAACTATTATACCCCCAAACAGTAAAAAAAGATTGATAAAATATGATTACCGGAACTTCAAGTCCACATCACATAAAAAAATACCAATCAAATCACCCTTGCACCATCGTCGTACACTATGGAACCCTGCATACAAAATCAAATTTGAACCCAAATTCATGTGAGAAATCAACAAAATTCAGAATTTGTGTTGAAATGTAACACTGTATAAATATTGTCAAAAAATCAAATTTCAAAGTACGTGTTGAATGTAATACATCCTAGTAGTATTGAATGTAATATTGCCTAATATTCTAAAAACTCAGTTTTTAGAATTCAACAATTGTCTCATAAACAAAAAATACATGTTGAATGTAACACTGTCTAATCTTGTCAGTATTCAAAAACAATATGCATGTTGAATGTAACATTATCTGCTGTTCTAAACAATCATTTTTAGAATATTTGTTTAATACCACATCAAATACGAAGACGCAAACTGAAAGACCGCATCAAACATGAAAACGATCAAACATAAATTCGCACTAGTAAAAAGGGATCGGTAAAAATGATTACCAGAATTTCAAATCTGCGACACATACAAAAATCAACGATCAAACCTGAGTCGACGATGAACAGACAATCAAAACGAAATCAACGAAAGACAAGAAAAACCTCGATATACAAAAAATGAATCGACGTTCTACGAAATCAACGATCGACAACATACAATCAAGAAATCGAGAATTAATCGATCGAATTGAATGAATCTAATCGCGTACCTTCACCCTTTGCCCTTCGATTCACTGCCAAACCAATTTAATGTAGCAAGCTCCCAATGAATCTAGCAATCCACCGGATGAATCTGCGAAAAAACCAAATGGGATCAAAGCTGTAAGGCTAGAACCCTAAATTTTCAGATTTGGAACCCTAAATGTTCAAATCTAAAACAGAAAGTTCGAAAAATAAGAAAAAGAAATCGCACGATTTAAACAAAATATGTACAAATGTTCAGTGATCGAGCAACTTTATTGTGAAATCATTAATTTCGTCAATGATTTCATCCCTAAAACCCTAAAATCGATTGTTGCAATTTTGTCAATGATTTCATCACTAAAACCTAAAATCGATTCTGCAACAATGAAATCAAAATCGAAAACAGAGAAACTGAATTCGAAAATTGAAAATCGAGATATGTATATATGTATATATACAGAGGGAGATAGTTTACACATATGGCAGTCGGCGATGACGACGATGGCGGTGGAAACAACGATGGCGGCAATGGCTGATAGTGGTGGGTACGATATTGGCAATTGCTGCAGATGACGAGGAGAAGACGCACGAGAACAAAATTACATGGATAAATGTGAAAAAATAAATAATTCTAATCCGATCGAAGAACTTAGTCATTAGCATGTTCTTCATTACGTCTTCTTTGGTCTTCAATAAGCACACCATTGGAATCTCCAAGTCACAATCTCGCCAAAGGGAATGAATGAGAACAGAAAAAATAAATAAAAATAAAATAAAATAAAAAAAGCACACCATTGGACTCTCCATCTTTTTTCTCATCTTTTTTTCATTGTTTCATTATTTTTTATTTTATTCTTGCAGAAATAATAAATTGTATTATTATTAATAAAAAATGATAAAAAGAGTAACAAAATTATAGAATAAAGGTAAAAATTTAGTATAAAATTGTGAATAATCAGTCATGTCAGATCGAATTTATTGTTTTAACAATTGATAATAAACTTTGTCAAGCTCATTACCTGAGAAAATATACAATAGGGTTATGGGTTTCTAGTCTGAGATATTATCTCTTATTATTAGCCTGACCCTATAGCATTCCCAATTTATAGTCAAAATACTTCCTGTCATTTAGAATAATAACTCCATTAATGGATAATGATACAGTTGTGTGTAAATTCAAAAGAAAAAAATACCCTTAAGCTAAAACTACAATGGATATAATCTATTTACTTTTATTTTTCATTTTTTTTATTCTTTTTTATCATTTTCTTTTTTCTTTTTTGGTCTCCCCATCTCCTTTTTTTTTTTTTTCTCTGCCACCATGACCACCACCACTCAAGCTCTTCCAACAATAATTAACCCGTCCCTAAATCTTCCCTAGATCAAAATTATTCTTTTGATTTGAATTTCTATTCTATAGATGTTGAGTGATAGTGGTGAGGTGTCGACGAAAGTGAGAAGCAATAATCACACTAGCGTATAGCTCTCGTTGTAAACTTCTATTTCTCTTAATGTAGTAATTTCTTTGGTGGATTGAATTAGACTTATATTGAACCACGTGAAATCCTTCTTTGGTGATTGTTTATATTCGAATTATTGTTGTTAGGAGTCTATTCAATATCCAACAACTGCCATTAGAGCTTAGTCTTTTTCTCTCTCAGCATAACAGTCGGTAGTTGCAAATTTGTCGTCAACAAGTTCAATGGGGATAAATTGAAACAAGTATTTTATTTTACAAATATGTTAAAAGAATTAATTTTAAATAACATGATATTCTTTGTTTTCATCACAAGAAGAATCATTACTATGATAACTACAACATGCATAATTTTCTACTCTATTATTTAAAGACGTTTCACATTTAATATCGTCAGATGTGTTGTGTAATTTACCTATGAACATGAGAGATTAAGCTCACTGTCATCATCCGACTTAGCTTTAAAAATCATTGAAGAAGATTTCCATTGATGTGCTCACGATTTCTTTGGTTTTTCTTCGATATCCCTTCATTTTTTGTTGTACCAGTACTTTGATGTAAAGGTGAAGAGAAGTATTTTAATCTTTTCTACAAAGTGGTTAAAATTTGTCCAAGTCGACCGAGTTCTGATACCAATTGTTGGCCAAGAGATAAACAAATAAGGGTGAATTGAGTTTACACAACTTTTCTTCTTTAAATCAATCAATCTCTAATTAGAAACTTGTTTAGTAATATTTTAGGTTTACAACGAAATAATTGAATCAAACAATAAATAGAGTACTACAAACAATATAGAGAGTGAGGGAATGAGACAATCAAACCAAGACAATCATTTATAGTAGTTTGGCAAGATGGCTTAACTGCATATACTCCACCAAGCTCCAATGGAGAGTTCTAATCCAATATCTCATGATCCACTTGTAGGTGTGAACAAAACCTTTACACCAACCAAACATACTTCCCTTGGTTCCATGAATCTGTAGAGATTAAACCGTTTTACTAAACACTTGAGAACAACCCTTCTCAACATTCTTTTTAATTCTTCTTTTGGTCAAAGAACAAACCTTCAACCTCCAAAAATTACTCCAATCTCTTATGGGCAGAGATTAAACAGTCCAAATCACTTGAGAACAACCCTTCTCAAGTTTTTCTTCAATCTTCCTTTTGGTGAAAACCAAATCCATCAACCTCCAAAGGCTCCTCTTTTGGATATTCCAATCTCTCTTTGCAAATATTAACTTCTCCAACCTATTCAGAAACCCCCTTCTTAAGATATTCAATCAATAATGAGAAACCAACTCTTAAGTCTCACATCTTGAGTAAATCAACTCACTCAAGTTTTAAAATCTATTCCCCCCCCCCCCCCCCCCCCAAATAAAATAAAATAAAATAAATGAAGCTTATAAACATGCAATATGATTATAAATATGAGAACTCTATAGTGTTTGTTTAGCTTAGATAAAATCACTCAATAAAATAAGAAAATACAAATTTGTGTAGCTCAGATAAAATCACTCAATAAAATAAGATAATACAAATTGAAGCACAAGTGTTTCTAAGGAGAAGAGTATTCGTAAAATACCTTAGCAAGAATGATGTTTTCCTCTCTTGGTTTTCTCTCTCGTTAAACCAACTACATTGACTTCTATTAAATATTCAAAGTACACTTAATATGTACGGTGATCTTGGGTCTCTCTCAACCCCGAAAGTTAGCTCTTGATGAACCTGCGTTCTGATACCAATGTAGGGTGCTCTTGAGTAACTCTCAACCTGAGAAGTTAGCTTATGAGGTGAGGTTTTTCCTTATACTTATTACTTGAACATCATCCCCTTCTTCAATCGATGTGGGATAAACCCAATGTAATTGTTGAATCCCACATTGATGTTAGAACCCCCGATATCCGTTCTTAGTGGTTTGTCAAAGTCCACCCTGCGCGTAATGGGGCATGTTGAATCCCACATCACTTGTATTACTTCATCCTGAGCTATATATAAAGCCGGGGACAATTTGAGAGTGAGTTAGGCCCATTGGGTTGCTATATATTATTAGAGCTAAGACTTTTATCTAATGTCAGATGTACTGAATCCCACATTGATGTTGGCCCATCGATATCCGTTTGCAATGGTTTGTCAAACAGTTTACCTTGCGCATGAGGGGGTGTGTTGAATCCCACATTAATGTTGGGCCCTTCCCGCAATATATGTTCGCAGTGGTTTGTCAAAAGTTCACCATGTGTGTGAGAGAGCGTGTTGAATCTTACATCGCTTGTGGTACTTGATCCTAGGCTATATATAAATCCTAGGGAAATCCTCATCTTACAAGGTGTCTTTTGAGAGTGAGTTAGGCCCATTGGATTTCTATATGGTATCTGAGTCAGACTTTTGTTTGATGTTGGATGCGTTGAATCCCACGTCAATGATGGGGCCCCCCCGATATCCGTTCGCAACGGTTTGTCAAAAGTTCACCTTGCGCGTGAGATAGTGTACATGTTGAATCCCACATAGATGTTGGGCCCCTCGATATTGCGTGAGTAGGCAGGTTGAATCCCATATCACTTGTGTTACCTTATCTTGAGCTATATATAAATCCTAGGTTAATTCTTCTATTACAAGGCGTCTTTTGAGAGTGAGTTAGATCCATTGGGTTGCTATAGTAATAGTCACCAAAGTTCACCCAAAATGTCTTCCAAAATGTTGCAAAGAGTTGCCCAAATCAAAAGTTTGTCTTAGACATACATTAATGAATATCTGCTAGGTATTGTTGTTGACTCCAAATATATGCTACTCGTGTGTGTGCGTGTGTATATATATATATATATATATATATATATAATTGACATGGTTGAGCCTAGAGTTTCATAAAATAAATGTTAGTGCATGAGTTGTATCCTTAAAATTAATTCAAGAGTAGAAAACATAGTTTTCATGCAAGTTGTGATGTAGGAAACATAATTTTCATGCAAATTAAGGTTCAATTCATGTTTTAATTTAAATATCTGCACATGGATGGTTCAATGTAGTCAAGATACATTTAATACACATGCTAGAGTTCAAATATATCAGATATAAACGTTCAATATAGATTGGGAACATTTATGATATAGCAAAAGTCCCAGCTCATTTCTAATACTAATAACATTTATGCTCTGATTTTGAGTCTCAATTATATATGAAAATGTTCCATTAACTTATATGCGTATAATAAACATGCACAGGCTATTAGGATCATAAATCAAATATTGGTTATGTCAGGCCCCGGTCTTCGGTCTACCAGGAAACTCGGTGCAGAATAAAAACCACCAAAAAAAACAAAAAACACTAAATTCTCATTAAAAAAAAAAATCGTCAATAAATTAAGTCATCTACAAATCCAACAAATTAAATTTTACATATCTAAAATTCATAGATATCCTATAACGTTAAATGACAAAAATAATTTCATTGACCTATGAAAATCATACTCTTACTAACTGTAAGTTTCCAATCCAAACTCGGAAGCAGTATAATCAATTAATCTGAAGGAAAAAAAAATATAATCCAAGTTGGGTCAACACTCAAATAGAAAATAATAAACAACCTAACTAGGTGGAACATGTATGAATAAATTATGGATAGTAAGAATAAATAAATACTTTTCGAATAAAATTCAATGTTTGTTATGATTGAAAAATAAGTTGTTCAAATATAGATATTGATGATTGAAAATAAGTGATTCAGGCAATATAAATTTTCAATTTATAGATTTTCAGAAAAATAGAGTTCAACATTTAAAATGACTATGGACAAAATAATCCATGTGATAGGGCCGATAATTCCGAAGTCACAATATGATTGAGTTAATAATTCAGATGTGACAATGTTGAGTCTGAAGTCACAGTGTTACTGAGTCAATAATTCAAAACACGTGTCAATCCTACTAGATACTAAATACAAAATGTCAAAATGTCCATGTTCAAACTTCAAGGACAGGGTCCGGATCATAAACAGATTATAAAATTTTATTCTAAAGTTTTGTTCAGTCAATAGTTTTATGTATCCAAGAATTATAATACAGTAAGTTTCACACAATAGCATGTTGTTTTGATTTTCAAAATATAATTATTTTCACAATAGTCAATAGTGCATCAATTTATCAAACATGAATTTGTTCATAATAGTCACTGATCTAAAGAGTTATCGAAATAATAGTTCTTTCCTCTAAAAAAGGTTTTATTATAAAGAAATTCAATCAATAACATGTTCCGATTTTCAATACACAAAATAAATATTTGAGTATATCAACTACAACTTTAATAGGTGACATCAATTAATCATATTTCTTTTTTAAACTAATAAAAAATTTAGAAACACTATTCCAATAATTTTTAAGATGACTAGAAAGGCAAAGGTTGACTTAGAAATAATATTTTCATAGTTTTCCAATAATTAAAATAATTGTCAATAATTACGTAAAATATTTCTATAGTTTATCAAATAATTATAAAAAATAAAATAAAAAATCAATTACTCTAAAATAATATTTCTATAACTTTTCAAATAGCTAGAAATATAATCAATTAATTAAAAAAAATATTTCTATAACTTTTCTAATAACTGAAAAAGTAGTCAATTACATTGAAATAATAATCAATAAATATTTAAATAACTAGAAATGTTGTCAATTACTTATGAATAATATTTCAATAACTTTGCATATAAGAGGAAAATAGTCATTTATATTCAAATAGTTTTTTAAATAACCAGAAATATAACAGTTACTTACCAATGATATTTCTATAATTTTTCAAATCCTATAAATATAATTAATTAAAATAATATTTTTAATATTTTTTTAAATGCTAAAAAACAGTTAATTAATAAATTTTCTATAATTTTCTAATAACCTGAAAAATAATTAAGTAGTCAAAAATAATATTTTGATAACTTTTAAAATAACTAAAAAAATATAATTAATTAATTTATATTATTTCTATAACTTCTCAAATAACTTAAAAGATAATTAAATGTTAAAAAATAATATCTCTATAACTTTTTAAATACTAGAAAAGATAATTAATTAATTAATGATATTTCTATGACTTTTCAAATAACTAGAATAATCAATTGCTAGTAAATACTTTAAATAACTAGAAAGATATTCCATTACTTAAACATAATATTTCTATAACTAGAAAGGTGAAAGATTGCTTGTATAATATTCTTGTATAATATTTTTATAATTTTTAAATATTTAAATATAACTTTTTAAACATTATAGATAATATTTTTATAATATACAAATAAATAATTTCAAGTAATATCATGTGGTATCATTTTTTAAAATATCAAATTTTATGGGTGTATAAGAAGTTACAGTAATCAACGATTTTAATAAATATATATATATATATATATATATATATATATATATATATATATATTATTCAGCCAAATAAAAAAATTTATAAGTAATGTTTTAATTATTTTATTTTTTGAGTAACTAAAAAGATGTTAATTACCTTGATACCGCAATCAATTTCGTCAATGAATCAATTTATAGATTTTTTTTTTTTTGCCACAATCCTATTAACTAATATTAACTATTAGAATGTATCTAAGACTGATTTTGAATCTAAAAAAAAATCAAATCAAATCAAATCCAATTTTAATATCTATTATTTTAAAAATCAAAATCGTTTATCACACACATATATATAAAAGAAAAAGTAGATCTATGTAATAACAAAAAATAGCTAAATAAACTAACCTCAAAGGCCAAAATTCCTCTCCCTCTCTCTAATTCCTCTCTTTTTGTTTGTGTTCTTGCGGGCTGCAGCGCAGATGGAACCTCCCCCCTCTTTGTAATAGAGGTTAGGCTATCTTAGGGTTTACACTTATTACACTAACACCCTACTAACTTTTGCAATATTATTATTATATCTCTTAATTATACTTTCAGCCCAAAAATAAATATAAAATTATTACTTTTTTTTTTTTATAAATGACACTAACCCAAAATTACTATAAAATTATAAAATAGACAAAATTATAAAATAAGAAAATTAAATAAAAAATAATAAAATAAAAATAAAATCGGTTATTACAACCAACCCTTTTAAATTATTTTTGTCTTTGAAATTTTGAGATAATAATCAAATTTGTAAACCAACTAAAAGTGGATTATCAATGTATAAAATCACAACCCATAATATATTGTATTTGTTTAATCAAAATAAATAATAAAATATTTAAAATGGTAACATATGTAACAACCAATCATCATAGTTTACATGTCTAGAAGTTTAATTAGAAAATAGATTCATAGGATTCAAAATTTTGTATTACTACTAATAATTGATGATCATATGAAGTAGTAATGATGATGATGATGGTGATAATAATAAAGAAAAAAAAAATTAAAACGAATAAGATTTTTTTTTAAGTAGTACCATTGGGCAGTAAATTTACTCTAACTTACTCTTTCATTTATTATAATATTTTTGACATTACTAAATTTTTGCTTGAAAATATTAATGTACAAGTGCTATGTAGGATTTTCGAAAAATTATGAAAACTGATACATGCCACAAATAAATTAAACCAAAGTAAATATATATCAGTATGAAAAGTCAATTTAAAGTAAGCCAATGTAGTTTTGTCATCAGTTTTATATTTCAAAATAGTTCCGCTATACACTCTGATAAAATAATAACACTTCTTAGTTGTCCTTCAATTAACAACACTAAAATGGTATATTATCAGAACTTCAACATGCAATCAAAAATATTAATTGTGATCAATAAATATAATCATATCCTCCAACTCAAATTCACATACAAGTCTCTATCTATTTAATCCATATAGACCAAACTTCAATGCCTGGATTCTATTTTTTGACTACAAATAAACAAATGGATCAACTCCTCTATGAAGTTAAGCACTTATATTTTCACTCTAATGTAAAATTTTATTTACCAAAAATTTGAATGCTTCACGAATAAAATTTGAAATTCCTCTAACACAATAATTAATATATATATATATATATATATTATTCCTCAATAAAATTATCTCCATCACAACCACTAGCACAATACTACATTAGGATTTATTCTTACTCTTTCACTCTATCGATACCGACATTCCACTTAATGTTTAGGAGATCATATAAACTTGCTAATGACCACAAAAATTTCACTTATATCCCCACTCTATCAATACCTATATAATAACAACCATAAAAAGTTCAAGTCACCGTAACCTTAACATTGTAGAAAGAACATACTATAAAACCTAAATTTCTCAAGAATTCTTAATGTTCCTATTTTAAATACTGACAACGCCCTTAGTACCCATATAAGACCTAATCTCTACACAGTGACAAAATTATTTTCATGGCCCAGTCCCCGGTCTACCTAGAAACTCAGTGCAGAAGAAAAACCAACAAAAAGATAAATAAAATCTCCAACAGATTAAATTGTACGTAGCAGATACAATTAATTAAAGGAAAAAGTACAATTTAGACCCTCTAACTATTGACACATTTCTAAGTGGTCCCTCTAAGTTTAAACGTTTCATTTCAAATTCTCTACGTATCATAATGTTTCAATTTGGTCCTTCCGTTAGAAAATCAGTTAAAACTAATGGAATTTAGGGACAAAATGGTCTTTTCACGTTTTTTTAATTTTTTAATCATTTTAAATTAATTAATTTTTTTTTTCTCTCTCTCTCTCCTCCTCCCCTTCCTCTCCCTCTCTCTCCCGCCACCTCCCTCTCCCTCCTTCCCCCTCCCTCTTCCTCCCCTTCCCCTCTCTCCCTCCCACCCCACCCCCTGCAACAGGGGGGGGGGGGGAGGAGGAGAGAGAGAGAGAGAAAAAAATAAAAATTAATTAATTTAAAATGATTAAAAAATTTAAAAAACGTGAAAATACCATTTTGCCCCTAAATTCCATTAGTTTTAACTGATTTTCTAACGGAAGGACCAAATTGAAATGTTATGATACATAGAGGATTTGAAATGAAACGTTTAAATTTAGAGGGACCATTAGAAATGTGTCAATAGTTAGAGGGTCTAAATTGTACTTTTCCCTTAATTAAAGGATATATATATATATATATATATATATATATATATATATATATATATATATATAATTTATATAAGTACTAGAACCTTAAATATCATTTCAATGGCGTATTGTGTCTTGAACTAAAGTGTTTAAAATTCAGAACATGTCATACCCTATGGTGGATCCAGAATGTCAGAATATCCACGTTTATCCCCCAAAGACAGGGTCTAGATCATAGTTAGACTAAAAATTAAAATTCTAAAATTTTGTTCAGTCAATAGTTCTATGTAATCAAAAGTCATAATTTAGTAGTTTCAAACTATAGTATTATTTCAGCTTAAAAAATATAATTATTTCACAATAGTCAATATTCACTCCATTTATCAAATATTAATATGCTCGCAACAATCAACAAACAATTATTGAAATAATATTTCTTTCGCATAGAAGTTTTTATTGTAAAATAATTTCAATAATAACGTGTTATTTCGATTTTGATGCACAGAATTAAGTAAACACACAAACAGATAATCACACACAGAAATAAGGGATAGAGATAGCGACACATAGAATTTCATAATAGTTTGGAAAGCTACTCTTGCCTATGTATACTCCCCCCCCAACTCTCATGGAGAAAACAATCTACTAAATTCTGATCCTCTAACCAGGTGAGAATCAAACCCCTTACATCCAATTTGAGTGAATTACCTTTACACTCAAACAAAACATACTAACTTGAACTTTATACACATCAATTCAAGCTATCCTTACAAATTAATTATTTTCTCACGAGAGCTTCTACCAATACTTATAAATATAAGATTATCTCAACTCGACTAAGTGTGGTAGAAGTTATTTAAAATGACATGAAGAAGATCAAATTTTAAGCACATGATAATTTATCTGGAATTATATAAAATGTGAACATGTAATCAAGAGATCCAGTTAATACTAAATAAACCGTTTAACTTGATTGAATTAGATAACCAATTGTTGAAGTATGTAAGTTTTGTTAGAATTTTTGGCTACTTTAATTAATTAATTAAAGTGAGACCCATAAATAAATTAATCAGATTATTATTCCTTTGCGTTCCTCGTCATTTGAGGATCAACGTAGTATATTTATATGCAAAAAATAATTAAGTTATGAATGATATTTTAATTCTCAAAGAAACTCATTTGAGATTGATTGAAGATATAAATGAATGAATTATCCCACATTACATGGAAAGGGGATGAGTTATCTCACATTACTTGGAAATGGGAAACTTGAGTTGTAAGGTGTAGTTATCCCAGATTGGTTGTGGAGAAGAAACTCAAACTTGTATCAACTTATAAATTGAGGACAAAGGCAAACTACTAACAATCAAACCTTAAAACTCGAGTTGGGTCGGGTCGAGTTTGGGTTGGGACAAATCAATCCATATTTGGATTTGGTTTGGACCGGATCCAAGTTGGGTCAGATCGGGTTGGATCTTGACCTGCCAGAATAGTTTAAAATTTAATTTGTGGCAGTTAAGAAGTTAATTAACTACTTAATCATTAATTTTGAATTAGCACCAATGAACAGATATGAAGGTTCATTAGGTGACCGTTCGCGTTAACGTTAACACGATCAGGTGCCTTTCCAAAGTTGGTGACGATTCGCGTTAACGTTAATGTGACCAGATGTATTTTTAAAGTTGCATCCATTCAATTGTGGCTTTTGGTCTTCTATAAATAGGAGACTCGTCATTCATTTTATTTCGTCTCATACACAACATTATCACTTCTTATCATCACAAAAGCACAGAACATTTAGAGTTTTGTGAGAGTTCAAGCACAAATCTAGTTCACCGAAATTTTTGGTTTCAAGTGCTTGCACCAAAAACTTGAAGATCTTTGTACCCTAGGAGGCAGACGTCTATTCAACCATTAGCACCAGTGTGGGGGCGTGAATCTGCTTTAAAGGCATAGTGTCAAATTCTAACCTCGATCTACTTTAATTTAAATTCGTCGTTTGAATATCCGGGTAAGTTTTTATAGAATTTTTAAAACACTGTTTTTGTTACGTTAACACATTTTGCTATTTATTTTTTTATTTTTTTATTTTTGTTACGTTAACGTTAACGTTAACGTCACATTTCTAATTTAATATTTACTTAATTTGCATCACAGAATTTTCATGATTTTTTTAATGCCCTTAGATGAATAATTAATATTTACATTAATAATTATTAATTTTATTCCATGGTTATTTAATTATTTATTTTGAAATTTCGGCATTTATACCAACAAGTTTAGCTAATGATTTATGTATTAAGGTAATCATACAAGAAATAATTTTCAATTTAAGCTTGTGTATTGATTATTAAGACTTTAACATGAAAGAACGACAGACAAACTCAATTTGTGAGTTTTTCAGACAAGTGATCAAATCAGAGAAAACATAGATGATTTTAAATAGATCCTACTATGACAAATGCTCAGTATAAGTTTAGATCTAAATGATAATAATTAATAACAATCTCACCTATATATATATATATATATATATATATATGAAGATTTAAATAAAATCAAATAGAAACACAGCCTGGAAGTAAGATGGATTTTATCAACTTGAAATTTCAACAAGATCAGCACAAAAGTTTTTTCACGAAATCTCTAACTTTCTCTCAAGATTTAAGCTCAAAATTTTTTTGTTGAAAGAGTATTTTTTCGTAATGGTCCTTCTTATTTTTCTAATTATTTTTTTTGATAATTAATAGGGTGAATTTCAGATGTTCCCAATAGTCACAAAATCTTCTTCAAATTCGTCCAAATTGGCCCTATGACTCGACCCACTAAAAATCTTGACCAATGCTATTCCATTTCAAATAAATTGGTGTATTTGGACACATATAAGCCTTGGATATATTTTAATCTAGCAAAAAACATGGCCCTATTTAGGAGCAAGTCAAGATGGTTAAAAAGAATTTCAACCAAACAGGAGTAAATCTGAAAATCTGATGGCCTCTTTAAAATATCAGAAGCGTTCATTTAAATAATTTTTCTTGCATAAAAATCTTTATAAAATATTTTCAATAAATAACAAAGCATTTAGAATTATTTAGAAATGATTTAAAATAATTAATTGTTAAGAACGATTTAAGAAAAGATAAAAATGTTCAAATATCCAATCAGTTCCAAGCATGCTGGTTGACTACCTTAACCTGCTGGACGATTGCCTAGTACAAATTTTCAATATTCAAGATCCTTTTGTCCACATCCGTCAACAACCTACAAGAGGTGGTCGACCGTATTTGTACATAATTCAATTTTAGCTTTCTAACCTAGATGGTCGACCCAACCTAGCATATGGCCGACCAACACCCTTTTGAAACATTTTCAATCTTTTATGGCCTATCTGGTCGATTGTCCATTGACCCTAGTCGGCCGGTATAACTATAATTTTAGTTCTTCAGAAACTAGTTAACCATTTTTTTTTAATCTGGTTGATTGTTTTGGATAGTATGAATTGTGAAAATATATAATCAATGTAAAGCACTAAAATTCATATAACATGCAAATGTTTTTTTTTTCTTGGTATACTTGAAAAGATTATATGTCACACACAAAGTCATGTAATTTGATCAATTAGTGTGTTGTATGTGCAAACCTAATCGAGTTTAAGATTAAATGGAAAGGTATAATTGTTGTTTTTATCTATGAACTACAAAAAAATATGTGTTGCAAAAACTTCTTGATCATCCATTCTTTTTACACATCATGTTGATCCGGATTTGATCATATTTAGATTACGACTAGGACTAACATTACCGCTTTTGCTATACTTGATACATTACTCAATAATGGATTAGACATAAAAATCATCAAGTCATTGTTATCACGAAAATCTATTTATGGGATTAAACCCTTTAGGGCTAAAAAATATAACGGCTACTTACAACTGATATTTCTATAACTTTTCAAATGCTAGAAATATAATTAATTACTTAAAATAATATTTGTATCACTTCTCAAATATTGAAAAATAATTAATTAATAATTTCTCTAGAACTTTTCAAATAACCAGAAAGATAATCAATTACTTAAAATGATATGTGTATAACTTTTCAAATAATTAGAAAAGATAATTAATTAATTAGTAATATTTCTATAACTTTTCAGATTACTAAATGGATAATTAAATATTTGAAGATAATATTTATATAACTTCTCAAAGAACTAGAAAACATAATTATTTAATTAAGAATATTATACAACTTTTCAAATAATTAGAAAGATAAATCAATTGATAGTAAATATTATTTTTAAAACTTTCAAATAACTAGACAAATAAACAATTAGTTAAAAGACAGTCCACACCTGAAATTTTTCATGTTATTCGACATTCCACCCTAGAAAATTTTGTTGACATAGAAGACAGTCGAGATGCTTAGTAGAAATAGATCCTAATTTCCCACGAGGCTAAAGTGAAAATAGGTCCTAAAACCAACCGGGCAAATCCTATAATTACACATTAACAAACAAATTTGATTTGCCTACCTCTAGCCATTTTTATTCAAAGTTTACATCCTCTGTTTCATCAATATTAGCCCGGATGGCAATATAAAAGTAAGAAGCAATAAGTGGAATAATATGTCAAAGTTCTTTCCTCGTTCTCTACTTATTGTTTTTCCATGCTATGTTCTCTTCATTTCATTTTTCAAGCCTAATCTAGTCTCCCGATGTACCCACTAAAATCCAGTTGAAGGTAATTGTTGAGACAGAAAATAAATAATGAACGAGCTTGCCGAAATTTCTTGAGATGAGTCGCGGACTAGGTCATTCCCTATAAGACGTTTCGCGGCTCTGCCCAAAAACATGCAAGCAGTGTAACAACCCCGTCGTCTCCAGGATAAAACAACACAGAATCACCTCTGTCTAGGACATTTTTTGCACAACAGAAGGCCTGAATACTAAACACCCACATACTGTTTGAACAAACAAACAAACTGTTTGGAAATCAACGTTAAAAATAAAATTGTTTCAGATGAAGAAGCTGTTTTATAGACAGAAACTGTTTCAGATGAAGAAGAAAACTGAAGCTGTATTTTGCTGTTTCAGATCAAGAAGAAGACTCAAGCAAATTCTGTGTTTAACAACTGTTGAAGAAATCAATATTTACAGGAAGAAAAAGAAATCAGAACGTTGGACTTATTCTTGAAACTGATTCAGACTTGATTAGCATATATATTAAAAATGTTTAAGAAAAATAAACGTTTTTATTTTTTAAACAGTTAAACGTTAATCAAGAATTCAATTGTAAAAAACGTTTTAATCAAACTGTTAAAAAAAAAATGATATTTTAAATAATTTTTTTTCCAAAAAATAAATAAGTGCTATCTCATCACACGCGCGACTCAGCTCGGCACGTACGGACGGCGGTACGCGCGCGTGTGTGGTAAATCAGTAGGGATGTAGCTCCTCTCCCCTCCACAAAATGTGGGTATCCCTTGGGGCACACTCCAAGTGTCTCACATACCCCTAGATATCCTCCTCAATACCTCTTCTCCCAACCAATGTGAGATAGAAGGACTAGAGGGAAAAATATTTGACACTTTCTATAACGAAAAAATAATTTAAAATTCATTTGCTCCAATAGTAATACGTGTAGTACGGAAAGCAAATTTGGAAGTGATGACGGTAAAAAATCAACCACCCGAGTCGTTCTTCTTCACTTCTTCTTCCCCAACCAGCCGCCACCAACCACCGTCAACCCTGCCGGCCACCCCTAACCAACCACTCCGAACCAAAATTGCTCCAAACCACCACCACAGCGAACCACAAAACCATCACGCCGAACAAGATCCGAGCTCCATCATCTTCATTGAAGGAAGAAAAAATTCGATCATTGCTTGGATCTGTAGATTCGAACAAGGATCAATAAATCAGAGCACAAATATTTTAGGTCCTTGCTCGGATCAATAGATCGATGCTTTAGATTTGTAGATCCAAAGCTTCGATCTGTTTTTTCTCTATATATATGGTAAATGTATTACATATGTGTGTGATAGAGAGAGGAGAGAGTGAGAGAGGGAAATATATATAGATAGGGAAGTAGAGTTGTTGGAAGGTTTCTGTTGTCGCTGCTGACGAGCTCTTCCCATTCGCGAAATGTCGCACAAGTTGTGTTTGTGTTTCCGTCATTGCCCGAAATGAAATGAGTTGAAGGGATTTGTACCAACAGTGGGCTGGCGGATAACAAAGGGAAAATACGTTTTGACCTAAAAACTTTGAATAATTTTTCAAATAGACTATTTCGAATAATTGTTTAACTATTTTTAAATGGTCAAAAATAAAATTGTCGTTATGATAAAAATTTTAGTAACTAAGGGAATTAAATGGCATTTAATAAAAAATGATAAAAGATTGATCGGTATTTGTAAAATAACATGAGAAATATCTAGTTAATTAACGATAAGAAAATAAGGGAGGTAAATGGTATAAACCGAATAAAGAGGTACTCCAACTGCTAGTTAGCAATATAGATATTTTTATTCAAAAATTAACTTAATTTATACTAAATATTGGTCTCTTATTAGTTTTTTAATTTATCTTGAAATAATTATCCTCCTCAATACTACCCTTTAATATATTTTTTTTCTTTCCGTTTTTAAAAATGAAATGCATTTACTGTTGTGTTTTGTAGTCATGTCATTGATGATAAACATACTTCTCAGGGGAAAGAAGAATAAAAATACTTAACTGTGTCGGTACCTCTATCTAAAGCAGCACTACGAGGTGATTGGGTAGCTGCTGAAGCTCTCCTCAAAAAGTATCTAAACGCAGTTCGCCTTGAAATAAACGAGACAGGTGACAAAGCACTTCATATTGCAGCTCTTGCGAAACACACGTTTTTCGTGGAGGAAATTCTTAAATGGATGACCGACGACGACGTCGCTGAGCGAAACAAATATGGAGAGACGGCTTTTCATTTTGCTGCTTTTTCAGGAGAGGTAAAAATTGCAGCAGTTATGAGGTTAAAGAATAACCAACTGCCTTTGATACGTGATGCAAACGGGTTGACACCTCTTTTTGTTGCCGCACTGATGGGCCATAGAGGCATGGCGTCGTATCTCTACTCCGTTACAGATTTCGAACATTTATCAACCGCTGAACGCTTCAATATACTTCTCAACACTATCACTAACGACATGTATGGTATGATCTTCGAATTGTGATGCTGAGTACTCTTCATATACACACCGTTGCACACATCAATCGATTGCAATTTAGCATCTCATGCATCATCTAAAAACTACAAAAAGGGCCTACTGACTTGTTTATTAATAGATCGTCTGGCATATTACAGAAGACCTATAAAATCTTGGTTACACTAGAAAAGCCATTTTTTGTGCTTAAACATCTCAAATGGTTTTCAGAATATTAGTTGGAATTTCGCCAATGATCTCAGCTCTGAACTTACTAGTCAAAAACTTAGAAAAAGCATTTCAGATACTGGTGTGATATCAGTCAAATACCCTTCAGCATGATAATAAATTAATCAGAAATTGAGTCATATCTTGTAACTGTAACTAGCATGCATATATATGTGTGTGTGTGTGTTTCATAAATATTTGTCCTTGGTTTGGGGAGAATGTCCACCTGTGAGTGTTCAATGCTTTATTCTTCACACACAGTCGATCCCAAGCCCTGGTAAAGGAGGATGGGTGCATTAGGTAACTGATAGCCAGCAAGAAAACTTTATCGGAACTTTTATGACATGAATCCAAATAAATTAAACGTTGTGGTGTTCCTTACTAGCTACGCGCTACATTTCCACTGCCCGAGTATAGTGAATAATGAGAGAGGGTGGACTAGGGTGTCGCCCGGAAGCGATGCACTATGTTTTCTCCCGGACACGGGGTCCGTTAAGAGAGAGTTGACGCATTATGGTGGACGGGTGTAGATAAAGAAGTTAGTCCATAGGAATAGACTTAGGTTGACAACTTAGAATATAAGAACATTGATGGGTAAGACTCGAGAGTTGGTGGACGTGATGAGTAAGAGGATGATTAATATTCTATGCTTGTAGGAAAGTAAGTGGGTTGGAGAGAGGTCTAGAGAAATTGAGAGTCAGGGTATAAATTATGGTATATGATGAAACACAAACATAGGAATGGGGTGGATATCATCGTAGATAAAGATTTAAAGGATAACGTTATTGATATTAGGAGAATTGGTGATAGGATAGTGGTTATAAAGTTGGTGATTGGAGGGAAGGTGATTAATATTATTAGTGTGTATGCTCCCCAAATTAGATTGGAAGAAAATGGTAGACGATAATTTTGGGAGAAGATAGACGAAATCGTTCAAAGTATACCTAACCAAGAAAAAATATTTATTGAGGGAGACTTGAATGGACATATTAGGAAGGAAAATAAGACTTTCGAGAAAGTACATGGTGATTATGGATTTGGGGAGAAGAATGCAATGGGTGAAATGATTTTAGATTTTGCTATAACGTATGATTTAGTTCTTCTAAATACGTGTGATGAGCACCTTATCACATTTAAGAGTGGTTAGAGGAATAACCGGATAAATTTTATCCTTACTAGATCGAGTGATCGTTTAATATATATATAAGGGCTGTAAAGTCATACCCAGAGAGAGCATTGCTACCCAACATAGACTAATGGTAATCAATTTGAAGTTTCAGGGGTGGAAACGAGAGTCTAGAATAAATAGACAGACAATAATACATTGGAGAGATCTAAGAGGTGAAAAGTTTAAGGATAAAATTAGCAATGATGAGTTATGGAAGAAACATAAGGATGTGAATAAATTGTGGACTGATATGGCGAGTCGTATTAGAGAGATGGGATGAAAAATTTTAAGAGTTTGTAGAGAGGGAGGACCACGAAATAAAGAAAGTTGATGGTAGAATAAAGAGGTCCAAAAAGTCGTTCGGGACAAGAAAATAACTTATAAAGAATGGCAAAAATATCGAAGTAGAGAGAATTTGAAAAAGTATAAACATATAAAAACGGAGGCTAGAAAAGTAATTAAGGAATCATAATTTAGGGCGTCTGATAATTTGTATCAAAAGTTACATACAAAAAAGGGAGAGAAGGATATATTTGAACTTGCTATGCGTCGTGAGTGAAAGATTAGAGATATTGAAAGTGTCAGATGCATAAAAAATATTGCTGAAAAGGTATTGGTGAAGATGGGAAGATTATGGAACGATAGATAAATTATTTTTATAATTTATTTAATGAGAATGACGCCGGTGAATCTAGACTAGCGTTGTCTAATTTATATTCAGATAAGATTTATAGGTTTCATAGAAGAATTAGGGCTTTGAAAGTTAGAATAGCACTAAGGAAAATCAGAATTGGAAAAACAGTAGGGTCAGATGAAATCCCTATAGAGGTGTGGAAAAATTTGGGAGATATTAAGATAGAGTGGTTGACTAGACTTTTCAATGACATTTTGAGGACTAAAAGAATGTCTAACTACTAGAGGAGGAGTATCTTAGTGTCCATCTATAAAAATAAAGGGGATGTTCAAAATTGTACGAACTATCGGGGTATAAAACTTATGAGTCATACTAGAGTGACATAATATAGAATAAGACATGAAACGAACATAGAAGAGAACTAATTTGAATTTATATCCAGACGATGAACCACTGAAGTTATCTATTTACTCAGAAGATTAATGAAAAAATATAGAGAAAAAAAAGAAAGATTTACACATGGTATTTGTGGAACTGGAAAAGGCTTATGATCGGGTACTTAAATAAATTTTGTGGTAGGTGGTAGAAAAGAAACAAGTATTCAATGTGTACATCGAGGTAATTAAGGATATGCATAAAAGTATAGTCACTAGTGTTCGAACAGGAGGAGACTATTCTTTTGCATTTCCTATTAATATAGGCTTATATCACGGATCATCTTTAAGTGCTTACCTCTTCATTCTAGTGATAGATGAGCCCAAAAAACATATTCAAGATGGAATACATTGGAGTATGTTGTGTGCGAATGACATAGTATTAGTTGACAAAAGTAGAATAAGTTTTAATACTAAGTTAGAAAGATAGAGATAAGTTTTAAAGTCTAAATGTTTGAAGGTTAGTAGAAGCAAGATAGAATATATACATTGCAATTTTAGTAATGCTTGGAGAGAAGGTGGTGCAATCAAAATTGGAGATGAGGAGGTGCCAAATGTTGATTATTTTTAATATTTAGATATAATGATTAAGAACAATGACGAAATTGAGAAGGATATTACGTATAGAGTCAAAGTAGATTGGTTAAAGTGGAGAAGTGTAGTCGGGGTGATTTATGATCATAGGATTCCATTAAAACTTAAAGAAAAATTCTATAAAACTACTATAAGACCAGTGCTTCTATATAGTTTAGAATGTTGGGCAACAAAAATGAATCATGTCTAGAAATTGAGATGACAGAAATGAGGATACTGCAATTGATGTGTGGAAATACGAGGATGGATAAAATTAAGAATGAAACTATTAGAGAGAATTTAAGAATAGCACCCATCGAAGAAAAAATAGAGAAAACCGTCTACAATAGTTTGGACATATGCATAGAAAACCCATAGAAACACCAGTGAGAAAATGTGATTTAATTCAAGTACATGGGGCTATTAGAGGGAGAGATAGATCTAAGAAGACGTTAGACGAGACTATTAGAAATAATTTGATGACATTAAACTTGATAGAGAGGATGACCCTTGATCGATCACTATGGCGTAAATGGATTCATGTAGCCGACCCAGTGGGATAAACACTTAGTTATTATTGTTGTTGTTGATTTGGGGAGAATGAATCAAATAGAATATTTATTGACCAATTCAAATATCACAACATTATGGGTTGCAGTTTCTTAGCCCAAATTGACAATTACTTATTCATATCACACTTTATACGAAATGAGTTTTTTCCATTTAGGCCTATTTACTTGTTCATCACACTTTATACAATATGGATTATTCTCATTTATGCTCATTTCGGTATTGCCTTACCAAGCCTTTATGTATGATTTTACTATAACTTTTAGTTTATCTGAACTTTGAAGACAATTGATGAGCCGATTTTTGAAGGTTTGAATAATTCTTCTATTTGTTATTTTCTTCCTTTCTTTTATGGTTTTTGTAGTTTTTTCTTTAAGAATCTTCTCTAATTGCCCCTTGTTGGAGATTTCACAAATATAATAGTATATTTGTAGAGTATTCTCATATAGTATATTTTTTTGGTTAAGAGAGTTTTATAGACCAAACTTTACCTTTATTTTCTTAGTGAGTTCCTTCAAGAGGGTTGACCTCATCTCCTTTATTTTTTTTGGTTTTGAGTCCATGGTTGAACTTAAACTTTTATTTTCCTTGCGAATTCCTTCAGTATGTCTGATCTTATATCTCTTTATCTTATTTAAGGCATTTGAGTTCATAGGATGAACTTAACGTTAGGCATTTGAGTTCATTGGCTGAACATATCCTTTTATTTTCTTTGCAAATTTCTTTATGAGGGCTGATCTCGTCTCCTTAAAAAAAATAAAAAAAATTAGGTTTTGAGTTCAAATGTTGAACTTAATCATTTATCTTCTTTGCGAATTCCTTCAGGGGGAGTGATCTTATCTAATCTCATTTCTCTTAATTTTATTTAAGGTGTTTGAGTTCATAGGTTGAACTTAACCTTAGGCATTTGAGTTCGTTAGCTAAACTTAACCTTTTATTTGCTTGTGAATTCCTTCAGGAGGGCTGATCTCATCTTTTTTTTTTTTTTTGAAAGCGTTTGAGTTTATAGCATGAATTTAACCTTAGGTATTTGAGTTTATAAGCGGAACTTAACATTTTTTTTCCTTAGCTAATTCTTTCAAGAGGGTTGATCTCTTCTCCCTTGATTTCTTAAGGCATTTGAGTCCATAGGCAGAACTTAACCTTTAGTATTTGAGTTTATAAACTAAACTAAACCTTTTATGTTTCTTGCAAATTCCTTCTGGAGGGCGTATCTCATCTCTTTTTATTTTATTTAAGGCATTTGAGTTCATAGATTGAACTTAACCTTAGGCATTTGAGTTCAATAGCTGAATTTAACCTTTTATTTTTCTTGCAAGTTCGTTCAGGAGGACTGATCTCTTCTCCCTCTTATTTCTTAAGGCATTTCAGTTCATAAGCCGAACTTAACCATATATTTCCCTTAGTTAATTCCTTTAGGAGGCTTGATCTCTTATCTCTTTTATTTCTTAAGGCATATGATTTTATTGGCTAAACTTTCCCTTAGGCATTTGTGTTCATAAGCTGAACATAAACTTATTTTTGGCTTTAGCCAATTCCTTCAAGAGGTTTTTTTTTTTTTTTTTTTTTTGTTTTGTTTGTGGGTTCATTAACTGAACTTTCCCTTTTTTTTCCTTGCTAATTCCATTCGAGGATGCTGAACTCTTTGCCTTTTCTTTATATTATCAAGGATCTCTGGGTGATTTCTTTGCTCATGGAATTTAACAAAGATATGTAACTCTTTAACCTGATTTATAAGAACTGCAATTTCTCTTAGAACACGTAATATAATCATTTGCGAACAAATAGTTTATTTTCAAGATGCAATACAAATTCATATTTTGAAATTCGTATGTTATTCGAATTTTCCAGTTGAACTAACTATATATATTTGAACTTATTGTACATTTTAGTTGTTCTTCATAACTTAATAAAATTACTCAGTCATGTTATTCATTCTTTCAGGAAGCTTGACAACATCTCTAAGAATTATAAGCCACTGTGTGTGAAGTCAAAACACTTCCAATCATGAGCTACGTGATACCAAACATTTCTTTGTCGTTCCATTATTTGAATGCCATATCTCTGAGGTAGACAAACATTTTATTTCAACTCCAACTTTTAGAAAATTTAGTTGAATAAGACAATCTTTAATTTCTCTTGTGGAGAATAAATGATATTCCAAGCCAAGCTTACTTGCATTTAGATTAGATAAGATGATAGGCAAAGCAAATGATTCCCTTTTGAAGATAACACTATTTCATATTTCTAAAGCATTTCCTGAGGTGAGGTGCGTTTTATGACCTTAAGAAATACTTTTGAGATTTCTAACCTCTAATTCTGATTAAGGATAGACCAAAAAGTTAGCCCCGAATCGGACTTGTACAATTAATGGAACTTTTTCATCCCTCTTTAGTATCTTAGGACCTTATGGAAATATTAAAAAGTAGGGGATATAAGTTTTGATTCATCTATTTTTTCAGGAGGTCTTGAAGTTTTAAAATATGAATTTATTCCTCTAGCATAGTGCCCCCAAAATTTACAAGTTTATTCCTCTAGCATAGTTCCCCCAAAATTTACAAGGTTATTCCTCTCAAAGGAAAACAATCTTAGGGGTGAACATTGCAAATAAAATATTATATTAGTGGGTTTTAAAATACTTAGCCTCTAGGTCATATTCGTCAACTTTTTCAACCTCGTTATTATACAATTAAAGTTCTTCTACATTATCATGTGCTTCATACAAAATTTGAACACTAATTTCACAATGTATCCAAGTTATCTAGTCTATTACATTTTCTTGGGCGTATTTGGATATTTTTGAAGTGTCAATAGGACTTTCAGAATATGTCATTAGTTGAAATTAAAAATATAGGTAGCAAAATGACATCCGAACCTAATTTTGGAAGATAGCCAAAGTGCATTTTTTGCTAATTTTTCCTTAGCTAGCAGATTTGACTCGTATAACTTAAATACTCATCAACTAAAGGTTATCACGATTCGCAAAAAAAGTATAATGTTAATTTTAAGGTGAAATTCTATTGAATTTGATCTTTATTTCTATTTCGCATTCTTATTTTGATATAGTTTTGCAATGTTAAATTCCCATTAGGGTTGTGAAGAATTTCTATCAAATTATGGGGGCATATTTTTGTAATTGTAATGTAATTCCTAGAGATGGATAACTCATTTCTCTTTAAAGAAATTGTTAAATTTCTTCTAAATATCATATCATAATTCATAAATTGAACTTACAAGACACACTTTGGACTTCTAATTAAATGTGCTTACGTTTTGTTTTGAAACTTTCTTCAATTTTGATTTATCAAGTGCGTCATAAAAAAAATTATAAACTCATTACCTTAAAATAAAATTCGAAGGGTATAATCTGTATTACCATGGGGGATTTAGAGTCTTTAGATCCTAGGTTACCTTCTTCATCACATCAATTCATTCCCCTTTTAATTGTAGCCGCCAACCTTCAATTCTTGATAGAGTTCCTTTTCCCAACATAAGAGCCATTCCGGAGTTGAACACATACTCCTTGGACCGTCTTGTTCATCAATTGAACTTGGTTCAAATTGGTACTTAACTACCAGCAGCGGTTTTGAATTCCAGTCGGATGTTGCGGTTGAGGTTCAGAATTCAGATTGAAGGCGGATGGAGTGTTTCAGGTTCAAATAGTAGGGAGGTAGTTGCTTCCCAGCAATGGCCCTGACCAACGTCTTTCCAGTCCTCGGCGGCCCTACTAGAAGGTCTCTACTCGTGAATCTTGCACGGACACCGGTTGATGTAGCCACAAAATCTCTAATGAACCTGCAAAATCGAAAATACTAAAGGTGGTAACGGTGTGGTGCCAGCCAAAAAATTTTCGACGTGAGAATAAGTTAGTCTATTTTTGATATGAGTAAAAGACTAAATATCAAATTAACCTGAAACCTTCTCCTTTTACACTTGAGTTATGGGCCGTTAGATAGAGGCTGTTGATATGTATGACTTGGTTTTCCCCTTGCTATATTATTCTGAGTGGCTCTGAACCTAGTGCATGAAGAGAGTGTGGGTTTGACTAGGTTTAGTTCTTTGTCTTTCCACTTGTTGGATCCATGCAATGGATCATTATTTATAGGGTTGTGCAATGGGGCCGGTTAATCCACCTAAACCGCTCGAACCCACCCGAAGTGAAACCAAACTCGCTAGACCCGCGCATTGCGAAGCGTTAATGTCCATAAACCGTGAGTATTCAGAGCAACTTGCAGATATGGTTGTTTCTGATTTCAGGTTGACCCGCCCGCCCGAGATTACAACTAAATGACATCTTTAGTATACCTAATATCTGTCATGAACTAGGGTTCACCACCGATCTTCATTCTTCAATCGTTCTCGTTCAGCTTCACCGTTCCTTCCAAAACACCACCTTCCTTTCTAGCCTAGAAATTCTAGGTTGCATTTGGGTAAGATATTTGTGAAATGATTGGATTTCAAAATTCAGGATTTCGAAATCCCATCATTTACAAATATCCTTGTTTGGATAAATTAAACACCAAATCTATTTCCTTGCTTGATGGAGGTGCGAAAATAGTAGCGAAGCTTCAATTTCGATGTCTTGCTCTATTTTCCCTGATCAATGCCACCGAAGCCACAACAGTAGTGACGATAATGAAATCAACATCGTCGAAATAGGTGTAATTTTGGTGGACGTCGTCGAAATCAACAGTAGCGACGACAAAAATGCTATCGAAGTCGATGATTTCGAAATCAGGTAGAGATGATTTCGAAATTTGGAATGCAATCGAGCTTGCTTTCCCTCTCTCGATAACTTTCGAGCTCTTCTCTCTCACTGTAACGAACCCTAGATCAACGATGGAGACGAAGAAGAAGACGGTGGATGGCAGCGACCAAGAAGAAGACGACGGACGGCAGCAACCATGACGAAGAAGATGACGGACGGCGGCGGTCTCAGTCGTGAAGGAGAAGGACGTTGAGCGAAGAGTGAACTGTGAAGACCAAGGCGCTGATGAAGGGTGGATTTGTGAAATTACACTTGTTTCAAAAAGATTTCCAAATACTTCACTTCCCTACTATTTGGCATTTGAGGGATTTCAGAAATTCTTCCTACTCAATACCCAAATAAGGTATTTGTTAAAAAAGGATTTTGAAATCTCTCCCCAAAATCTCTTACCCAAACACAACCCTAGGGTTCCCTTCCAAGATGTAGATCTCAGTTTCCATTCCTTTCAATTTCCAATTTCAAATATGAAAATATCAATCTTCATCTTTCTAATTCTTCATCTACATAATACAATGGTGAAGTATGTTCATAGGTAATTTCGTCATCTCTCTAATAACAATCATACGAGTTCGAAGACGACGAAGAGCATATCGAACAAGGTATTGAAATTTTGGTTACCTATTAATCCCTTTTTTTTTTTTTTTTTTTTTTAATTATTTTGCCCTGCATATCGAACAAGAGCATATCGAAAACTATTTTTGCTATCTTGTTTATCAATTAATGTGTGTTTAATCTCATTGATAATTGTTTCAAATACAAATTTTGTTTTTCTGTTTCCAGTATTTGTTTCTTTGCAGTTTCCAGTATCTGCTTCTGTTTCAATTAATTTTCATGTATTGGACCTGGTTGTTTTCGCGAAAATTGTTTGAAGTGTGGTTCTTCAAATTATTCAATTTGTTGAAATTTGTGAGAAAAAACTGTACCTTTTGTTCTGCTAATCTACTTGCTATATCGCTTTGTTACCTCAAGAACTGATTCTCTCATGGATAAATTTTCCTAGCTCAAAATAACCCCTATGATTTGGAATCCAGTATCCAGCATTCTTGAGTATCAATAAATTTGGAATCCAGTAGCTTAAATCATTTTTTCCTCTTTCAATAGTTTGGAATCCAGTAGCTTAACCCAACCCGAAACTAGTTTTAAACCGCAGACCATTGGGTGGTCCACGGATTGAACTAGCCAACTCGCACACTCCAAACCGCCTTAACCCGCGTGCTATTAGGCGGTCCACGGTTCAAATTAGACGTCCAAACAACATAGTATCGGTTGGCCTGCGGTTTTATCCCAGGCTGCTCCAACCCGCCTACTGCCCACCACTAAAATTTATTTAGGGATCATTATCCTAGGCCTTGCTCAGTCTAAACATTGGGCCTTTCTAATGTGTTTGCCCAATAACTGATGGGCTATCTTGTTGGGCTTTATCCGTGCTGAATGGTGGGCAACCTATAGCGACCCTCCACCTACCTCTCTTTAACTAGCCCGGTTATTGTTGTTCCTAGAGTAAGTAGTAAGAAACTACTCCTAATTAGCGGTGAATTTATCTAGTTTCTTGAGACACTCCACAATCTCTTGGAAATATGGTCCTGCAAGGTTGTTTGGAGATGATGATTTCAAAATAGATCAGAGTAAACAAGGAGTAGGCAATCAAGTGCATCACCGCCGCCTTGTTCTTCTTCATTGACGGCCTATAAACGGCGAACTTGGTGGAGGGCCAACATTGCTACCATTGGAGACGTCACTGAACGACTTTCTCATTGGCTTCAATCTTGATCTCGATTATAGTCATCGTTGTTGTGTTTTTTTTTTTTTTACACTCAACTCCCCCTTCAAAACATACCTTCTTCAGAAAACCCCTGTGAAAACCCCTATTTTGTTTTGGCAAACCTCGGCAAAGTCAGGAGAAATATTATAAAACAAAGCTAGCAAAACAATTGAAGGGGGGGGGGGGGGGGGGGGGGTTAAGACCTGACCTCTAAGCCAAGAAAATACAACAATGCAAAATAAGAAAGGGGGTGGGGGGGGGTTAAGACCTGACCTCTAAGCCAAGAAAATAAAACAATGCAAAATAAGAAATTATTCAAGACAAAACCGAATAATTTTTAGTCTTCTGAATGTTCGAGAATCGAATCATGTCCAGTCTTAAGCATTCACGAATAGAATTCGGGCACTCTGATTTAGAATGGAAAATTTCATATTCTCCAGCACTACCTAACTTAGCTAACATATTCGCAGCCATGTTAGCTTCCATGTAACAATGCAAGATAGACGCTTGAACCCTAGCCGCTAGATCCTTGATAGTCCTAACTAGAGACGTTAAACGCCAAGGGACTTTAGCTTTCCCAACAACCATGTCAACAAGCAGGGCATTGTCACTTGCTACATCGATAGCAAACCACTCAAAGTCAACACAGTATTGAAGCGCGATCAAAAGGGTTTTGGTTTTGGCGAGTAAACTAGAGCCAAAGCCAAAAAAATGAGCGAAACCGAAGACCAAAATCCCATTAGGGTTACAGAAGGTACCCCCACCACCAATAGAGCCTGGGTTTCCTCTAGAACTTTTATCTAAATTAATCATGAGTTTATCTCTAGAAGGAGTCCAAAAAACCAATTGAACTTTAGATTTTAGATTTCTCAAAGGAGGAGCAATCTTGGCCAAAATCTAGTAAATATTATCAATAACCTTTTGAGCAATCACATTTGATCCATTCAAATCTGATCTTGTTATGTATTTTCTAGATTTCATAGTAGAGCACAAAAGGAATGAGGGAGTCATAAAAGTTTTTAAGAGGGGATGAACTCTGACGTTGCCACCAACCAACAAATCTACCGAACACTTCACCATCCCAGGGAGTCTCTCCAAAAGCAGACCATACTATTTTAGCAAGATCCCCTTGCGAAACCAGATGAAGCAAGGATTCAACTTGGGGCCTATAACAACAAAAACACTGGGAAACAAACTTCACACCTTTCTACTGAATTGCCTCATCAACCGGAACAATGTGATGAGGAAGCCTCCACATGAAGATATAAATTTTGATGGGAAGGGAATTGTGCCGAATCTTGTCAGAAAATAGATGAGCATCCTGACGATTTCTAACTACTTCCCAGGCAAATTTCACCAAAAATTCTCCTGAGTTGGTTGGAGTCCAAATCATAACATCTTGTTCTTAAGCATGAAGAGCTTGAAGGTTTCCCATTTCTCTCACATAGTCTTTAGGGATAAGAGATTGAAATTTATAGTCATCGTTCTTTTGCATTTCCTATCTCTTCATCGCGGTTCTCCAATTTATGTAATACATATCTCTCATCTTCAAAGATAGATTTGGGAATTGAGTTCTAAGGTGGTGATGATATGGGAGGAATTGGGAAGGATGATGAAAATCATATGATGAATCAGACCTTCTAACTCCATTATTCTCTTCTTATTGGAAGGTACATAAGATGTGAAATCAAGCATGCAAACCTTGTTGCTCGATTTTTCACAGGCGACACTAATTGATAATGCTTTAATTTCGTCATCCCAGGTATCAACCCCTGCAAAACTTAGTAAACATACTTGGATAACGAAGTGGTATTTACCAAATATTCTTCGGCATTAGAATAAGTTAATCAAGATTTTAGTCATATCTTATAATTGTAATTAGCATGCATATGTATAAGTAAAATTCAGAGCTAATTCTCTTTAATTTGGGAAGAATAAATATTCTCCTTGATTTGGGAAGAATGAATGAATCAATCAAACTAAATAATAATTGACCAATTCAAATATTATACCCTTATAGGTTGTAATTTCTCAATCTGAATTGATAATATCTTATTCATTACACTTTATACAATGTGTGTGATTTTCATTTACGTCCATTTACTTCTTTATCATACCTTATATGATATTAGTTATTTTTTTATGCCCATTTTGGTATTTACCCACTTGGTTTTTATGTACGTTGTTATTGTGACTTTTACCCTTGATAAGAACCTCTCAAAACACACAAGAAAAAATATCCAGTTTCTTTTTTTCTTTTCCTTTTTTCTGTTTTTTTTTTTTTTTAAGGAAACGGTTTTCGGATCTATCCATCCTTTGAGCTATAGTTGTAAAGTGGGTATTTGTAATATCTGGGTTTATGGAGCTAAGATGCCATTGTGAATTCTGGGGCGGTTCACGTTTTCTTCAATCAATATTTAAACGAGATTCATGGAGCTTCTACTTTGACTGTAAAGTAACCATTGAGATGTTCTTGCGTGTGCAGATATAGCATTAAAAATTCTGCGGATGGATAAATCTTTGGCTACAGCCAAAACTGAAGAAGGCGGGACAGCACTGCACCTGTTAGCTCGAAAACCTTTGGCGATTTGCAGTAAAAGTAAATTGGAGTATATCTGGGAGAGAAGCATGTGCTTATGTAAGTTTTCAATATCTATACATTTTCTTCTGGCATCCTCATTGCATGTGATCTCAATCAATTACCTAGTTTAACGTTTAGAAAAGTTCTGCTTTGACATTACATGTGATAATTATATGCTTCTTTGTTTAAGTAGGATTTATTTTTTTAATTCTTATTTTTATTTTTGTGTTTCCTCCAGTTTTGTAACTTCAAATACTCGGATTCATTTAATTAGTCCCCCCTGTAATACTCCAACTTCCCCATGAATTGGTTATTTCTAAACGGGAGACGAAGTATATAACAGACATACCCTACCTCCATATTGGATCAAGAAAAAGGGTTAGAATGATAAAACAAATTACGAATTCATACAGAGTCATTGAACTAGCCCAACAAGCAACCAGAGCCGTATGCATTATATGGACATAAAGCAACCGACCTGAGTTGTTCAATACAACGGTATGAACACGATATCAAAGCAAAACCATGGACATACCCCTTATATCTTTCCTAAAAGTTCAAGAATTAGTTGTCTTTTTTCACTAGTCTAGCGGTTTTCTGGGATTTGTTTTCCTACAAGTTGAGGGTTTTGAGGCCTATAACTACTATATAGACCACTTATCATTCATTCAATTATTCATTCGTATTATAATTTTGGACTTATTTTCGTCTTATGGATTCAAGATTTCTATTGTGTCCAGAATGATATCTAGTCTTTTCTTGTTATTCTGCTACACCAGTTTGTATTTAGAGTCTTGACATATCTTAGTCTGACGGCTAAAAAACATAATGGTGGCACCCCATCCATTAATGGTGATCGTGGTGAAGAAGTGCTTAAGAGGGTTGAGTTCTTGGAAGCACAACATGAGGACAATGAGTTCAAAAAGAAGTGCAATTGATGGGCAAACAATCTGTTAAGATAATTGAGAAGTGGGGAATGAATCATGTATTGAGAATATGAGAGAATGATACGTTGCCTACAACGCTATACACAGATATTTATAGAGAAAGTAGGGGTTAGAGTTTTGCCCTAATGGACCACGTGGGCCAAGCCCATTATTACATTAATATCTCCCTTCAAACTCAAGGCGGTAAGTTGGAGGTGAACTTGAGTTTGGAAACTAAAGAGTGAAAGTGTCCAAGTGGATGAGCCTTAATGAAATGTCTGCAGTTTGATCGGCTAAACTAACGGATTGTAGGCAAACTGTATTCTGGTGAATATGATGGCTGATGAAGTGGCAATTAGTCTCGATGTGTTTTGTACGCTCGTGAAAGATGTCATTGTGAGCGATCTGAAATGCACTCCTATTGTCACAGTATAGGGTAATGGTAATAAGAGAAGAGATACCCATATCAGCTAGTAACCATTGAAGCCAGATAAGTTCTTGAGTTGCATCAGCCATGGCACAATATTCAGCTTCAGTGCTAGAGCGAGCAACCACAGTTTGTTTCTCACTACGCCAGGAAATGAGAAAGTTACCCAAGAAGAAACAATAACCAGTGGTTGAACGTCTGTCGGTGGGGTCACCAGCCCAATCGGCATCAAAATTAGCTTGTAAGATGGGAGCAGACTGAGCTGAGAAATGAAGTCCATAAAACATAGTACCCTTGACATACCGAAGGATGCGGAGAACAACCAAGTAATGAGTGGTTCGAGGAGTGGACAAGAACTAGCTGACGTAGTGAACAACATAGGCAATGACGGGGTGAGTGACACTGAGGTATACAAAACTTCCAACCAATTGGCAATATAGAGTGACCTTTTGAAAAAAGTGAATAATCTAGTGGAGTAAGTCTGATGTTTGGCTTGAGAGGAGTAGTGACAGTGGTGGAATCAATGATCCTAGCCTTGGAAAGAAGATCAGAGGCATATTTAGCGAGAGAGAAAATATTCATCTGAACCGAATAAGACTTCAAGGCCAAGAAAATAGGTGAGTACGCCAAGATCTTTCATCTCGAATTGGCTACTGAAAAACTATTTGACTTCATAAATGTCACGTAGATCATCTCCAGTAATAACCGTATCATCCACATACAGTAAAAGAAGGATAATACCATCGGCAGTATGGCGAATAAATAGAGCTGAATCATGATCACTAGATGTGAACCCAAAGTGATGAATAGTAGTACTAAATTTGGCGAACCAGGCACATGGAGCTTGTTTTAATCCATATAGAGCACGACGAAGACGACAAACTTTATTTCGAAGGGTAACTAGGCTGGGAGATGGATGTATATAGACTTCCTTAAGTAGGTTGTCATTGAGAAATACATTTTTGACATCCATTTGAAAAAGAGTCCACTTCCAAATGGTGACAACAACAAGAAGTGTACGAACAAATGTGAGTCTCGCCATTGGATCAAAAGTCTCTTCATAGTCAATGCCATATTCTTGTACAAATATGTTGACAACAAGTCAGGCTTTATATTGGTCAACCGAGCCATCAGAAAGCGTCTTAATCGTAAACACCCATTTACACCCAATAGGAATTTTCCCAAGAGGCAGCTCCATGATATCCCAAGTACAATCATCGTCCACAGAGAAAACTAGACATCTCTTGAGCCCATACGACATAATTAGTTTCATTCAGAACAGTATTGACAACCTGAGGTGCATCAGATTCAGCCATAGGAGCAAAAGAGGTGGTGAACCGGCATAGAAAACACTTAAATAAAGAAGAAAATGTATTCGATGATTACCAAATCAAAAAACGGAGGCCGAAAACAGATTCAGAACATCAAAAACCCCAGGAACTAGTCCAAGTTTGTAGAAAATTGGTCAACAAATGCCTGAACCGAGATAAAGAAATAGGGATGACGTGGAAAGGGTTGAGGAGACAGTAGGATGCTAACGGGGCACAGTTCACTACTGACATGGCAGTGATGTGGCACACTTCAAATGCTGGCGTGGTGCTGACGTGGAGATGATGTAGCGTTGCTTTGGTGCTGACGTGGACACTGAATAGGCGCTGACTAAGCAGCTAGGGCTGACGTGGCAATGAGAACTGCAACAGGCGCGTGAATCTGAGGACACAGTGACGACGCAGTCTACGCGCCGCTTGTGAGGGTGTGTGCGGCTGTGAACAGCGGTGTGGTTTTGTTTGTTTGAATCGTCTCGGTAAGGCGGTTCTGATGGTATATCGTGAGGTGAATTTGGAGCCCTGGTTGAAGCGTTAGAGCCCAAAATCCGAGACTTCGAAGGATGGTGGTACTAGGGCTGTTGGAGGCACGTGTGAGCACGTCTGGACTCTGGTTGCGGTGATTTTAGTGGCATTGTGTTCGTCTCCGCAAGACGAAGACGGGGGTATGGTGTTTGTTGATACCGGAGAACGAACGAAGCCTATAGTAGTGACAAAAGCGTTGGAAGAATAAGGGCAGCCGCGGTGGCGGCGGAAGCGTTAGGGTTGCGAAAACTTTATTGACTTTAGGTCCAGGAAAGACTTTTTCTTGATACCATGTTAAGATAATTGAAAAGTGGAGAATGAATCATGTATTGAGAATATGAGAGAATGAATTATGTATTGAGAATATGAGAGAATGATACGTTGACTACAACGCTATACAGAGGTATTTATAGGGGAAGTAGGGGTTAGGGTTTTGCCCTAATGGGCTACGTGGGGCCAAGCCCATTATTACATTAACACAATCGATTGCTAGGCTAACAATTGATGGCCTTCAACTAGAATTATGAGAAAGATAATGATCAAAACAGTTGATGAGTTCTCGTTAACGTATTGACAATCATGACCCTGTACCTCCACGTAAACGACATGCCTACGAGGTGTAGAATAGTAAAGACCGAGATGTGTACATAGTAAAAGCTTAAGTTGTTTACATTTTTGGGTCTTAAAACCATCAATATGGATCTGTTTCTAACTTTAACATGAAAAATGAGTCTAACTAACTTTTCCACGGCCGAATTCAAAATTTATTATTTTTTTAAAACCGGCCGTGACAGCCGGTATTGTTTTCTTTTTAGACAAACTGGCCCGTAAAGGGCCGGTGTGTAAAATGCATGGGCGCCTGCAAAAAGCAAACCCCCTGACACCCAAACCCACCCCAACCCCCAACCCTTGCGGGCCCCCCCAAACAACTCCACCCAACACACACTCCCCCCAATATGTGTGTGTGTGTGTGTATATATATTTCATTATATTTTTTATTTTGAAAATTTAATTCTTAAAAGTTAAATTAAAATTAATTTTTCAAAAAAAATATCATTTCTTAAAATTAATATATTTATCTATTTTTAATTTTTTTATTAATTTTAATTAATATAATAATTTATTTTTATTTATATCATATTTAAAGATACTGATTTTGAATAATTAATAATGAAAAATCCAATTTACCATCCCTTTCTCCCACTTACTCACATTTTTCTCTAAATTCAAATGTGTTTTAAATTTAATTTTAAAAATTGTAGACACACAAAAAAAAAAAAAAATTATTAATTTTTAAGTAAATGTTATTTTTAAAAAATAAAATATTTTATATTTAATTTCTTAAAAGTTGACATTTTCAAATTAATAATTTTAAAAAAATCAAATTTAAACAGATCTTCCAAATCAAATCACTCACGAATCTGATTTCAGTCTTGTAAGCTGTGGTTTAAAAAATATGTTCACCTAAAAAAAAAAGTTGATGCGATAACATTACTTATCAACCTGAAATCGGATTAGTGAGTGATTTGATTTGAAAAATCTGTTTAAATTTAATTTTTTAAAATTATTAATTTGAAAATGTCAACTTTTAAGAAATTAAATATAAAATATTTTATTTTTGAAAAATAACATTTACTTAAAACTTTTTTTTTTTTTTTTTTTTTGTGTCTATAATTTTTAAAATTAAATTTAAAACATATTTGAATTTGGAGAAAAATGGGAGTAAGTGGGAGAGAGAGACAGTAAATTGGATTTTTCATTATTATTTTTTCAAAATCAATGTCTTTAAATATGTTATAACTAAAAATAAATTATTATATTGATTAAAATTAATAAAAAAAATAAAAATAGATAAATATATTAATTTTTAGTAACGATCGTTTTTTGAAAAATTCATTTTAATTTAATTTTTAAGAATTAAATTTTCGAAGTAAAAAAGATAATGAAATATATATATATATATATACACACACACACACACACACACACACACACACACATTGGGGCGAGTGTGTGTTGGGTGGGGGATGTTTGGGGGAGGCCCGCAAAGGTGGGGGGGTGGGGTGGGTTTGGGTGTCAGGGGACTTGCTTTTTGCAAACCCTCATGCATTTTACAAACCGGCCCTTTAAGGGCCGATTTGTATAAAAAATAAAAAACAATACCGGCCGTGAAACGACCGATTTTTTAAAATAATAATAATAAAAAATTAAATCCAGCCGTTGGAAAGTCGATTAGACCCATTTTCGTATTAAAGTTAGAAACAGACCCGTATTGGTGATTTTAAGTCTTTTGGGACCCAAAAATGTAAACAACTCGTAAAACCTTATACCATTCATGGCAAGATTGAGAATATAGTGATAAAATGTAAACATTGTCTCTCCAACTTAGCCATCATGTTTGAAACTTCTAACCACCTTTGATGAATTTTTGGAAATCAAGTTTGATTTTAATTTCTTTTAATTTCCTATAAATTCATGTAGTTTGTAAGATTATTAAGTGTGGAGTGATAAGATACATCAAATATCATAAATAGAGAGATTTGTGAGAGAAATTGTATTTCCTCCATTGTTTAGAGTTTTGAATATTCTTAATTATTTTTTTCGATAAGCGGTGGAATATATTAATAAGGGGCAAAGTCACCCACACTACATGTAATACAGAACACAAAGCTATACTACACGATAACAATTTATCGTGTAGTCCGAAAAACCACACCCAGAAAATACAAGAAATATATTACAACTACGATGGTAAAAAAGACTACCCACTAATAACTATTAACACCCAAAATCAAATACTCTAGGCTACCCAGCAAACTCGATAAAACAACACTAGCAAAATACCCACGAGCACAACTCATTTCTTCCATGTTCAATGGCACAGCCCCTTAAAGAATTGCACACCCTGCCACGTTATTCTGATGTAGCTCCATGTGTTCACCCATTGACCAAGGAGCCATTTCAACTAAAAAACCAAGGAACAAGACCATTCCTGACAATGACTAGCCTTTGAAACGGAGAATAATCAGATTATAAAGCTCAACTCGGGAAAAACAATTCACTAACTTTGAAAGCATAAAAGAAGCACCTCAAACACCACCAATCATTAAAATGAAGGCTCCTAATTACAGCACAACCTAGCACTAAAACCCCTAATTATAGCCAACTTCACAAACCTAAGCGCCAAAAAGAGATTGTTAATACACCCATACCGCCAAGACCTTTTTTTAACTATTCTTTTTCGGAATTGAGACTATTTTCTTATAAGGTTCTCTCCCATCAAGCTCTACAAAAATTTCATCAATCTCATCTTTTGGTTTAGATAAGGGGTTACTCTCAGAAAAATATGCTACCACATCTCTATCATTAACCCTTACAGATTGTTTATCTTCGAAGGTGTATCCCTTCTCTAAAAAAATCTTCCTTGTTAGAAAAGATGACCTCAATTTCTCTAGCTTTTCTATTGGGTCATGGGTGCAAAAATTTCCTTCGGTGAATTTGTCCATGTGAACTTTGATTCTAAAGTAACATCATCCTTTTTCTTCACAACATCTTCTAGTCGGTCCTCGCAAACAGAGATTGTAGTTTCACAAGGTTTAGGGACTACAAGTACAATGTATTTACTAACTTCTACCCCATTTACCACAACTTCTTTGTAAGATCTTTGATTGATGGAATGAATAGAGATCATATTACTTTTGGCTTCGTTAACCATTTGTGAATGATTGAGATGGCTTCCGATAGAAGCATCGAGATCTTCTCTGATGTTAATAGTGTACATTTTACCTTCACAGTTAACCGGAATTTTTGCCCAATCTCCTTCTATGAGATATATAAACATCTCTCACTCTCCCCTGCCACTGAAAAATATTCCTCAACCCCTTGTGACCAAATTTCTCTGGGATCTCATCCACAAATACTGGAAAAAAAAATTCGACCGAGGGGTTTTCCAACCCCAAAACGTCTTTGGAGGAAAGTCCATAGGAAGTGGAAAGGAATATGAATACTATCTGAACATTAAAACCCAAATGGTATACAAACTTAAACACTAACCTCAAGCCATAGGGATTTCAAAGTTAGGCGGCAAAGCAGAACTGGCTGAAGGCGAAGAATCCTTGCACTTTTCCCAAAATCCTCGACAAGGCGGCGTCGAAACGGTCGGAAACGGCATTGAAATTTTGAAATGGTGGCACATTTCCAAATAGAGAGCTTCTCCCACACTCACAAAACTGTTGCAGCGGTGAAATTGAATGTCCAGTTGGAAGGTGAGGAGAGACGCCCATGCCGGTGATTTAAACGACCTCTATTTATGCGAATGGGAGTTCCAGCAGATGGAAAACACAAAAACAACAACTACAATTGAATTTGTACCAGCGAACTGAATCGATCCACTAAGAGACTGAGGCAAACCTTCACCAGCCTTTGGACAATGCAAAATCGGCAACACCAACGGTTGATTTCGCTTCTACCAACCGAATCGATTTACCTAAGAGACCAGCGAACTTACAGAGAAACGACGGCAAGCCCTGTCCAATCTTGGGACGGTGTAGATACCACCACAACAACAACAGTTGATTTTGCTCGTCGAAAATATGGAGCCCAGACCGACAACGGAGAGAGAAGGACGATGGAGAATCCTCAATGACAGATGAACAGGGAGAGCAACGTATTGATTTTGAAATTTAGCACATTTCCCAAGTCACAACTTCTCTCTCTTCAAAAGTTATGGGATTTAATATTCTTGATTTTTTAAAGTAATTCTATTGTGTTTTGTGAATTGAATCTCTCAGAGGTACACCACTAGTGTCCTCAATTGATCCACTCCCACCAAGTGGTGGCATCATAGCCACCAGCAGCGTCGGAAGATCGAAAACGCAAAACCAGAGCACGTTTTTGCGTTTCTGTCCAAAAAAAGAAAATTGCTCAAAATTAAATTTTGAGCATAGCATCTTGTAGATCTCATCGAGATGATCGAAACCATATAAAGAATGACCCAAACAGAGTTCTGTAGCAACAATAATCGGCGGTCAAAGTTAAAAGAAAAACAAAAGCAAATGTTGCAACTTTTGTTCTCTAGCACCAGTGAGCCAACCTTAAAAAGAGTTTTTATCCAATGCTTCTTGGGCATTAATTCTCGGGCTTCCTCATCGTTCGATTTCTAAGAATGTTTTCTATTTTGATTTGAGTTATCCTAAGGATGTGATATGGTAAAGAGAAAGAGAAGGGGTTCTTTAAAGAGACGATTTTCTAAAAAAAAAAAGTACTTAGGTCATTTTAAAGACAAGTAGTCGCCACCTAGCATTGGATTTAATTGGTATGTTAGGTCACTAAATTTAAAAAATAAAATTAAAAGTCTTAAGTAAATTTGACTCCAAAGATACGTCAAACCAAATATTCACACTCGGGGAAGATAGTAGGCACTCCAAGACACCGGTCCAAAAAACAGTATCTTATATCTAATTAAGTCTGATTAGTTTAAATATAAATGTTTTATTTTATTTTGAAATTTTTTTCCTCCTCTTATGTAACTCTTTTTGGTATTTTCAAATTAAGATGAGACAAGTTTTTGGCATTGTTGCATTGTTTACCCGGTATGACATTTTATCAAATATTAAGAGATTTGTCAAGGATGATACTCGGGAAAAAGTTTTATATGTGTTACCGATAAACTTCTTTAATTTAAGTGGACAAATCAATATAAATGAATTACAATAAATTTTTTATGAAAGCATGAATGCAAAGTGAAAAATATGATAATAATGATGTTAAACTAGCATGATATGAATCTACTTTTATTTAGACAAAAACATGCTAATTTTTGACGAAATAACCTATGCTAACGAAATAACATGTTTGTACTTTTTCAAGATGTTTTCTATGAAAATTAGTTTAATTTAAGCATGCCAATGCAAGGGAATGCAAGCATAAGCTATAGGCCTAAATGAGTTAGCATAACTATATTATTATTATTATGGTGTCAAGATTACATGTAAAGTGAGTGCTAAGAGGATGAGAAAAAATATAATTTCTAACCTAAGTATATGATTATGATTTTCTAATATATATGGGGAAGGAATCTAATGTCTGACATACATAATATGACATACGTGAATGGCCTATACAAGAATGAGTATGTAAAGTGTAAGTGGTGTATGTATCCTAAACATGCATATACTAAATGGTGAAAAAGTGGTTCAATGGAGTCTAAAATGACATATATAATGTAATAAAACATAAAAAGTTAGGCGGTGGAAAGTGTCCAAATTACATTGAAAATGCCTAAAACCATTTTTAAATTGGGACATTTTAGGCCATTTGATTTGATATCCAAGGGTCCAAATCAAACCCCTAATCCACCTAACCCTATTTCTCTTTAAACAAAACCAATCAAATCTAATATCATTCTCTTTCACATCTTAGCCTCCCGAGTCTCAACGCCATCGCTATTCATATCATTTTTCTTCATCCATTTCTCTCATTTCTGCTTCTTTCTCTCTTTTGAGTCTCTCCCTTCCATAGCCACCGCCATCGCCACCAACACCGCTGCCGTGCTTTTTTCCCTTCGTTCCGCGCTCGCGCTTGCGCTCTCAATGACCACCAATCGCTGCCGATCGATCTAAAACCTTCCATCAACATCGTTGTCGCCGTAAATTCGGTTAGATTTGCATGCTTCGATCTTATCCACCACTGTTGTGCTCCATGGTAGGGCTTTTTTTTTGGGGGGGGGGGGGAAGGGGAAGTATTTATATGGATGGGAAATGGTAAAAACCCAACTGGTTAGACGAAAACCAAAATAGTTCACCAGTTCATGATTAAACTGATTCAAACCGGCCGGTTCAACGATTTTTAGGGATTTTCCAGACCAGAAATAGAGTAGGTCAACGGTTCAACCAGTTCGACCGGCTAGCCCGGTCCAATTTTTAAAACATTGCTTGTAGGAAGAAACTCATATTTTTGTGTATTTGTGAGTTTGCGCGGATTAGACACGGTTGAGCCGGTATCTTGCTAGGGTAGCTAGATTTTAATCTTTTTCAGTAAAAATATTAGGGTTTAATGTTTTCCTAAGTGTAAAATGGTTAGGTTATTCTTTTCCCTTGCAAAAAACTAGGTTGTGATTCTTCCTAAATTGAATTGAATGAATTGTGAAGGTTCCATCCTTACCTGTGAAACGGATACTTGTGAGAGTTATGAGATTTGATCTTTAACCTGTAAAATGATTAGGTTTGATCTTTAGCCTGTAAAAGGATTAGGTGGTGATTCTTCCTGTAGTAGAATTAGGTTAGTCTTTAACCTGGTAAAAATATAAGATTCTTCCTTAGCCTGTGAAAAGGGAAAGTGTAAGGGTTTGGTTCCTACTTGGTAAAAAGATCAAGGGTTTAGTGGTTGTGTATCTCCGTGGAAATTGGGGGACTGAATTAGGTAAGGTTAGCTTGCTGAACCAGGATATATCTCAGTGTGTTGCTTTGTTATTATTTTTATCGTATTCTGTTTTGGTGTGCACTTAGAATATAAATACTTATCCGCTGCGTAACGAAGATAATAATTGATTTCAGATAAATTGATCATTTGATAAATTAAGTGTTGAAAGATTTAATTGTTTAAATTTTTATAAGTACCCAATTCACCCTCCTCTTGGGTAGCGTACTGGGCCAACAGTTTCTACTAAATTCTATTTTTTTTGTTTTTTCATCTATGTTTTTCAGAACAGTGAAAAGAATAGAAAATAAAATAACAAAACAGTAAAAACAAAGCAGAACAAAATCACAACAAAAAACAAAAACAAAAATACCATAAATACCCAATCAATTTTTAATTCTTCAAATTTTTTTATTTTATTATTATTTTTTTTTTTTTTTTTTGCATAGCTCCTAAACCACTTGTCTAAAATCAATTTCGAGTTTGCACCAATCAGACCCCATTTGAGCATTTTGGACACCAGATCCCTTTTTAACTTGTTCAAGTATTCAAATTTTATTTTTTCACATAAATCTTAAACCTCTTATCCAAATTCATTTCCATTTCTTCCTACAAGTTTTAATGGTCGGGGCGGCACTAACATTCGAGTTTTGTACCAATCATACCCCGTTTGGCCGTCTTGGACACCTCATCCCTTTTTAACTTCTTTAAGTGTTCAAATTCTATGTTTTCACATAAATCTTAAACCGCTTATCTAAATTCATTTGTATTTCTTCCTACAAGTTTTAATTGACGGGACGACGCTAAGCCTCAAGTTTGTACTAATTGGACCCCATTTTGCAAAAATTCTAAACTACTTATCCAAATTTATTTATGTTTCTTTCTACAAGTCTTTAAGTCTGGGACAATGCTAACCCTCAAGTTTTGCATCAATTCGACCCTATTTGGGCCTTTTGGAACCCCAAGCAATTTTTAACTTCTTTAAATGTTCAAATTGTATTTTTTCGCATAAATCCTAAATTACTTATCCAAATTCAATTTCATTGCTTCCTACAAGTCTTGATGGACAGGGCAATGCTAACCCTCAAGTTTTTCATCAATCGAACCTTGTTTGTTCATTTTGGATACCCAACCCGTTTTTAACTCCTAAAGCAATTATCCAAATTTATTTTTGTTTCTTTGTACAATTCTTAATGGCCAGGGTGATGCTAATACTAGAGTTTTACGCCAATCAACACCCATTTGGAGCTTGGGCAACAACTTTAAGAGAGAATTTGGGACACCAACAGTGGCGCAGCTTGAAGAAATAATCATGGGGACCGATGATCAAGCAAAGTAGATTGAAGAGTGAAGGGGAGGAGATTGGTGAGGAGAATGGAGCGACGACAAATGAAACCAAATCGAATGAAAATATTTAGATATTTTATTTAATTTTTTTAGGCATACATTATTAATATTTTAACAAGTACTAAGGAATTTAGTTGGTGACTATACATTTTAAAATTATTAACCACATAAAAAATTAGCGGGAATGTTTAGGTAACTAATTTAGGGACGAATTTTACAATTAGTGGCTAAATAAAACTTTTGGTGAGGAATATTTTATTTTATGGCTAATAGTCATTGAGTTTTAGCATGAAAATGAAATTTCCTTGTTAATTTTACACTCTTTTGTGAGGAATTTTATTTTTATTACTTGATTTAGTTCCTAATACAATTTTTTCTTCTTGTCAGATATATTCACCATACTATCACTTAGATAATAGTATTCACATTTAAGAAGATAAGGGACATACTAGCATATATGCAATCGATTGGACTAGATTTTCCACATTTAAGTATATAAGTGACATACAACAATATATATAGTCATTTAAAATAGATTACACACATATCAGTATATAGTGACATATACATATATACATTTTGTGTCAATACGAAGATCATACATATAATCACATAACAACGAGATTATATTGCATTATAACAATGTTACATTCACATCATCAAAACACACTTGATACAACACTAAGCATAATCATCCCCCGAGATTAAAAATAATATTTGCTTACACCTTTCTTTTAGTAGTCAAATTTTAATTGGTGCATTTTCAGATGTTTTCTTTAAAATTAGTTGACCAAACACACTAATTTAAAACAAATATTAGGTGGTGACTCCATTTTAATAGAATTTGACTCAAATCTCCAAAAATCTGGCACTTGAAAAGCCCTTTTTTAAAAACAAAATTATTTTAAATCATCTGAATATTTCTTTGAAAAATCCGGGATGCATTAATTAAAATAGAAGAAAAAAATCTAGCGATGCAGTTTTGTTTATAGTAGATGGAGGATAAGTGATTAAGTCAAAAGTACAAGGAAAAAATAACTAGCACCAGAATGTGGGGTGAAATTGCAATTATTGTGAGAACCGTCGGGTTTGCTTTGTGTAATAGCTTATAGATTTCCTTTTTTTATTTTTATTTTTTATTTTTTTTTATAAGAAAATATATATATTAATAAGGAGAGGGTCTCCTTACTACACGATAAAAAAAACTACCGTGTAGCCTGCAAGACCCCACAAACAACACCACCAAAAGTTTTAGATAGGGATCGCTAGCCCCTAACAAGAGATCTACCAAACCCTAATAAGGCAACTCGGGGCTCGGTCCCAAAATACAAAAGATCCCAAGAAACACCAAAATAAAATATATCATATCTACACTAACAACAAAACCATAAAAACACATACTTCACATCTTAAAAGACGGAGTCGAGAGATAACTTCGATTGGATAGGATCAATCCTCCACACTGAGCTTCTGCAAGTGCCCTATCTGCATACCAAAGGTTAAACTCTAAGTGAAGTTCTTGTGCTACAAAATTCTTGGAATCAAACTCTCCCTATCTCTTCCAACCAAGAGTGAGTCTCTATAATAGATAAGTTATATCTCATTCCCTCATTTATTCCAAAGACAACAAAAAAAGAGCATCTCAAACACTTCCAATCATTAAAATGAAAAATCCCAATTTCACAACCACCAAGCACTAGAACCCCCAATGATAGCCAACTTCACAAACCCAATCGCAGAAAAGAGATTGTTAGTACACCCATACTGCCAAGGCCTTTTTTTTTTTTTTTTTTTTTTTAACTTTTCTTTTTCGGAATTGAGACTATTTTCTTATAAGGTTCTCCCCCATCAAGCTTTGCAAAAATTTCATCAATCTCATCTTTCAGTCTAGATAAGGAAATAATCCCAGAAAAATAAACTACCATATCTCTATCATTAACCATGACAGTTTTTTTTATCTCTAAAGGTGGTACCCTTCTCTACAAAATTCTTCCTTGTTAGAAGAGATCATCCCAATAGCTCTAGATTTCCTATTGGATCAATAGATGCAAAAATTTCCTTTGATGAATTTAAGCTCTTGAGTTGCAATTCGGCTGCTATAATCTCATCTACATCTTCCACTATCTCCCATGTATCAGAATCAGATTCAACGGTGACTACTAAAAAAGAATTTACCTCTCCCTCAATCACTTTTCTTTGATCAAGGCCCAAAGTAACATCATCCTCCCTCTTCACAAAATCTACAAGTTGGTTCTCGCAAACAGAGATTGGAGTATCAGAAGGTTTAGAGACTACACCTACAACGACATTTCTAACTTCTACCCCATTTACCACAACTTCTTTGTAAGAAGATTATTTAATGGAATCAATGGAGACCATATTACTGTTCACCCCATTGAAAATTTGCAAATGATTGTGATAGCTTCCAATAGTAGCACCGAGTTCTTCTTTGATGTTAATAGTGAATGTTTTACCTTCACAATTAACCGAAATATTCTCATCGATAAAATCTTTTTAATTAGTGTTGATAATAATTCTACCCTTATCAAGTACTTGGACAAATGAATCCTCAAGAGAAGGAAGATCATTATCAATCTTCCTTACTACATATTTCCTCTCAAAACTCCTATGGTTCGACGGTCCAAAAGCCGCAAAACAAACTTTCAACTTTGTTCTAAAAGTAACTAATTCATCAAGGACTCTTATAGCCCTTTGAGCTTCAAGAAGAGTAGCAAATCTCACAAATCCAAATCTAGAATTCATGACAACTCTTCTCTTGGTTGGTATGAACACATCCAACACACAACCATGCCATTGAAAGACTCACTTAAGCCAATTACTGTTAACTCTCTCTGGGAGATTATCCACAAAGATAATGATAATCCCCTTCCCCTTTCTCCCCCAAACCTTTTCTCTGAAATTCATTACCATAGGATACCTCTAGCACTTAACCAAATCAGAATCTAAGGATAAAATAGAGACCAAATTAGTAACACACTCACCGTTGAAAGATTCAGGAATAGCAAACACCTCAGCAGGCCCCATTGTAGGTTTTTGTTCTGCTTTTGGTACAGAACAGCTGCAACCCTATACGATGACTTTGCAACGACGGAGTTCGCCGTCGACCACTCCACTGATACCCACCGTCTGATTGTCAATGCTACTGCTCCTTCCGTCACTCTCTTAATCGTCGTTGCTATCACCAGCGGAGTTCGCCGCCAGGACAAGCTTTGAGTGAAAGCAAGACTACTCCACCACCTACACTTCAAAATCAAGCGCCTCTGCCAACGAGGACCAAAATCAAGTACAGATGTCTGATGCCTGGACGTCAAACGCCCTCATTGTTCGCTACGATGGACCAATTTTGCAACTCCAGCTTGAAACTAACAAATTTCGATGATTCCTTTTACCCCGACTATGCAAAAGGGAGCTTTTACTTACTGTCTTATTTCTTTACGCCTTTACCCTCACACCACAAAAATATTTTGACAGAAATTGATTTCCCTTCCTGTAATTTAATTTTGCTTTCTTTTGTAGGTTTCAAATGTATCCAAAAAGATGCTTTGATGAAGCAACAAGCCCGTCAGTTAATTGAAGAACTTTGGGCCGAGGTTCTATTATCCAACGAAGAATTTTATATGCTGAACAATGTACATTCGTTGATTCTTGCTGCTACCGCGGGAAACATTGATTTTCTAGTTTTGCTTTTTCGGGCATATCCTGATATCCTATGGACTGTACATGAAAAATGGCGCACCATATTTCATACGGCTGTTTTACGTCGCCATGAACGTGTCTTCAGTCTGATATATGAGATTGGAGCAATCAAAGATTTTGTAGCATGTTATATAGATGGCAACAAAAACAACATTCTGCATTTAGCTGGAAGAATAGCAGATGAAAGTCGGCTGGATATTGTGTCTGGAGCTGCTCTTCAAATGCAACGAGAGTTGCTGTGGTTTAGGGTAAATACTACTTCCACTTAATCCACATAATGATTTTTCTTTTTTGGCTATTTTATCTTTTCCCCAATTTGCGCGTGATTTATATACCAAACAAGCTCTTAAAATTTCAAAATAGATCCCTTGGTTTTCAAATTTGAACTACAAGTTGATATCTCAAAACTACGTAACCTTTTCATGGCGCTTAAAGCATCTGAGATAATCCAAACTCATTTTATTTGGACATTTAAACTACAATTTGAAATCACAAGGAGGCAGTTAGCTGAATTCTAATTCGTACTTAGATCTACAATCTTAACAGCCATTTTCACAACGTTTTTTAATAGAAAATAGATCATTTCGTACTACCATTTGATTTATTATCAAGTCAATCCTAATCATAGCAGGAGGTGGAGAAGATTGTGCCACGTTCTTATATCGATAAACGGAATTCGGATGGGCTAACGGCTAGAGAATTGTTTACCACAACACACAGGTCATTACTAGAGAAGGGTGAAAAGTGGATCAAAGAAACACCGTCATCTTGCATGCTTATGGCAACACTTATTGCAACGGTAGTATATGCTGCTGCGTTCACTGTACCTGGTGGTAACAACAATGATAGTGGAAGTCCGATGTTCTTAACAAAGAAGTGGTTTACTGTTTTTGTCTTAGCGGATATGGTGGCATTTTTCTCTTCCACTACATCAATAATAATGTTTCTATCCATTCTCACTTCATGATATACGGAAAATGATTTCCTTGTATCACTGCCGGCAAGGTTGATGCTCGGATTAACAACACTTTTCATCTCTACAGTGAGTATGGTCATGGCGTTTACGACAGCCTTTTTTTTGGTGTACGAAAATGCAACAACATCAGCGCCATTGTTTATTGTTACTTCTGCTTGTGTCCCGGTCTGTTTGTTTGTTGCGCTCCATTACAATCTCTTGGTCGACAGAATACGCTCAACCTACTGGTCAAGATTTCTGTTCCGACCAAGTAATTATTTAAAATTGCTAAAATGATTTGAGCATTTCACTCAATATTGTAGCGCGTTGTATTGTCAATTTTTTTTTTTTTTTAATAATTCCAAGACAAATCATGGAACTTTAGTGCACCCTTTTTTTACTGTTTCTATTTCACAAAATGTAGTTATGTTCCAAAAAAATTAAAATTTGAAAACAGAAACACCTTTGTTTAACTTATTTCTATTCTTATTTGTTCCTGAATTTGAGAAATATGCCCAAAAATTTGAAAATAGAAACACCTTTGTTTAACTTATTTCTATTCCTATTTGTTCTAGAATTTGAGAGACATGCCCAATTATTTTCATTGTTCCCAGGAGAAGAAACAAGTTTTTTTTCTTCCCATTGAAAAATACTCCCAATGGATTCCCACACCCAAGGGCATGATCATAAATTTTCCAATTGTTAATGAGTTCTAGGTATCTGGTTCATCTCTTCAAAGCCTTTTCACCCATAGCCATAGATATGTCTCTCTCTCTCTCTCAAGCTCCATCATATGATTAGCGACATATTCATAAAATTTCTCCATCTCTAATCTCTCTCTTTGGCAAGTGGGTTGAAAAAATCTGAATGTTGGTTTTGAGGCGGCAAGAAAATATTGTAATCAAATTCGGAATTGCAAGAACGAATTTTAGATGGATCGTTGGTGGTGAATCTGAGCACCAAAAGCAGATTTAATCCTTACTTGCCCTCTCTCTATCGACTCTGGTTTAAGATGGTGGTCGTCGGATAGGCTTTCAAAAAGGGTGGCGGAGGGTGGAGTGGTGACAGGCAGAGTTGTGGGTGGTTCGATTGGATCTAACGGTTTGTTTAGTTGAACGGAATCAAAGTGGAGTGGTATCGTCATTTCACCCTCGATTCCAATTGGTTGTCCAACGGAATCAAATTTTCGATTTCATTGGAACGAAAATCAATAGAATGTTATTTTATTGTTCATGGGCTGGAATCTGCCCAACCTATTGAAAAAAAATATATATATCCACAAAAATTCTCTTCAACCCATTACATTCAATTCATCTACTATAAATTCATTCAATTCATCTACTATAAATTATTATAATAAAAAAAAATTAATTTATAATAAAGAAAACAATTAACTTCTTTTATAAATTAACTTAGAAATTAATTATAAAAACTTATAAATAAGTTAATTTATAAAACTTATATTATCAAAAATTTATAAATTAAATTATAAATTAACTAAAATGTTATTGTTTTCTTTTCAATAAACTAACTTATAAAATATTTACAAGTTTGTATGCAGGTTTAATATTTGGTTATTGAAATATTGATATTTAATATTGTCGTATTATTTTCATATGTAAATATCGTGTGATAACATACTTTTTAATGATATTTTTCAGTTGAAAAATCATCTTTTGATAATTTTTCTTTTAAAAAGTTGCAGTCGTGTAGTCAAAAAGTAATAGATTTTGTATATTTTTCATATGAGATATTACTAATGTTTTGCAACAATTTTTTTCAAATAATCTATTATTAGAAATATATTCAAAATTGATATCTAAAACGGCATTATGGGATTTTGGTTATGTTTCATTTTTTCTCCAATTCCATTCCATTTAACCAAACAAGCCGCAGGGGTTGGATGAGGAGAATTTCCTTTGGGATCGTCTTCATTAGAGTATGTGAAATATGCTTTAAACGAGAGAAAAATCAAAGCTTTACTACTCCAAGTATGTCAAACTGATAAGATATTGTAGAGTAGAGATGACACCACATGTTAACAGACTACGCGTCATCGTTCATGCTTGACCAACTAGATTTGATTGGTGGTGGTCGCAAATAATGCGTTGTCACTTTCACCGCAAGCGTACGGGTTAAGTTATAGTATAGTAGACCTTTCGGTCGGGTATCGTATCCACAGGGATTGGTTGAGATTACTATCAAGTATCGCAATTGTCATAACCTAATTTTATCTAGGCAACAAAAATTAAATATAATTAATTAATACTAATACTAATATAGCCTAATTTAACTATACTAATATTAATATTAATATTAATATGGGATAATTTTGAGAGAATAGGTTGTCTAGGGATTACTTTCGTTTACGAATACGTGTTTATTCTCGTTTTAGTTTATGTTAATGACATTCGACTTATATGACAATCTCAATTCGTAAACTCATCCGCCACCTCTCCCAAGTGTAAGATGGGGGAATACGCGACTTCGTGTCAACGAAGAAGTCTCCCTCAACGTCTTAACGACTCTAGGCTGCGTGAGTCTCACCCCAACGTCATTGATTGCACACAATCCAACTCCATCCTGGGTTATTGGATTCGTCGCGTTGTGTTTACCCTATCGACAATCTCAGTTCTAAAACTCATCCGTTACCTCTCAAGAGTGTAAGACGAGAGAATACGTGACTTCACATCAACGCTAAAGTCCCCCTCAACGTCTTAACGACTCTAGGTCACGTGAATATTGCCCCAACCTCATAGATTGTACACAATCCGACTCCCTCCAGGGTTATTGGATTGTGGCGTTCGTTTATTCTAATCCGAATCCGGGATTTGTCAAATCCCGTATTCTTGATATGTAAATCTAAGCATGATAAACAAACAATATGGCACACACAATCAACAGAACATAGAACAATCGCAAACAAAACATAAACTCAACTAAACAACGTTTTCATAAATTATATTAGTAATCCCTATACAACCAATGTTTAGCCAATGACCATAACCATGTATACAATGTAAAATGGCATAAACATGCTCAACAACTTCCAAAATGAAGAAAACAAAGAGAAGAAACGAGCGACTTAGCCAATATCCAAAGAATAGCTGCTAAAACCGTCGAACGATCACTTTCCTTTTCATCCTTAACCTCGGGTTGAGAGCTCTCCCTCAAAAATCCCCAAACCTAACCCTAAAATATGGCCTAAGGACTTGGGGGAAAAAGAAGTCGGAAGAGAGGAAGAGAGAAGGGTATAAATAGGCCAAAACATATCTAAACTGTGCAGAGGCGTCCGCCTACACGATGGAATTTCCGCCTAGGCGGAGAAGTATGTTGGTTAAAGTTCACCTAGGCGGTGGAGTCAACGGTGGATGTGGAAAAGATTCTGCTGGATTTCTACCTAGGCGAAGCATTTCTCCGCCTAGGTAGTGGACTGTCAGTAGCCATCTGTCAAATTCTCTGCTGGATTTTCGCCTAGGCGAAGGATTCTCTGCCTAGGTGATGGTCCGTCAGTGGCCTTTGTTTTTTTCTCAGCATCTTCACCGCCTAGGCGGATGTCTAGACGCCTAAGCGGTGGGCTTCCTTCATATTTTAGCCTCCGAGCTTGTTTATCCATCGTAACTTTGTCCGCTTTTGGTTCGAATTGATCGTTTATGCTCCGATTCCATACATTTTCACCCCACGCACCTGTTTTAATACAAAAAGAATAAAAACATATTAAAACATATAAAAATAACTATAACGTACTCGAAAACTAACAAATTCGGATTGGAAATATATAGGTAATATACACCTATCAAATACCCCCAAACTCAGAATTTTGCTAGTCCTCGAGCAAAACACCCACATAATACAAGAAAATATAAAAACTAATTAGTAAATTGAAAACTAAAAACAAAAACCAATAAAAACAAAAATGTGTAAGATTTGATTATCATCTACCGGCTGAAAGATTGTCCCCTCATCGGCCCCCAATCCTATCAAGTTCAAGCATAAATCAAACCATGTGATATTCTAGAATTTCAACGTTAAAAAATAGTAAGCGCCATTTTAGATCATGTTTAAGTGTGTGTAATTAAACTCAAATATACTACTATCCATTGATTAGATGAGATTATCCCTAAATAAAGATTATGACATAAAACCTTTACAGTATAGGGAATCCATACGCCAGACCTAGGTTTTATTCTCCACTAATGTAGGCTTAGAGGTTCATGAAGATCATTAGGGCTTGGTTCGGTTTTGGGAAAATGGCCAAGGGTATTTTGGAATTGGAAAATGGGTTAACGTCGTTAACTTAATGTTACTCAAGGCACATCGCTTGGCACTCTCACACTCGAAATCCCATAGTTTAATTAGAAATGACCCTGAACATATATTAAGAACGTAGTACTCACTTGTTATGTATAAAAAGAAACGATTTTTTTTTTTCAACTACACAACACACCCCCAAACTCATTTGATTTGTAATATTTAAGGGGTGTGTGAAAAACGAACAAAAACGACAAGTGAGTACTCGAATACCGAACCAATAAGAATTTCGGCCTAAACCCAACCGCTCACATCAAGTAGCGAAATGCTAACTTGATTCACTTACTTTATACCTTTAAATCGGCGATATAGGTTTGAACAAAAATCAATTGGCTAGGGTATTTGTTAAGATGTTCAGAATTGAAATATTTTTTAGGCTTCGACAGGGTAACGAAGGGTAATGATTTATCAGGGTAAGCTTAAAAAGGCTCAAGCGATCAAATGAATGCCTAAATCATATCTCCTAAACAATCTCGCCTAGGATTTCGCCTCGAATTTCCCCCAAATCAAGTTCTAGAATCCCTATCGTCATGAAATTGATTTAAGAATAATCAGTTTCAAGTCAATTAGATAGTGCTATGTTGAGTTTACGTGCTCGTGCATTTAGGATCTACAATAACGTTTACTAAGACGATACATTAAGCACATAGAACACACATGAATGAGCGTTACGCTCGACCTCAAAACAATTAAGGGACAGTCATCATCGGGTAAAGGCCCAGATGACGTCAAAATGTAGCAGAAAACAACAACTAAACTAAACAATCTAATCCTAAACAAGCATGCAAACGATAAAAATAGTAAAATTTAACTAAAAACATAAACACGTATTAAAATATACTACACATCCCCACCAACTCAACACAGGTGATGTCCTAAATGAGCCGTCAGCGATCCCAATGATAGTATATAGCATGATATTGAAGACGGGGGTTTAGAACACGTACCTGGGAAGCGAGAGAATCTCGTTTCCGACTCAAATTGATGGAGATGTATCTAATTTATTTGTGACCCAGGGTTGCATCCTAAGAAGCGTTTGGTTTAATGTCCTCGGCCCGACACATGCCCTCAAAACTGGCGAGATGTTCAATGATCAAACCGCAAGAGTACCTGTTGATCTAATATCTTCAAGCATCCTACTGGAAAACAAAAACAAAACTACAAACGAAAAATTATATACACTAAAAATGCTTAGATTAAAAGCAAGTTATTTACTCACAATATCAATAGTAACCCTCATTCCAATCCCCGGCAACAGCGTCAAAAACTTGGTGGTCACAAATAAGGCGCTGCCACTTTCACCGCAAGTGTACGGGTCAAGTTTTAGTGTAATGGACCTTTCGGTCGGGTATCATATCCATAGAGAATGGTTGAGATTACGATTGAGTATCGCAATTGTCATAACTTAATTTTATTTAGCGACAAAAATGGAATATAATTAATTAATACTAATACTAATATAGCCTAATTTAACTATACTAATACTAATATTAATATGGGATAGTTTTGAGAGAATAAGTTGTCTAGGGATTAGTTTTGTTTACAAATACGTGTTTAGTCTCGTTTTAGTTTATGTTAACGGCGTTCGACTTATATGAAAATCTCAGTTCGTAAACTCCTCTGCCACCTCTCCCAAGTATCAGATGGGGGAATACACGACTTCGTGTCAACGAAGAAGTCCCCCTCAACGTCTTAACGACCCTAGGCTATATGAGTCTCGCCCCAACGTCATTGATTGCACACAATCCAACTCTCTCCCAGGTTATTAGATCGTCGCATTGTGTTTACCCTATCGACAATCTCAGTTCTAAAATGCCCCCCGTCACCTCTCCCGAGTGTAAGACAAGGGAATACGTGACTTCGCGTCAACGCCGAAGTCCCCCTCAACATCTTAACGACTCTAGGTCATGTGAGTCTTACCCCAACCTCATAGATTGTACACAATCCGATTTCTTCCTGGGTTATTGGATTGTTGCGTTCATTTATTCTAGTCGAAATCCGAGATTTGTCAAATCCTGTATTCTTGATATATAAATCTAAGCATGATAAACAAACAATACAGCACACATAATCAACATAACGTAGAACAATCGCGAACAAAATACAAACTCAACTAAACAACATTTTCATATATTATATTAATAATCCTTATACAACCTATATTTAGTCAATGTCCATAACCATGTATACAATGTAAAATGGCATAAACATGCTCAACAACTACCAAAATGAAGAAAACAAAGAGAAGAAACGAGCGACTTAGCAAATATCCGAAGAATAGTCGCTAGAACCATCGAACGATCGCTTCCCTCTTCATCCTCAACCTCGGGTTGAGAGCTCTCCCTCAAAAATCCCTAAACCTAAGGCCTTGGGGGTAGAAAAAGTCGGAAGAGAGAAGGAGAGAAGGGTATAAATCGGCCAAAAAATATCTAAAAAATATCTAAACTGTGCAGAGACGTCCTCCTAGGCTGTGGAATTTCTGCCTAGGCAGAAGAGTATGTCGGTTAATGTTTTCCTAGGCAGTGGAGTCAACGGTAGATGTGGAAAACATTCTGCTGGATTTTCGCATAGGCAAAGGATTTCTCCACCTAGGCGGTGGGCTGTTAGTAGCCATCTGTTAAATTCTCTACTGGATTTTCGCCTAGGTGAAGTGTTCTCCGCCTAGGCAGTGGTCTGTTAGTGGCCTTGGTTCTTTTCTCAGCATCTTCACTACCTAGGCGGAGGTTTGGACGCCTAGGTGATGGGCTTCCTTCATATTTTAGCCTCTGAGCTTGTTTATCCACCGTAACTTCATCCGCTTTTGGTTCGAATTGATCATTTATGCTCCGATTTCATACATTTTCACCCCACGCACCTGTTTTAATACAAAAAGAATAAAAACGTATGAAAACAAATAAAAATAACTATAACGTACTCGAAAACTAACAAATTTGGATTGGAAATATATAGGTAATTTACACTTATCAATCGGCCCTGTGGGAGGGAAAGTTGTCCTGGCCATCGCTAAATACTTGTCAGACGTCTCTAATGGACAGCCACATCCATACGGCTACCAACCGCCACCCATTTTTCGCCGATCTTGTCCATATGTTCTAGTTCTATCAACAATCAGCAAGGACCAGACAATCTCCACATCATCAGAAGGGTCCATATACTTATTTGGGCTTAGGCTATGTCTCATATTCCCTTTGGTAGGCCTGATGCGCCCCCGATTCCTATGAAAAGTATTAAATGCATTTTTAAAAATACATGTAACAAGAGAAGCAGTTTTTAAAAGTGTCATTTTTCTCAAAAAATATTTAGTCTGAATTTTTAGAAGATAAGAGTCGTCACCTTGCATTGGGATTAATTAGTGTGCATGGTCACTGATTTTTTTTAAAAATCAAGTAAAAAAGGCTTTAGTAAATTTGTGACTCCAAAATTTGGTCAAACTTAAGATTCTTTTAAATGTGTTTGGAGTTACGTTACAGTTGGAGAAGGTGTTAGGCACCCTAAGACCCTCATCCAAAAATAGTACCTTATATCCAATTAAATCGAATTAGTTTAAGTCCGATTGTTTTACATTGTTTTGAAATCTTTCCTGAAAAAATCTTTTTTGTTTTTCAAAGATAAGGTGAGATAAATTTTTGTTATTTTGAGAAATATTTTGTCAGTGCGATCTCTTATCAAACATTGATAATTTAACAAATATGATCCCTGGGGGTTTTAATGTAATGAATCTTAGAGTTGGATTAATTTGCAAAACCAAAAGGATGGACGTCTTGGACGCTTTTTTTTTTTTTTTTTTGTCATGGAACGTAAATGATAAAATAAGGAAAATTCCATGATTTTTATTTTTTATTTTTCATGTGAAAACATGATTTGGCAAATGATGAGCAACATTTAAAAAAAATGTTTTGAAACCTGAATTTTAGACTTTAAAACACTATATGAAAATTTTTAATTTGGCAATTATTTTGGGCAAGACTTAACATGACATAAATTAAGACGAACAAGATAACTAAATTCTACCAACCGGCAAAGAAAAAACACAATACACTTTTCTTCCCCCTCTCCCGTGCCATTTATTTTATTTTATTGTTGAGCGACGTTTTCGTCGAATCCATGAATGAATCATAACTACTTCATGATTTTTGTGTCCTTGTAATATTTCATCAGATGTATGAATCAATCCATCTACTTGGTTAACAAAATAACATTTTTTTGATTTCATCGAATCTACAAAGCGATTTCGACTACTTGATTATTGTTGTGTTCTTATGATATTTTCATCAAATTACAAAGCTATTCTGACTACTTAAATACAATAAGAACACAGTTATTCTAAGTGATGTTTAATTAAATGTCCTTAGGAATCAAAAGGCAAGAAAAGAAAAACTCTTGGGTGAAGAAAAACTCACCTTGGATGAGGGATGAACACTCCATTTCAGAGTTGCATCTTGATCTTCACTTTCCTATGTTTTCTTTCCTTCTTTTTGATTTTCTTTGTTTTTTTCCTTTTTTTTTTTTTTTTTTTTTTTTGTTTTGTTTTTTTTTTTTTTTTTGGGGGGGGGAGGGGGGGGGGGGGGAAGGGGGGGATGGTGGTGGTTAGGGTAGGTAGAAAGGTTTAAGAAAGTGTAGGACGAATAAAAATGGGTAAAATTTCGGATGCGAGAAACGGGCAAGGGTGTAAGTGTTATAGATTGCCCTTTGGGGTGAGTGGTGGGCTACCTCATATAGGCATCCTTCCTTGCCTACGCATTCTGTGATGCACACGTATCCGTAAATAAGTGGGCTCCGCTTTTGGGCTGCCATGTAGCCCTAGTTGTTGATAACCCCTATTAACCTCTAAACATGTTGGTATTTAATGAGTTTCTTGATCGAAACTACTCCAACAAGTCATTTTCAACTTGGTCAATGTCTAAAACACTCCCAAACATCTCATATCCAATCAAAAATGGGATATGAGACTTGTCATCTTCCAAAATTGGTGGGAAAAGATCCAAATTTCGACTACAGGCACGCTTAAAAATGTTGATTAAGCTCCAAAACTTTTTTCTTATTTTTTATTTAAATTGAAGGTAATGGAATGGAATTAGGTCATCCAACACTTAATTGGGCCCCAAATAGGTGAAAAAGAAACTTGAAGTTGCTTTCCAATTTCATGAATTTCCAAAAATGCCAAATCTTTGGGGTTAAAATTACATTTTTCCAAGCTCTTTGATTGCAATTGATTTCCTCAAAATTGAACCTTCTAAAGTGAAATTGGCCAAGTAAAATGTGTTAAATTTTTAAAATTTCATCCAATTTGATAAAATAATCCCAAAAAGAACTTTTGTAAATTTTCAAGTTTGACCCCAAAATTTTTCTTCGACTTTTCAAAGCTCAAATAGGGATCCGATTCGAGTTTTTACACAATTAACTATTATTTATAAATACTTAATTTGAAAATTGGAATCCCAATTAGTCCATTTGAATGTTGATTTGAATTTATTTAAAATTTCAATTAAGTCCCCTAACTTTCTAATTTGAAAAAAATATTTCAATTGGCTTATTTGGGGGCCTAATAGGGATTATATGATTTCCATTAACTTTGGATTGGATTTAATTGAAACTTTCAAAGGTTAATTTTGAACCTCGAGGCCCTAAATCAATATTTTGAATTTTTATTTTAGTCCTTAATTTTTGAAATTTGCAAAACTGGATTTAACTAAATTTTCGAATTGGGACTCTCCTTTTTAATTTAGACATCTTTGAAATTCGTGAACACTCGGCTCAAAACAATATCATCATCATCATCATCATCATCATCATTATTACTATTTTCTTTTTAGAATGAAATATCATGTGTTGGAGGGACAAAATGTGGTGTCTACAGTTGTCCTTCTTTATTTTGCAAGTTTATTTATTGGACAAAGATAGGTGACACACACCATTTAGTTCTGCCACTTTGATGAATGCAATGTAGGAGATTACAAAAAGTGTCTCGGCCCACAGTTAGGATAATGCTTATTCATTAGAAAATACTTACCTGCGAGAGAAGTTGCCAAAAATATGTGGCAACATACACTTGGACAATGAGATCAAGGCAATATTAAGACCGAACCCATGTGGGTTGCCTGCGTACCTTGCTGATACCAAAGATCAGGTCAAGCGAAGTTCAGAAAATGCCCTTTTAGGGCAGGAGACAAACACTCAAAATACTCGAAAGTCACCCTCTGGGAGGAAATGATAAGTATTCACTGGATGGTAATGACAATAAAAGACACTTGTAGACACCGCATTTTGTCCGACTCGTTTTTCGCATTCTGAAAAAGCAAAAATAAAATAAAATAAAATAAAAATGTAAGCTTAATTTGTTGTCTTTACCTAGTGAACACAACACATCTATATTCTAAGGGTTAGGTACAAGTGTATGTGTATGCATATTTGTATACATCTCCTGTTTCATTTGTTCTTATTCTTTCAACTCTCTTTATTTCTCTCGCTCCCACCTTCTTCTTCAAGTAAGCCTTTTGTTATTTATTTATGTAATCTCATTATCTTATATTATGCTTATGCAATATAATATATATAGGTATAAGTAAAATTTAATTTATTTATATATGTATATATATATACAGTATAGTTTTAACTAGTGTATTAATATATATATATTTGAAAAATATTGTGGGTTTATATTCATAATATAGATATATCTTATTTGTCAAAATTTTAATTTAAAGTAACAATGTAAATTTTATTGGAATAGTATTTTTAATATTTCATTGACTAATAATATTGTTAATAGTCAACTACTATTTTTTTCAGCAATTAAATTATTAACTGTTAAATTTTGCAAATGTAGTTATATTATTATACTTTATACATTTAATATTGGGTTAAGAAAATAAGGTGTTTAATTTTAATAAATTTTATATAATTAAGAAAATTGGGAATGAGAAGTAATGCATCTTATTGCGACGCATTTCACGTATTACATTTCATATTAGATTTATTTAGATAAATTCTTAATTTAAGTCCTTTTGTTTGTTAGGTTCTTAGACAACATCAAGTACGCCAGTATTTCGACGGTAGCGTAATAACATTGCAATTATCGAGCTGAGTGTACAGTCTTCTACATAAATTGTCAAATTATATTTTCGTACCAAATTTTTGAAAAGAAAAGATTTATTAAAATGAACTGACGTTGTTGGTTCTAACAAGAAGGCGTGTCCTGCAGGTGTATTTTGACCTGACATGAGGGTAAGTCTAGCAGATCATAAAATATGTTGTTAACAATATGATATGTTGGTTGATTAAAATAGTTGTCGATAGTATGATCTGGTGGGACTTGATAGGAGGGAAAATCCTGCTAGTAGTTGGAGTTGTTTCCCAGATAATAAATGTTGATCTCGAGGTATAATGGACAATTAAGAGTTGATGTTTTTTGTGAAACTAACGTGTTTATTGAGTGTTTCAGTTCAAGAGTTTCATTCAAGATCAAATCATCAAATAATTATGAAGGATGCAAATATGGACATTAAAAAAATAGAGAGTATTGAAGATTCTGAAGAAATTAGGTGAAAACAACTCAAATCTGTTTTACTCTTAATGTATCCTGATTAGGATCACACACACAACACAAATTAATGAGTTATATTTATGTGTGTTTAATTTGATAAAATTAAGGTCATAATTAGTGTTAAATTATTCACTCCAATGTGAAATTAAAAAATAAAAATCGACCTAAGCAAGATTAGTGTTTAAAATTGAATATTAGTGTCAATTGATTTAACCGAGAAAAGAAATCGGTTAACAGAATTAAAATGATATAGTTTGGAGTTGAAATAAATTGAAAAGATCATTTTGTCTGTCACCTCCAACAAAGGAGAATGGGGGTACACGAAAGCCACAGACTTTATGGTGGTAGATTCAACATCACCCTAAAACGCAATACTTGGGTGTCTGTGGTTACATGCGATGAGGGTTGTTGTGTCAACATACCCCTAGTGTGTCAAATATGCAAATGATAGTTCTATAGCAGAGATAAGAGGCAATCGAGTGGCTTCGACACAATGTTTTTGCCGTAGAAATAAAGGGCAGAAGTACGCCCTTATAGCAATTAAAGAAGGTTCAGGAAGTAGTTCCACTAACCAGCTCGGCAGACGAAATTGATGATTTCAAGGAGTACACAAGTGTGATCTATCCTGCCGAGCAAGTAAATAGATTGCCTTCAAGGAGGGGGCTCAGAAACTTATGATTGGTGGATCATTAAGCTAGACTGAGGCCAACGACATCAGCAAGCTACTTCAAAATAACCTAGACGTTTTCTCCTAGGCTCCAGAAGATATGAAGGGCATTAGCCTAGACATTATGGTACATCGTCTGGATATTTCTAGGTCTTACCCTCCAGTTCGACAGAAACGAAAGACTTTGGATTAAGCCAAAGTAAAGAGAATGTTTTTCATTGACCACATAAGGGAGGTAATGTACCCAAGATAGCTGCCCAATCTGGTTCTAGTTAAAAAGAAGAATGAGAAGTGGAGAATGTGTATGGACTTCACTAATCTCAATCGAGCATGTCCAAAATACTGTTATCCAATGCCAAGGATAGACTAGATAGTAGATGCAGCAGAAGGACACCAACGACTGACCATCATGGATGCTTATGCAGGCTACAATCAATTCTGCATGGATCAGCAGGACAAGGAAGGGTCATCGTTTATCACACCAAAAGGTACCTACTGCTACAAGGTAATTCCATTTAGATTAAGAAATGCAAGAGCCACATATCAACGGTTAGTAAACCGCATTTTCCAAAATCAAATTGGAACGACTATTGAGGTCTACATAGACGATATGCTCTTCAAAAGCTCCAGGAAGAAGGATCAACTCAGCTATATTGCAGAGGCCTTTGTTGTTTTGAGAAAATACAACATGAAGCTAAACCCAGAAAAATGTGTTTTTGATGTTGAATTTGGAAAGTTCCTAGACTTTGTGGTTAACCAAACCGACATCATGGTGGATTCTGGATAGATAGATGCTGTCAAAAATATGAAGTCTCCTACAATTGTAAGAGAAGTTCAAGTATTGATGGAAAAATTGACGGCATTAAACAGATTCATCTTAAAGTTTACTGATAAGTATGCCCTGTTCTTCATGATTTTAAAGGGGAATAAAACCTTTCAGTGGGATGATGACTGTGAGCGAGCTCTCTAATCCATTAAGGATTACTTGGGCTCAGTAGAGACATTGGTAAAAGTAAACCCAAGAGAAAAACTTTCACTCTATCTGGCAATGACAACTATAGCAGTAAGTGTTGCACTAGTCCAAGATATTACAGGAGGACAAAGGCCGGTATACTACATCAGCAAGTCATTAGTTTCAGTAGAAACTCGCTACACGAAGTTGAAGAATCTGGCCTTGGCCCTAATAAATGTAGTACGATAGCTCAAACTGTATTTTCAGGTATATTTGATTAATGTGTTGACCTCATATCCACTCCGAGCGGTAATGCATAGGCTAGAGGCTTCAGGTCACCTTATGAACTGGGCTGTCGAACAAGCCTAAGGCAACAATCAAAGGTCAAGCTCTGGTGGACTTCATTGCTGAGCTCACCCCTCCATTGACAGAGGGAGAAACTTCTTTATCCGTTGTGCCTTAGAAACTGTAGGTTGATGGTGCTTCAAACTTGAAGAGGTATGGTATGTGTATAGTTTTGCAAACACCAGAAGAAGATTAGCTTGAAAAAGCGGTACAACTCGGCTTTCGAATCTCCAACAATAAAGTTGAGTATAAAGCTGTAATTATTGGGTTAACTTTTGGGCGAGAGATGGATGCCCAGCATTTGGAGGTAAAGTCAGGACTCCCAGTTGGAGATCAACCAAATTAATAGTTGTTCATCATAAATTAGGACAGGTTGCGACTCTACGTGGAAAAGATGAAAGAGCTGACCTCTATGTTCCAGAGCTATAAATTTGAGGCTATCCCAAGGACTGAAAACACAAAGGCAGATGCCTTATCTGTGCTAGCCTCTACCCTGGGACTGGATCAAGGATCTGAATTGGTAGAACTCCTATGTCAGCCATCTGTAGCAGCCCTAATTAGCCAGTGTGTATGCATAGGTCAGCTGTATCAAGAAGATGACTAGAGAGCAACTATAGTTCAATACCTAAAAGAGGGAGCTTTGCCAGAGGATAAAGATACCGCCAAAAAGGTTCTGTATAAGGCATCAAGGTATGTGTTAACCAATGATAAATTGTATAGATATTCTTTCTCCCAACTATTGTTACTCTGTCTAGGGCCGAAAGAAGCAAACTATGTCCTATAAGAAATACATGAAGGAGGTTGTGGGAATCACCAAGCGGGGCGAACATAGGTACACAAAGTGCTAAGAGTTGGATACTACTGACCAACCATGCACATTAATGCACAATAATACGTTAAGAGATGTGACAAGTGCCAACGATTCTCCAATGACATCAAAGTTCATGCTCAACAGCAAACTCCAATGGCCATTTGCCCAATGAGGAATGGATGTGCTGGGACTTTCGCACCAGCACCTGGAAACAAAAAGTACCTACTAGTAGTAATCGATTATTTTACAAAGTAGGTTGAGGCAAATGTATTTGCAATGGTAGGAGAGAATGAAGTAAAGAACTTTCTTTGGAAAAATATCATCTGTCGTTTTGGTATTCCTACAATCCTCATTTATGATAACGAGACACCTTTTACCGATGGAAACGTTGCATAGATGTGTAATGAGTTGAAGATTCAACACAGAATATCTAGTCGAGCCTATCCACAAGCCAATGGGTAAACTGAGGTGACAAACTGTTCCATCAAAGAGGCGCTTAAGAAACGACTAGATGATGCCAAAGAAAAGTGGGTTTAAGAACTCCCAAGTGTACTTTAGGCTCATCGTACCACCCCAACGTCAACTACTAGAGAGACACCATTCTACTTGACTTTTGGAACTGAAGTAGTCGTTCCAGTAGAGATAGGCATGCCATCTAGACGAGATGATATGGTCAACCTGGTGGAGAATGAAGAACTCATACGAGAAGAAATAGACCAACTAGAAGATAAGCGAGACATGACATTGTTACCGATGGGGGATTACAAGTCAAGGATGGCACGAATGTTCAATCATGTAGTCTGTCCATGACATTTCACCATAGTGGACTTAGTACTTCGGAGGGTAATACCTTATCACCCAGAAGCTCGCTTGGGAAAGCTAGCTCCTAATTGGGAAGGCCCTTACCGTTTAACCAAAGTAAATAGACTAGGGACCTATTGGCTTGAAAATATTAACGGAGTGGCAATCCCCAGACCCTGGAACATCTCCCATTTTGCTCACGTATTTCGTATGAATCTTTAATCATTTTTTCTGAATTTTTATTTTTTATTCAGTATTTTGGAATTATTCTTTTTGAGAAACACTATGAATAAAGGAAATAATTTTTTTTCCTTCAATTTGGAAAAAAATTATTATTGTATTATTATGCTTCTGCCTCTTCTACTACTTAACAAAGCAACATAAGTATGGTACAGATAGTTGACATTGAGGTTAGTAGTTAACTGAGCTTGTCAGCTTAGTAACCAACTAGGCACCTCAGCCTAGCAACAGCTGAGTTCTCTAACTCAAAGTGTTAATTGATCTTGTCAACTCAACAATCAACTGGGTACCTAAACCCAGCAATAATTGGGTTCTCTAACTCAAATTTAACTGAGATTATCAGCTCAACAATCAACTGGGTACCTCAGCCCAGCAACAACAGAGTTCTCTAACTCAAAGTGAATTGAGCTTGTCAGCTCAGCAATCCACTAGGCACCTCAACCTAGTAAAAACTGAGTTCTCTAACTCAGAGTTAACTGAGCTTGTTAGCTCAGCAATTAACTGGTCACTTCAGCCCAGCAACAACTGAGTTCTCTAACTTATAGTTTAACTGAGCTTGTCAGCTCAACAATCAACTGGGCACCTCAACCCAGCAACAACTGAGTTCTCTAACTCAGAGTTAACTGAGCTTGTCAGCTCAGCAATCAACTAGAAAACTCAACCCAATAATAACTGAGTTCTCTAACTCAGAGTTTAACTGAGCTTGTCAGCTCAATAATCAACTGGGCCCCTCAACCCAGCAACAACTGAGTTCTCTAACTCAGAGTTTAACTGAGCTTGTCAGCTCAGTAATCAATTGGGCATTATAGCCCAACTATGACTAAGTTGATTCAACTCAAATTTTAACTGAGTACTTCAACTCAGAATTTTCACCATGATTACAAAGAAGGGAAACACTACCCGACAAATATTCGCAATACAGTCTTTAAGGAGATATATCAACTCAACTTGTCATCATGAGCCTAACGGATAATTTATAACTAGTTCAACTTTTTAACCTAGTTATGAAGGAGGGCAGGCATAGGTAAGAGATAAGTCTAGCAAATCCAACAGATAAAGGAACAACAACACGAGATTAAGAATATCAAGAACCCCATATTTTTCATTATCAAAAGAGGGGGGGACATGGCTATTACAAAAACCCAAAAAAAAAAAAAAAACTGTTCTTTCAAAAACAAAAAAAAAAAAAAAAAAAAAAAAAAAAGATTTTCTTCTTCTTAAAACCGGGGCTAAAGGAGCTTCATTTTGATACCAGAGACGCTGGAGAACCCAGATCTTTCGACTCTGAGTTGGAGAAGTAAAAGGCATACTCCTCATATTTGTTGAGTTTGTTGATCAAAGTATGGATCTTGGCCTTCTTGAATTCATTCTTCTCTAGAAGTTTGTCTCTTTTCGCCTTGACGGTTTCGGTGAAGAGCTTGTGATAGTGAAAGTCAGCGGCCAAGTCACGCTTGCGCCATTCAATTTATTTTACCTCCTCCCTAAGCACGTAAAGGTGTGAAAATGCTTGGAAATATGTTGTTTCCATGGCAGAAAAGATAGCAGAAGCCTCCTCAAGGTCACGCAGGCGGGGGTAATCTTCTACAGCAATTTTCGTTGCCGTCATGAGGGAGCAGAAGCGATCTCCCAATTCTATCTCGACGTATATTTTGGATTGAATCATCTCAAAAGAATAAGTTTTAGTCCATGAAGTGGATTCCATGATTGCAAAAGGTGAGGAAAAAAAAACAAAAACTCAAGAATTCAAAAGAGAGCGTCTGGACTTATGAAGAATTATCAACCCCTAGTTTGAATTTAAATAGCTAAACAAAATAAGAGAGAGAATGAACTGAATTGTCAAAAAAAGAAACATCTAATGTGTGGGTGACGTGTGCTGATAAAATACGTACTACAATTATCACAGATTCTCGGGACTTAAAATGGCAGTTACTATTTTGATACAGATCGTGATCATAAAGTATTATCATTTGTAAAAATTAATTACAGACGTGCAAAAAGAAAAGTTGAAAAGATGGAAAGATAGTTCAAGGAGTAATGCTCTAATTAGTGACGTTTGGTTGATTTGACATCAGCAAGGCAGCAACGCCAGCTGATGAGGCTTAATTTAAGGTCTGCACTGAGCTCTCCACTGGCACTTTAGCTACTGGTAGGGGCAATTTTTCTTCATCTTCAATAACCTTGTACTTACCTCCCTCATTATTTTTTTCTTCTGGCTCGTCTTCAAGCTCCACCGCCAAGAAAGAAAGGTCTAAGTTAGGGAATTCCTCTGACACTTGCTCTTGGCAGTAAGAGAAGCCTACTTTCTGAAGTTTCTTTGACTCACCCTTAAAGTTAATCCAGAGGTTTTCTATGTCCTGTTGGGATTTCTTGGTTACAGTTGTTAACTCGGCTGCCAGGCGATCTTTCTTGGATTATAGTTATTGGAGGGTGGTTTCTTTCTCTTGAAGCACATCGTCTCTGGACTGGAGGGCAACATCCTTATCCTTTAGATTAGAATCCTTTTGTTCGATTACTAAGCGTGCTAAGCTAAGTTCTTCAGATAAGATACGGGCATCATCCCTTAAAGACAAGAACTCTCCTCTTGTGGTAGTGATCTTTGTCCTAAGCTCTCTATTCTCTGTGCAGAAGAGTAAGTTGCGTTTTTGCAATGTTTCTCTTTGCTCACTAGTAGAACGCAACTCTAGTTCATATCGCTCCTAAAAGGATCTTGCCAGAGTAAGGTCTGTAGCCAGGCTTAGCCTCTCATTCTCCAAAGTCTGATTATTTTCCTCTAGCTTCCAGAGTTTAATCATCTAGTGCATTAGCTGGGCATCTAGCTCATTCTCATCCTCAGCACAGTTGACTAGGGCAGAGGACATATGCATACACTACAATAATAAAGCCAGTAATGAAATAGTCAACCAAATGGTTTAAAGAATTTGAAAGTAATAGTAGTTGTAAAAAATACCTGGAGAAGCGCACAGATCACCATTCAAAATATCTCAAACCTGTTTTGGCCTTCAATTCTCTTCTTGCCTTTATCCCAAGATTGCTCGTACAAACATTTGATGGCAGTATCGAAGATGGCATAGCAGCCTAGAACAGAAGGTTCAACTTCATCAATCAGTTGGCGCATTTGTTGTTTTGTCATACCCCGCCAACTGGAGGTCTTCTAGTAAGGTACAGGGGCCGAGGAGGTCTAACGACTGATAGAATAAGGATCAGCAGCAAGAATATCTATTGACAACGATGTAGATTCTGGTTCACTATGCTCTTGCGAGCTGAAAACATGAGGGAGAGGAACCGCAACCGAAATTATTCTACGCCTACATACACTCAAAGGTTGAGAATCATTATTTGATTCAGCAGCTTCGGGTTCAACATGATACATTGGATGATTGACTTCTGCGATAGCAAGAATCTCAGAATGATAGGTCGTCAGACTAGCAACAATTGTGGAAGCAGGTTGGGATAATAATTGTCCAATCTTCTAGGCGACCTTCTTGGCTAGCCTTCTTCTTTTCTTCGTTCCAAGTTGCAGCTCAGCCAGATCATTGAAGCGAGATAGATCCATTTCGGACTTGTTAAATGGACGATATGTTAGTTCCTTATAATAATGCTCTACTAGGACTAGTAACCTTCCCAACTCTTCTTCGATTCTGGATGTGAGGACGAGACTTTGACAAGTACTATCACCTACACCAAAACCCCCCAAAACTAGGTTAATATTACTTATGCATAATCTCAAACAGGAAATAGATTGTTAAGTGAATGATGGGGAAAATTACTTGGGGTATTGAAGTGCCTCGGCACGATTGAGGACTACTCTATTTCTTCAGGAAAAAACTCCCAGCCACCAGAGAAAAAAAGGTACCATTATTGCCAGTCCCTTAATTTGACTGAAAGGTCGGTGAGAAATGAATTTTTTTTGGACAAAGAAAGGTAATACCTTCCAACATTAGAAAGGAATTTGAGGTGTCCTATACTTCTAATTGTATTGATAATGAGGGATGCCTCATTTATTCTAGCAAGGGCAATGGCTCTCATGATTTGGTGAAAACTATTTGGGGTTAACTGGGCAGGAGTAATTTCCAGTTGACGAAAAAGGTTATGAAGAAGTAAAGAAAAATGAAGGGTAAGACCATATTCAAACATCTATAAAAAAAATAAAAAAATAAAATAAAAAAATAAAAAAGCATATTTCATTCTCTCCAGCATCATAGGGGCATTCGTTTTCAAATGGAACCCGAATCAACATAGAAAGATGAATGCTATATTAATCTCTAAATGATGGAATCCATTCTTGTGGGAACTTGCTTGCGCTATGGTCCCCCATGTTTTCTAAATGATTGGAAAGCTGAGTAGCCTAAGTCGTCGTCGTCTGCTCTGCTATGGGATTCGATGACTAACCGGCTTCAGTAGGACTATTTGATTGACTCAACGACGTATTGCGATAGAGAAGACAACAATCAAAAAACAAAAAGAAAAATAATACGAAGAACAGAAACGCTATTGAAGGATCAAAGAAATATAAGAACTTATGTGAAATGGAAGTGATCTTTCGCCTCTTTTCTCTTGAATCGTTGCAAAAGTCAGGAGGGTAAATAATATGGAAAAAACTCCTGCTTAAAACTGACATAGGCATTTAGACCTAAACAGGTCGAATCGGGTATGAAACTTGATCCGAAACAGACAGACTCAATAAGTTATTTGGGCCGAAGCATGACAGGCCCACTTGGGTAGTAACATCGGCGATCTTCTAAGCAAGACTTATAGCCCTATAAGGAGACCCATATTTGGGTATACTCAAACGCACAGTGTCCAAAGCCAAGGAACATAGGTTAGTTCAACATGAACGTTTTCCCTACACTTGATGAGGTGAGCCAGATTGAGTGTAACGGCCCATATTTAATGGGGACTGTTACAGAGATCTCTCTTGAAATCATGGAGATATTAGTTATCTTCCAAGCCGTTAGGAGCGTATCATGGGATCGGAGACCTCTCCAAAGTAATGGCAACATATCTCTGAGCCTATAAAAATGGTAGATAATACTGGTAATGTTTTAGGATTCAATTTGTGCACTACATTCTCCATATACCAAATGAACTTATTCTCACGCTGGAGGTTCTTTGGCCGACACCACACTGGTGTCCTCCATTAGAACTTACGATTTTTTAGGTAACAGGAGGAAGGTGAATAGATTTCTAGCACGTGTGGAGCAGTTACACATGCTTGGAATTTTCTGGCAACATAAGAAATTATTGTCTCTAGTTCTTGAGTAGACACCCACTCGTCTCGCTTCAATCGGTATGGAGTCAAGATTTGGAAGGTCCATGGTCTCAAGGCCCTTTCTTTGGGTCTTCACTACAAGAAGTATTCTTCAATACTTCTAATTTTATTGTATTATTTAAATAATATTCCTAGAAAGGTTTTGGATTTGATTTCGGTAAATATTTTTTGAAATCCACTGAGATAAACTTCCGTTGTGTACTGATCGTTCAACTAACAATTGGTATTGGAGCCATGTTATAGGCATTATTTTGATAATATTTATGTATGAATGTTTGAGTATGGAACATATACATACGATGAAATTTTATGGATGTTTTAATATTCATGTGATGAATATACGGTTTTGGGGTTTTGGTCGTTACTTATATGGTTCCTTTGGATTATGATTAGTTTTTGTAATCCCATAAGGGAATATATTTTGGTTTTGTAATTTATTGTAAATTTCAATTTTACAAAATTGTAAAACTCCATCTGAACCAACTAAGATACTAGCAGACGGGTTTTTCAAGGCGCGTGGTCAGATGGTGAAAAATATGAGGATTGAAGAATTGAATATGTCCAATTAAAATCTTGTAATTTTATTCCAAAGGAACCCGACCAAAATACTTTATTTTTAATTTTGTGTTATTTTATATTTTTTGCAATAATTATATAAAATGCTCATGCATATAACATGTCATATAAGTTAGAATGTGCTAACTCAAAATGTTATTAGCAATATGGAATACATACATACATGTGCATTTGTAATTCTTTATATAATAGTTTTAGAAAGATTTATTAAATGCTTTTTGAATTTAATTGGATTAAATTAATGGATGGTAAAATACATTAAAATATTGAGTGGGAGCGGGTAGTTATGACAAAATAACCCATGGTCTCCACCATTAGTCCGAAGTGAGAAAGTTTTAAATGGTGCCTCGTGATAAATTTAAATGATCCTCTATATGGAAGGTGTCCATTTTAAATTAGTAACAAAGTTGACTTCTTTAGAAGATAGGGTATTCAAAATTTTGTTTAAAATTGACATCTCCTACAAATGCAAATTTGAATTAAGTTTTGAGTTCCGAAATGGTGGGTTACACTCATAAAGATATAATTAAATCGTTAATTATATCTTGACCAAAATATAACGGTTATTGATGATTGTAAAAATAGTCACTCCAACGCAACTAACCGAAGGCCACTACATGTCCACATTTCCCTATAACATTCATAGCACCTCAAAGGCTAAGTATGGAAGATTTACCTGAAGAAAGACCTCATCAACTGTACTAGTCACCCCAAAGGATTCAGCATTCTCCAGGATGGCCAACAAGTCATCACTAGGATAGGTGATCACTCCCCATCTCGGTGTTCTCCATTGCAACAATGCTTAGCCCTTCCCGTCTCCGTTCATCCGGGAAAGGCAAGAGTTAACCTCTTCATCCCGGCCGCAACAAGGTAATGCCCTACTTAATTTATCCACAAGTTAGCTCAATTATCCACTCTTTAAACACTCCAAAATATCTCCCAAATATCCTAAAATATCCATAACCATCATTGTGACCCTCTTCCCTAACCAAAATATCTCCCAAATATCCTAAAATATCCATAACCATTATTGTGACCCTCTTCTCTAAACCCAAAGATCTCCTAAACATGGCCAAAACAAAAGCCCCTTAGCACATTCTCATTGGCTATATGCAAAGTTAACACCATGATGTGATCTGGAGGGGACATTAAACCCATGCTTAGCCCCTAAACTAATCTCCATCTTGCCTATAAAAAGGAGAGCATACAATTTCTTAAAGGTTGATGAACTTTGCTCACCACTCACTCTCCACTCTTCTCAGCAGTTATATTATAAATTCTTCCCCCCCGTATACTAATTCCCACGTTAGAGGGGACACGCCGGGAAAACCCTGGCAAATCCTTTGTGTAAGTTTCCAAGTACTCATTCTTCCAAGAACTGCTCAATTCCAAGCACTAGTTCATCTCTCCAAGGACCACGAAGTATTTTGCTCCTCCCCTTCTCAGTTTAGAAGGTTGTCGAGCCCTTCCCGATATTGGCCCTCCCCTTCCCAGTAAGGGGTTTCTCCACGGATAAGAAACTACATGGACCAAATATTTCCATCCCAGAGCCCTCCAAGGCTGACTGAATCACACCGCTGGTGTTGACCAAAATTTGACATCAACAGTTTGTCGCCGTCCATGGCAAGCGCTACTAAAAGCCTTTCTCCAATTATCATTTGCTCTCTTCTTGGATAGAGCTTGGATGAATACAAGGTTTGGTCAGTCTTTGCGACCAAGAGACCCTAACAGTACGGTAGATAGCAACTCGGCTGGAGAAATAACAAGAAATCCTAGGTAGGATGCAGGACTATCGTCCCCATCCTGGAAGAAGAAGAAAATCCACTCCCTATCAATCAAGGAGGCCCGTCAGCTCCACTGACCAGACCCAATGCTGAACCACCTTCCGAAGCTATATAAGCGGTACAACTTGATAATTTCGAGTGTCAGCTGTTTCAATTTCAAACCTGCCTCGATACCATCATCTCCCGTTTGTCACCAACCTAGAATCGAATGGGACTGGTTCCTCGGAACCCAGACAGAGAGAAACGTCACTTGCCACTAGTTCCTGACAGAGGACGATTGGTTCTCCGATATGTAAGGGGTAAGGATCCTCACCAGGAATCAGACCGTGTCATCCACTCTGAAGGACATGTGTCAAGGGAACAATCTTGTCCGCGCGATCGGCTAAATAGAAAGTAGATCCTGGCTTCACCAGCAGTTTTCTATTCTGCATCTTTACCCTTGCGGGCTTACAGTAACGTCACCGTGCATATCGTAGAGGTTGCTGTGCTATGAAGGTTGACTCTCACTCTCCTCCTGCCAAACGGTAGGTTCAAGAGTGGCTGCAAGTCACGTGGTAGCACTGCCCAAGGAAAAAGCAGTGTTAGAAAGGCGCGTCACTGAGATGGAGGTAGCGCTTGTGCAAATACGGGGCTTTGGAGGGGCGGTTGGATTCCCTGTAGGTATAAGATCCCCTTTTGTTGATGACATAATACTTGTAGTAGTGCCCTATAGGTTCCCCAGTCCACAAATAACCCCCTACGATGGGACCACCGACCCTAGCGATCATCTCTCCGTTTTCATAGCATGTATGGACATGCATACGGCATCCGTAGCAATAAGATGCAAATAATTTCCCCTTACTCTCACCGGGGATGGCCCACATGTGGTACTGAGAGTTAACTCCTACATCTATCTCCACATTTACCCAACTAGAGCAGTTGTTTTTAGCCCGATTCGACTATTCCCAGAGAAGATTTAAAATGGAAGCTCACCTTCTCACCCTCCAACAAGAAATCACTAAAACTTTGGGTGATTTGTTGCCTGCTTCCACAAGGAAACTTTGAGCTGTAGTAACATTCCAGACGTCGTGTCCTTGAATGCCTTTATTGACTGATTACGACACTGGAGACTATCATATGATTTGTGCTCCTATCCTGTGCCAAATTTAGCTACTGCTCTTGTCCAGGGTACAAGTTTCTACCAAGACGACCTTAGAGACACTGTGAAAATAGAGCGACAAGAGAATCAGAAATAGAAAGGTTGACTAAATGAAGGATCGAGAAGGGCGCAAGGATCGTGAAGATTGTAGGCTGAGGAGAGGTTAGGACCTCTTCTCGGTGATCGGAGACACTTTCCACCCTCAGGGAATCGCCCAAGGTTGACGCCCCTCACTGCATCCATAGCGATGATTTTTGCCAAAAATTCAGGAAGAGAAATCTTCCCGCTTGCCCCTCCTCCTAAAGGGAGACCCATGGGGAAAATGGTTTCCAAGTATTGTGAGTTCCACCATGATCATGGACATTCGACCGATGAGTGCTTCTAACTCCGAGAAAAGATCGAGGCCCTCATAAAAAAGGGGCACCTTGGTCACTATATCCGCAAAGAGAACGCAAGCTCCAGAGCTGGAGAAAGCAGTCGACGCAATGAGCGCAAGGATTGGCCAAGAAGGGAACATCGTGGCCGACCCCCGCCAAGGAGAGAAACTGAAGAATTTGACGATGAAATGCACATCGACAGTGAAATCAATGTGATATATGGTGGCCTTGGCCTTAGGTAAGAGACCACTTATTCCTGGAAGAGGCACGAGGGTAAAGCAAAAAAGAAAACCGACGAGGACGTGTATGAGGTGGGAACGATTGATGTTGCATCACACAACATCATCTCCTTTAGTGAAGCTAATCTTCAAGGGGTTCATACCCCCTATGATGATGCCTTGGTAATCTCCGCCCTGATCAATCACTACAGAGTTGGGAGAATTTTGATTGATGGTGGGAGTTCAACGGATATCATTTTCAAGTATGCTTTCGACCAAATGAACGTGAGTTCAAGTTCCATTAGACTCACCACTTCCTCCTTTGTCGGATTTGGTGGGGAAGTAGTAAAGTCTGTGGGTTAGCCTTATCTTCACGGTTGGCGTGGTACCTACCTCGGCCACGGTCTAGGTTAAATTCCTCATCGTGGACCAACATTCTCCTTACAACATAATTATTAGATGACCCACCTTGGGGGCATTAAAATCCGTATCCTCCCCCTACTACCAATCGATGAAGTTCCCTACGGAAAGGGGGATGGGAGAGGTGATGGGAGACCAACAAGCTTCCACTTCTTACCTGAAGAAGGAGCTTGAGAAGAAGAAATAGCAATCAGCAGCCAGAACCGAGAATGGCGAGGTTGAACTCATGGCCTTGACCGATCCCAGAACCGTGCCTATCGATAACCCTCGAGATGAGGGACCCCTTCCACGTCCTCATGAAGACCTGATAGAAGTACTTATTCATCCTACCATTGATAGGAGAACCATCCAAATTGGTGCCAAGCTCATCCTGGCATAGCAAGAGGAATTAACCAATCTCCTTAAGAGGAATTACGACGTGTTCGCTTGGTCCTATAACGAGCTTCCTAGGATCAATCCAAGCGTCGCCATGCATCGAATCCACTCTAACCCTCACCATCCCATTGTGAGGCGAAAAAAAAAAAAAAAAAAAAAAAAAAAAAAAAAAAAAAAACCCACCCAAAACGTCAAAAGCTCATTAAGCAGGAAATGGATAAGTTGGTGAAATCTGTCGTGGTGGAAGAGGTGGAATTTCGCTAGTGGCTCTCCAATGTCGTCGTCGTACCTAAAGCCAAAAACAAATGGTGCCTTTGCGTGGACTTCAAGGACCTTAATAAGGCATGTCCTAAAGATTTCTTCCATTTGCCGAGAATAGACTTAGTCATCGATGCTATTGTAGGGTATGAACTCTTGAGTTTTCTCGACATTTACGCTGGCTACAATCAAATTCCTATATTTTCTACCAAAGGCGTGTCAACAAGATGTTCAACGAAGAGATTGGCTCGACGATAGAAGTTTACATCGACGATATGCTCGTAAAAAGCACCAAAACATGCGACCATGTCGGCCATTGGTAGAGGAATATTACGTCGCTACTTTTACCGCAAGTGTACGGGTCAAGTTTTAATATAGTAGGAAGAGTAAGGGTTGTCGTATCCATAAGGATTGGATTAGATCATCGCTAACTACCGTAATTGTCATAACCTCACTTTATCTAGGTGATTCAAAGTTTAATTTTTGTTAATAAAATAATATACTAAACTAATTAACTAATTGGTGGCGGAATATTACGTCGTCACTTTCACCGCAAGTGTACGGGGTTAAGTTTTAGTATAGATGGGAAGGAGTAGGGGTTGTCGTATCCACAAAAATTGGTTGAGATTATTGTCGAGTACCGCGATTGTCATAAACTAATTTTATCTAGGTGACATAAATTGAGTTTATAATTAATTAATACTAATACTAAGTTAATTAATCTAACTATACTAATATTATATTGAGATGTTTAGGGAAACGATTGTCTAGGGATTAACTTTAATTAGAAAAACGTGTTTGGTCTCATTTAGTTTACCATAACGGCGTTCAATCTATCCGACAATCTCTGTATCATAAATTCCCTCGCCACATCTCCAAAGTGTAAGACGAGTGTATATACGACTTCGCATCAACGAAGAATTCCCCCTCAACGTCTTAATGACACTAGGTCACATGAGTCTTGCCCCAACGTCATTGATTGCACACTTTCTAACTCCCTCCCAGGTTATTAGATCATCGCGTTGTGTTTATCCTAGTCCGAATTCTGGGTTACCACTCTCGAGTGTCAAACCCCGATTTCTCACTATATCTAATCAAGCATATAATCATGACAAATCAATAAACACAATCAAAATAGAAAATAACAACCATTAACGAAACATAACTCAAACAAGCAACGATTTCATAAAATATATTAATCCCTAGACAAAATCTGTTTAGCTCATGGTCATAACCATTTGTACAATGAAAATCGAGCTAAACATTCTCAACAACCTACTGAAGTTAAGAAAATAAAGGGAAAAACGGAAGAACTTAGCCGTAGTCTGAAGATTTGCCACTAAAACTATTCAACGACTGCTTCTCCTTCTCCGTGACATGTTCTTATCCTTCAGAATTGGTTGAGCACTCCCCAAAACACTCTCAAAATATCATAACCCTAAGGAGTCTCTAATGAGCTCTCTTTTGGCCGAAATAAAGGAGAAATAAATATATAGGGGCTCAAAATATCTAAATAAATATCTAAAAAGTGTGTAGAGTGACCATCGTGGTGGTGGGTTTCACCGCCGCGACGGTTTGTATGTCAGCGGGGTCATGGCCTCGGCGGTGGGATCAGAGACCTCTCTATTGTTTCACCGCCATAGCGGTGGGTTTCCAGCAAGTTTTGGCCTTCTCTACATATTGACCACCGCGGCGGTGGGCTGCATTTCAGAATTTTGCCCGTATGCTTGTTTTCCCACCGTTTTTCCACCATTCTTGATCCGATTTGATCGTTTATGATCTATTTTCATGAATTTTCACCCTTACACACCTGATTTATACAAAAATACATAAAAACGTATTAAAACATAATAAACATACTCAAAAACTAACAAGTTCGGTTTGAAAATAGATAGCTAAATTATACCTATCAAATACCACCAAACTTGAAATTTTGCTAGTCCTCGTGCGAAACACCCACACAATACAAGAAAATATAACAACTAATTACAAAATTAAAAACTAAAAATGAAAAATACTAAAAACAATAATGTGCAAGTTTTGAATATCATCTACCGGCCAAACGATTTTTTTCCTTATCAGCCCCCAATCCTATCAAGCTCAAGAATAAAACACACCATGTGATGTTCTAGAATTTCAAAATTCAATAATAGTAAGTGTCATTCTAGATCCTGTTAAGTGTGTGTGATAAAACTCAAATATACAACTATCTGTCGATCAGATGGGATTATCCCTCAATAAAGTTCATAACTAAAACCTTTTTGGTATAGGGAATCCATAAGCCTAACCTGGGTTCTATTCTCTACTAATGTACACCTGGAAGTTCAAAAAGATCAATAGGTCTTGGTTCGGTTTAGGAATATGGCCAAGGGTATATCAGAAATAGAAAATAGGTTAACGTCGTTAACTTGACGATACCCGAGGCATATGCTTGGCACTCTCACACTCAAAACCCACCAGATAAAATTGAAACAACCCTGAACATATACATTTAAGACCGACGTACTCACTTGTCAAAAGAAACAAAAATTGTACCATATGTACATATGTTTGTTTTTAACTTACCACAGCCCCAAACTTATTCGATTATTAGAATTTCACGAGTGTGGTTAAAATGAAAGAAAAATGAGAAGTGAGTACTCAAATATCAAACCAATTAAAAGTTCTCCCTAAACCCAACCGCTCACTTTAAGTAGCATACACGAATGCTAACTTGATTCACTCAAATTTGTGCCTTTGGTTCAGGGATATAGGTTTGGAAAGAATTTAATTGGCTATGGTATTAGTTAAGTGTTCAGAATTGAAACGGCTTTCCGGCTTCGACAGGGCAACGAGGGATAATGATATAACAAGGTAAGTTTCAAAGGCTCAAGTGATAAAAACGAATGCCTAAATCATATCTCCCGAACTACCTCGCCTAGGATTTCTCCTCGAATTTTTTCCAAATTAGGTTCTAAAATCCCTATTGTCATGAACTTGGCTAACGGATAATCATTTTCAAATCAATTAGATAGTTATACATCGAGTTTACGTGCTTGTGCATTTAAGATCTATAATAACTTTTACTAAAACGATACGTCAAGCACACAGAACACACAGGAATAAGCTTTATGCTCGACCTCAATAAACAACCAGAGGACAGACTCATTATTGGGTAATGGCTCAATTGAAGTAAAAATTCAGCACATAACAACTAACCTAAACAAACATGCACACAATAAAAACAAAACAACATAAACTACAACTAAAACATATACTAAACATACTACACATCACCCCTGACTTAAAACGGGTAATGTCCAATACGACCCATCAGCGATCCCAATAATAACATATAGCATGATATTGAAGACGGGGGTTTAGAACACATACTTGGGAGGCGAGAGAATATCGCCTCCTAATCAAGTCGGCGGAGATAGATCCGACATATTTTTGCCTTGGGTTGCTTCCCAAAAAGCGCTTGATTTAAGGTCTTCAGCCTAACACAGAGAAGTGCTTGTCAAAGAGCGGTTTTTGCTCGTAGTACGTGTCATACAGCACCATATATGGGTCTTGGTTCAATACGCCCTCAAGACTGGTGAGATATGGAATTGAATGGCTCGAGCTTTTAACTCGACTCAGCTCCAATTTATATGCTTGGTTGGCATAAATGTACTGAGTTGGAAACGGGGTATGATAGGTAAGCCACATCGAATCCTCATAGATGCGATCATCTTGGATCGAGTGCGACATCACCAACTGGAATTCAAATGGTGAAAACTCACAACGATTAATATGTGAATCTTCATTGCCATTCTACACTTGGGTTCTCTTCCAATTAGCTTGATCGTCTTCGATCTCACCCAAGTGCCTTCCGTTTGCATTCAGTTCCTCACGGTGTCTTTCACATTCGGATGTGATTTGTGAATCTCTCAATGCCATCGCATCTGACTCGGCCTCAATGTAGCAAAGAAGATAATCGATTTGTGTCTGCAAAGACATTACGATCGCATCGATTTTGGCATAGACTGTCTCGATATTGTTAAGACGATCCTCATGCTCATTGATCCGGTCAGGCATCTCCCTCCAAAATGGTTGAGTCTCCCCAATGAAATAAGCGAATATTTCCTCCAGGGCGAGGGAAGACTCAACATATTGGTCCAGTATGTCAATCCATGGCACCGTGGTGGTGAAACTATCCCCTAAGCTTTGGTGACTTGGTGAATAATTCCAATAGTAATAATCATAGGCTGCTAGTTCCTCCAAAGACCAAATGACTTCGTACGTGGTTAGGTCGTAGAAAGAGAAGGTACCGTTTCCTCCTTTCACCCATGTTCTGGTTGTGGCTGATAACCTATTGAGAAAATTCAGGAGTTAACATTTCCCCGGGAACCCATGATTCGAAAACCAGAATAGCATCCCATTGTAATGATCCCAAGTGCCATAAAATGGCTCAGAATCTTGTTGAAAGAAATGCATCAATACTCGTCAATCTAACATCTTCAAGTATCCCGCGTAAGAAATAAAAACAAAACTACAAACAAAACATTATACACAAAAGAAATGCCTAAGTTAAAATCAAGTTATTTACTCACAATATCAACAATAATCTAAAACACAATCTCCGGCAACATCACCAAAAACTTGGTGACAGAATATACCATCGGCACTTTCACCGTAAGTGTACGGGTCAAGTTTTAGTATAGATGGGAAGAAGTAGGGATTGTCATATCTACAGAGATTGGTTGAGATTATTGTCGAGTACCGCAATTTTCATAACCTAATTTTATCTAGGTGACATAAATTGAGTTTATAATTAATTAATACTAGTACTAAGTTAATTAATCTAACTATACTAATATTATATTGAGATGTTTAGGGAAAAGATTGCCTAGGGATTAACTTTGTTTACAAAAACGTGTTTAGTCTTATTTAGTTTACAATAACAACGTTCAACCTATCCAACAATCTCTGTATCGTAAACTCACTCCCCATATCTCCCGAGTGTAAGACAAGTGAATATGCGACTTCGCGTCAACAAAGAAGTCCCCCTCAATGTCTTAACGACACTAGGTCACATGAGTCTTTCCCCAACGTCATTGATTGCACACTTTCTAACTCCCTCCTGCATTATTAGATCGTCGCGTTGTGTTTACCCTAGTCCGAATTCGGGGTTACCTCTCTCGAGTGTCAAACCCAAATTTCTCACTATATCTAAACAATCATATAATCATAACAAATCAATAAACACAATCGAAATAGTGAAGAACAACCATTAACGAAACATAACTCAAACAAATAACGATTTCATAAAATATATTATGCCCTAGACAAAATCCGTTTAGCTCATGGTCATAACCATTTATACAATGAAAATCGAGCTAAACATGCTCAACAACCTACCAAAGTTAAGAAAATAAAGGGAGAAATAGAAGAACTTAGCCGTAGTCTGAAGATTTGCTGCTAAAACCATTCAACGACTGCTCCTCCTTCTTCCCAACATGTTCTTCTCCTTCGGAATTGGTCGAGCACTCCCCCAAACACTCTCAAAATATCCTAGCCCTAAGGAGTCTCTAATGAGCTCTCTTTTGGCCGAAATAGATGAGGGAGAAATATATAGGGGCTCAAAATATCTAAATAAATATCTAAAAAGTGTGCAGAGTGACCGCCACAGCAGTGAGTATGTCGGTTGGGTCACGGCCTAGCGGTAAACTCGGCAGTGGGATCAAAGACCCCTCTGTTGTTTTACTACCATGGTGGTGGATCTCACCAATGCGGCGATGGGTTTCCAGCAAGTTTTGGCCTTCTCTGCATATTGATCGTTGCGGCGGTGGGCTGTATTTCATAATTTTGCTCTTATGCTTGTTTTCCCACCATTCTTGATCCGATTTGATCGTTTATGATCCATTTTCATGCATTTTCACCCCCACACACCTGATTTATTCAAAAATGCATAAAAACGTATTAAAATGTAATAAACATACTCGAAAACTAACAAGTTCGATTTGAAAATAGATAAATAAATTACACCTATCACTAATTAAACTAAAATACTATAATACTAATATGACATTTAAGGGAATATATTATCTAGGGATTAACATCATTTACTTAATTGTGTTCGATCCAATCTAGTTTACATTAACGACATTCAAATCTATCTGACAATCTAGGTATCGAAAAAACACTCACTACCTCTCCCGAGTGTAAACTGAATGAATATACGACTTCGTATCAAAACCGAAGTCCCCTCTAGTGTCTATATGACATTTGGTCACATGAGTCTCACCCCAACCTCACGAATTGCTCACTTTCTAATACCCTTCCGGGTCATTAGATCGTTGCATTGTGTTTAAACTCTAGTCCGAATCCAGGGTTACCTCTCCCGAGTGTCAAACCTTGATTTCTCAATATATCATAATAAGCATATAATGGAAATGGAATAATGATAAACACAATCAAATACAAATGAACAACCGTTAACAAAATATTGATTTATTCAAAGCACGTTTTTATGAACTACATTAAGCCCTAAACAATATATGTTTAGCTACTCATGGCCATAACCACATATACAACAATAAATAAGATAAACATAATCAAAACTACCAATAAAACTAAGAAACAAAGAGAGAAACAAAGGAGACTAGTTGTTAACCAAAAAATCGACGCTAAAACAACTCCGAGATCGTTTCCTCTTCTTCGATTTGTGATATCCTCTTGGTTGATATGGTTTGGAGCTCTCAAAACCTTCCCAAAAACGTTCCTAAAGTATTGGGGAAGAAGGATTAATATGAGGGATCCAAAATATCTCAAAAATATCCCAAAATATCTTTGCAACTTGGTGTCAGACCACTGCAATGGTGACACCCTTTCTTCTTTTGGCCGTAACTTTCTCGTCCGAACTCCGATTGAGGTGATTCAAAAACCTATGGAAATCAAAGACATAGATCTAAAATTGATGTTGTGATGTTTTCCAAAATCAGATTTCATTGTATTCAAAATTCGCCTTGAAGTTACTACACTTATATAGAATTTGCATTTTTTTCACCCATTTATTCAAAAACCTATAAAACAATACGAAAATATATTAAACTAACAAAAGTACTTGAAAACACACAAATATTTGAATCTAAAAGTAATGGATTTGTTGATAAATCAATCACTCATCAAATACCCCCAAACTCAAGCGTTTACTTGTCCTTAAGTAAAAACACACAAACAAGAAAATAAACTACCACAACAAATTTACAAACTTAAATACTAAAAACCAAAAACACAGACGAACTAAAAACAACAATGCATGAGTTTTGGAGTTCAACTAATCGACCAAAAAGTTATCTGTCAACAGCCCCCAATCATATCGAGTTCAAAAATAAAACCACACCATGTGGTGTTTTAGAATTTCAATATTCGATATCAGTAAATGCCATTTTACGTCCTCTCCAAGTGTGTGCGCGAAAACTCAATAATACAACTATCCAAAGACCGAATTGGATTATCCACCAACGAAGCTAACGACTATTACCATAAAGGATTAGGATATTCATATGTCTGTCTGAGTTCCACTCTCCACTTATGTAGGCTTGGAAATTCAAAAAGATCAATAGGATTTGTTTGAGTTTTTGAAAAATGGCAAAGGGTATATGGAGAATATAAAACAAGTTAATATCATTAACTCTACGATACCCAAGGCACCACGCTTTGCACACTCACACTCATAACCCCACACAAATCAATTCGAAACAACCCTGAACTTATATTTGAAAACATAGTACTCACTTGTCAAGACAAAACAAAAATAAAACTATATTTATTATTTATTTTTTTAAATAAACACACCCCCAAACTTATTTAATTTGTTACAATTTGACGGGTGTGAAAATACGATAGAAAAATGATAAGTGAGTACTCGAATACCGAACCAATCAATAGTTCGCCCAGAACCCAACCGCTTACTTCAAGTAGCATAAACAAATGCTAACTTGATTTCACTCGATTTGTGCCTTAGGTTTAGCGATAAAGGTTTAGAAAAGCTTTAATTGGCCAGGGTATTTCTTACGTGTTCAGAATTGAAATGGATTACAGGCTTCGACAGGGTAACGAAGGATAAATGATATTATATGGTAAGCTTCAAAGGCTCAAGCGATCAAATTGAATGCCTAAATCATATCTCCTAAATTACCTCGCCTAGGATTTTGCCTCGAATTTCCACCAAAATGGGTTCTAAAATTCCTATTGTCATGAACTTGGCTAACGGATAATCGGCATCAAATTAATAGATAGCTAGTACATTGAGTTTAAGTACTCGTAAAAATTAGGATCCACAATAAGTTTTACCACAACAAAATCTCAATCACATAGAACACACATGAATGGTCATTGCCCCTAAACACGTACCTGGGAGGCGAGACAATCTTGCCTCCGAATGAAGTCGGCGGTGATGGATCTAATTTATTTTAGACTTGGGTTGTCTCCCAGGAAGTGCTTGTTTATTGTCCTCGGCCTAACACAGAGAAGGGCTCGTCAAAGAGCGGCTTCGGCCCAAAGTATGTGTCGTACAACACCACATATGGGTCTTGATTTTTAACGCCCTCAAGTTTGGCGAAATGTGGCATTGTTCGGCCCATGCTCTCAATTTGAATCTTCACCATCTCATGTGCTTTGGAAACTTGAATGAACGAAGTTAGAAGTGGTAGAGGAAAAGCGAGCCACATTGGATCCTCATAGAAATATTGGGCTTTGATCGGTGTTGGAATCACAACGTGGATCTCAAACGGTGAAGATTCACAAGTGTTGTCGTGTGATTCTTTACCATCGATCAATTCTTGGGTCTCCTCCTTATTAGAATCTTCATCATCGAATGAACCCAAGTTCCTCCTATTTGTATCCGGTTCCTCACGATGGTTTTCTACCTTGGCCTCAATGTAGCAAATAAGTTTATCGATTTGCATCTCAAGAGACTTTACGGTCATGTCGATTTCAGTGCAGATCGTCTCAATATTATCAAGTCAATCCTCATGCTTATTGAGACGATTTTGCGTTTCCCTCAAGAAAATTTGAGTTTTCCCCATAACAATAGCGAACATTTCTTCCAGGGTAGGGGAAGACTCCACAGGTTGATCCGATGTGTCAATCCTTGGCGCCTAAATGTTGGAATTATCCCCCAAGTTTTGGTGACTTGTTGAAAAATTTCAAATTTGATAGTCCAACTCGGCCATGTCTTCCAATGACAAACGGGCTTCATCCGCAGGTAGATCGTAGAAAGAGGTGGTACCATTTCTTCCTTCCACCCATGTTCTCGTTGCGGCTTGTAACCCGTCGAGGAAATTCAATAATTGACACTCCCTTGGAAAACGATGATTAGGGAACCAGAACAACAACTCTTTGTCTCTATCCCAAGCACAATAAAACGACATAGAATCTCATTGAAAGAAATGCAATAGCACTTATTGATCAAACATCCTCAAGTACCTTTCAAGAAAAAGAAAACTACAAACAAAAATTATAAACAAAATAAATGCCTAAACTAAAATCAAGTTACTTACTCACAATATAAACAACAATCTAAAAACCAATCCCCAGTAACGGCGCAAAAAACTTAGTAGCATGAAATTACATCGCTACTTTTACCGCAAGTGTACGGGTCAAGTTTTAATATAGTAAGAAGAGTAAGGGTTGTCGTATCCACAGAGATTGGATTAGATTGTCTCTAAGTACCGCAATTGTTATAACCTAACTTTATCTAGACGATTCAAATTTAGATGTTTGTTAATAAAATAATATACTAAACTAATTAACTAATTAAACTAAAATATTGTAATACTAATATGACATTTAAGGGAATTTATTGTCTAGGGATTAACTTCGTTCACTTAATCGTGTTCGATTCAATCTAATTTACATTAACGACATTTAAATCTATCCGACAATCTAAGTATCGAAAAGTCACTCATTACCTCTCCTGAGTGTAAAGTGATTGAATATGCGATTTTGCGTCAATGCCGAAGTCCCCCTCTAGCGTCTATACGACACTTGGTCACATGATTCTTTCCCCAACCTCACGGATTGCACACTTTCTAATACTCTCTTGGGTTATTAGATCATCGCATTGTGTTTAAACCCTAGTCCGAATCCGGGGTTACCTCGCCCTAGTGTCAAACCCCGATTTCTCAATATATCACAACACGCATATAATGGAAGTGTAAGAATGCTAAACACAATCAAATACAAATGAACAACCGTTAACAAAACATTGATTTATTCAAAACACGTTTTCATGAACTACATCAAGCCCTAAATAATATATGTTTAGCTACTCATGGCCATAACCACATATACAACAACAAAAAATCTAAGCATAATCAAAACTACCAACCAAACTAAGAAATAAAGAGAGAAATAGAGGAGACTCCGTTATCCGAAGAATTGACGCTAAAACCGCTCCAAGATCGTTTTCTCTTCTTGGATTTGTGATCTCCTCTTGGTCGATATAATTTGGAGCTCTGAAAACCTTCCCAAAAATGTGCCCTAAGTGTTGGGTAAGAATTCCTAATATGAGGGATCCAAAATATCTCAAAAATAACCCAAAATATCTTTGCAACCTGGTGTCAGACCTTTGCAGCGGTGACATTTTTTTCCCTTTGGCCATAACTTTCTCATCCAAACTAAGATTAACGTGATTCAAAAACCTATGGAAATATAAGACATATATATACAACTTTCATGTTTTGATATTTTCCAAAATCGGATTGCATCATATTCAAAATTGGCCTTGAAGTTACTGCACTTGTATAGAATTTGCATTTTTTCACCAATTTATTCAAAAACCTATAAAACAATACAAAATTACATCAAACTAACAAAAGTACTTGAAAACACACAAATATTTGAATCTAAAATTACTTGATTTGTTGGTAAATAAACCATTCATCAGCCGTCTCCAAAATTGCTTTAACAAGCTCCAAACTTACTGTATGAAGTTGAATCCCGCCAAGTGTATCTTTGGGCTTTTAGCAAGGAAGTTCTTAGGATATATGGTGTCCCAGAGGGGAATTGATTGCAACCTTGATCAAATCAGTTCCATTCTCGGAATGGCTTCTCCGCGAACAAAAAAGGAAATTCGAATGCTCATGGGAAGACTGGTCGTCCTGAACTACGTTATTTCACAATCCTCAGAGAAATACCTTCCGTTTTTCAAAGTCGTGCAGGGAAATAAGGCATTTGAGTGGATAACGGAATGTAAGGTTGCCTTCCCAGAGCTTAAAGTATACTTCTACTCAGCACCGCTACTGAGTACCCCTAAAAACGGTAAAGAATTATTCATGTACATTGCTGCCTCCAACACTGCAGTCAGTGTGGCATTGGTCCAAAAAGAGAAAGAGGTTCAAATGCCCTTGTATTATATGAGTCAGGTGTTAACTGACGTCGAAACAAGGTATCAACATTTCGAGAAGTTGGCCTATGCCCTTCTCATTGCATCACGGAAACTGAGGCAATATTTTCAAGCTCATGTGATCGTTGTTCTTACCAACCAACCATTGCGACAAGTTCTTCACTCACCCAATGTTTTTGGTCGGCTCATGAAATACAGCCTTGAGCTAGGCAAATTTCACATTGAGTACCGGCCGATGACAGCCATCAAAGAACAAGTCTTGTTCGACTTTATTGCTGAATTGACTTTCCCGGAAAAGCCCGTCCTAAATGATCATAACCCTGCCCGGCCGACGCATCATCTCAGCCAAGCAGAGACGCTAGTCCCGGATGGGGCATCTTTCTATCCCAGCATAAGTGATGACCTTGGCCTGAACCATTGGCAGTTGTTCATAGATGGTTCCTCCAACATGGGGGGCTGTGGGGTCGGAATAGTCCTGGTAGCCATTGACTAGGAAAAAATTGAATATGCGCTCCGATTGGGGTTTAGAGCAACCAACAACAAAGCAGAGTATGAAGCCCTTCTTGCTAGACTCAGATTATCAAGAGAATTCAATGCCAAAAACCTACATGTCTTTTGTGACTCACAGTATGTTGTAAATTAAGTTAACGACGAGTATGCAGCCAAGGATCCAAGTATGACCGCTTACCTTGGGAGGGTAAAGGCGCTTATAGAAAATTTTGAAACAATTAAAGTAGGCCAAATCCTGGGAAAAAGAATCGACACGCTGATGCTTTAGCCAACCTAGCCTTCTCCATGGAATTCACCTTGAAACGGAGTATTCCTGTAGAATACTTGGAGGAACCAAGCACCACAATTTTTTACCAGGTAACCACCATATGTGCTCTTTCTGATATGCTGACTTGGATGGATCCAATAAGGGAATACCTCTTGAATGGAGCACTCCCCTCTGACCAGGCAGAGGCTAAGCGAATAAGGTACAGGGTATCTAGGTACACTCTCATTAATAGAATGCTTTATCGGAGATCCTTTTCAGGCCCATACTCCCATTTTCTGAGACCAGAAGAGTTTGACTATGTGATGAAGGAAGTCCATGAAGGAATGTATGGAAACCACTCAGGAGGAAGGTCCATGGTTCACAAGCTCATTCGCCACTTATACTTCTAGCCGGACAAATACAAGGACTCCATGGAGTTTGTAAAAAAGTACGATAAATGTAAAAAAATTGCCTCTCACCCAAGAAACCTCCAACCGTTCTTGTCCTTATGACGAGTCCTTGGCCCTTCGCCCAGTGAGGCATTAACCTTCTTGGTCCATTCCCCCAAGGGACCAAGCAGAAAATGCTCATCGTTGTCACAATCGACTATTTCACAAAAATGGGTAGAAGCCAAGCCACTTGTAAGAATCACCAAGGAGAGGATTAGAGATTTTGTATGGAAAAATATTGCGTGTTGCTTTGGCATACACAAGGTCATCATCTCCGACAATGGGAAACATTTCGACAATGACCTCTTCACAGAATTCTGCATTGGGCTGAGGATTCAGACCCACTTCTGATCTCCAGGGCACCCTAAGGCCAATGGACAAGTGGAAGTAATCAACCGCACCATCCTCCACAGACTCAGGACCAGACTTGATAAATCAAATGGGAGATGGGTAGAATATGTGAGCCATGTTCTCTGGGCATATCACACTACAACAAGGACCCCCATGAGGGAAACTCTTTTCGCGATGGCTTTTGGGTCCGAGGAGGTGATTCCTGCCGAAATCGGAGTACTCTCTTCCTGGATAGCAATGATCTTCAACCGAGATGAAAACGATACCTCGTTAGCCCTTAACCTTGATCTTCTTAAAGAAACAAGAGAACGATCTCGTGTTCAACACGCGGCTTATTAAAAAATAGCAGCCAGATATTATAATAGAAGGGTCCATCCTAGGTCACTTGACGTCAAAGACCTTGTCCTCCAGAAAGTAACCCTGGCCACCAAGGATATGACTAGCGATAAACTCACCCCATCCTGGGAAAGTCCATATCACGTCACCCGTATTGCCCGTCCTGGAACCTATGAGTTGGAAGCCGAGAAGGGTGTCTCCCTATGGTACCCTTGGAACGCAGATCATCTGAAATGATATAACCCCGAAGAGGAAGTATCGATGGATTTATAAAAAAATTCACTTTCAAAGATTGTAAAGTATTTCCTTATAAATGGAAGCAATATTTTGTTCAACTATACTCTATTCTCCAAATTTTGTTGGTGGCGGTGAAGTGTAGCCCCCATTCCATTTTGGGTTGGAATGAGTCGCCCTCTCCACAAATTTCCAAAATGCGACCATACTTGGATGAGCAGCCGCCATCCCATATCAGATGAAGATGTGCCATCCCCAGTATTTTATCAACCCAAAACGGTGTCCTAATGTTTTGCATCAGGGATAGTCTCCACAAAGAACCCCCATCCCAGCGCACTGCGTCAGGGATGCAACCAGACCTCCTCCTCAGGTCGATAGTATGGGCCCAGGGATTGATAGCTATCATCTTCCAATAGCGATTGCATCGATCGAGTCTGAGGACCTACAGGTAAGTGTCTCATCCCTCACCGTCGAGCCCAGCTTAGGTGACATAAAGAGAGCATGTCCCTAGCAAGGCAATTTTGGGATAACCTGAATAGGTTTAGAAATGAGCCTCACTAAGGAGAACCCACCTATGACCAACCACAAGGGTGGACGTGGGGTCACCCCTTGGGGACCGTGAGGGCTAGATTCCACACCACGTACCACTCTTAAAATATTAACCTACCACCCAATCTTTGCTCGGATGCTAGGCTAGGAGCAGAGAGGATTTGGATATGGTAAATAATATAGCAAAACAGCATGAAATGGTACTTCCCAAGAATAGAAAGCATGATCTCTTCCAAGAAGTTAATTCCTAGAAGAGAAGTGTGACTTCTTCTCAGTTATCCATCCGAGAATAGGCGTGAAGACAAATGGCAAAGAGACTTGAATTTTTTCAAGGAAAAACTCTTGAAAATCGCATAAGTATTGTGGATTATTCACCCAGGATATAATGTTGCCGAGACAGGGAGGAAAGCCATGCGAACTCCCAATTAGCTAAGACAAATAACATAAGACAAACATCATAGCTATAAATAACCAAGTATCCAAAAACATCCGAGAAAGGGATCAAGTCTTTCTCCGAGATAAGATAAAATAACTCCCCAAGTAGGAACTTCACTTTACTTTCCGTAAATTTCCTAAGTTAAGGTGTCTTCCCATCTTGATGTGTCTAAAGCGAGGGTGGGAGTAACACTCCACCACCAAGAAAAGGCCTCGTCTTTATTTCCAAGAAGATAACTCACCAATGATAGACAAGAACAAAAAGATGTCAAGGCATGCATTCACAAACTCAAAAGCAGTAAAGAAAAACTATAAGTGTTCAGAGTCTAACGGGAAGAGATAAGGAAAGATTCATTCGTTTATTCAGAGTTTGTAACATTCCCAAAAGGAGGACCCAATGCCCATTAAAAAAAGGCTCTTATCCAGACAAAAGGGGCTGGGACGCCAAACAATCCAAAAAAAAAGAAACAAATGAGTTAGGTTCAAATTTTTTGGATTCAAGATTGGGGGGCTAAGGTTTGTTCTTGGTCAATGGGTGATAGGTGTGATCTACCTACATATTTTCAAATATAATTAAGTTATTTTTTGAGCGTTTATATAGTATTTTATTATGTTTTAATTAGTTTTATTACATTGTGTATAAATCAGGTGTGGGGGGAAAAGATAGAAAACTGGTGCGAAAATGATGAGATCGAACCAAAAACGATCGAAGAACAGTGGAAAAATAAGCTCAGAGGCAAAACTGTGAAACAAGCCCACCACCGTGGCTTCCAGACCACCGCTGCGACGGTGAAAATGCTGAGAAGACACAAATGCTACTGACGGACCACCGCAGAATGTTTTCCACGTCCACCGCTATCTTCACCACTTCGACGATAAACCAACCGACCTACCACCACCGCAGCAGTGAATCCCTTCGCCGCGACGGTGACCCTCTGCACAGCCTAGATATTTTTATTAGATATTTTGAGATATTTTGTCTATAAATACCCACTCCTATCCCTTCCTCTTGATCCCACTAGCCATTTGGGAACCTTAGGCCATACTTAAGCTTAGGTTTAGGAGTTTTAGAGGTGGAGCTCACATCCTGAAGTAGAGAAGACGACGAAGCGATCGTTGAGCGTTCTTAGTGGCTAATCTTCGAACGAGGCTAAGTTCTTCGATTCTTTTCCTTATTTCTTTAACTTAGGATCATGTGAGCATGTTTAGCTCGATTTCAATATTTATACAGTTATGACCATGAGTTAAATGTGGATTGTATAGGGATTAACAATGAATTTATGAATATGTGTTTGGATGATTTTGGTGTTGTGTTTATGTTTGTTCTTCGTAGTTTGATTGTGTTTATAATATTTTTTGTTTATCATGCTTAGTTAGATACAAGAAGAATACGGAGTTTGACAAATCCCGGATTCGGATTAGGATAAACAAACGCCACGACTCTATAACCCGGTCGGGGTTTGGATTGTGGACAATCGATGACATTGGGGCAAGACTCACGTGACCTAGGGTCGTTAAGATATTGAGAGAGACTTCTTCATTGACATGAAGTCGCGTTATATTCCTCGTCTTACACTCGGGAGAAGTGGCGAGGGAGTTTTAGAATGGAGATTGTCAATAGGATAAATACAACGCACGATCCAATGACCCAGTCGGGAGTTAGATTGTGTGCAATCAATGATGCTGGGCGAGACTCACGTGACCTAGGGTCGTTAAGACGTTGAGGGAAACTTCTTCGTTGACTCTAAGTCATGTATTTTCCCGTCTTACACTCGGGAGAGATGGCGGTGGAGTTTACGTACCGAGATTGTCAAATAGTTCGAACACCGTAAATGTGAGTATATCGAGATCGAACACGTATTTGTAAACACATTAAACCCTAGGCGATTCTTTCCCCTAAAACATATTAGTATATTAGTATAATTAATTTAGGTTATATTAGTATTAGTTTTTAATTAATTACATTTGTTTTTAGCCTAGATAAAATTAGGTCATGACAAACGCGGTACTCGATAGTAATGACACCAATCCTTATGGATACGATAACCCGATCTTTCACAATCACACTATAGTAAAACTTCGACCTCGTACACTTGCGAGTAGTCAATACGCGGAGGATGCGAAATCCTCCGCCGCACAAGTTTTTGACGCAGTTACCGAGGATTGGTCGTTAGGCAAATTTAGTTTTCGGCGATCGTCACCAAGTTTTTGGTAACGATTGTTGAGGATTGTTTTGTTCGTTATTGTTGATATTGTGAGTAAATGACCTGATTTTATGTTAGGCATTTCTTTTATATATAATTTTTGTTTGTAGTTTTGTTTTTTGTTTCTTATGCAAGGTACTTAGTGATGTTAAATCGAAGGGTATTGATGCATACCTTTTGACGGGATTCCAAGTCGTTTTATGGTGCGGGGCCACGCACATAAGCCGGTGAGGCTTTTCGTTATAAGATCAAGCTGAACAAAGTAGAACCTCACCAAGCTTGAGGGCGATCTGAATGTCGGGCCGAGGACATTAAACCATACGCTCCTTGGGAGGCAACCCAAGGTCAAATAAATTAAATCTGTCACACCCGAATTTATTCGGAGGCAAGATTCTCTCCCGTCTCAGGAACGTGTTCTACACCCCCTTCGTCAGCATGCTTTAAATTTCATATGTTGAAGAATGGTGATTGGGATCACTGAGGACACTGTCCGTTTTAAGTTCGGAAGTGATGTGTAGTATGTAGTATGTTAGTTTATGTGTTATCGTTTTCTCGTATTGCATGTGTGTTTAGGTTAGAATGTGTTTATTTGTTTTTGTTGTGTTGCATGCTGAGTTTTGCATTCATCTAGGTCGATACCCAATGATGATAATTACCCCTAATTGTTTTCAAGGTCAAGGGTAATACCCATGTATGTGTGTTCTGTGTGCTTGACAATGTTTTTTGGTTAAAATTATTGTAGATCCTAATTTGCACGAGCACATAGACTCAATGTATTTCTATTCAATTGATTTGAGGATGATTATCGATTAGCCAAACTCATGACACATTAAGGATTCTAGAACCTGATTGAGGGGAAGCTTGAGGCGAAATCCTAGGCGAGGTAGTTCAGGAGACGTGATTTAGGCACCCTCTTTGTCGCTTGAGCATTTTAAGCCTACCTTGTTATATTATTATTCCTCGTCACCCTGTCGAAGCCAAAATGTAAATTCAATTCTGAACACATAAACAAATACCCTAGCCAGTGGATCTTTTTCCAAACCTTAATCGCTGAATTTAAAGGCACATTTGAGTGAATCAAGCTAGTAATTGCAAATGCTACTTGATGTGAGCGGTTGGGTTTAGGGCGAACTTCTTCTTGGTTCAGTATTGGAGTACTCACTTTGTCCTTTTTCTTTCATTTTAAAACTATACCCGTGAAATCATACTTATCAAATAAGTTTGGGGGTGTGGTTAGTTAAAAACAAATTACATTTCTTTTTGACAAGTGAATACGTCAGTCTTAAATGCATGTTCGGGATTGTTTCCAATCTAAGTATGGGGGTTCGAGAGTGAATGTGCCAAGCGTTGAGCCTTGAGTAATGTTAAGTTAACAACGTTAACCCGTTTTCAATTCCGAAATACCCTTGGCCAACTATTCCTTAACCAAACCAAGTCCTAATGATCTCTATGAACTTCCAAGCCTACATTAGTGGAGAGTAAACCCCAATCCGGCCTATGGAAATCCTAGTCCTTTACGATCGAAGTCATGAGTTTCGTTCGTGGATGATCCAATCCGGTCGTTGTCTAGCTAAATTATTGAGTCTCGCACAAACACGTTTACATGATCTAGAATAGCGTTCACCATTATTGCGTGTCAAAAATCTAGAACATTACATAATGTGTGTTACCGTCGGAACTCGATATGACTAGCGGTTGTTGAGGGAAAACATGACTTAGCCGTTAGAATAATTTAAAACTCGCATCTTGTTATGTTTATATTGTTTTAGATTGTTCGTTATTTCATTTAGTTGTGTTTTTCATTTTCGTGTGTATGTTTGGCTTGAGGACTACCCAAATTTCAAGTTTGGGAGTATTTTACAGGTGTGATCTACCTATATATTTCCAAACTGAATTAAGTTAGTTTTCGAGCATTTATATAGTATTTTATTACATTTTAATTAGTTTTATTACTTTTTGTATAAATCAGGTGTGTGGTGCAAAAAGATAGAAAACTGGAGCAAAAACAATGAGATCGAACCAAAAACGGTCGAAGAACGGTGGAAAAACAAGCTCGAAGGCAAAAACATGAAACAAGCCCACTGCCGCGGCGTCCAGACCACCGCCGTGACAGTGAAAATGATAAGACACAAATGCTACTGACGGACCACCACCTAAACGGTAAACCAGCATAATATTTTTTATATCCACCGTTGTCTTTACCGCCACGGCGATCAACAAACCGACCTACCACCACCACAGCGGTGAATCCCTTCGCCGCGGCAGTGACCCTCTGTACAGCCTAGATATTTTTATTAGATATTTTGAGATATTTTGTCTATAACCCACTCCTCTCCCTCTTCTTGATCCCCCCGGCCATTTGGTTACCTTAGGCCATACTTTGGCTTAGGTTTAGGAGTTTTAGAGATGGAGTTCACATCCCAAAGTGGAGAAGACAGCGAAGCAATCATTGAGCGTTCTTAGCGACTAATCTTCGAACGAGACTAAGTTCTTCGATTCTTTTCCTTATTTCTTTACCTTAGGATTATGTGAGCATGTTTAGCTCAATTTTAATATTTATACAGTTATGACCACGAGTTAAATGTGGATTTTATAGGGATTAACAATGAATTTATGAATATATGTTTGGATGATTTCGGTGTTGCGTTTATGTTTGTTCTTCGTAGTTTAATTGTGTTTATCGTATTGTTGGTTTATCATGCTTAGTTAGATACGTGGAGAATACGAGGTTTGACAAATCCCGGATTCGGATTAGGATAAACAAACGTCACGATTCTATAACCTGGTCGGGGTTTGGATTGTAGACAATCGATAACGTTGGGGCAAGAATCACGCGACCTAGGGTTGTTAAAATGTTGAGAGGGACTTCTTTGTTGACACGAAGTCATGTTATATCCCTTGTCTTACACTCGGGAGAGGTGGCGAGGAAGTTTTAGAAAGGAGATTGTCGATAGGGTAAATACAACGCACGATCAAATGACCCAGTTGGGAGTTGGATTGTGTACAATTAATGATGCTGGGCGAGACTCACATGACCTAGTGTCGTTAATACGTTGAGGGGGACTTCTTCATCAGCTCGAAGTCATGTATTTCCCCGTCTTACACTCGGGAGAGCTGGCGGTGGAGTTTACGTACCGAGATTGTCAAATAGGTCAAACACCGTAAACGTGAGTAAATCGAGATCGAACACGTATTTGTAAACACGCTAATCCCTAGGCGATTTTTCCCCTAAAACATATTAGTATATTAGTATAGTTAATTTAGGTTATATTAGTATTAGTTTAATGAATTAATTACATTTGTTTTTAGCCTAGATAAAGTTAGGTCATAACAAACGCAGTACTCGATAGTAACGACACCAATTCCTGTGGATACGATAACCCGATCTTTCACGATCACACTATACTAAAACTTTGACCTCGTACACTTGTGAGTAGTCAATATAGGAAGGATCAAAATCCTACGCCGTGTAATGAGGATGTAGGATCTTCTAAAAGTGAAACAAATGTTAGAAGTTCTTTCAATGGATTCAATATCAATGAATCTAGAAAAGATGGTTGAAGATTGGAATGAAAGTATAACAAGAATTCTTGGAATCCCTTGGGGATTCTTGATTGGTGTGGATCTTACTATAGCGCAAAGTTGTATCTCTTTGGTTAATAAGATCTAAAGAGTTTATTGATCCTAGGGCGTGCAAATTAATAATAAGCATATAGAACTTATTGTACATCAAATAACCTCAAAAGTGTTTGTTTTAGAAGATAAAATGTCTAATGTTTTTTGCTCGGAGAACTAATTAGATTATTACGAGCTGATAGGTTGAAAATACCAATCTATTTTCAAGTCAAATTTGGTAGTTTTCGAGTGTTTTTGTAATGTTTTAAATCATTTATATTCATTTTTATGTAAATCAGGTGTAGGGACATAAACGGTTGATAATCAAGCAAATTGGTAGGAAATTAGTGGAAAAACGTTGAAGAAGATCAAAGATCAAGAACTGCAGCCTCACCGCTGCAATGGTGAGCCCCATCACTACAGCTCCAGCGTCAAGGGCTACTGACCCTTGACCGCTGCAGCGATGGCCTTTATCGCTACAATGATGAAAGATCAGTAGCATTCTGCCCAGCCACCGCTATAGTAGTGGCCCTCATCGTTGTGTTGATGGAAGGGCAAAACGTTCATTGATAAACCATCACTGTAGCAATGTTTCCCATCGCTGCAGTGATCAATCAACCAACTGTCTTTGATATTTTTAGATATTTTTAAGATATTTTTTGCCAATTTATGTATCAACCCTTTCTACCTTTTATTATACACATTTTTACACTTGTTCTAAAGTCATAGTTCATACCTAGAATAGGAGAGCTCATTTGGAAGAAGAGGAAACGATTTCGAAACAGTTTTGGCAGAAGTGGAACACTCCACTCTTCAGATTTGCTATTCTATCTTTGTTTCTTAACTTTGTATCTTGAATGATAAAGTTATTCTCTTATTTTAATGTATATTTGGTTGTGATCATGGTGAGCTAAATAAATATTATCTAAGAATTGATTAGTTCATGTATATGCATGTTTGATTGAATATATGTTTCATTAATGGTTGTTTATCTTTATCCGATTGTGTTTACTATTTTATTACGTCCATGGTATGTTTGTTAAGGTATTATGGTTGGTTTGAGAATACGGGGTTTGACACTCGGGAAAGATAATCCCGGATTCGAACTAGGGTTAAACACAACGCGACGGTCTAATATTTCAGGAGATTATTAGAACATGTGTAATTCGTGAGGTTGGGTTAAGACTCATGTGCTCGTTTAGACGCTAGATAGAGATATCGGCGTTGATACAAAGTACATATTCGCTCACTTTACACTCGGGATAGGTAGTGAGCGAGTTTACAATATTTAGATTGTCGGATGGAATGAATACCGTTAATGTAAACTAAATGAAATCAAACATGTATTAGTGAATGAAATTAATCCCTAGGTAATCCATTTTAATAGAATTAATCTCAAGCATTTAAGTTTAATTAGTTTTCGATTAAGCAATCACAAAATAATTCTTGAACTGTCTAGATAATATTAAGCTATGTCAGTTGTAGCAATTAACTAATCGCTCTACAAATCCAAGAGGACGACACTCAATCTTAGGATCTACTATATTAAAACTTGACCTCGTGCACTTGCGAGTAAAATCAAGCGTGAAAATATCACAAATAAGTTTTTGGCACCGTTGCCTAGGATTTAGAATAGTGATTTTGTTGATATTACTACCAAGTAGTACAATATTAATCATGACATTCTTTTTGTTTTATTTTGTTTCAATTTGTTTTTGTTTGAATTGTTTTCATTTGTTATGATCACAAGTAGTAAATGCGACAAAGTTAGAGTTTGGAATTCTTAACTCTTGATCCTGAGATTGAGCGTACATTGAGGAAATTAAGGAGAGAGAAAAGAAACTGAACTCAAGCCATGGCCGACAGCGGTGATGATCATATGCCACGACAACCGCCGGTTCATCAGACTCTACCGCAATAGCCGCTGGAACCGAAAGTTCAACAGTAGGTCCTTAGGGACTACTATTGACCTGTGATGTTTGACAATTATTCTGGGATTTGAAAGCAACCAATCTAAGCAAATAACTTCGAGTTGAAACCTGCCTTAATCAACATGGTCCAGCAAAACCAATACGGCGGGAATATTCACAAAGATCCAAATATCCACCTTACTACATTCTTGGAGATTTATGATACGATGAAGATAAACGGAGTAGCAGAGGATGTGATCTGGCTAAGGTTGTTTCCGTTTTCACTTCGAGATAGAGCACAGAGTTGGTTTCAGTCAATCCAACCGGGGAGCATCAATACTTGGGAGGACCTAACACAACGGTTCCTCACCAAGTTCTTTCCATCTTCGAAGACATCATAGCTGAGAGGCGAGATAGCATAATTTCCCCAATGGGATTTTGAGCCACTATTATGGATGCCGCCTTGGGAGGTTCTTTGTTATCAAAAACTCTGGATGAAGCTAATGTTCTTTTAGAAGAGATGGCGGCCAACAATTACCAATGGCCTAATGAAAGAAACATGGGATGAAAAGTAGTTGTAATTCATTAGACTGATCATTTAACTACCTTATCGGCCCAGGTTTCCAAGCTTACGGAGCAGTTAGTCGCATTCTCTACTAGAGATGCTTCGTCCAATCAAGAAGTAGAAAATGTTGCAAGTAGTTCGCAACCGGGAGTGGATAGTGAATTTGAAGAGTGTCATTTTGTCAACAATCGGGCCTATACCTTTAGTCCCGCCGCCAATATCCCGACTCATTATCATCCTAGTATTCGCAATCATGAGAACTTTTTTTATGCAAATAATCAGAACACATTGCGACTTCCTCTTGGATATGCGTCACAATCTCAAGGATATCCATCTATGCAACAAAATCGTCCAATGGAACGAACTTTGGTACAAAGCCAGAAGCCACAATTGGAAGACATGTTTAACTCATTCAAAAAGGAAACTCAAACTATTATGCAAAAAATGCATAACCGTCTCAATAAATATGAGACGAGGCTTGACAATATTGAGACAACGTCCATCAACACAGATACAAATGTGAAGTCGTTGGAAACTCAAATTGGCCAACTTGCTAGTGCTATCCAAGAGAAAACCAAGGGGAAGTTTTCAAGTAATACGGAAACTAACCCGAGGGAGTGCAAAGCAATTACCTTGAGGAGCGAAAAGGAAGTAGAAAAAAGTAAGCCAACGGAGGAAGAGCCGAGAGAGAAAATTAATGTTGAAAAGGATGAACCAAGGGAGAAAGTTGAAGAGGAAGTTGAGGAGAAAAATGAAGAGAAAATTGAGGAATAATAGTAGGAAAAAAATGAAGCCATACTGATTGAAGAGAAGAATGAAGCACAAAGGGTGATTCCGGGAAAAACCTCATTTCCGGACAATCCACCGATACTCACTACGCATTTACCATATCTGCAACAGTTCTAGAAGAAGAAGTTGGATTCCCAATTTTCTAAATTTCTTTGACATCTTCAAGAAAATTCATATCAACATACCAATTACGGATACCTTGGAACAAATGCCCAATTACGGGAAGTTCTTGAAGAATATTGTGACAAAGAAGAAAAAGTTTGAGGAATATGAGATGATCAAGATGATGGAGGAATGTAGTGAGATACTTCAAAGAAAGTTTCCTCCAAAGTTAAAGGATCCTGAGAGTTTCACAATTCCGTGCACTATTGGGAAATCTCACTTTGACAAGGCGATTTGTGATCTAGGAGCGAGCATCAATCTAATGCCATCATCCGTCTACCAGAAGTTGGGGCTTGGTAATGCAAAGTCGACTACGATTTTTCTCCAAATGGAGGATCTCTCATTGACCTATCCTAAGGGCATAATTAAAGATGTGTTGGTAAAGGTGGACAAGTTCATATTTCTGGTGGACTTTGTCGTATTGGAAATGGAGGAGGATCAGGAGATTCCTATCATTCTTGGGAGACCTTTTCTAGCCACGGGAAAGGCGTTGATTGACGTTCACAATGGAAACTTGACGTTGATAGTGAATGAAGATAAAGTGAAAAAGACAATGAAGTTTCCAGATGAATGCCCAATATGCAATCGAGTGGAATTTTTGGACTCATGCGTTAGGGAATTCTTTCATGAAAATTTGGATCAGGATCCATTGGAGCATGCTATCAAAAATTCCCTATCTATGAGGGATTTTGGTGAAAAAGGCTCAACCACAAAAGATAGTGTTGTGGACTACGTTCTATCTTTGGAAGCCATACCTAAATACGTAGTGGATTCAGTTCAAGTGGAGACCATTGATGACGAAGTTAGTTCACCCGAACCCTCGAATCCACCTCACGGTAGGTTGATTCTCAAGCAATTACTAGATCACCTACGATATACTTTCTTGGGGGAGAACTTAACCGATCCATTCAACATCTCATCATCTTATCATCCTTGACTCAAGAAGAAGAAAACAAGCTGCTAAGTATCTTGAAATGGCATAAATCCGCATTTGCATGGTCTATTTTCGACATCAAATGAATTAGCCCTACTATTTGCATGCATAAAATCTTGATGGAGGACTCGTTTAAGCCTTCCATTAAGCACCAAAGAAGGCTAAATTCGGCGATAAAGGAGGTGGTTTGAGCCGAAGTGTTGAAGCTATTTAATGTCAGAATTATATATGCTATGTCGGATAGTGAATGAGTGAGTCCGGTGTAAGTGGTTCCCAAGAAAGGAGGCATGACGGTGGTGAAGAATTAGAGGAATGATCTAATTCCTACATAAACCATCACTGGATGGAATTTGTATTGATTATAGAAAGTTGAACAAACACAATCGAAATGATCATTTCCCTCCACCGTTCATTAATCAAATGCTAGATCGTCTTTCCAGTTATGACCATTATTAATTTCTTGATGGCTATTCAGGCTACAATCAAATAGTCATTGCACTGGAAGACCAAGAGAAGACTACTTTCACATGTCCATATGTAACATTTGCTTACCGTCGTATGTCATTTGGTCTTTGCAACACTCTAGCAATATTCCAAAGGTGTATGATGCCTATCTTTTCGAATATGGTGGAGGACATAATGAAAGTTTTCGTGGATGACTTCTCAGTCTTTGGTTCATCCTTCGAGCATTGCCTATACAATTTGTCACTTGTTCTCAACTGTTATGAAAAGAAACATCGAGTTCTCAATTGGGAAAAGTGTCATTTTATGGTCAATGAGGCCATCGGATCTCTTCCAAGAGACTTGAGGTGGACTGAGCAAAGATTGAGACGATCGGGAAACGTCCACCACCAATCAATGTGAAGGGAGTCCGGAGTTTCTTAGGCCATGCTGGCTTCTACTGGCATTTCATAAAGGATTTTTCTAAAACGATGAAGCCGTTATGTCATTTTCTTGAAAAAGAAGCCCCGTTCACTTTTGATAAAGCTTGTGTGGAAGCATTCAATGCTATAAAGGAAAAGTTGATCTCGGCTCCAATTATAGTCGCTTCGAATTAGAATGAGCCTTTTGAAATCATGTGTGATGCGAGCGACTATGCAGTTGGTGCAATTTTAGGCCAACGCAAGGAGAAGATCTTTCGATCCATATACTATGCAAGCAAGACGTTGAATGATGCTCAAGAGAATTACACCACCACTAAGAAGAAGATGTTGGCGGTGGTATTTGCGTAAGTTCTGGTCCTACATTATAGGATCCAAAATGATCATCTATACGAATCATGCTGCCATCCGGTACTTTTTTGCAAAGAACTACGCCAAGCCACGTCTAATCTAGTGGATTCTCTTGCTCCAGGAATTTGATGCTGAAATTAGAGATAAAAAAGGGAGTGAAAATGTAGTTGCTGGTCATCTATCCCGACTTGTGCAAGAAGATGTTGGTGATGATTCTTGTATCACAGAAGTATTCCTGGATGAGCAATTGTCCAATGTTGAAACTAAACTTTCGTGGTTCGTGGATATCATAAACTATCTAGCATGCAAGGTGTTGCCACCCGACCTTTCAAGTGCCCAGAGGAAGAAATTCCTATTCGATTCAAAGCATTATGTGTGGGATGAACTGATGTTCTTCAAGATATGTGCTGACCAAGTCATTCAGAGATGTGTTCCGAAAAAGGAAATGGCTATCATGCTATACTATTGTCATTTATCACCGTGTGGTGGGAATTTTGGAGTGACGCAGACGGCCACTAAGGTGCTTCAATCAAGTTTTTACTGGCCGACGTTATTTTGTATACATTTGTAAAAGTCTGTAATTGATGTCAAAGGGTTGGCAACATCTCTAGACAGCATGAGTTACCGTTGACGTCCATTCTCAAGTCGGAGCTTTTTGATGTGTAGGGGATCGATTTCCTGGGGCCATTTTTGTCGTCCTTTCATTGGGAGTACATCTTACTAGCGGTGGATTACGTGTCCAAATGGGTTGAGGCTATGGCAACGCCAACCAACGATGCCAAGGTGGTTCTAAAATTCCTTCAAAAGAAAATAATAACAAGGTTCGGGACTCCTCGATCCATTATCAGTGATGAAGTGACCACTTTTGCAATAAAATGTTCAATACTTTACTAATAAAGTATGGAGTCCGGCATAAGCCGACGTTAAAAACACCGATCGAAATGTCACCGTATCGGTTGGTGTTTTGGAAAGCGTGTATTTTCCAGTGGAATTAGAACATTGTGCCTACTAGGTGATAAATAAGTTGAACTTTGATCTCAATGCTTCGGGTCAACAACATCTCCTCCAACTCAATGAGATGGAGAAATTTCGAAATGAAGCAATTAAGAACGCCAAGTTGTACAAAGACAAAATGAATAAATGGCATGATAAGAACATAGTTAGGAAGGAGTTCAGCCCGGGACAACAAGTCCTACTTTTCAGTTCTCAGCTGAGACTCTTTCCCAGAAAATTGAAGTCTAGATAGTCTAAACCGTTCCGGATCAAGCATATGTTTCCATTCCGCTCTATCGAATTGGAAAGTAATGACTGATGAATTTTTTGAGTCAATGGGGAGAGAATTAAGCACTATTTTGGAAATGAAGAATGAGTTGTAGAGAATATCTCCCCCGTTGATGGCTTATACAAAAGTTTGCTAAGTCCAGTTAGGGATAGTAAATCAAGCGCTCTTTCTGATATACAACCCAAGGGTATGGTTTTTGCCATCTTTTGTTATATAGTACTTTTTAGAGGTCGAAATGGTCTTGAAGAGTGTTTGAGAGTGAATTGAAGAGTTCAGATATTCGGGGAAGTAATACGATCATAAAAGCGATGAAACAGCAGAGTGGAAACAAGTGGTGGTAGGCCTACAAAATTTGTAGGCTTGTCATCGCTGCAGCAACGGAATTGACCGTTGCAACGCTAAAAAAACAAAAAGTTTCTACTGTTCCACTGTTGCTGTAGTGGAATTGACTGCTGCAGTGCTGAAACATCGGAAAGCCCACTAGGCTTCCATCGTTGCAGCGATGGCGCCCCTATTCAGATAAGATGGACGTCGTTTCATGAATCACCATTTTCAAAAACCCTAACCTCCAAAATCTCTCAATTTTTTCCTCCCAAACCGATATAATACCTCAAATTCATCCATTCATATTCAAAAACTAAGATTCCCACCATCAATAATCCACCAAAATCGAATTTCAAACCATAAATTTGAGATTCTAGGGTTAGAGCTTCAAGGAGCAATTTCATCCAATTTTAATCCATTGGACACTCAAAATTCAACAATTAAGTTGTTTGAACCTACATTACTCATGTGTATTGCAATCTAATTGTGATTTGCATGTTAATGTGAAAATTGGTTGATATATTGGATTGTTCATGTGAAACCCTAGAACCCCCTTTTGCGATTTTCATGTCATTATGGATTTGGGTCAATTTTTGGTGAAGAACAAGTTGATTAGGGGTGGTTTGTTTGTTTGATTCAAGATTTGATGCCAAGTTTTTGAAAAAAATGTTGAATTCTTGTGATTGGTGTGTGCATATTGGGGATAGTTGGTGTTCTTAAAGATTTGAATCGAATTGTTAAATTGTGTTGTTCCATTGTGATTTGGTGATCGATTTTTGTGTGTTGATTTGATAGGAACCATGTCGAAGAGAGCCGCTACCAAACGTCAAAGAGGTGAGGGATCTGGTTCACGATCCGGCGATCCCAGTTCAGATTTTTACTCAAGCCGATTCGTTTCAAAATGAGCAGAGAAATATTTTAATCGGTATAAGCACCGGTGTAGTTGCATTCGTGAGCGTGCCTTTGACGAATTGGATCAGCTTCCGACTAAGATTGCTAATGTGATAAGGGTACGAGATTGGCAACGTTTCAGTAGACAACCAGCCCCAGGCGATATAGCTTTGGTCCGAGAATTCTATACTAACTGTGTAGAAGCCGAGAACCACCAGACTAGGGTCCGGACTCGTCCAGTGAAGTTTGATGCGGACACAATAAACGAGCTACTGAGGATGGTTCTTCCGAAATGAGAAAACTTGGATGAAGAAGCGGAGGAAGAAGACCTACAAACGGTCATCAAGACCCTTTGTTCCGGTAATGTTGAATGGTTGCATACGAGGCCGGGTCTCAACATTTTTTCATCCAAGTACCTGCACCAATTTCTGAAGATTTGGTTCTATTTCAAATACACTAGCCTCCACCCGACATCTCATTTATCCAACGTCTCCAAAGACAGAGATTTGACGCTATACACTAGTAAGACTGGCAAGTCATTAAACGTTAGGTTCCTTGTCAATTCGGCCATTCAGTATGCAATCCGAAACACAAAAATCGGTCTTCCCTTCCCATTTATTCTCACCAAACTTCTCAAGAAGGCGGGTGTGGTTAGCTCTGGCGATAGTTTGTGCCTTCCCAAAAGACCTCTGCATCTCGCAGCAATGAGACGAATATGGAGCGTCGAGGTTCAGGGGCCTCGTGAACAAGAAGCAGGGCCGGATGAAGAAGAAGAAGCAAGGCCGTCTAAGGCCCAAAAAGCAGAAGTTCCCGTCTACCAGAAAATCACATTGGAGAGCCTTCACCAACAGCTGTGTTGATCCTAAGATTTTGATGAATAATTAAAGGTTGATGTTTTTTGTGGAACTAACGGTTTGATTAAGTGTTTCAGATTATTAGTTCCAATGATGAAGATATGATGACAAGTAATGAATGGATTCTAAAAGATGATAACAAAGATCATGAAGGATTAAGAGGTTGAAGAATTTAAAGAATCTAGGTAAAACAACTCAGGTTAAAATTTTAACTCTTAATATCCCAATTAGGTTCACACACGACACAAAACATTTTTTAAATGATTTTTATAAATATATGTGTTTTTTATAGCATCCTAATTAGTTAAATTATTTGTGTCTATATATAATTGAAAAAGAAATTAATAATTGATTAAAATTGAATTTAAGTATTTAGTAGAGTTATCTGGGAAAATAAATTGGTTAAAAGGGTAAAAACGTCAATGAAAATCGATTAAAAATGAATTGAGAGAAGTGTTCCAGTATTAGTAAGTCGACAGGTAAGTCGACCGGAGCATAGAAGGAAAAATTTTTGAATCTCTGAGTCGATAGGTAGGTTGACCGAAGCTTAAATGTGAACTCTCTGAATCGATAAGTTGATTGGGCGGTCGACCTGTGACAAGAAATATAACTCTCTGAATCTCTAGGTCGACAGATAGGTCAACCGATGGGCACATAATTTTTGGCTTGGCTACATCCCAAATCGATAGGTCGATAGGTGATCTTGGTCGGTCGACTTATGGGATTGTTTCAGGATATTATGAAATTCCGAATTTTATTCTAAAAGTAGCTTTTACAAGCCATTTTATGGTTAAGATTCACGAGATATTTTAGGAATTTAATGTTATTTGAGATATGCAACATATATTATGATATCCCTATAGATTTGGTTCATTAAGTTTAAATATTTCTTAATTTGGTACATGTAATTCTTTCTAATTGTAATTAAGAAATATTTGAGGGACTTAATTGAGAAGTTTAAAATCTATAATTAAGTGATTTGAACCAGGATGAAGTCTTAATGATTTAAGGGGTCTATAAGAGAAATTAAATGTCATAACAAGTGAGAACTAGCCGTTAGAGAGCTTATTTTATTCTCATTTATATAGATCTGCATTTTTCATATTAGAGAGAGAGATCAAAAGAATTATACTGAGCTTTTCTAAGAGAAATCATATTGAGAAAATTGTGAGAGTTTTTCTAAGAGTTATTCTTAAAAATTATTTGCAGTGAATCATTGCTGCTACCGAATCTTAAGTGACATTGCTATAATTATTCTTTCGGTAGATTCCGGGTGAGATCTTTCCAAATCATTTTCTATTTAGTATTGTTTGATTATATTTTGAATTTGATCTTTAGAAATTGTTTTCTGATTTTTTATTAAAAAATATTTTTGAAACAATTTCTTAAATAAATCTGATTACGTGCTCAATTACATACTACCCATTTTTGCTTAAAATCAGATGTTAAATATCTCACTTTTCTATTACTAGTTTTGGGATATTAATTGAGTTTTAATTTATTTGGGGTGGTAGAAGCTCCAAGTGAATCACTTATCAATTTGTAATTGGTGAGTTGAGTGATAGATTGAATACTATTTGGAGTATTTAATCTAAGGGCAGCTAGTTTCAGTCTCTTCCTGTAAAGAAAATGAGGTAGTAATTCTTCTTAAATTGAATTGATTTGTGAGCAATTTTGTAACGGTTCAATCCATACCGGGTAAAATGATATTTGGAGTGTTTGTGAGGTTTCTATTCTTTAACCTTAGTTTAAAAAAGAATTAGGTTATTCTTGAGCCTGTAAAAAGTAGAGGTTATTCCTAAGTCTGTGAAAAGGAATTTGTAAAGGTTGATTCTGAGCCTGTAAAAGAATCTTTGTAAGGGTTTGATTCCTACCTTTAAAGGAATCTTGAGTTTAATGGGTGCGACTCTCCGTGGGGCTCGGAGGACTGGATTTGCTAAGAGTGGTTTGGTGAACCAGTATAAATTTCTGGTGTGCTGCTATCTTTACATTATTTATTTTTCTTGTTTGGTGTGCACCTAGTTGATTTTATATTTTCGTTGTGATATAAAGATAATAATTAATTTAGGATTAAAATTAATTATTTAGATTATTAAAGTATTTTTTCTCTAATAATTTTTTATCTACCAAATTCATCCCCCCCTCTTGGGTAGCTCACTGGGCCAACAATTGTCATCAGAGCTGGTTTAACTTGACACACTTAGCTAATAAATATCAAATGGCGCACATAATAGGCACACTTGCTAAAGGGTAGTCTATGCACTGACCACCGTTGTTTACAGGTGAAAGTTATTCATTCTAGAAAGATAGAATGATAGCCTTCCTTCAGGCTACAAATTATGATGTGTGGCTAGCAATCGAGGATGGTCCGTTTGTTCCAATGGAAAATGGAGTCGAGAAGAAGAATAAACAGCTAACTGCTTCTGATATGCAGAAACTCTCAGGTTATTAACATTCGATTTTGCTCTTTAGATGTTAATGAATATTCTAAAATTTCAGGTCGTAAATCTGCAAAAGATGTGTGGGATAAGTTACAAGTTACCTACGAAGGGACAAGTCAAGTGAAGCAATCGAAAATCAATGCTCTTATAAGAAAATTTGAATTGTTCAGAATGGAAGAAACTGAAACGATTAATAAGATGTATACTCACTTCAACAACATTTGAAATCACTTGAGTCAACTTGGAAATCCATACTCCATGAAGGATAAAGTTCAAAAGGTCCTAAGATCTTTAACAAAAATATAGGAGTCAAAGGTGACGACAATTGAAGAAGCTAAGGATCTTGGCAAATACGAAATTGATGATCTCATAGGCAACTTGATGACTCATGAAGTGACGATTAAAAGATATGAGAATGACACCAGAAATAGCAAGAGGAAATTTTTAGCGCTAAAAGCTCAGAAAATTGAAGAAGATGATGACAGTGATAATGAAAGTCTTGACAGTGAGCAAGAGAAAGACGTGGCGCTTCTCACAAAGAATTTTAGAAGAATGACTTGGCCCATATTCTGCAGGAGAATAAACCTCAACATGGCTAAAGTGGAATGTTACAACTATCATAAGACCGGTCACTTTCAAAATGATTGTCCCGAACTGAAAAATGATAAAGAAAAAGAAAAGAAGAAGAAAGAAAACACAAAAGCAAAGAAGAGTAAGAAAAAATTCATGAATGCTACTTGGGATAATACTGAATTAAGTAGCTCAAAAAAATCAGATAGTGAAGATATGTCCATGTTTGCATTGATGGCCACTGGTAATGAGGTAACTAAATGTTCAAGTTCTTGTCCTTTAGATTTTGATGAAGTATTTGATGTTTATCAAGAACTTTCTCATGATTATAAAAATCAGTGTTCTAAAATAAATGCCCTTCAAAGTACAATTAATACATTAAACAAGTAAGTGATGGACTACAAATCTGAAAACAATGAATTGAAATCCAAGTTAACGTATTTGCATTCAATTGTTCTCAAATTCATCGGTGGTGAAAATAACTTTAAAATGCTTTTGGGAAGTTCACGTGGAATTTTTGATAACGCCGGTATTGGATTTTAGAAAAATCTTAAACAAAAACGTGTTCACAATTTTTTTTCTAAAACCAAGGATCTTGTTAGATATTTTAAATGTAATGTTATGGGGTATACTATTCATAGATGTTTTGCTAAAATATCTAACTATAGACAAGTTTGGGTTTCAAAAGGAACTAAAATTGTCCCAACTAACGAGATCGGACCCACTTAGAATGGGTACCACTTAGGAACTATTTGAGGTGCTCCTTGCAGGTTATTCTAAAAGTTTCAATAAGTAAGGACAAATGGTTCCTGGATAGTGGTTGTTCTCGACACATGACAGGAGGCAAAAGAAAATTTACATCTTTGACACCTACGGATGGAGGTCATGTGACTTTTGGAGACAACGCAAAGGGTAAAATTATCGGTATAGGTAATATCGGTAATGATACTACTATTATTAAAGATGTGTTACTAATTGATGGGTTTAAACATAATTTTCTTAGTATTAGTTAACTATGTGACAAGAGCTATAACGTTATATTTGATCATGATAAGTTCATTATTAAGAATAGTCATGATAGTAGTATCTTATTAGTTGTATCACATTTTGAGAATATTTATACTTGCTCATTTGATGATTTTAATTCTCAAAATTTAACTTGTTTGAATGTTTTGTCTGAAAATAGTTGGTTATGGCATAGGAGACTTGGGCATGCTAGAATAGAGTTAATCTCTAACTTATCTAAGAAGAGTCTCATATGTGGCCTACCTGATTTGAAATTTGTGAACGATAAAGTATGTGATGCATGTCAATTAGGCAAGTAAGTTAGATCATTATTTAAGAAAAAGATTCACACATCCACGTCTAGATGTCTTGAATTGTTGCATCTTGATTTATTTTGTCCTAACTCTGTTGCTAGTTTTGGTGGTAAGTTTTTTGCTTTCGTTATAGTTAATGATTATTCCAGACTTACCTGGGTATTTTTTCTTGCTAAGAAAAGTGAGGTTGCTTCTGTTCTTACTAAATTTTGTAAACTTGTTTAAAATGAGAAGCAATGTTCTATTATTAACATTCGAAGTGACAAAGGAAGAGAGTTTAAGAATAATGATTTGGTAAGTTACTGTGATGAGCATGGTTATGCTCATAACTTTTCTGCATCAAGATCACCACAACAAAATGGTGTAGTAGAAAGAAAGAACAGGATGCTTCAAGAGATGGCCAGAACGATGCTTAATGAAAATTGCTTACCAACCTACTTCTGGGCTGAAGCAATAAGTACAGCTTGCCACGTGGTGAATCGGGTATCAATTCGTATAGGGTTTAACAAAACCCCATATGAAATCTAGAATGGTAAGACTCCTAATATTTCCTATTTTAAAGTATTTGGATGTAAGTGTTTTATTTTGAATGACAAGGATAATCTTGGTAAATTTGATGCTAAATCTGATTATGGGATTTTTCTTGGATATGCTACTAACAGTAAGACTTATAGAGTTTATAATAAACGTACATTAATAGTAGAAGAAACTATACATGTTTTTTAGGAAGCTGATCCATTCTTGTCAAGAAAGGTTTTGGATGATAATGATGCATGTATTTCAAATAGCCAAAACCAAGGTGATAATATAGCTAAGGAGTCCAAACAAAAGGAGGAACCTAAGGAAAAGGATTCGACTTTATCACGAGCTATAAAGACAGTACTAGGACATTTGGTAAAAGAAATTATTGGTAATTTCAAAAGAGGTGTAAGTACTCGTTTTTCTCTTAGGAATATAATTAATCTTCTTTTATTATATCAAATTGAGCCTTAAAATATAGATGAGGCATTAACTGATAAAACTTGGATTTCTGCAATGCAAGATGAGTTAGTTCAATTTGAGCGGAACAAAGTATGGTGTCTTGTTCCGAGATCGGATTTTCATCTAGTTATTGGTACCTTATGGGTTTATTTAATGTGTTTTTAAAGAGTTATATATATATATATATATATATATATATATATATATATATATATATATATATATATATATATATATTCTGATTTAATTACTTTAGGTTTATTCTTTCAAAGTATATTATATGTACGCTTAGAGTAGAGTTCTTTTGTGTTCCCCCCTCCCCAATTTTTTTTTTTTTTTTTTTTTTTTTTTGAGATGACAAATGGGGAGAATTAGTTGATGTTTTATTGAATATCTTAAGGGAGAATTTATTATATTTTGAAATTTGTGCTTTGTTGAATATGTTATGATTATCTTCATTACTATGCTTCATTGAGTTATAACACCCGTCCTCGGATTCAGGGGGAGTGTGGTTATATTATTGTTTTAAATAAAACATCAAAATTAATTGTCATCATCAAAAAGGGGAAGATTGTTGGTCCTAAGATTTTGATGAACAATTAAAGGTTGATATTTTTTTAGGAACTAATAGTTTAATTAGGTGTTTTAATTTGTTAGTTCCACTGATGAAGATATAATGACAAGTAATGAATAGATGTTAAAAGATGATGACAAAGATCATGAAGGATTAAGAGCTTGAAGAATTTGAAGAACCTAGGGAAAATAACTCAAGTTAACATTTCAACTCTTAATATCCCAATTAGGATCACACTCGACACAAAAAGTTTTTTAAATAATTTTTATAAATATGTGTGTGTTTTATAGAATCCTATTTAGTTAAATTATTTGATCCTATGTACAATTGAAAAATAAATTAATAATTGATTAAAATTGAATTTAAGTATCTAGTAGAGCTAACCGAGAAAAGAAATCGGTTAAAAGGGTGAAAACATCAATGAAAATGGATTAAAATCGAATTGAGAAAAGTGTTCCAACATTAGTAAGTCGACAGGTAAGTCGACCGAAGCATAGAAGGAAAAGTCTCTGAATCTCTAAGTCGATAGGTAGGTCAACCGAAGCTTAAATATGAACTCTCTAAATCGATAAGTCAACTAGGCAGTCGACCTGTGATAAGAAATGTAACTCTCTGAATCTCTAGGTCGACAGATAGGTCAACCGATGGGCACATAATTTTTAGCTTGACTACATCCTGAATAGATAGGTCGATATGTGATCTTGGTTGGTCGACTTATGGGATTGTTTCAGGATATTATGAAATTCTGAATTTTATTCTAAAAGTAGCCGTTATAAGCCGTTTTATGGTTAAGATTCACGAGATATTTTAGGAATTTAATGTTATTTGAGATATGCAACATATATTATGATATCCCTATAGATTTGGTTCATTAAGTTTAAATATTTCTCAATTTGGCACATGTAATTCTTTATATCCTATTTAATTGTGATTGAGAAATATTTGAGGAACTTAATTGAGACGTTTAAAAGCTATAATTAAGTTATTTGAACCAGGATGAAGTCTTAATGATTTAAGGGGTCTATAAGAGAAATTAAATGTCATAACAAGCGAGAACTAACCGTTAGAGAGCTTATTTTATTCTCATTTATATAGATCTGCATTTTTTATATTTGAGAGAGAGATCAAAAGAATTATACTGAGTTTTTCTAAGAGAAATCATATTGAGAGAATTGTGAGAGTTTTTCTAAGAGTTATTCTTAAAAATTATTTGCAGTGAATCATTGCTGCTACCGAATCTTAAGTGACATTGCTATAATTATTCTTTCGGTAGATTCCAGGTGAGATCTTTCTAAATCATTTTCTATTTAGTATTGTTTGATTATATTTTGAATTTGATCTTTAGAAATTGTTTTCTGATTTTTTATTGAAAAATATTTTTGAAATAATTTCTTGCATAAATCTGATTACGTGCTCAATTACGTACTACCCATTTTTGTTTAAAATCAGATGTTGAATATCTCACTTTTCTATCACTAGTTTTGGGATATTAATTGAGTTTAAATTTATCTGGGGTGGTAGAAACTCTGAGTAAATCACTTATCAATTTGTAATTGGTGAGTTGAGTGACAGATTGAATACTATTGGGCGTATTTAATCTAAGGGTAGCTGGTTTCAGTCTCGTCCTAATTGAGGTAGTAATTCTTCCTAAATTGAATTTATTTGTGAGCAATTTTGTAACGGTTCAATCCTTACCAGGTAAAAGGATATGTAGAGTGTTTGTGAGGTTTCGATTCTTTAGCCTTAGTTTAAAAAATAATTAGAGTAGAGGTTATTCTTAAACCTGTAAAAAGGAATTTGTAAAGATTGATTCTAAGACTGTAAAAGAATATTTGTGAGGATTTGGTTCCTACCTTTAAAGGAATCTTGAGTTTAGTGGGTGCGACTCTCCGTGAGGCTCGGAGGACTGGATTAGCCAAAAGTAGCATGGTGAACCAATATAAATTTTTGGTATGCTGCTATCTTTACATTATTTATTTTTGTTGTTTGGTGTGCACCTAGTTGATTTTATATTTCTGCTGTGATATAAAGATAATAATTAATTTAGGATTAAAATTAATTATTTGGATTATTAAAGTACTTTTTCTTTAATAATTTTTTATCTACCCAATTCACCCCCTTTCTTAGATAGCTCATTGGGCCAACAAGGTGGTTTATCGGGAGGATCAGCTTCAGGCTCTTCGGCTCGACGCCACCGCTATTCGCCAGGAACAATATCAGATCCGGAATAAAAACGCTGAATTTCGGAGGTACCAGGACCAGCTTAATTAAATAATGTATCAGGCTCACCGGTACTATGGAGTTCAGGCAGGCTATGATATGTGCGGCTACCCGCCGATGCCACCATTGCCGTGACACCTTTTTTAGCCACCACACAATCCATCCCACCACCACGACAGTGGGGATGACATTCCTCGAGATGGACAGTAGGAGATGAGACTTTCATGTCTCACCTCCCAGGTACGTGTTCGTAACCCATTATTGTCATCATACTATATGCTGTTATTGGTATCCCTGATGGGTCATTGTGGACACTAGCCAGTTCAAGTTTGGGGGGATGTATATGTTGTTTTGTTATGCAGGATGAATGTTTTTGCTTTGTATTGGGATATTATTATTTCTTTTGTTATATATGCTTTAAAGTATGTATGTTTTTCTTGTTTGTAGACATTTTTATGGATATATAGTTTTAGTTGTTAAACGTTTTATAGTTTAAGTTAATTTGTAGTTTTTGTTTATGTATGTTTAGAAGTAAATTGTGGTGTTGTGAATATTTAGTGTAATCTATGCATATTAGTATTTAGTTTTAGTATAATTGTGTTTGTGTATGAAGTAGTAATTATGTGCTAAGTTTTTGAGTTCTTCTAGGTCATTACCCGATGATGAAAATTATCCCCTGGTTGTATATTAAGGTTAGGGGTAATGCTAACTCATGTGTGTTGTGTGCTTGGCATTTCAATTAGGTAAAAGTCATTTTGGATCCTAAATTCCATGATCACGTAAACTCATTGTATAGCTATTCAATCGATTTGACGTCGATTATTCAGTAGCAAGTTCATGACAATTTTAAGGAATCTAGAACTTAATTGGGGGAAACTTGAGGCGAAATCCTAGGTGAGGTAGTTCAGGAGACATGATGCAGGCATTCATTTTGATCGCTTGAACCTTTGAAGCCTACCTTGTTACATATTTATCCCTCGTTACCCTGTCGAAACCTATAATCCGTTTTAATTCTGAACACGTAACAAATGCCCTGGCCAATAAAACGTTTTCCAAACCTATGTCGCTAAACCTAAGGCACAATTTTAGTCAAAATCAAGTGAGCATTTGTAAATGCTACTTGAAGTGAGCGGTTGGGTTTTGGGCAAACTTTTCATTGGTTCGATATTAAAGTACTTACTTGTTATTTTTCTATCGTATTCCCACACCCCTTTAATTATACAAATAAAATAAGTTTGGGGGTGTGGTTTTATAACAAATATAAAAAAAAAAAAAAAAAAAATAACCATATGTAAATATAGTTCTAGTTTTGTTTCTTTTGACAAGTGAGTACAACGTTCTTAAATATTTGTTCAGGGTTGTTTTGAATTTATCTTTGGGGTTACGAGTATGATTGAGAGCCAAGAATTATGCCTCAGGTATCGTTGAGTTATAACATTTACCTATTTTTTATTCCTGATATACCCCTGGCCATTTACCAAAAAACTGAACCAAGTCCTTTTAATCTTTTTAAACTTCCAAGCCTACATTAGTGGAGAGTGGAACCCAATATTACATATGGATATCCTAATCCTTTATGGTTTAAGTCATGATCATTGTTGGTAAATAATCCAATCCGGTGTTTGGATAGTTGTATAATTGAATTTTCACACACACACTTGAATGGATCTAGAATGGCCTTTACTGATATTGAATGTAGAAATTCTAGAACACCACATGGTGTGTTTTATTCTTTAACTTAATTTGATTGGGGGGCGTTGACGAAAAAATATTTTGGTTTATTAGATGAATTTAGAACTCGCATGTCATTACTTCTAGTTCGTTTATGTTTTTTCGTTTTTAGTATTAAACTTAGTTAATTAGTAGTGATAGTTTATTTCAGTGTTAGGGGGTTTTTCTCGAGGATTAGCAAAATTCCAAGTTTGGAGGTATTTGATAGGTTGAAAATACCTATCTATTTTCAAGACGAATTTGAAAGTTTTCGAGTGTTTTTGTAATGTTTTAAATCGTTTATATTCATTTTTATGTAAATCAGGTGTAGGGATGTAAACAGTTGATAATCAAGCAAATCGGTAGGAAATCGGTGGAAAAACGTTGGAGAAGATCAAAGATCAAGAACTACAGCCTTACAGCTGCAGCGGTGAGCCCCATCGCTACAGTGCCAGTGTCAAGAAATACTCACCCTTGACTGATGCAGCGATGGCCTTTATCGCTGCAGCGGTGAAAGGTCAGTAGCATTCTGCCCAGCCACAGTGATAGCCCTCATCGCTGCAGCGATGGAAGGGTAGAACGTCCACTAATGAACCATCGCTACAGCGATCAATCAATTACTTGTCTTTGATATTTTTAGGATATTTTTGGCCAAGTTATGTATCCACCCTTCCTACCTTTTGTTATACACGTTTTTACACTTGTTCTAAAGCCATAGTTCAGACCTAGAAGATGAGAGCTCATTTGGAATAAGAGAAAATGATTTCGGAACGGTTTTAGCGGAAGTTGAAGACTCCACTCTTCAGATTTGTTATTCTATCTTTGTTTCCATATTTGTTTCTTAACTTTGTATCATGAATGATGAATTTATTCTCTTGTTTTAATGTATATTTGGTTGTGATCATAGTTGACTAAATAGATATTATCTAGGGATTGATTAGTTCATGTATATGCATGTTTGATTGAATATATGTTTCGTTAACGGTTGTTTATCTTTATCCAATTGTGTTTACCATTTTATTACATCCATGGTATGATTGTTAAGTTATTATGGTTAGTTTGAGAATACGGGATTTGACACTCGGGAGAGGTAATCCCGGATTCGAACTAGGGTTAAACACAACGCGACGGTCTAATATTTTGGGAGATTATTAGAACGTGTGCAATCCCTAAGGTTGGGTCAAGACTCATGTGCTTGTTTAGACGCTAGATATGGATATCAGCATTGATACGAAGTACATATTCGCTTACTTTATACTCGAGAAAGGTAGTGAGCGACTTTACAATACCTAGATTGTCGAATACGATGAATACCGTTAATGTAAACTAAATAAAATCAAACATGTATTAGTAAATGAAATTAATCCCTAGTTAATCCATTTTAATAGAATTAATTTCAAGTTTTTAGGTTCAATTAGTTTTCGATTAAGCAATCACAAAACAATTCTTGAACCGTCTAGATAATATTAAGCTATGTCAATTGTAGTACTTAACTAATCGCTCGACCAATCCCAGAAGACGACACTCGATCTTAAGATCCACTATATTAAAACTTGACCTCGTGTACTTGCAAGTAAAATCAAGCGTGAACATATAGCGAACAAGTTTTTGGCCCCAAGTCAATTCGCGAGGTTTTCTAATTCCACCAGTAAGATCCACACGAAATACATGTAGGATCATCATTAGTACCATCATTCTTTCCAACCATCGATGAACTGGTTGAATTAACCAACCAAAGCTAGCTTCAGTCATGATATATTGAATAAAAGCAAAAGCTTCAATAACAGTCGAACGATAGTAAAAAGTTATAGCAAATCCTATAGCTACTTGGATTAGCTTCACTTTCAATAACGGGGGGTTCATCTTGCCCAGTCATAATGATCCTTGGAACAGTATTCGTTTCGTCCAGACCAGTATTTACTACCCCCGTTTCGATTTCAACATCTACTGGGTCGGCTCTAATCTTTCCCATCTCGGCATCAGCTGCCGTCGCCGCTGCTTCTTCACTCTCTTCTCCTACCACAACATCCCCAGTCCTGGGCCTTGTACCTTCTTCCACATTAGAATAGTCCATTCCAATGTTGTCCACCAAGAATTCAGGGTGTTGCCTGCACTAGTTCTGGATTGTGTACCTGTGTTTACTCTCCACCATCTCAACCGCCATAAGCATCTTCATATCAGTAAAGGCAGAGGACTTCTTCCATTCTTCTATAGTATCTTCCTTGGCCTTTGTAATGGAGACATTATGTTCCTTCTGTATTCTCTTCATTCTCTCCCTAACGGCGGCGAGGTCGGCCTCAAACCTGCCATAATAGGATTCGACGATCATTTTCTCCTCGTAAAGCTTTGTCTTCTCCTCATTCAGCTGTGTATTTTCTTCAGTTACCTTCTTCAACTCGTCCTTGGCTCTCTCCTCATTGGTCATCCTTATTTTTCTCATCTCGTGCCATCGTTTTGTTTGGTTTACGTGCCCCTTGTACTACTCGAAAAGTTGTCTACGTTCTTCATCAAGCTTTTGCTCCCTCTCTTGAGCATCATTGAGGCATTCGGCCACGAATGAAACTCTGGATAGCACCTGCAAGATAGGAAAGAGAGAGAAGATGATCATATTGTTATCCAAAAACAAGCTGTAATAACGGATCCAAATAATCTTCTAGTATTAGCCTTACCAACATTGTGTTCTTCTCTAACTTTGTAAGAACCTGTGCATCTATCTCGGCATCGATTCATTCTTTGCTCCTAGGCGGGATGATATGGCTGATGTAAACAGACAGCATCTCTGGATTCTCCAAGACTCCCTGCTCAAGAAGGATGCTTATGCCTAAGGCCGGGGCTGGTCCGGGAGTGGGAGCCTTGCTTGGCTGGGGCAGCTCTGGAAGCCCCCTCAATCATTACCTTCTTGGCTCCCTCTGCTCCGAACTTTCCTACCTTCTTTTTTATTTTCTCCTAGCCGACTCCAAGGCTGCCTTTCCCGAAAAAAGGCATGGGTGCCTATTCGGGCAACAATAGGGTATCCTTCTCGGCAGTAGCCTCAGCCTTAAGCCGCTTCTTTTCTCTCCTCGTAATTCTCATCGGGAAGCTTTCCGACCCAGTCGAGGCCTCTCTTACGGAACTCGTCTTGTCAGTTTCCTTCTTCTCTTTGGTAGTCCCTCCCCTAGAGACCCCCACCTGAAGAAGGTGATCTCTACTCTTCTCGGCCTCAGTCTTCATAGCTTCAGCCCTCTCCCTCAGCAACTTCGCTAATGCTACCTTGTCCATTTCTGCCAAGACAGCATAAGAAGTTGGATTAGTGGGAAGCGACGAAAATGGTAAAAATTCAAAAAATTAACAACCTCTGAGAAAAGAAAACCTTATTGTTTTCGGTGTCCTCCTTGATCTCTAGTACTGAAAGGCCCGATGTGCAATAGAAGAAGCGACAGCAAAACATCGAGTCCAACAACTGGTTTACAATTTTGTATTCCATCTCCCAAACAACCTCCCTCTGCTACTTGATCAGGGCGATGAGTCTCACCCTCCTTCCAGTGGCCTTAACTGGAACTGTTCAAAGAAACACAAGCAAAAGAAGATGCAGTCAAAATGTTAGAAAAAAGGGTTGAACAATCAACGAATCACTTATAAACAAAGGGGGTGAGATATTTAGGGCCTACCCAGAAGTGGCAAACCTCGATATTAATCTAATAGCAAAAGAAAAGGAATAAGAAGACATTTTGAAAAGAAGATGAGATACCTACTAAAAACATCGGTGCTCCACCAAAACAAACTTTCAAAAGTGTAGAAATGGGTCCAGGGCACTTCCTTTATATAGGAGGACACCCGTCCATCCCAACCATCGCACTTGACAACGCCATAAAGGCGCCTGGAAGAGGCGCATCGTTCAAGGACCGTGCAGCCACGTGTCCCCTTCCCGTCGACTGGGCAGGCAGCATGTTTGGGCACATCCGTTCACATTAAAAAGATTCCACTAAAGAGGCATCACCAAAGAGACGCCAGTGGGAGAGCATAGACGCGATGAGACACACGCATGACCAGTTTACAACTTTCACACCAATTTAGGGCAAGCCGCCCGATTACATTCTCGGGTCATTCTTTATGTTCTCGGGCAAATCGTCCCCATCCTGGGATCATTTGTCTTCTTCCCAGAAAAAAAGGCTTGACCTCTACGCAATGCTCCTCCAAGGTCAAATAAGGTTGTTGATACCCCTGAAAAGCTCCGATAGAAGCGTCAAAACTCTAGAAAGGGCTCGTACTGGAGTCCCCAGTCTTTTGAACTCTTTCTCAACACTAGGGACTGGGGGACTACTGATGAGTGAAAAAATGGTCACTCCAACGCAACTAACTGAAGGCATCCACGTGTCCACAATTCTCTATAAAATTCATAGAACATCAAAGGCTAAGTATGGAAGATTCACCGAGAAGAGAGACCTCATCAACTTTACCAGTCGCCCCAAAGGATTCAGCATTCTCTAGAACGGGCAGCAAGTCATCACTCGGATGGGTGATCACTTTCCATGCTCAGCCCTTCCCATTTCCATTCGTCCTGGAAGGGCAAGAGTTAACCTTCTCATCCCGACCGCAGCAAGGTAATGCCCTCCTCAATTTATCCACAAATTGGCTAGGTTCTCCACTCTTTAAACACTCCAAAATATCTTCCAAATATCCTTAAATATCCATAATCATCATTGTGACCCTCTTTCCTTACCAAAATGTCTCCCAAATATCCTAAATGTTCATAACCATCATTGTGACCCTCTTCCCTAAATCAAAATATCTCCTAAACATGGCCAAAACAAGAGCCCCTTGGCACATTCTCATTGACTATATGCAAAGTTGACACCATGATATGATCTTGAGAGGACATTAAACCCATTCTTAACCCCTAAACTAATCTTCATCTTGCCTATAAAAATGATAGCATACAATTGCTCAAAGGTAGATGAACTTTGCTCACCACTCACTCTCCACTCTTCTCAGGAATTATATTATAAATTCTTCTCTCCGTACGCTGATTCTCAAGTCGAAGGGGACATGCCGGGAAAACCCCTACAAGTCCTTTGTGCAGGTTTCTACGCACTCATTCTTCCAAGAACTGCTCAATTCCAAGCACTGGTTCATCTCTCCAAGGACCACGAAATATTTTGCTCCTCCCTTTCTCAGTTTAGAAGATTGCGGTCCTTTCTCGGTATCGGCCTTCTCCATCCTGGAAAAGGGTTTCTCCATGAATAAGAAGCTACACGGAACCAAAGATCTCCCTCCTAGAGCCCTCCAAGGCTGACCGGACCATACCGCTAGTGTCAACCAAAATTTGACATCAACAGTTATAAATAAATGTTTATAAATATGAGATATTTAAGGGAAACATTTATTAATTTGAGAAAGTCTTGGTTCAATTAGAAATGAATTGACCTACCTTACGACGATATTTTATTTCAGGAAATTGAATAATCGTGGTATATGTAAATAGTTTATTTTTGTATTTTAATAAATTATTGATCATGCATCATATTTACAATGCCTAATATTTTATGATATTTATTGCAAAAATTAAATGTTATTTATTTATTTATTTATTGGCAATATGTATAATCCAATCATTACCATACTTGCTAATGAACAATTAACCGAAGAAAAATTTGTCTAAGTGGAAAAGTAATATGAACATCATACTTCTTTGTGAAAATTATAAGTTTGTCCTCATGGAGGAATGTCCTTTAGAACCTGCCACCAACATAGCTTGAAATGTTCAGGATGCGTATAATCGTTGGATTCAAGTCAACAACAAAGCACATTGCTACCTGTTAGCACGCATGTCTGATGTGCTGAGAACAAAACATGAAAATATAGAGAGTGCATATGAGATAATGGAGTCTCTATAGAAAATGTTTGGGCAACCCTCTAATCAACAGCGTCATGAGGACATTAAGGCTGTAATGAATGCAAAGATGAAGAGTGGTACTTCAGTCCAAGAACATGTGATTAAGATGGTTAATTACATCAACAAGGCCAAAGTGAATGGGCCAATGATTGACGAGGCCACCCAAGTGGGGATGATTTTAGAAACTCTATCCCCAAGTTTTCTCTAGTTTAAGAGCAACTATTCTAAGAATAAGTTGAAGTATAATATGACTGAGCTGCTAAATGACCTTCAAACTTTCAAACTAATTTCAAAAGAAAAGCATTTTGAAGCAAAAGTTGCTGAAGAGAATGTTGTTGAAGCTCAACCTTCCTCTAGCAAGAATAAAACTAAGAGGAAAAAGTAGACTGAGGAAAGGGCAAGTCAATTGGTAGAGGCAAGTCCAAAAAGAACAAGAGCAACAACTCAAAAGACAAGAAGCCAAAAGAAAAATATTTCCATTGCGATATAGATGGGCACTGGAGGAGAAACTGTAAAAAGTATCTTGAAGAGCTTAAACAAAAGAAGAAATGTAAATTTGATTTACTTGTCTTAGAATATTGTCGAATTGAAAATGATTTGTCACCCTAGATAGTTGATTCAGGAGCGACTAACCATGTTTGTTCTTCTTTACAGATGATTAGTTCACCAGTGGAACTAGCTGATGGAGACTTCATGATGAGAGTTGGAAGATGAGCAATGGTTTCAACTAAAGCAATGGGAGAAGTTAGACTTCAGTTTAATAATAATAAATTTCTTGTTTTGAACAATGTTTATTATATTCCCAGTTTCCTTATAAACTTGATTTCTGTTTCTAGAGTTCATGAACAATGTTTTAATGTTTCTTTTATTAATAAATCAATTGTTATTTCTAGAAATTGTTTGAATATTTGTTTTGGATACTTAGATAATGGTATTTATATGATAAAGGCAAAATTAAACTCATTGTTTAATACTAAAATGTTTACAATTGAACAACATAAGTCTAGAGAGCAAAAGATTTCTCTTGACAATGAAACCTACCTTTGGCATCTTAGATTAGGTCATATTAACCTAAACAAGATTGAAAGACTGATAAATTATGGTCCTTTAAAAGAGCTAAAAGTTGGCACATTACTAGTTTGTGAATCTTGTCTGGAAGCTAAAATGACTTAGAGACCTTTCTCTACAAAAGGTTCTAAAGCCAAAGAACCTCTCAAGTTAGTACATTCAGATGTTTGTGGACCAATGAATATGCAAGCCAGAGGAGGTTATGAATATTTTATCACTTTCATTGATAATTATTCAAGGTATAGTTATGTTTACCTAATGCAAAGGAAATCTAAAACTTTTGGAAAGTTTAAAGACTTCCAAGCTGAAGCTGAAAAGCAATTAAGTAAATCATTGAAAATCCTACGATCAAATCGAGGAGGTGAATACCTTGATACTGAGTTCAAGGATTACCTGCTAGAGTATGGTATCATTTCTCAGCTCACAGCACCTAGAACACCGCAACATAATGGTGTTGCAGAATAGAGAAATAAAACTTTGATGGAAATGGTGAGATATATGCTAAGTTACTCATTATTACCCATTTCGTTCTAGGGATATGCGTTACAAACTGCAACATACATTTTGAATGTTGTTCCTTCTAAGTCTATATCCAAGACACTCTTAGAATTATGTAGAGGTCGTAAACCTAGTTTGCGCCATATTCATATATGGGGGTGTCCGGCCCATGTGCTGAAAAGAAAAACTGGAAAGATAGAACAACGTTCTGAAGTGTGTATTTTTGTAGGATATCCAAGAGAAACTAGAGGATGTTTGTTTTATAATCCTCAAGTGAAAAGAGTATTTGTATCAACAAATGTCACTCTCCTTGAATACAATTATATGACAGACTTCAAACCTCGTAGTAAGGTAGTACTAGAAGAGTTATTTTCTGATCATATTAGACCATAATCAACAACAGTTGTTGAACAACAAAATAAAGAGACCACATCTCAAAATTAGAATCCTTTACCAACTCATCATAGTGAAAGAGTAGCAAAACTACTTGTACGCTACAAAAGTATCAGAGAAGCATAAGTTGCAGTTTTTTATGATGGTAAAGAGAATCCATTGACATATCAAGATGCAATGGATGATTTTGATAAAGAAAAATAGAAAGAGGCTATGAAACTTGAAATGAAGTCTATGTACTCAAATTCAGTCTAGGAACTTGTAGATAAACTCGAAAAGATTAGACCTATAGGGTGCAAATGGATCTACAAGAGAAAGAGATGAGCGGATGGGAAAATAGACTAGTGGCAAAGGGTTATACCCAAAAAGAAGGAATTGATTATGAAGAGACTTTCTTTACTATAGCCATGCTTAAGTCTATTTGCATCCTTTTGTCCATTGTTGCATGTCTTGATTATGAGATATGGCAAATGGACATCAAGACAACTTTTCTGAATGGCTATCTTGAAGAAAGTATCTATATGGTACAATCAGGAGGTTTTATTATTGAACAAAATGAGCAAAAAGTTTGCAAGTTGCAAAAAGTGTATTTATGGATTTAAGCAAGCCTCGAAGTCACGGAATTTAAAATTTGACGAAGCTATCAAATCTTATGGCTTCGATCAAAATGTTGATGAACCTTGTGTCTACAAGTACATCAAAGAAAAGAAAGTGGTCTTCTTAGTTCTTTATGTTGATGATAGATTACTCATTGGGAATGATGTACAAATATTATCAGATGTAAATAAATGGTTAGCTAACCAATTTCAAATGAAAGATTTGGGAGAGGCATGTTATGTTCTTGGAATTCAAATTATTAGAGATCGCAAGAACAGACTGTAAGACCTCTATTTCCTACGTATGTCATTTTATTTTCATTTTAGAGCATTTAGAAAATCATGAGGTAAAAATTGAGTTAATTGAAAACCTAATTAGAAGTTTTTGGGTTAATTAAAAATTTAGAAACATTTATTCTAAACTTTGGGATTCAAATTGTCACTTAAATTCTAAACTAAAAATTTTAAGGGTTCAAATTGCGATTTAAGAAATTTGTAGATGGTACATTGGGCTAAAATAACGATGTAAAGAAGTTAGGGGGAGAAAAGAGTAATAAAATAAAAGATGTTTTTTTAAACACATATATAACATATGCATATGTGTATGTGTGTGTGTTTGCCGGCCGAACTGTGAACCGAAATAGAGATAAGAGAGAGACCGGGGACGTAGCAAGATTAGATCAAACATCCATCCACTTATTTCATGCATATAAATACCCATGCACGAACATCATGAATAAAAATCTTAAAAGGAGAAAATCTGAAGAAATTTCAAAAAATCTAGAGAGAGATGGAGGATCAAAAAAGGGTCGTTGGGTGTTCGTGATCGCCGGTAGGAGGGGATTTTGTTCTGATCAGCCGATGATTATGGGTGTGAGAGGGTGTAATCATAGTTGTTATGTTCAGACGTGAGGGTGTGTATGGTTGCTATTCGGGATCGCTAACGGGGGTGGGTTCTCCAGCGAGCAGTGTGTTTCGATTACAGGGGTGTGTGTGAGGTCGATTCATCATCGGTGGTGTGGGATCGCCACCGTCATTCGGTGAGTGTGTATAGGTAGTCGTGTGCATGTGCGTGTTCTGAGATTGTGTGTATGTATGCTGTGTTTGATTGTGTGTGTGTAGGTGTTCGGACGACGGCGATCGTGTGTGTGTTCAGTGCTCAGACAGCCGTTGACGGTGTGTGTGTGTCGCCAGTGGGAGTGATCGGCGTGTATGGGTACGCTATTTTGTTTCGTTCCATCCGTGGCGTGTGATCATCGCCATTCAGTGTGTGTGTGTGTGTGTGTAAACAGTGAGTGCATGTTCGTCTGAGTATGTGCGATTATGCGTCGGTGTGTGAATGTGAGGTCACCGGCGGTTGGTAGGAAACGGTGAGAGGACCGGCCAAAGCAGAAACGATAGTGTGTGTGTGTGTTGATCGACGGTGAGTGAATGTCGTCGATGACCAGTAGCTGAAACCAAACAGAACCAGAAAAAGAAAGAAGAAGAAGAAAAGGAAAAAGGAAGAAAAAGAAAAATTTTCACAAACAACCCCGATAAAAACCAAAAATCCATCTCGCGGCCCATGAAAGATTCAGAACGGGTAACGTTTTTCGTTAAGTTTATTTTAGTTTTGTTAAATTAAATTCTAGTATCAAAATTTTGTGACCGCAATAATAAATATAGGACTGTCGTATTATTAAATTTTATGCAGTAATTAACGGAATGAAATTTACCAAATAATAATTATTATAAATAAAATGTGGGGAATGGAAAATTACGGAACTAGGGCCTGCATTACATGATTAGGTTATTTTCGCATAAAATATTAATTTAGGCCCTGTTACTATTAGGTTCGCAAGCACCGGAGTTTCGGTTGGGAGTAGTCGGTGAAAGTTTTGCGGATCGAATAGCCAGGTGAGTGTACTGTCTTCTTGCCAAACTATTTATATATATATATGATGGAAAATAGTTGTAGTTAAATTAAATGATTTCAAAATGATATGGATCAAGCAAGTTTCTGGGTGAGTTAAGAAAATGGATTTTCGATGAATTGTGTTGGTTTTGAAAGGAAGTTGAAAATGGTTTTTCGCTGAAATTTAGTGGTTTTAAAAGAGAGTGGAAAATATCTGGTTTTCTAAAAATATTTGGTTTTCTAAAAACAAAGGTGGGAGAAATGGTTTTAATTGAAATCGGTGGTACTTTTAGAAAGGAGAGTAAAAAAACGTGATTTTAGAAATTCTCCCCGAAAGAGGGGTGGTTTATATTCTCCCCATAAGGGGTGTGGATTTTTTACGATGTGGTGTGAAAATGTATTTCTTCCCATAAGGGATGTGGATTTTTAACTATACTGATGATTTTGATTATGCCATAATTGTTCTCCTCGTAAGGGGTGTGGATTATATTTCTCCCCGTAAAGGGTGTGGATTCTTCCCATAAGGGATGTGGATGTTTCTCCCCGTAAGGGGTGTAGATTATATTTCTCCCCAAAAGGGGTGTGGATATTTCGTAGGAAGGCATTCCTACGGATGTTACGGTACCGTTGCAACTCCCGATCGTGAGGTTAAAACGATCACTATGGCTAGCCAGTGTATGTTGTGGTGGAGTGGTAGTTTGAGATGTGGTATTTTACTTATACTGGGTGATTTATTATTTCTTATGATGATTGGTATTATTTTATGCTAGATGGGTTTGGATGGAACCTATACTTATTGCTTTATTTTCACTACTTATATTATGGAGATTTTTACTAGCTGTGTGATGTTTATATACTTGCGCTTGATCCATTTAGATGTTGTAGAATGAGTTTTTATTATTAAATATATTTTTATTAAGAAGGCAGTACACTCGCAGGTGAAGCAACTAGGAGTCGGTCCCCTACTGGCGCTAGGTAGAGTCGTACGATGGAGTAGTGTGGAGGGTTAAGATGAGCTTTCTGAGGCAAACCTGTGAGGGGTTCAAGGTATTATATTTTGCTGTTAGTATATTTGGGATGTGTTCTCATAACAAAAATATGTATAGCTTCATATAAATGATGATTTATTTATATATATGCATATTATCGTGTAATAGATGGTTGGTTGGTTGTTTTTGATGATATCATAATGTCGTCACGCTAGCCCGGGATGTCGGGATTTCGGGATGGGTCGTAACAATTTTGGTATCAAAGCCTAGGTTATAGGTTCTGTAGACTTGCCAGTAGTTGGGTCAATAGAGGATCATGAGATAGGAAGACGTGCCAGTCGTCTAGTCAGTAGAGGACTTTGAGATAGGGTGTCGATAGGTGGGTTAAGCACGTGAGTGATGGTTATTGCATTGCATTAGATGGTACATTGACATCGTTCATGGTTATTTGTCTTGTTGGTAAATAGTGAGTGCGACAAAATTGTGATACTGCCAGTTGGTGGTTCGGGTAGTGTGGTTGGTAGTGGTAATGGATGGATCGCGATTGTGGGGGTGCTAGTGGTTGGGAATATTAAATTATAACTGATAAGTAATTCTATTAGTAGTGTTTGATATTGGGATTCCCTGTCGGTAGTACATAATATTTTCAGTGTTAAACCAACAGTGTGGCAGAGCACACTTATTTCGTCCAATGTTAAGTTATTAATCGTATTGGTAGACAACACTTTATTTATAGTATGAAATTACATGACACATTGCGCTACTATTTGAGATACGTGGATGCTATCATAAATGTGTGGGTGTGCTCGTGATTTTATTGGAGAGGGAGGTTCATATGATTAAAGCAGAAAGAGACGACCATTCGGCAGTATGAAATTAAATCTGATTTGGTAAAAACGAAAGGGACAAGATATAGACTAATCTAGAAAAAAATTTAATTTGGAAATACGCTTTAGGTTGACGGGTAGGCAAATTACAAGTTATGCAAAATGGGTAAAAGCAGTGCAAATTAATAGAGAATGATGTGTAGGAAGTAGCCGAGAACTATAAGTCTGTGTTAATAGTTAGTGCGTATAAATATAGTTCACTTCGTATTAATGGTAGGGAGTTGTCGGTAGATCTATTACCCTTGAATATTTACGATCTTGATGCAATACTGGGTATGGATTTGTTGTTCGGTTATCATGCCACAGTGGATTGTTTTAAGAAGAAAGTGATCTTTCGAATCTCAGGCGAGCCAGAGTTTGTACTCTTGGGAGACAAAATTATCACTCCTGTCAGTTTGATTTCAGCCTTAGAAGCCAAGAAAGTCTTGAAGAAAGGATGTCAGGGATATTTTGCACACGTGATTAACACCAATCAGAAAGAAGTTCAGATGGCGGAGATTCCAGTAGTTAGAGATTTTTTTGACGTATTTCTAGAAGAATTGTCAGGGTTTCCAGTAGATAGGAAGATGGAATTCACTATTGAATTGCTTCCAGGAACTACTCCTATATCGATTCCACCTTATCGTATGGTGGCTATCGAGTTGAAAGAATTGAAAGTGCAGTTGTAAGACTTATTGGATCGTAGGTTTATTCGACCTAGTGTTTCCCCATGGGGAGCCCCAGTGTTGTTCGTGAAGAAGAAGGATGGCACATTGAGAATGTATATCGATTATCGGCAGCTGAATAGGGTGACGGTTCGTAACAAATATCTATTGCCCAGGATTGATGATTTGTTCGACCAACTCCAAAAGGCTAAAGTATTTCCCAAGATAGATCTTCGATCGAGGTATCAACAATTGAAAGTCAAAGACAGTGACGTGGCGAAAACGGCGTTCTATACAATATATGGACATCACGAAATTCTAGTTATGCCCTTCGGATTAACAAACGCCCCTGCTGCTTTTATAAATCTGATTAATTGGATCTTTCAACCTTATCTGGATCAATTTATTATCGTATTCATTGACAATATATTGATCTATTCTCAAAGCAGATAAAAACATGCAGAGCATCTCTAAATTGTGTGGCAGACGTTGCGGGAGAAGCAATTGTATGCGAAATTTAGTAAATGAAAATTTTGGTTAGATCATGTGGTATTTTTGGGGCATGTTATCTCAGGAGATGGTATTCAGGTAAACCTAAAGAAAGTTGAAGTTGTTCTCAAACGGGAAAGGTTGAAAAATGTGACTAAAGTTCGAAGTTTTTTAGGATTAGGGGGTTACTATCGACGGTTTGTGAAAGGATTTTCTGTTATAGCTGCCCTGTTGACTCGATTAACCTGCAAGGAATCCAAATTTGAGTGGATCGAAAAATGTGAACAAAGTTTCCAAGAGCCAAAAAGAAGGTTGATATCGGCGCCAATACTGTCCCTCCCGTCAGAAGGAGGTGGTTTCGTGATTTATAGCGACGCGTCACATCAAGGGCTGGAATGTTTTCTGATGCAGCATGGTTACGTAATCGCATATGCATCTCGGCAATTGAATAACCATGAGCGTAATTACCCGACGCATAATTTGGAGTTGGCAGCGATCGTGTTCGCCATGAAGATTAGGAGGCATTACCTGTATGGTGAGACTTGTGAAATATACACCGACCACCAGAGTTTGAAGTATTTGTTTACTCAAAAGAAGCTAAATTGGAGGCAGAGGCATTGGATAGAATTGATTAAAGACTATGATTGCACCATTCACTATCATCTAGGGAAGGTTAATGTTGTAGCGGATGCGTTGAGTCAGAAATCGGCAGGTTCGATCGCACATATTCAAGTTATTCATACTAATCTATCTGTTGAGTTAAGATCTTTACGAGTTCAATTGGGGGTGGTCAGACGACAGCGTTGCTTGCGACTTTGACTTTGAGGCTAACATTAATCGATCGTATTATTGAAGCACAGAAGTCAGACGTTCAGTTGAAGAGGATGTGAAATGGAGCGAAAAATGGTCACAGAAATGATTATCATGTCAAGGATAGTGATAAAGCTTTGATGATTGGAAATAATTTGTGTGTACCTAACGACGTCAATTTGAAGAAAGATATCTTAGAGGAAGCGCATAACTCAGCGTACGCAATGCATCCAGGCAGTACCAAAATGTATCGGGATTTACAAAGACATTATTGGTAGATCGGAATAAATTGGGAAATCGCAGAATTTGTTGTCAAGTGTCTTATTTGTTAGCAAGTTAAGATTGAGCACCAACGTCCAGTTGGGTTATTGTAGCCTTTACCTATTCCAGAGTGAAAATGAGAGCATATCACGATGAATTTCATTTCAGAATTACCCCATACTCAAAAAAGGGCATAATTTCATCTAGGTGATCGTTGATAGGCTTATCAAGTCTGCTCATTTTCTGACCGTAAAGACGACGTACTCTCAGGAGGTATGCCCAATTGTATATTGACAAGATTGTTCGGTTACATGGTGCACCGATTTCTATAGTGACGGACAGAGATCCGAGGTTTACTTCGAGGTTCTGGTCGAGTCTCCAAACTGCTTTGGGTACCAAGTTGAAGTGTAGCACCGCTTTCCATCCTCGGACGAACGGGAAATCAGAGCGTACGATTCAGACATTGAAGGATATGTTAAGGGGATGTGTTCGGAAATTTCCTGGTAGTTGGAATGATCATTTGACATTGATGAAACTTGCCTACAATAACAGCTATCATTCGACAATCGAGATGGCCCTATATGAAGCGTTGCATGGTAGAAGATACAGAACCCCAGTCTGTTGAACTGAGGTGGGAGAAATGAAATTATTGATGTTGGATATTTCCCAAATGACAACAAATAAAGTAAAGGTGATTCAGGAAAGATTGAAAAATTGTTTAGAGTCGACAAAAGAGTTATGCTGACAAGCGTAGGCGAGAGTTGAATTTTAAAGTAGGTGATCGTGTGGTTTGCGTATACCCCCGTGAAAGGGCATAATGAGGTTCGAGAAGAAAGGAAAATTAAGTCCAAGGTACATCGGACCATAATAAATTTTAGATCGGGTTAGCGCGATAGGCTATCGATGCTCCGCAAATATATGCCAAACCCCTCTCATGTGTTGGCTTCACAACCGATCGAATTAAAATAAGATTTGACATACGTTGAGGAGCCAGTCCAAATTCTAAGCCATAAAAACCAGGTGTTGCGGACAAAAATGATCTCATTAGTCAAAGTATTATGGCGCATTCAGGCAGTGGAAGAGGCGACATGGGAGCGAGAGGACGAGAGGACGAAAAATACCTCCATTTGTTCGATTAAGGTAATAAAATTTTGGGACGAAATTTCTTTTTGGGTTAATTAAAAATTTAGAAACATTTATTCTAAACTTTGGGATTCAAATTGTCACTTAAATTCTAAACTAAAAATTTTAAGGGTTCAAATTGCGATTTAAGAAATTTTTAAATGGTACATTGGGCTAAAATAAATATGTAAAGAAGTTAGGGGGAGAAAAGAGTAATAAAATAAAAGATTTTTTTTTAAACACATATAACATATGCATATGTGTGTGTGTGTGTGTGTGTTTGCCGGCCGAACTGTGAACCGAAACAGAGAGAAGAGAGAGACCGGCGACGTGGCAAGATTAGATCAAACATCCATCTACTTATTTCATGCATATAAATACCCATGCACGAACATCATGAATGAAAATCTTAAAAGGAGAAAATCTAAAGAAATTTCAAAAAATCTAGAGAAAGAGAGGAAGGATCGAAAGGGGGTCGTCGGGTGTTCGTGATCGCCGGTAGGAGGGGATTCTGTTCTGATCAGCCGACGATTGTGGGTATGAGAGGGTGTAATCATAGTTGTTATGTTCAGACGTGAGGGTGTGTATGGTTGTTGTTCGGGATCGTTGACGGGGGTGGGTTCTCCAGCGAGCAATGTGTTTCGGTTACAGGGGTGTGTGTGAGTTCGATTCATCGTCGGTGGTGTGGGATCGTCGCCGTCGTTCGGTGAGTGTGTATAGGTAATTGTGTGCATGTGCGTGTTCTGAGATTGTGTGTATGTATGCTGTGTTTGATTGTGTGGGTGTGGGTATTCAGACGACGGCGATCGTGTGTGTGTATCTATGTGTGTTTGTTTGTCGTTGATGATTGTCGGTGATTGGTGTCGTTACCGCCTGTGTGTGCAGGTATCGCTGCTCTGTGTGAATGTGTGTGCTCTATTTTGATCATCCATGTGTTGTGTGTGTGTTCAGTACTTAGACAGCCGTCGACGGTATGTGTGTGTCGCCAGTAGGAGTGATCGGCGTGTATGGGTACGCTATTTTGCTTCATTCCATCCATGGCATGTGATCGTCGTCGTTCAGTGTGTGTATGTGTATGTGTAAATAGTGAGTGCGTATTCGTCTGGGTATGTGCGTTTGTGCACCGGTGTGCGGACGTGAGGTCGCCGGCGGTTAGTAGGAGACGGTGAGGGGACCAGCTGAAGCAGAAACGATAGTGTGTGTGTGTGTGTGTTGATCGGTAGCGAGTGAATATCGTCGGTGACCAGTAGTTGAAACCAAACAGAACCAGAAAAAGAAAGAAGAATAAGAAAAGGGAAAATGAAGAAAAAGAAAAATTTCACAAACAACCCCGATAAAAACCAAAAATCCACCTTGCGGCCCGTGAACGATTCGGAATGGGTAACGTTTTTCGTTAAATTTATTTTAGTTTTGTTAAATTAAATTCTAGCATCAAAATTTTGTAACCGCAATAATAAATTTAGGATTGTTGTATTATTAAATTTTATGCAGTAATTAACGGAATGAAATTTACCTAATAATAATTGTTATAAATTAAATGTGGGGAATGGGAAATTATGGAATTGGGGCCTGCATTACAGGATTAGGTTATTTTTGTCACACCCCACCCCGGGCCCCCGTCATGTGGGGCCGGCGTGACGTAGACATGATACTACCCAACTGACTAGACAACCTTAATACGTCCATAACAAAATTGTAAAGCTATACAAGTGTATAATAATCCCATCCGATAGGGATATACCGTCCCGAAATATAAATACAAACAAACAAACCCCCTAAACCTCACTTAGATTTCACTTCTGTTATCTCGTCTCCAGAATTTGTCTCGAATGACTCCTTTGCGTGACCCGCATAACTCTATCTTGCGCCAGTAGGGGACCGACCGACTCCTAGCTATTTTACCTACGAGTGTATTACCTTCTTAGTGAAAATATTTTTAAGTTAATAATGCATTCTACAATATCTAAATGAGTCAAGCGTAAGTATGTAAACAATGCGTAACTAGTAAAATGTTCCATAATATAAGCAGTGAAAATAAACTCATAGGTATAAGTTTCATCCAAATTCAACTAATATAAATTCATACCAATCACCAAAATAAATAATAAATTACCCACTATAAGTAAAATACCACATCTCAAACACACATCTCAAACACACACCTCAAACACACACACTGGCCAACCCTAGTGATCGTTTTAACCTCATGATCGGGAGTTTGCAACGGTACCGTACCATCCGTAGAATATGCCTTCTTACGAACACCCATCACTCCGTTGAAGCGGATAATCACTGCGTAGTATAAACGTCTAACATCACTCTGCCGAAGCAGATAAACATCACTCCGCCGAAGAGGATAACCCCACTCTACCGAAACAGATAAATACTATGGCATCGTCAAATCAAATACAGCATCATCGAATCACAACTCAATAAACATCGTCCACTCAACCTCGTCAAATCACCACGTCTATCTCTTTTTCTCAAAACCTACTTTTAAATCCAAAAATCATATTTCACACTTTCTTTTTAAAGAAAACGTCTGATTTTATCAAAACCACTTTTTCATCCTTTATTTTTAGAAAACCATGCATTTCTAGAAAATAGATGTTTCCTATTCTCTTTTAAAAACACCGTCTGATTTCACCAAATCCAACAAAAATTCATTTTCAATTTCATTTCGAAAACCAGCGAAATCTTTCGAAAATCCAGTTTACCAACTCTCCCGCATCATACTTGATCCATTTAATTTATAAAATTGTACGGTTTAAGTAAACCAATATTTCATCATATATATATATACAAAAATAATTTGGCAAGAAGACAGTACACTCACCTCGTTATCCGTTCTCCAAAACCTTCACCGACTACACCCTATCGGGATATCGGTGCCTGCGAGCCTAATAGTGACAGAGCCTAAATTAATATCTTATCTAAAACATCCGAATCATGTAATGCATACCCCATTTTCCAAATCGTTATTATCTTATGTACCACGTAATTAGAATTAATTAATCCTTACGGAATTATTACGATTTTTGGATTCGTAATGCTAAATAAAATTTAATCTAACGAAAATTAATAGTCGATTGAAATTTCACCTGTTCCTGAATCGTTTGGCGACCATGAGATGGGTTTTTGATTTCCAGTAGGGTGGTTTGTGTAATTCTCTTTCTTCTTTTTTTTCCCTTCTTCTTCTTTTTTTTTTTCCCTCCCGTTTCTGTTTTCCTGTTTGCATTCTCGGCCGACGTCTCCCTCCTTCTCTCCCCAACTCTGACGATCTTATACATACACACACACACCTCTCACCGCACGGTAACACCACCGGCCGAACAACACACGTACACACAGGTATACCCAACAACACACACACACAAACTTCGGATGAGAAGATCACCCACACGCTTGCTTCGAAATTGCTGGCAACACAAACACATACATGCGCCGGCACCGGACAACGAGCAGCAACGCACACAGCCCACACACAACACATAGCCACGGTAGCGCCACACCACCCGATCACCATCCCCACCGATGACCCACACCGAAACACTGAAACCGAACAGAGCACACACCCAACCGTCGGTGAACAGTAATGCATACCCATATTCGCACAATTGAACACCCACACACACCCAACACACACAAACACACACAAAACAGACCGAACGGACCGCCGCCACCCACGCCGGACTGCACCCCACCGCCGACGGACCCCTCTCTCTCTCTTCGCTTTCTCTCTCTTCCTTCTCTGTTTTGCGGTTCCTGTTTTGAGATTTGTTTTCGTGATCATTACATGCATAAATCAGCATTTATATGCATGTAGCTAGTGGACTAAGCGTTAACCTCCTCCTGCCACGTCACTGTTCATTCACTGCTTCCGGCCGGTGGCTCCCGATCACACACATATATAAATCTTTGTGAAATTACCCTTTTCTCCCCTTAACTTCTTAAAATCTTCATTTTAGTTTAAGTCCACTTTTAAGATTTTATTAAATTGCAATTGCACCCCTAAAAGTTTTAATTTTAAGTTAAATGTCAATTTACCTCCCAAGGTTTGGATTTAATGTTTCTAAATTTGCGAATTGACCCCTAGATTTTTAATTTGAATTTTTATTGACCCAATTTCATCTCGAATTTTCCCAGTTACTCTTAAATGCAAATAAAATGACGTACATGCTACGATTGAGGTCTTACAACTCTTCCCTCCTAAAAGAAATTTCGTCCCAAAATTTTATTGCCTTAGTCAAATAAATACAGATATCTGTTTCTCATCTCGTCTTCTCGTTCTCCTATCGCATCTTCTACTTTATGACTGCGTCATAATACCTTAAATGAATCATTTTTGTTTGCAACACCTGGTCTTTACAGTTTAGAATTTGGATTGGCTCCTCCACGCAGGTCAAATCTGTTTTCAACTCGATCGGCTGCCAAGTCAGCACATGAGAAGGGTCTGGCACTTATTTCCAGAATATCGATACATGAAAACGTCGTGTAGTTGAGATAACTCTGCGGTAACGCAAGTCTATACACTGTCGTGCCAATCCGTTCTAAAATTTCATATAGTCCGATGCACCTTGGACTTAACTTTCCTTTCTTCTCGAACCCCATTATGCCTTCCCATAGAAAAATATGCAACAACACATGATCTCCCATCTCCAACTCCAACTCCAACTCCCACTCCCGTCGATGCTTGTCTGCATAACTCTCTTGTCGACTTCGAGCAAATATTAACTTATATCGAATCACTTTGATTTTGTCTACTGTTATTTGGGCGGTATCTGGTATCAGCAATTTCTTTTCTCCTATTTCAGTCCCACAGACTAGGGTCATCTTCTACCATACAACGCTTCATACGGGGCCATCTCAATTGTCGAATGGTAACTGTTATTATAGGCAAATTTCATTCACGTCGGATGATTATCCCAGCTACCAGGAAATTTCAGAACACATCCCCTCAACATACCTTCTAATATCTGAATTGTATGCTCTGATTGTCCATCCATCTGAGGATGGAAGGCGGTGCTAAACTTCAGTTTGGTACCCAAAGCAGTCTGGATACTTGGCCAGAACCTCGAAGTAAATCTCAAATTTCTAACTGATACTACGGAACCCGGTGCGCCCTGCCATCTAACAATCTCATCAATATATAGTTGGGCATATTTATTGAGAGAGTAGGTCATCTTTACGGCCGAAAAATGAGCAACCTCGGTAAGCCTATCAACGATTATCCTAAATAGAATTATGCCCCCCCTTTGTTGAGTACAGGTAATCCTGAAACGAAATCCCTCGTGATATGCTCCTACTTCCACTCTGAAATAATTAAAGGCTACAATAACCCACCTGAACTTTGGTGTTCAATCTTGACTTACTGATAAACAAGACACTTGGCAACAAATTCTGTGATTTCCTATTTCATTCCGATCTACCAACAATGTTTTTGCAAATCGCGATACTTTTGGTATTGCCTGGATGCATTGCGTACACTGAGCTATGCACTCCCTTCTAGCCATTCTTTCTCAATTTGATGTCACCAGGCACACACAACCTATTTCCCATCATCGATACCTCGTCGCTTTCCCTAACATAAAAATCCATTCTGTGACCACTTCTCACTTCATCTCGAATCTTTTCCAATTAAATATCTGACTTTTGAGCTTCGATGATACGATCAATCAACGTCGGTCTCAGAGTCAAAGTCGCAAACAGTACAACCGTTTGACCAACCGCTAACTGAATCACAACGATCCTAAAACGTCATACAGATTAGTATGAACGGCTCTTATGTGCGTGATCGAACCCGCCGATTCCTGACTCCACGCATCCGCTACAACATTAGCTTTTCCCGGGTGATAGTGGATAGTACAATCATAGTCTTTCATCAACTCTATCCAACGTCTCTGCCTCAAATTTAATTTCTTTTAAGTAACAGATATTTCAAACTGTGGTGGTCAGTGTAGATTGCACACGTCTCTCCATACAAGTAGTGTCTCCCAATCTTTACGGCAAATAAAAAAAAAATTGCTGCCAGCTTCAGAACCTTCGGGACACCGGTGCCTGCGAGCTTAATAGTGACAGAACCTAAATTAATATCTTATCTAAAACATCCGAATCATGCAATGCAGACCCTATTTTTTGAATCATTATTATCTTATGTACCACGCAATTAGAATTAATTAATCCTTACGGAATTATTACGATTTTTGGATTCGTAATGTTAAATAAAATTTAATCTAACGAAAATTAATAGTCGATTGAAATTTCACCTGTTCCTGAATCGTTTGGCGACCATGAGATGAGTTTTTGATTTCCAGTGTGGTGGTTTGTGTAATTCCCCTTCTTCTTCTTCTTTTCCCTTCTTCTTCTTTTTTTTTTTTTTTTTTTTTTTTTTTTTTTTTTTCTTCTCTTTCTTCCCCGTTTCTGTTTTCCTGTTTGCATTCCCGGCCGACGTCTCCCTCCTTCTCTCCCCAACTCCGACGATCTTATACACACACACACACCCCTCGCCGCACGGCAATACCACCAGCCGAACAACACACGTACACACAGGTATACCCGACAACACACACACACACAAACTTCGGATGAGAAGATCACCCACACGCCTGCTTCGAAACTGCCGGCAACACAAACACATACATGCGCCAGTACCGGACAACGAGCAGCAACCCACACAGCCCACACATAACATATACCCACGGCAGCGCCACACCACCCGATCACCATCCCCACCGATGACCCACACCGAAACACTGTAACCGAACAGAGCACACACCCAACCATCGGTGAACAGTAACGCACACCCACATTCGCACAATTGAACACCCACGTACACCCAACACACAAACACACACAAAACAGACCGAACGGACCGTCGCCACCCACGCCGGGCTGCACCCCACCGCCGGCGGACCCCTCTCTCTCTCTCTTCGCTTTCTCTCTCTTCCTTCTCTGTTTTGCGGTTCCTGTTTTGAGATTTGTTTTCGTGATCATTACATGCATAAATCAGCATTTATATGCATGTAGCTAGTGGACTAAGCGTTAACCTCCTCCTGCTACGTCACTGTTCATTCACTGCTTCCGGCCGGTGGCTCCCGATCACACACATATATAAATCTTTGTGAAATTACCCTTTTCTCCCCTTAACTTCTTAAAATCTTCATTTTAGTTTAAGTCCACTTTTAAGATTTTATTAAATTGCAATTGCACCCCTAAAAGTTTTAATTTTAAGTTAAATGCCAATTTACCTCCCAAGATTTGGATTTAATGTTTCTAAATTTGCGAATTGACCCCTAGATTTTTAATTTGAATTTTTATTGACCCAATTTCATCCCGAATTTTCCCAGTTACTCTTAAATGCAATTAAAATGATGTACATGCTGCGATTGAGGTCTTACAATTTTTGCATAAAATATTAATTTAGGCTCTGTCACTATTAGGTTCGCAGGCACCGGAGTCTCGGTAGGGAGTTGTCGGTGAAAGTTTTGCTGACCGGATAGCCAGGTGAGTGTACTATCTTCTTGCGAAACTATTTATATATATATATATATATATGATGAAAAATGGTTGTAGTTAAATTGAATGATTTCAAAATGATATGGATCAAGCAAGTTTCTAGGTGAGTTGAGAAAATGTATTTTCGATTAATTGTGTTGGTTTCGAAAGGAAGTTGAAAATGGTTTTTCACTGAAATTTGGTGGTTTTAAAAGAGAGTAGAAAATATCTGGTTTTCTAAAAATGTTTAGTTTTCTAAAAACAAAGGTGGGAGAAATGGTTTTTATTGAAATCGGTGGTACTTTTAGAAAGGAGAGTGAAAAAAACGTGATTTTGAAAATTCTCCTCGAAAGGGGTGTGGTTTATATTCTCCCCATAAGGGATGTGGATTTTTGACAATGTGGTGTGAAAATGTATTTCTTCCAATGAGGGATGTGGAGTTTTAACTATACTGTTGATTTTGATTATGTCATAATTGTTCTCCCCGAAAGAGGTGTGGATTATATTTCTCCCCGTAAGGGGTGTGGATTCTTCCCATAAGGGATGTGGATGTTTCTCCCCGTAAGAAGTGTGGATTATATTTCTCCCCAAAAGGGGTGTGGATATTTTGTAGCAAGGCATTCCTACGGATGTTACGGTACCGCTATAACTCCCGATCGTGAGGTTAAAACTATCACTATGACTAGCCAGTGTGTGTCGTGGTAGAGTGGTGGTTTGAGATATGTGTTTGAGATGTGGTGTTTTACTTATACTGGATGATTTATTATTTCTTATGATGATTGGTATTATTTTATGCTAAATGGGTTTGGATGGAACTTATACTTATTGCTTTATTTTCACTACTTATATTATGAAGATTTTTACTAGTTGTGTGATGTTTATATACTTGCGCTTGATCTATTTAGATGTTGTAAAATGAGTTTTTATTATTAAAGATGTTTTTACTCATAAGGCAGTACACTCGCAGGTGAAGTGGCTAGGAGTCGGTCCCCTACTGGTGCTAGGTAAAGTCCTACGATGGAGTCGTGTGGAAGGTTGAGATGAGCTTTCTGAGGCAAACCTATGAGGGGTTCATGGTATTATATTTTGCTGTTAGTATATTTGGGGAACGGTTGTGTTCCCATAACAGAAATATATATAACTTCATATAGATGATGGTTTATTTATATATATGCATATTGTCATGTAATAGATGATTGGTTGGTTGTTTTGGGTGATGTCATGATGTCATCACGCCAGCCCGGGATGTCGAGATTTTAGGATGGATCGTGACACAGACTGTTAGCTTTGTCTCAAGCATCGTACATTGACAAAGTGTTGATCAAATTTGCGATACAGAACTCCAAGAAAGGTAATTTACCTTTACGCCCTGGAGTTAGTTTTTCTAAGGAGAAATGTCCTATGACACCTCAAGAGGAAGAAGATATGAGACGGGTACCTTATGCATCTGTGGTAGGAAGTCTAATGTATGTCATGTTGTGTATTAGACTTGACATCTACTATGTAGTAGGTATAGTCAGCCGGTATCAATCAAATCTAGGTTTTGAACATTGGGTGGCTGTAAAGCACATTCTCAAGTATCTTAAGAGAACGAAAAACTATATGCCTATATATTCCAGTAGAGATTTGATCCTTGTTGGATATACTGATTTTGATTTTCAATTAAACAAGGATACATGTAAATCCACTTCAAGATGCATGTTTACTCTTAGTGGTGGACCCGTAGTCTGGAGAAGTATAAAACAAGGATGTATAGCTAACTCTACTATGGAAGCCAAATATGTAGTGGCTTGTGAAGCTACAAAGGAGGGCGTTTGGCTCCAAAACTTCTTGACGGATTTGGAAGTTGTTCCAAATATGGATAAACCGCTCACACTTTATTGCGATAATGGTGGTGCAGCGGAGAATTCAAAGGAACCAAGAAATCACAAGAGAGGAAAGCATATAGAGCGTAAATATCATTTAATTAGAGAGATAGTGCATCGAGAAGATGTAGTTGTTTTGAAGATTGCATCGGAAAACAACCTTGTTGACCCATTTACCAAGACTTTGCCAGCCAAGAATTTTGAGGGCAGGGTTTTAAATATCGGCCGTTACGTACCGTAACAGCCGATTCGTACCGAAAAATGAACCTGCCGATACCAATACATGGCCGATACCGGAGTCTAAGGTTGAATCGCACCGTATCGGGCCGATACGGGCTGTTAACGGCCGTTACTGAGACCGTAACGGCCATTACGGTCTGTAAAGCCCTACTTTCAGGTCCGACAAGGCGACAACGGACAGTCAACCTCAAGCTTTTCAGCTTTCTTCAGAGATTCTTCCATATAATTGAGCATATAATTTAGCAAGGAGAAGAAAAAATAGTAGAAGACAATAAAAAACTTATCAATTAGACCGTATCCAAAGAGCTCGTCAAACGTTGAGATTTTCGTCACGTGTCACCAAACCCTAACCGAAACAAGTTGTCGCCACCGAACATAGCTCTCGCCATCTCCAGAGACGTCTCCTCTCCTTCGCGTAGTAGCTCATCGCCGTCTCCGTCGCGTAGCAACTCTAAGCTGCCGCCTCCGTTTGTCTCTCTCTCTCTCTCTCTCTCTCCATTCAAGTGTGTCAGGTTGGATTTGGGTGATTTGGGTGTGGGTATGGGTGTGGCTGATATAATTAAGGGGGTTTAGAAATAATTTTATTTTACAATTTAGTCCTAAAATTGTTAATTAGCTTGTTTACAATTACAATTTAGTCCTAAAAAATTTTAACTTATATTTTTATAGCAATTTTTTTTTTTTTTTGGTCATTATTATTTATCACATTATATATATATATATATATATATATATATATATATATATATAATGGTTAGTGTAGTGTAATTAGCTTCAATTATAATTTTAGTAAATAATATGAATTAAATTTGTGTATGTAAATTGTAGAAAATTAAAATTTAACAATGTCGGGTGAAGAAGGATCACTTCCTCCTCCTAGTGATCATAATACCTATTATAATGTGTTTATTAAAGGTTAAATGAGTTAAACAATTACTCTTATTGAGTTTTTGATGATATTCTAGTGATTTTAAAAAATTCACGACCGTTACGGCCGATTCCCGTTACGAACAGACAGATACTCTCGATACCGTTACACCGCGATCGTTACCGTTAAGTAACCCAATACCGCGATTTAAAACCTTGTTTGAGGGTCACTTAAAAGGTCTTGGATTGCGAGATATGTCTCATCTGCTTTCAGGCTAGTAGGAGATTGTTAGGATTAAAGCCCTACAAACATATGATCTTGTATTTATTGTTGAATAATAATTAAATAAGTAAATATACATTTTTTTCGTTTGCATATATTATTAGTAATATTTTTAAATATCATTGAAAATTCTTTGATTATTTCGTTACCTTAAACTTAGTATGTAATTGTTACATACGTGAGGATTAAGTTTAAGAGTAATAATCTAAATTCTCCGTAAATGATAATTAAAGTTTGAAATTTTTAATTAATTGAAATTACTAGTGTGGTCCATGACCATTGAGAATGGAACAGTCTTATCTGAACTGTTAATCTAGAGACATTAGGAATGAATGCACTTTATATAATATGATTATAAAAGGATTGGGACAGATAAATTTGAAATCTCTAATAATCTTTGTTAATAAAAGAGAATTCAAATTTATCATTCTGATGATCATATATTGAACTATCTTAATCCTGAATGATTAATAAACACATATTTGTAACATTGTGTCTTTTGACTAATTCACAAAAGATTTACTATTTGAATTGAATTCTTATTATGTTGAAGACATAGTGAAATAAATAGTTAAGAATATTAATCATAGATACGGTATCCATTCTTTCTAATAAGAAGTTAACAGAAACTGAAAATTAGAGAACAAAAATTTAAGAACAAAAACTGAAAAATGATAACACAAACTAAAAATTAAGAACAAAAATAGAAATTAGAGAGCAGAAACTAAAAATTAAGAATAAAAACAAAAATTAGATAACATAAATTGAAAATTGAATGAAATAGTGAAATATAATAAAATAAGGGAAATAATGGAATAGTGAAATATAATAAAATTTTATTATAAGGGCATAATGAGAATTTTATTATATTTTACTATTCTATTCTTTTCCGCATTCCATATCAATCAAACAAATGAATAGAATAGTGATTTTATTGATAATTTCATTTCATTTCTTCTCTCATTCCATTATTTTTTTCATTCCATTCCGTCTAACCAAACAAGCCGTTAAAGTTTCTGTCACATTTTTGTTTATGTTTTACCATTCATAAATACTTCTTTTACTATTTTGTCATTTATTTTTTTTCTCTACATAATAATGTTACACCTTCTATTGTTTAAATTGTCTACAAAAATAATAATAATTTTTTTAAAATAAGTTTTAGTACCTTTTATTTTTTTTTAAAAAAAAAAAAAAAAAAAAAAATAATCATGCACCGTTAGGTACAATATGTTTTTCCAGCACTATATAATAATATTAATTACAATAAAAAAAAAAACAAAAAACTAGTATATCAAATACCAAAAAATAAAATAATAATAATAATAATAATAATAATAATAATAATAATAATGAAGAAGAAGAAGATTAATATTACTAAAACTTTATATTTTTTCATATTATTCTGTAAATATAAAAATAAATTCACAAATGTATAATTCTTTAACATTCAAATAATGCTCAACTAAAATTACATTATTAAACAATATTCAATAAGGTACCACTATTTAACACTAAATCAGACATAATATGCTTCTCTAACACTTTATAATCATATTAATTAAAAAAAATATCTAACAAAACAAATAAAATAAACTTAAATGTATTTTTAAATGATATTAACATTAGTTTATTTTCAAATAATTGCACTTAATTTTACTAAACTATGATATTTTTATCTCTTCATAACAAACTTAAAGTTTCCATCATATTTTTGGTTATGGTTAATATTTTTGTCAATCATTTTTTTTTCCACATAATAATGTTATGCCTTCTGTTGTTTAAGTTGTCTAAAAAAAATTAAAAATAATTTTTTTAAAACAAGTTTTTAGTACTTTTTATTAAAAAAATAAAATTCAAATTCATACACCGTCAGGTACAATATATTTTTCAACCAATTTATAATAATATTAATTACAATAAAAAAAAAAACCAATATATCAAATTAAAAAAAAGAAGATTAGAATTACTTACTAAAATGTTATCTTTTTTCGTATTACATTATAGATCCAAAAATAAATTCACAAATGCATAATTCTTTAACATTCAAATTATACTAAACTAAAATTATAGTATTAAACAAAATTCAATAACATACTACTTCTCTAACACTACATCAGGTACAATATGTTTCTCTAACACTTTATAATCATATTAATTAAAAAAAAAAATGATCAAACAAAATAAATAAAAATTTAAATGTTTTTTTTTTTTAATTTATATTAACTTTAGTTTATTCCAAAATAATTCCACTTAATTTTACTATGTGATTTTTTTTTCTTAATACAAATACAAAAATGAATTCTTTAAAATACAATTTATATTGAACTAAAATTTAATTATTGTATCAAACATTAAACAATAATCTAAACTTAAACATCTTAAACTAAAATGATCATAATATTAATTGAAAACAAACATTAAAAAAAAAACTGTTTAAAATATTTTCAGGATTCTCAATAGTACATAGTTCAACTATATAAATAATATACAAATAACCCAAAAAAAGAAAAAACAACTAATACATCACATTTTTTTTTTGGTAATTTAATACTGGACATTTTTTAATAGAAAATGAAATTTAAATAATCAAATAAAAATAGTAATAATTATAAAATAAAAAATTTAAGTTTTGTTAATTCCTTTGTTAACCCTGTTTTTCTCGTCTAACACGTTGAGAAAAGTCGTTGGCAATCTCGTACGTTGCCGATGCTTTGATGGGCTTTTCTGACATTTCATATCGGTCGCTGGATCAGTCATCATCTGCCACGTCCAATCTCCATCGATCCCGTAAAACCCCCACTGAACTTCGTGTTCCCCTTCGAATGCAATTCACTGATTTCAGAGAGAGCGAGAGCGAGACAGAGGGATCACTTCGAATCCCATTCAGAAACCCTAAAATTCTCCAATCATTCTCTCTGCAAGAATACAACAATCTCGAATCCATAGATAGGAAGGTTTATTCTTACTTATACAGAGGGTAGAGGGAGATATGGGGGACGTAGCAGACAAACTGGCGTACTTTCAAGCAATCACGGGTGTCGAAGACCCCGATTTATGCACAGAGATCCTCTCTGCCCATGGATGGGACCTCGAACTGGCGATCTCTTCTTTCACGGGTCCAAACTCTTCCGACAGCCACCATTTTGACGATCCCTCCACCACCGCTGCGACCTCGACTGGCAGCGCCGGAATCAGCGGTCACTCGAACACGGATGCTAATCGGGAACTTGAAAATTCTGGGTTAGTGACCGACGGCGCCGCACCGCCGGGTTTGGCGTGGAAGATTGTTACTCTACCGTTATCAATTATTTCTGGTAGTCTAGGGTTAATTTCTGGCGCGGTCGGGCTCGGCATGTGGGTGGCTGGTGGTGTATTGTCCTACTCTCTGGGCATGATCGGGCTTAATTCGCGACGTAATGGAGACTCCTCGTCTCCGTTGGTTTCTGTATCGTCGGCCTCAGCGGAAGCTATGGATTTCATAGCGAATTTTGAGAGGGATTATGGAAATACTCGTCCGAATTTTGTTGCCGAGGGGTTTATGGATGCGTTGCAGCGCTCTCGTCATGCTTTTAAGCTGTTGTTTGTGTATTTGCACTCGCCAGATCATCCGGATACCCCAGTTTTCTGTGAGAGAACTCTTTGTTCTGAGATGTTGTCGGCGGTTGTGAACGAGAATTTTGTGGCATGGGGTGGAAGTATTAGGTCTAGCGAGGGGTTCAAGATGAGCAACAGCCTGAAGGCATCTAGGTTTCCGTTTTGTGCTGTGGTAATGGCCGCCACGAATCAGAGGATTGCACTACTTCAGCAGGTATTAATTGTGGGATTTTTGTCTTTGTGCTGGCATTTCTTTTTTTGTTTATGGCCTTCACTTTTTTTTGCTGTGTAAAATAGTATCGAAATGTTGAATGATAAGCTGGGATTCAATTAACATAATTGCTCTAGGAGTCCTTGGGGTACCATTCTAGTCTCTGTTGATCCTGATGATTGTCAGACTGAAATAGCGCAACAAGTGATAAACTGATAAATTCTCATCATAAATGGCTCTGAAAATTCAAAGTTGAGGCAAATACATTTGACGGGTGGCGAGAGGGAGGATCTTGTGCCTTTGGTGAATTGAACAACTGAAGATATTATGGAAGCAGTTCATTTTGTTCTGAATTCACTTTTTCCATTTGAGAAAAGAATAATTTAATCGCAAATTACTTTAGTTTGCATCTCTGTCTTTATGCGCACAGAAGTCTTCTACGTGACTGTTATTTGCTATTTGAGTTTAGGTGTCTTCTAATACATTTGTTGGAATTTCCATATATATGCATATCATTATAGGTATCGGCTGGAGTAGTATGACTCTGTAGCTTAGTTTTTGGAGATAGAGATGCCCCTCTATCTCTGCCCCCTGTCATTGACAATCCCATTTTGTTGAGACATTTGGAATGATGATGCTGAGTCACTTGCAGAAAGCGGGTTATTTTGAATTTTCTCTGCAACATTTGAGTTTGGTAGTGGCTGGAGGTTTACAACAGAAGATGGAATGGCTTAGTCGTTTTCTATATGTGTAACATGTGGTGTCTAGAGAAAAATTATGTGACTGAAATTTAGTCCAAGATTGTCTGATAGAATTTTGTGATTCAAGATAGAGTCCTACTTTAATTTTTATGGTAGTGGTTTATGGGCTGGTTGTGATGTGTGAGAATTTTGTGATTCAAGATAGAGTCCTACTTTGATTTTTTGTGGTAGTGGTTTATGGGCTGGTTATGAAGTATCTTACGTTCTAGCCTTTGGTTTTGAGGTGTAGTGATTTTCAATGCTAGAATGAGAGGCAGGATAAGATATTAGCTGTGGGGATATCTCTACATGGCTTGGAAACCAGGGTTCTTTAGGTTTTTATTTCTCTATTGTATACAATGGAGTAGGGTGACTTTGGACCAAGCTTTAACTTCTTATCTAGTTCATCTAACTGTCGTCAACATCTTGCTACCTCTTCTTTCATGAGGCATTTGAACATTGGCTGTGCTGTCCAGACACAATTGGCACTATCTTGGTGGATCTCCTTATGGATGGGTTCAGATAGCAATTGTTTTAATGAGAAAGTTGTTGATTCCTTTATGAGTAGTGTGTATTCAGATGTGGGAGCAAACCATATTTACTATCTGAGTGCATATGTTACTTTTTTCTTTATGTGATTTAGAAGTGTGGATCTAGCCTTACTCCTAGGGGTCATGCAGATGGAACTGCTAAGCAGCTTGTGGGGTTCGAATATAAGGTTGTTTCTGCTCTACTGTAATAACTTTGTGTATGCGAAGGTTTGAAATCACCAACCTCCACAAGGATAATGGGTACACGATTGTTGGGATGGCACTTGGTCTATATCACAAAGTTTTACTTTTCTGCTCATTAAGTTGCCATTTTATCCCCCCTCAGGAATCCATTTTGTCATTTATGTAAAGCATTAAAGATGCAGTTCTATATACTACTATTGATTTAAGTAACTATTAGCGGTTGCCCATGCCTAGAAAAGCGAGCCTTAATGACCTCCTAGGTATACCTACTCACCCACAATGCCCTCTTTAGAATTCCTACTGCCAATATCGCAGATGCAGAGATTTTCTTTTTGGTACATAACAGATGCAGAGATACTAGAGAAGCAAAGTGCACACAGCGAAAGAGCTGGGGAGTACGGGAATTTTTGGATCATGATTTGGGTAGGCTCAATCTCACATGATTTGTGGGGAAGTCTATTGCAGCTGCAATGAGGTATGCTGCTTTATTATGGGCGTAGCCATAGACTGTGAGTTGAAACAAATATGTCCTGCTTCATTCTATTTTAGTATTTTATTTTGAGGTATATAACATGTTTCTGACTCCACTGTCATTTATGAAGCTTGAAATCACTTGTGTTTCTTGCCAGTTGTATTGCTACAACACATTATTTTTTGCTGTTCTACTCCGTTGACTTAAAAACTTTGTTATCCTTTGTATAAAAGTAATGTTGTGGCTACATTTTAGTACTACCTGACATTTGATACTTGGTTTCATGTTTATAAATCGAGTATTTTTAATAATTTGACTAGATTCTATAAGTCCAATATCCTGCTCTCTGCCAATATCAATGGTTCTTCCTTGTTTTCCCAATAATATGCTGGTGTATATTTATCAAAAGGGTTGGGTGTTCTGCAGTTAGGAGTAAGCCATATTTTCATCATTTTTTGTCAACCTTGTATCTGCGGTTGTTTCCTTCCCCAATATCGTTGAGGAATCTCTTAGTGCCAATAAAATGGTAGATTTTTTATATGATTGGGCCAGTGATATTTCAGTTGTTTTCTGGTCTGCATTTGGTTAGTGGAGTTTCAAGTTTGTCCATTTACCTCTCAACGCTGAGATTGATTTTTTTTTTCTTCCAGTTTTGTCAACTTCAATTTTGTTGTTGCTATCCGTGTAATGTATTGATTCTTTACTGGTAGTACATTAGAAGATATCATAGGGTTGCTTTATGAGTTTGATTATTATTTTCTTCGCTATTGTATTTCAGGTTGAAGGGCCAAAATCTCCAGAAGAAATGCTTGTCATATTGCAGAGAGTGCTTGAAGAAAGTGCTCCCGTCCTTGTGGGAGCAAGGCTCGAGGCTGAAGAACGAAGGAACAACATGCGTTTGAGAGAAGAGCAAGATGCTGCATATCGAGCAGCTCTTGAAGCTGATCAAGTATGTTTTCCTCCAAATTTTATCTTTCATTTCTACTATGCTTGGTTGGTTTGACTCAAGCTAATAAAGCAATGTGCCTCTCTTTTTGGACATTGAACACTAGTTCTATTAATGATTTTTGGAATTTTTCATGTAAACTCCCCTTTAAATTGTGTTTAGTTAACACTAACATCATGGGCCCGCCCAAGCCCATTTAACAAAAAAACACATTTTCTTTTACGAAACGAAGAGTTTTTGAAACCTGGCTTCTAAATTAATTTTGACTTTTCATAGGTAAAATTTGACTGACAAATTCAATTAATGGGATTTCATAGAAAAAAATTAAGATACCAATGGCTGTAGTGTTATGAATTATTGGGCTTTTGCAAATCAATAAATGGGATTTCATTGTTAAAAAATAAAGCTGTAGTGTAATGAATTATTGGGCTTGTGCATATAAAATTGCCCTTTATTATTGTTTTAGGCAAGAGAACGGCAGAGGAAAGAGGAGCAAGAGCGGCAGGAAAGAGAAGCTGCTGAAGCTGAAAGGAAGAGGAAGGAGGAAGAGGAGGCCCGGGAAAGGGCAGTGAGGGAAGCAGCGGAGAGAGAAGCTGCATTAGCTAGAATCCGACAGGAGAAGGCCCTGTCACTGGGTGCTGAACCTGAAAAAGGACCTGATGTCACTCAAGTAATTACTCTCTTTTATCTTTCTTATGTATATTTTTTGAATTACAAGAATTTCATGTCAGCAGTTGTGAATAGTTCTTTGGCTAACAGAAATTAAGAAATGCACTCCAAACATACTAGCCAAATGGATTGGTTAAATATTTTACTTTTAATTTTTGGTAAACAAATTTTTGACTAGTGGGTCAGAGTAGGAATTTTGATGTTGAATAAGTAAATTGGTGGTTTAATGTTTCCACCAATCTTTAGTTTACCTATACACCTTAGGCAGGAATACCTTTAGTAGATAGATAAAATGCCTCTTGTGATGGCTCTTTCCAGTTCAGAACTTGGGTTAATTGTGATGACACTACCAATTGGAGTTGCTCGATATTGGCAACAGCTCGTAACAATTTTTAGAAGTACATTTCATAATAAAACAAAAAGGTATTTTACATAAAAATAAAAGCTAAACATCAAAAGAATGTTTCATAACATAGAGATGATGGCTACACCATTATCAAATGTATATATAAATATATATATATATATATATATATATATAACAGAAGTTCTTTTACTCTTCATTTTTAGAAGTGCTTTTTTGCCATGTTAATTCTTAAGTACTTGAAAAAAGCGTCATCAAATGGTCCTTAGTTTTGCCTTTCCATGGGGATAGAAATATGATCTATATAATAAATCAGGACATATTTTGCATTTGAGATATTTTTGAGCATTTGATGGTCATTGTTGAGAAACTGAAAAACAAACTCTCAACAAAATGTCTTTTTATGATTAATGTATATGAACTAATTATAGACTATTTAAGAAACGCATTGAATTAAATTTAGTAATTTTTGGCCCCAGGTATAGTAGTTATATTATGAGTTACAACCAAAGTCCCTTTTTTCCAGGAGTATTTACATTTAATCTTCTTGTCATGTATAGGTTTTGGTTCGATTCCCTAATGGAGAACGAAAGGGAAGGAGATTCCATTCAACCGCAACAATACAATCGCTATACGACTACGTCGATTCCCTCGATTGCTTGGAGGTTGAGAGTTACAGCCTCGTCTCCAACTTCCCTCGTGTAGTGTATGGCCCTGAAAAGCTCTCTTTATCACTTAAAGAAGCAGGTCTACATCCACATGCTGGCCTTTTCGTTGAGCTCAACTAATTCTTCAAAGCTTGTATCGATCTGGTCTTACTACAAAACTTCCAAAATTAGAGGTATTTTCATTTTTAATTAAGTTTCCTTCTTATTTGATGACACAGTATTACTACTTTTGCGCCTGTGTCCATATACAAACGGGTTAAATATTTATCTTTATTTCAGATTTAATTTTTAAGGCCTTCGTCGATAACAGGTTTGAATAAATATGGAAAAAGAAAAAAAAGGGTGGAATTGTGCAATGTTTATTTGGTGATTTATGCCCTACTTTGACATTCCTTTCAGATCTATGGGCATTGTACCTAGGGCTAGCGTTTTTTTATCTCTTATTTTTTCTGTGGATTTTCTCTTGTTTAGTCATTTTTTGTAAATTTTGTTTCAGACTTACTTTTGGCCCTTTTCTTTGGGCGCTTAATAGGAAAACTGGTATTTATTTTTTTATTTTAATTTTATGGTGAGATGTGTCCGGATTAATTTACGTGCACCTCGACTAATTACCTCTTTATGTGATCTTAAGGGTACACTTCTTCACATCGGTCTAGTGTATTCAAAATTAATTTCAAGATTTAATTCCTTGAGTGTTCTTCAAAAAAATTGAACCTTTAGTTGACAAGGTATAGGACATCTTCTTGCCAACTAGATGAACATCTCTTGTGATTAAAAAAAATAATAATAAAATGAAATAATAACAATAAAAGAAAAAAACTTATTTCATAGGTTTTCGATGTTCAAATGGTTTTCAATTTCTCAAAGAATTAATTATCTTACAAAATTATTGTGCTTCGCTATTTGAATATTACAAAATCTAATATTCATGGTCAATGCTCCTTTTTGTCTTCGTTCTTCAGTTATGTTAATGCTAGATTTGAGAATCCATGGTCTAGGACCGCCCCGATAAGGGCCTGGGGTGTGTTGCGGGTCGGACCAGTGCTTATTTTTCGGGGGGGGGGGGGGGGGGGGGGGCGGGGTTCGTCTATACATCGAAAATGCCTCAAAAGTGATCGTTTTGTAGGCTATTAGGAATGTCAAAAGAAAAACAGTAATTTTAGCGAGTCTTTTGGAACAATTTGAATCTAACAAAACCAAACTTAACGAAATTGTCTTATTTGGGTTTAGTTTGAGTGCACTCAAACGTGGGTAGCAATTGTATTGATTACAAATACAAAGTGACATGACCTGAAAGCAATGTGTTGACTTTGAGTGGCAGGAAGTGGGTCCGATCACAGCTGTCTCCATGCCACGGTACAGCATGGGTTCTACGTTATATTTAATGTGATTATAAACTCCTCAATTGGACCCATTGAGAGAGGGTGGAAGAGACTCGAAGGGTCCATCAATCATCATATTGCATCACTCCCATTGGCACCATTTTTATTTGGAGTTGTTTACTTAAAAATAAATAAAAAAATTGACAGTTTAATATTTAATTTCTGAAATTCCGCTGTTTCAAACATATTTACGAAAAAAAAAGGGGGTAGCCGGTGTTCCCAACACCGGCATTGAAGTTGAAATTAAAAAATTGTGTTAAAACCAGGGTTAGTTACCCTAGTTATACGCAGTAGCGGAATATTATATTGTTATTTTCACCGCAAGTATACTGATTAAGTTTTAATATAATGGGAAAGATAGAGGTTGTCGTATCCACAGGGATTGAATTACATTATTGTTAAGTATCGCGATTATCATAACCGTCTTTTATCTAGGCGACTCAAATGTAGTTTTTATAATAAGTATAATCTACTAAACTAAATTAATTGCTAAATTATAATACTACTATGACGTTTATGGGAATTTGTTGTCTAGGGATTAACTTCGTTCACTAATACGTGTTCGATTCAATCTTGTTTACATTAATGGTATTCAAATCTATCCGACAATCTAGGTATCGAAATCTCACTCACTATCTCTCCCGAGTGTAAAGTGAATGAATATGTGACTTCGCGTCAACGTCAAAGTCCCCCTCAACCGTCTATACGACACTTGGTCACATGAGTCTCGCCCTAATCTCACGAATTGCATACTTTCTAATATCCTCCCGGGTCATTAGATCGTCACGTTGTATTTAAACTCTAGTCCCAATTCAGGATTACCTCTCCCGAGTGTCAAACCCCGTATTCTTAAACCAACCACAATACTATAACAAGCATACTATTATTGTAATAAAATAGTAAACACAATCGAATACAAATGTACAACCATTAACGAAACATCAATTTATACAAACAACGTTTTTATGAAGTTAATCAAACCCTAGACAATATATGTTTAGCTACTTATAACCATAACCACATATACAACAATAAACAAGCTAAATATAATCAAAACTATCAACCAAACTAAGAATAAAAGAGAGAAACAAGGAGACTAGCCGTTATCCGAAGAACTGACACTAAAATCGCTTCGAGAACGTTTCATCTTCTTGGATTTGATGATCTTCTCTTGATTGATAGTGTCTTGGAGCTCTCAAGACTCTAAAAAATGTTTCTCTAGGTGTGGGAGAGCAAAGGGGTATAAGACAAAGATCAAAATATCTAAAAAAATATCTTAAAATAGCAGGCATTTGACTACTGCAGCAGTGGATTTCACCGTTGTAGCGGTGGGCGACCAGTAGGCCTTCTACCATTTCACCGCTACAGCAGTAGATCTCACCGCTGCCACCACTGCAGTGGAGAACAAACAGAAAGTTATTGAACTCTCCGTTGTTTCACCACTGCAGTGGTGGCTTAACCGTTACAGTGGTGAAGATGCTGCAACCAACTTTGATCATTTTGATCGTTTTTCACCCGATTTCCTACCGATTTGCTTGATTATCGATCGTTTACGTCTCTACACCTGATTTACATAAAAACAAACATAAATGCAATTAAATATTACTAAAACATTCAAAAACTACCAAATTCGACTTGAAAATATATAGACAAATTTCATCTATCAATATGGTTCCGGCTTCATTTGAAACTGGGGTAACCAGCCCCGGTTTCACCCGAAAATAATTTGGGTCTTAGCTGGTGTTACTAACTCCTGCTTTAACCCCTACACCCCAAGCTACTTCTCATCTTCTTTTTTATTTCTCATTCTCTTCATATAATATCTCCCTCCGCCATTTTCCAAGTTGTTGACGCTTTAAATACTTTTTTAATGTTTTTTTTTTTACTAAAAACTAATGTATATAAACATATTTACAATGTTATTATAAAATGGATAAAAACAAATAATGTAAAAACCAGAGATCACTTCTCTGGTCATATGGTAAATATTTAAAAAAATAATAATAATTGACTATTTTTCAAAGTTGTAATTTAGAATTAAAAAAATAATTTTAAAAAATAATATATTTATCATATATAATCATTGTTTTAAAAATATATTTAAAAATATTTATAATTATAGAAACGAGTATTCGACATAATCTTAAAGCGAAACAACTTAAAATAATCATAAAAATCATATTGAAATTAAAAGCAATAATAAGTAAAAGTAATCATAAAAAGAAAAAAACATTAGATAAATTTAAAAAATACTACCTACAATTGAAATTTTCTTGCGATATAACTACATAGTTTTATCAAACCATTCATAATGAATAGCTCCATCTTCGTAATCAGACAGTTATAGGTCATTCGTGTATCTAGGATCGGTAAAGAACTTTGATATCTGCTCGTTTGCATTTGGAGTATTGTTTTTTCGAATATTGTGAAGTTGTTGTTTGACATGAATCTGTTTGTTCATTTGTTTTATTTTTCGTTTCAATGCATGACAAATTTGCCAATATAATTTGGTTCGTTTTTCAATATTTTGAGAGAACGTAATTTTAAAATCTTGAGGTGGTACAGGTGAGACCTTACCTCATAAAGGTTTTTCTTTGCCATTAGCGTTGGCCATTATAAATTCTTTGCCTTTTTACTGTCTTACTCCATTTGGTGTAGTTGTAGCTTTCGTGGTAATGACGATTGACCCAGCAAACAGTGTGTTTGAAAGGATCACCGTGTACTAAGAAAGTCCATTTCTTTGTGATGGGATTCAGTTATGCGCCAGAGAAATTGAGTTGTCGTCAAACATCTTGTTTTGAGGTAATAACATCCCAGGGACCACGCAATAAATTAGGGTAACACAACTTAGCTTGGGCATCATACCATACTAGTAGACGTCGTGGTTTGTCTTCGTTCTAATGTATGATCTTTGACTGACGTATCTGGATTCCATACAATGTATCTATCTCATCTTGGTACTTAGCATGATCCCTTATCCTTAAACTCTCACCAATGCAATGGATCTTCATTGGTTCTTTACCTTTGCCCTTATACCCATGTTGTTTCCTAACCCGCCTGCCATTTGAACTATTTTTTTAGTACGAACAATGAAGAAGAGAATGAATGTGATATGAATGATAGTTTTGTGAGTATTGATGTATATATAGGAAAATTTTGGCACCATAACAATTTTTCCCCAGCCAATTTTTCGCCAACAACTTTCCCACCACAAAAAAATCTTTCCAATTTCTGCCCTCATTTCCTTCCATCGAATATCCTCCAAAAATTTTCCCTACAATTTTATGTCATTTTTTTTTTACCAAACTTTTTTCCTCCATTTTCTTCCCTATTTCCCTCCAATTCGTTGCCCATTTCCCACCATAAATTTTTTATAAATAGTAGCAGTCTCACTTCTCATTTTAATCACCTGAGTTGTTATGTTTTGTTTCCAAAGAAAATGAATAAAATGTACGAAGAAGAATATGGTGAATGTTTTATATATATATAAATTTGTTTTCATTTCTAATTTGATTGTTGGTTGTTTTACAGGCAAGTATTTAGTGAATGTTAGTGGCCAAATAACTGGTTAGAATGTTGGCGCATTGAGGGACTTATTAGAATGAGATCAGGTCACTGATATAACAGTTTTGCAGAGACAGAGTTGTGTTGCGACGACACTTTAACAGAGCGTCAAACAAATACTGGTGTACGAAGTATTCACAAGCCCTTTTCATGCTGTAGGAAACAGAGTTCTCAAATTACATAATTTACTGTAACTGTAAGACTTCTGTTGAGGAAGTCATGAACATTGGTTTGTACGTAGAAACCCTAAATGAGACAGGTAGTACAGTGAAGTATTTACTGAAATCGATAAACAACTAGGTAGTTTGGATGTCTTTAAAGGGTTGAGACTATTTATTTGAATTTAATGAGTTTGTAGAATTTTTTGATGGTATATTCAGGGATTACGTGAGTGACCTTGAAGATATCAGAGCATGAAGGTTTGCTGATCTGTCCGTCTAACAAACTTTTTTTCAATTTCGTATTTTCTAGTAGTTGTATTTGTAATATACTATGTGTTTGTTTCGACGTAACATCCTGGTATTGTAAACCTTTTTTATTATATGTGTGTTTTTGGAATGCAAATAAAGATACAAAGTATGTTGTTTGGTAGAGGTAGTGTTATTATAATTTAACATAAAAATGATACGTTAGACTTGAAAAGAAATACTTAGGTAAACTGCAACACATTGACGCAGGAACATTATACATTGTTTTCATCATCTAAAGATTGTGTAGTATGCCTATTGACACTGTTCTGGCCAATTGATAAACTGTTGGAATATTGTATTGCATGCATCTATTCACGATAATCTCTGTTTGGTTCATACGATGAGTGTATTTCTCCCGCAACCTTACAACCCACCGTGGAGAGTAATGAACTCTTGGATCTAAAGAGTATGATAATTTGTTTTCTAAATGACAGTGACGTTCCATTGAACGATACAGATCCCATACTGTGTGTATTTTTTTTTGTTAAACTGAATATGAAAATTTCAAACTTCGATTTAAGGTGTGTTTAGAGTGATCCAATGGACATGAAGTCTCTTGTATATATACACACACACATGTGGATATAAATGTGTTTGTGGATGTGTGGATGTGTGTGTGTATGTGTGTGTGTATACATGCATTAATGATAAACACTAGCTTGAATGGTCTAATCAATCGTAGTAAAGTTTATTTATCAATCAGTTTTAACAACGCTGAGTTGATTTGTCAATTCAGTCCTGATAAAGGCTGAACTGATTTGTCAAATCAACTCTGATAATGGTTGTCTCGATGACACATTTTATCATTTTATCTGGGTTAACAAAGGCTGAGTTGATATTTTGTCATTTTATTATTTTATCTAGGCTAACAAAGGCTAAATTGATATTTTATCATTTTATCATCCACAAAAGGCTAACAAAGTCTGAAGAAGGTTGAAACGTCAAACAACACTAAAAAAATCCATTAAAGGCATCTATGAAAAAACTTGTTCTGAAATGTTAATCAACCATGACAAAATGCTGAGACCAATCAATCATCCATCATACATGCTACTATAAAAAACTTTTTTTTTTTTTTTTTAATAAAAACTCTTCATTCTATAATTTTCGTGATATGTCTTCAAATAGTAATTCATGTGAGAAAAACTCATATAGTATTTCAAGTGAGAAAAACTCATATGGTGTTTGGGATTGGCCTAGAACCTGGGATCACTATAAACGTTGGGTTCTAAAACCATATAATGATGACTATTAGAGCGATCAAGACACCAATCCGATAGAGTATTGTGGCAGTCTTTGCTAAGCGTGGGAATACAGGGTGAAAGAGTCTAACAAACTTGTATATTCGTTAAGAGCTTAATGCACCAGTTCGGCATCGTCTATCCCTATAGATGCCTCAACGATGTCAAATTAATGATACAACCGAGATTGAAGATACTATTACACGAATTCGCTTGGAGAATAATCGTATGTTGTTACGAAGAAATCAATATTATCTACTACAACTAGCCAATGAAATTACCACCGCAAGTAATAAAGCATTATCTCTAAAGGAATACTATAACATGATGACCAACAATGATTATCTATCGAGGGATACATGTCCAACAAAGAATAAATATATTTTGTTAGTTGTATTGTATTTGTTATGTGTTTTTATGTGACTATCTTCTTGATATTATGTATTGTATCTGTTATATATTGTATTTATTATGTATTTTTTTTTTTAAATCATTGAGTAATCCATTTTTAGTTTTGTAAGTTGCGTTATTGTATTGTATTCATTATGGAGCAAAAAAATACAACAAACAATGATATTGATTGAAAGAAAAATTAAGTTATTATTACTTAATAGTGTTATAAACAAAGTGCTAAAAGTGCAAATATCACGAGGGTTATCAAATAATGTAATTTACTTAAAAAAAAAAAAAAAAAAAAAGTCATTCAATTTTGGACATAAATGGGGTATTACTATTATAAAAGAGAGTACTAAAAGCTAAAATTATATGATTGTTATGAAATAATGTACATACAAAATTATATACATACCTATAAATAAAAATACATATCATCATTTTCTTTGCCTATATATATAGTATTAGTAATAATGTACAAATAAAAAAATCAAGTTCTATGTGCCACACCATCTACATTTAATATTCCTTCGCTGTCAGTGTAGAGAAAGAGGAAGTTCCTTCGTCTCATCTACACCCGTATGATCGACCTGCGTCAGGTGCCCCAAATCCGTTGTAAAAGCATACAGTTGTTCTTCCATCATCGGGTGTAGAATCTTGTTGTATCCAGACCACAACACTAGATACACGTTTCTCTCCAATCTAGTGGGTATGACATGTGTCACAATGGCAATCACGACAAAGCTAGACGATGGTTGCTCCATTATCAGAGCAACAAATGTGTCACCAACTGACGGTTTCCAACCTCTACCCAGCTAGTCTCCGTACTTTGAATAAAAATTGCTCATGGCATAACAAGTGGATGGCTCGGCACTAGAATCCCTAATGATTAGCTCTCCTAGCCGATGAACGTTATTATCCTCAAAGCGTGCATCAGCCTCGATAATTGCATTTAGAGCGCGCCGAGAAGATGAAAAACGTAAGCTGACATATCTTGCTATGACCGAATGAATAATGCCCGCTCACATGTGTCCCGAACCAGAGTTAAATCATCGTTCGCATCTTCAAGGTGTTCCGATCGCAAAGCAAGGGTACTGATACGCTACAACTGCGATATATCTGGCTCCTACAAAGCACACGTGTTCCTTAATTAAATAAATTAACAGTAATAGTAATTACAGAGTGGCAAATAGTGAATAAAAGTTATGTATCTCTATTGTTGATCCTACTCCTGATGATAAGTACCCAACCGCGGGTCAGTAAGACAGGTTAACTATGACTCTTCGAGTGACATACTTGTACCAAGGCATGTATTGCTCATCGATCCCTACCCCATCCAAAAGGGTGCTCACATCCATCGGTCCCCATTTGTCCCACGACTGTATATGATGTGCATGCTCCACAGTCCAGTCAGTACCGAAATATCCTCTCCAACTAATCTTATGAAATTGAATATCTGTGTCACACCATTCCGGAATTCCTTGACGATACCCTAATTGTCGTAGCATGCTATTAGGATAATGAAACTGAACAATTTCGTAGGAGATGAGAGGCACCGATGCCATTCATATCTCTTGTCCATCTTAATAGTATGCAGGGAAATCTATCAGAACAGGAGCTGGATAAAGCATCTAGACAACCTGTTCAAATAATGTATAATAAATAAAGAGATAAATAACTAAGTTATGTAATTGGCGTAAATAAATAACTGACCTCGTCATCTCGCAAATGATATAATTGATCCCGATATACAACCAACACATGTGTGGGTTTGATATCTAAAACAAATGTAACGCACCACCTGTACACCAAAAGTATAAACAACAACTAAATTTAAAAATCTTGAAGATGACAAATAAATTAGCTAGTAACTTACTAGCACCCCTTCAGTCGACTGGGAACTCAAACTCCCCAATCCACAGTAGGTCAAAATTATCGTCTGGGACACACCTCGGTCGAAGTCTCAGGAGCCTCTCCCAGGCGTAGCACTGCAACAAAAATAAAAGACCGACTATATCCGTTGTCCATTTTTATGATACCTTACAAAGATCTTGATATAGGATCGCTAGTGTGGCACTGCCCCAACTATATGGATCAAAACTTCTCAAATTTCGGAGCAGTGGGGGATAGGCGAGCTTAACGATATTATGCAACTTGTCTGGCATCAAGATCGTGCCAATCAACAACAAGCAGTACGCGCATCCATACTACTACATGACCGCCTCATCAACGTCGGCAAGAACTACAACGAATGTCTTGCGTAGCCATGTGAGCTTCAAACCGGCGGACTTGATTGACGACTCGTTCGGTGTATGACCTAAGAGCTCATAGCATAATGCTTGCCAAGCACATAATGGTCGCGTGTCCGCCGGATAAGTAACTGCTTGCCCTTTCACAGGTAGCCCGAACAACACAACGACATCCTACAAAGTCATCGTCATCTCCCCTACCGGCAAATAAAACGTGTATGTCTTATGTCGCCATCTCTCTACCAACGCGGTGACCAAAGGGCAATCGAGCCCCTTCATATGTAACCTGAAAGCATTGTATAGTTCAGTTGATTGTATCAACTATACAACTTGGTTGAGTATGCTGGACCACCAGTTCCCTGGATCCACTCCGGCATAGTCAAGTGAGTGGGGACACACCTTGAAACATTATAAAAAAAAAAAAGAAAAGGCACAACAATTAATATAAAATATTCAAAATATGAGACTGAACAAAGAAATTAATATAATAGGACTAAATATTACATATTCATTCCATGCTAATGAAGATTTCTACTCACTCTACAAGTATAACAGTGACGGATCCCTAAGCCCAGGTTCAGCCATAATTGAAAGACGTTATAAAAATTACAGTGTTTAGACGAAAATAATATTTGTATACAACATAAAGTACTTTTCCAATTCATGAAATATTTTTTTTTAAAATACTTATTGGGAAAATACATCATCTTGTAAAAATAATCTGAATCTATTTAGAAAACATGTCCACTAAATGTTATTCAAGAATGATTCAAAAATACAATTCAATTTCATTTTCTATCTTCATCATAATTCAAATTATACTTACGACCCTTAATTTTTATATTTTTTTATCAAAATATTTTCTTCAAATTACCTTCTTCAAATAATTATTCAAATAAAAAATTTTAACTAGTAAATGCATTCATCAAATACTATTATATCAATTAAAGATTAAGTCTCTCAAATCAGTCACAAGACAGCACAACACAATTGTTGCCCATCATCGGAGTAACAAATGTGTCACCAACTGACGGTTGCCAACCTATACCTAGCTAGTCTCCGTACTTCGAATAAAAATCTCTAATGGCATAAAAAGTGGATGGCTCGGCACTAGAATCCCTAATGATTGGCTCTCCTAGCCGATAAACGTTATTCTTGTGTGCTTCTCACAAACGGCACCAAACTATTGATGTCCCAAAGTGATCAACATCTCAAGTATGATCTAGTTAGGAATATGTGGATCCTCCTGCTGAAGTGGAGTTGGAGCTGGAATTTCATCGAGTCAACTGTAACTGACGACCTAGGGGATTGTTGGGGTCCAGAGTCCTGCCCTTTAGGGATCTATACCTGCACAAAGCCGAGCTAAAAATTGTCCCGGAGAAACCCCACCGACGTGAGAGTAAGAGCTCAGAGAGAAAATGCTACAAAAATGCCTCAAGCATGTAAATAAGCATTGAGCGTTACCTCGGGCTTACATAGCTCCTAGTATTTATAGGCGTTGGAGATGATTATTTTACCTAATCGGGCCTAAGCACGGTTAACTAGGTAAGATCATATGTTTATCTGATAATTTGGGGCGTTTAGGAGATAATCACTGAGCTTGGGATTTTGAGCCCGTTGGGAAAAAGCCCGAGGGCCTCTATCAGGCATGTGGTGATGAGTTGGTAGAGAAGTTTGGAGATTTGTGGAGTTCTAGAGGAGAAACGAATTGGAATAGTGTGCCGGTTGAGACAAACGATTAAGTTCCTAAAATTGGCCGTCTAGAGGCACGACACAGAGTTCTTTGTAGCAACGACGCTACGAGGCACACTGCTCATTCCTAGGTCCAGAGAAGATTCTAGGGAAGGAGCTTTGGTCGCCGTATGCTCCTGCGTGGCACTTTGGATTTTGGAATGCAACCTCGTCACGGTGATGGTGGACATGTGACTGGGGCCCTGGTGTTGACTTGAGGACGCCTAAAAACACCCTCATCAACATGTATTAAATATGTAAAAATAGAAAATTAAAAATATGAATATTCATGTCTTATTATATTTGACCGAATGACATTTTATGTAAATTACGAAAAAATGATAGTCAAATAACATATGACTATTTTTTTAAAAATATTGAAGGACTAAAAATTTTATTATAATAATTAAGGGTTCATTTTCTATTTTTTATATTTTTGAAGACCAAATAATAAATTTTTCTAAAATGTAATTTTTTTTTTTTTTGGAATGGATGAATTATGTCAACTACCTTGGTAAATGTTTTATTTGAATTCAATTTAATAAACAAATTTTAATCACATGTCAACTTTAAAAATTAATAGTGAATATTTTTGTCATACAAAATTCAAAAAATTTAAAAATAAGATTATTTTGTTCAAAAAGTAAGTAAGTGGAATTATTTAGTTTATATATAATTAATTGATATTAATTATAATTTGTATAAAAAAAATAGGTTTGAGTGATTATTTTTGTTTTTTCTTTTATATATTTTCCAACCAAACCAATCCTTAATTGACTATTTCTTTATTGAATATTGAATATAAATTTGTCAGATTCACATGAATCATCTAGACATATAGTATATACCTCATAAGACAGTAAAGCACAATCCCTCTCTAGAGAGAAAAAGAGGCGGAGGGAGAGAGAGAGATTCTATGGAAGAACATGAAATTAGAACTCCTCTGAGTAATTATCTTCCCAACACAAATCTAATATTGCTTCTTTATTTTCACAAACCCAAATATAATTTCCATTATATTTTTTTTTTTTATCCTCTACCCCTCAAAAAAAATATTTTCTTTTCTTTTTTGCAGTACCGGAATTTCGGAAAAGTGAAGAAAGCACCTCCGTCGACGAACCGAAAGAAAAAGAAGAAGAGAACTCGCCGGTCAAACAGGTGGCTCTGACCGTACCAACCGGCGATGACCCTTCTATGCCTGTGCTCACTTTCCGAATGTGGGTCCTCGGCACCCTCTCCTGCGTCCTCCTGTCCTTCCTCAACCAGTTCTTCTGGTACCGGACGGAGCCGCTCACAATCACCGCCATCTCCGCTCAAATCGCCGTCGTTCCGCTCGGCCAGTTCATGGCGGCGAGACTCCCCGACCGGGTTTTCTTCCGGGGAAGCCGTTGGGAGTTTAGCCTGAATCCGGGTCCGTTCAACGTGAAAGAACACGTTCTGATCACCATCTTCGCAAACTCCGGCGCCGGCACCGTCTACGCCATCCACGTGGTCACCGGTGTTAAAGTATTTTACAAGAAGCACATCACCTTCTTCGTGTCCTTGATTGTTGTCATAACCACCCAGGTAGAAGAAACTCTTCAAATTTCTCTATACATCACCCCAAAATTATGAATTATTTTCACTTTTAGTTCTTAAAAATAGAGATTCCTAACGATTTTCCTTCAACTACTAAACATAGTGTTTCATTTTATTTATCTTAATTTTATTAGGCACCGATTGGAAATTTTATTTATTTATTTATTTTTAGTTTGTTTATTCAAAAATTATTTATTTTTTTGATAATAGAGTTTAAAAAAAAGGTGAAAAGTGTAAAAGGATAATTGGTGATTAGTCTCAAATAGTGGGTGTAATTTATTATTAGTTGTATTTAAAGTCATAAATTTTGATTTAATCTATTTTTGCTTGCGAATTAGTTCTGGCTCACGCCTACTTGTTATAGGTTATATACATATAACAGCAAAAATAATAGGAAAATTCTTCTAAAAATTCTATCCTATAAAAATACTATTTTATAGGATTCTGTAATAGTGATTTTTTTATACCTTGATTTTTTTGTTGGGATGTTCTTTAAAAAGTTATTTTAGAATCTTAAAACTTTTAAAAAAGTGTTTCAAAATAATATTAGTTATATTTGATAGACAAATTATGACTGTAAAAGTTATTGAGACTTTTTATTGTTTTTTAATGCTCCAAACTAACTAAAAGTGCAAGTGGTAAAGAAAGAGTAGCGTAAACTATCTTGATTGAATTTTGGTGGTTGAGGTTCGGGTTGGTGTCATGGTGATGATATTGTATTGTGTGAATGGTAGGTGTTGGGGTTTGGTTGGGCTGGTATATTCAGACGCTATCTGGTGGAGCCCGCACAGATGTGGTGGCCCGCTAATCTCGTTCAAGTTTCGCTCTTCAGGTTTGTTAATACATATATTTTTTGCTAATTATATATATTTTACCCAATAGAGTAAGTAATATCTTATATAATTTTTTTTTTAAAATAAAAAAAATCCTTCAAAAATTTCACCCTCTCACGTTTAAGACAAATAAATTACATAAATTTTAGCAATCCAACAATATTTATAAATGCTTTTATTGAAATTAGAAATAATTATTTTTACTGCTTTTTCCCTCATATTTTTGCATGTGGACAACGGGGTATGATTAAAGCCGACAATCGTTCATGCTTGTGGGGTCTCAACCCCTTTAGATTAACAATACCCCATGATATAGGAGCCTCATCACTTTCTTTAAAAAAAAATGTTAAAAAACAGACAAGTGGTGCGCTGATGTAACCTTTCGTCACTTTTTTTTTTAAATATTTTTTAAATAATATTTAACATTGTCCAAAAATACAAATCTTTATTAAATATCAGTTAATCTTTTTAAATATATATTTTTTTTGGGACAAAAAATAGAAATATACTTCTTCCGTTGAAAGTAATATTTTTTTTAATATTTCTTTTATTTAAAGAATATTTTTTATTTTTTTCAAAAATTCACTAACACTCTTTTTTTTAAAAAAAAAATATTTTTTACTTCTAATTTTTTTTTTTTTTAAAAAAAATTTATTTTTATCTCCCTCAATACCGCCACTTACCACTGCCACTGTCTTTTTCCTCCTCTCTCTCTCCATGTGCCACGGGTGGTAAACCTAGATAATTCTACTGGGTGAGCACCCTCTATCTTCCTCTGTAATTAAGGTTTCCACGAATTTTTCAGAGCATCAATGGTGGCAACACCTACAAATAGTGGGGTATGATTTTCTGACAAGGTCATCCCCGATTGATTCTCTGCAATTCTCGTTGAGATCGAAATACCCGAAAAAACCCATGAACGGGAAGTTGAAACTCCACTAATCCATGTTCAAATTGCCAATGAAATTACAGAGAAACATGGCCGGACCTTTTCCGAGCATTGCTTGGAAGTAATATCTTGGCTTAAACATTGCCAAATTTGTGCGTGCTAGCACAAATTCAACTAGATTTATGAGAGAAAGGAGGAGGAGGAGTAGACCGTGGGTGGAGGTGGGGTTTGGGGGTAAAAATTATAGAAAGTTTACAGAGTAAAAATATTTTATTTTCTAAATAGGAATGATAGTATAAAAAAATAAAAGACAACTATATGTAAAAGGTTTAAGGACGAAATATAATGGGTTGCGCATCTTTTTCCATTAAGAAATTAGTGTGGTATAAAGTTAAAATTTGAATTGCATGTTATAGCAGACACGTGTAATATGCTTTACCGATTTGTACAAAGTAACATGCTTTATTATTCTAAGTGTCAAACTTGGATGAAAGAAAGGATTTAGAAATTCTTTTGAAATAGATGAAATTTGACAAATCCATCTAAGAGAGGATTTAGGAAATCGATCATTAATCATCTTTATCTTCGCGACTACCTCTCTTCGTCCATCTCTTCTTCCCTCTCGCGATGATTGAGACCTCTGCTCCATCGTCGTCCTTCTTCTGCTCTGAGCCCTTCGATCTTCGTCTTCTTCGTCGACTGCTTCGCCATCGTCTTCTTCTCATTGCAGTCACGATGTGCAAGGCTTGGCCATCCTGAGCCCTCTGATGAGCCCTTCCTTCTCGCGATGACCGCCGCCGACAATTCCCTTCTTCTCCATCGTCGTTCTTCTCCTTCGGTGATTTTGTGCGATTCTGGCAAAGGATTGCCTTGGTGTGGCCGGATTGTAGATCGAATCGGAGGGATTGAGCTAAATTCGTAAGAAACCCTAGGATTACAAATCGAATCGGAGGGATTGAGCTAAATTAGAAGGAGGATGAAGATGGAGCTAAATTAGGGTTCTTTGTTAAATTAGGAGGGATTTAGCTAAATTAGGGTTATTTTTTACAAATACTTTACTTATCCAAACAAGAGAATTTTAAATTATACGATCAAATACTTCAACCCAAATAGTTATCTAAATAATGGATTTGTTAAATGATGGGATTTTTAAATCCCATAATTTCATAAATTTCTTGGATTTGTCAAATCCCTTATCCAAACGCAACCATACTGTTTTGACAGTATGCACAAATCATACCATACCCATATACTCCAAAAGGACTATACAAAATGGTTAAAAAAAGAATAATTTATTTTAATATAATTTATTATTTTATTCTCATATATTTGTATAATTGTAATTTTGCTCCTTCTCTTTCACTTTCTTTCATTTTCTTCTCAAATTTGTGTGGAAAAAAATTAATTTGAATATTATGCATTTTTCTTCCAATTTTATTTTTCCTCTTATTTTTCATCCATACCAAACAATTTTTTTTTTCATCCTATTTTCCTTTTCATTTTTTTCCATTCTTTTTCTACCCAACCAAATGCACCCTAAGAGAAAACATGTAATTTCACTTTTTCTTCTTTAATTATCCTTTTTTTTTTTTGTACAAACGGTTAGGGGAGGGGATTTTGAATACTAAACCTCTAAGAAGATACACTATCCTTTAATCATAATCTAGAAGCTCAATTTTTTGACTTTTTTCTTTTATTTTGTGATTGAAGAGGGATTTGAACACTAAACTTCCCACTAGAAGGCACAGTAGATAATCACTAGAATATAAATTTTGGGTTCTTTTGAGAGTTTAAAATATTAAAATTTATACCTATATGTTTAGCCCACTTCCTAATTTTATAAGAAGTCGACTAATTTTGTCAGAATGAAATTCATGTCACTAGGTGAAAATTAGGTGAAAATTACTATAATATTTAGTCAAGTTTAAATTTTGGATAAAATCATTGAATTTTTTATAAAATTATTGTGACGACTAAGTTGGTTGAATAACAGACCGTTGTTTGGGATTATTTTTTTTGAAGTATTTAACTTATTGTGGACTAAATTTAACGTTTTATAGGGCGTTACATGAGAAGGAAGAGCGGCCCAAAGGCGGTCTAACCCGGACCCAATTCTTCCTAATGGCCTTCGCTTGCAGCTTCGCCTACTACGCCTTACCGGGTTACCTCTTCCAGATGCTCACTTCCCTCTCCTGGATCTGTTGGATCTTCCCAAACTCTGTGTTGGCCCAACAACTCGGTTCCGGGCTTTATGGGCTCGGTGTTGGCGCTCTTGGCCTGGATTGGTCCACTATCTCATCCTACCTTGGTAGCCCACTGGCTAGCCCGTGGTTTGCCACCGCCAATGTGGCCGTCGGTTTTTTTCTGGTGATGTATGTCTTGACGCCGATATGTTATTGGCTTAACATTTTCAAGGCAAAGAATTTTCCTATTTACTCGGATAATTTGTTTACGGAGTCGGGTCAGATCTATAATATTTCGAGTATAATTGACTCGAATTTCCATCTCGATACGGCGGCGTACGAGAGGGAGGGCCCACTTTATATAAGTACCTTTTTTGCAATGACTTATGGGGTTGGATTCGCTGCTCTCACTGCCACTGTGGTACATGTGATGCTATTTCATGGAAGGTACAATGAATTTTTATGGTTTGTTTGTTCTGCAATTTGAAAACTCTATAATTTCGAACAGTTTAATCTATTTATTGAGGAGAAAAAAAATCTAACACGGGAGGAGTTTTTTTGGAGGGGCAAAATTGACATTCTAGTTTGTGGAATGCAGAGAAATATGGGAACAAAGTAGGTCAAGTTTCCAGCAGAAGACAGTGGACATACACACAAAGCTGATGAGCAACTACAATCAAGTCCCTGAGTGGTGGTTTTGGTGCATTCTAATTGCCAATATTGCCGTCACTATTTTTGCATGCGAGTACTACAATGAGCAACTTCAGCTCCCATGGTGGGGTGTTCTTTTGGCATGCTTGATTGCCATTTTCTTCACTCTTCCCATTGGCATCATCACTGCCATCACCAACCAGGTAACCCACCCCGACACATACATGTTTCTCCTCTTTATATATATATAGAAGAGAGAGAGGATGCCCTATCTTCTCTATTGCTTTCACTTACCCTAGCCCGCCACCCATGAAATGAAGAGAACGAGCCATACCAAACCTAGGGAAGAATGTTCCACATAGACTACTCGATGAAACCTTCTTATGAACTTGCATTATATCCCGACACAATTCTTCCCTTTCAAGCAAGGATAGAGTCTTTGGTGTTTCTGTTTGCAATTTTTTTATTTTTTTGTCCCAAAAAATTTGGCACAAAAATAGAAACATGGGAATAGTTATGCTTTGCCTTGGTAAATTTATCTTTAAAATAGGGAATGAATTAATTATTTTTAAAAAATTATGGGTTTATCTGAGGGCATGATTCTTGGTCTCTCTTAACTTTAGGTTTTCTCTCACATTTATAACCTGATCATTAACTCTTTCTATATTTGATGTACCATAAACCTAAAGAAATTTCTCTCACACATCGTGCCTTTGGTCGTTTAATCCTCAACTAGTATCTCTCTTTGTGATTATTTTGTCAGAGTTGTAATTTAAGCTCTGATACTTCTGTAAGGTGGTCTAGGATCTCTCTACACCCTAAAATTTAACTCATGAGGTGAGATTTTTTCTTACACTTATAATTTGTCCACCAACACTTTCCAAATCCAATGTAAAAATCGTTTATATATTTTGAAAATCATGCACGTGAAAATCCTGTTATTATTATGTCGACCATGGATGCCTGCCTAACATTTTTTATTTTTTTGAATGATGAATATGAAAAAAAAAAAAAAAAAAAACAGACACCAGGATTGAACGTCATAACAGAGTACATAATAGGGTACATATACCCAGGGTACCCTGTTGCTAACATGTGCTTCAAAGTGTATGGATACATTAGCATGACTCAAGCTGTCACCTTCCTCCAAGACTTCAAGCTTGGCCACTACATGAAAATCCCACCTAGAACCATGTTCATGGCGCAGGTTAGCATCAAATCTCCCCCCCCCCCCCCCAAAAAAAAATAAAAAATAAAAAATAAAACCTTTCTTTCTATAGAAGATTAAATTTATTTATTTTTTGCTTTTTTGCATGGTTCATTATTTATTTTTGTGAATTTGGAGGGAAAATGCAACTTTTTTTGAAAGTAATATTTGATTAAAACAATTGGAGATTCATAATAGGAATGAGAAATCAACACTTTCCAAATTTTATAAAATTTTCACTAGTGTTTATTTTCGAAATTTAATTGCTTACCTCGAAGCTTTATCTTAGTTTCTATATCATTCCTTCACAATTCTAAAACTAACATCTATTATTATTATTATTATTATTATTATTATTATTATTATCCCTAACCCCTAAATTTCAATCACTACTTACCCACTCCATTGGATACAATAAGTTTTTGATAAATATAATAATTTTATCAAAAGTCTAAAATCACTGAATGATATAAAAATTACTGTAAATTTTTACATTAAAAAAATACAGTGACTTTTATGTGATATAATTTCTTTAGATTTTTGAAAAAAATACCATAACGCTTAGATTGCGTAGGCTTAATTTTGTAAATTGTTCACCAAGAATTAAGTATTAATTACGGTTTTGTTATATATAACGGAATTTGTTTAACACACCCGATTTGGCGTCGTGGTGGCGGCAGCCATGTGGTGGCCGATAGGGTAGCGGTGGTTTTCAACATTTACTTTTATGAAATAAATTAGGAATAATTTTGTAGGATAAATAGAAATCAATATTTTTTTTTGTTTTAGATTCTTAAGAATTCCAAAAATATTCTCAAAATTTTAGGAATATTTGAAAACAAAAATATGTTTACCAAATGTATTTTTATATTAACCTCAAAATTTTTGGGAGCATGGAAACGAGTAACCAAAGGGGACCTTACTTTCCGACATATAAAAATGATCTATTTCATAGAAACAGCAACTAATGACAAAAATAAAATTTCATATGTAAAGTTAAAATTGATCCACACTTTTAGGGTGCAAAGTGTAATTTAATTCAAACACAAACTCCTACAGATAGTAGGGACTTTGATCGCCGGTTTTGTGTATTTGGGCACCGCTTGGTGGCTAATGGAAACAATCACGGGGATCTGCGATTCCACCTCCGGCACCGTCTGGACGTGTCCGACCGACCACGTATTCTACGACGCTTCCGTCATCTGGGGCTTAATTGGCCCCCGGAGAATCTTCGGCGACGAGGGCTTCTACGGCGCGGTGAACTGGTTCTTCCTCGCCGGGGCAATCGCCCCTCTCATCGTCTGGTCCGCGCACAAGGCCTTCCCAAATCAGGACTGGATCCGACTGATCAACATGCCGGTGTTGATCGGAGCCACCAGCTATATGCCTCCGGCGACCGCCGTGAACTACACGACGTGGATCGTGGTGGGATTCTTGTCGGGATTCGTGGTGTACAGGTACCGGCCGGACCTGTGGCAGAGGCACAATTACATACTCTCCGGCGCATTGGACGCCGGTCTGGCGTTCATGGGGGTGCTTCTGTACTTGTGTTTAGGGTTGGAAAATGTGAGTCTAGATTGGTGGGGGAATGAACTTGATGGGTGCCCTTATGCTTCTTGCCCAACAGCTAAAGGGATTGTGGTTCAGGGTTGCCCTGCTGTCTCCTGACGAGTTTTAAAAAATTTGAATAGAGCCGGGTGGGTAGGCATATCATTAAAAGTTGGTATGAAATAATCAAAAAAAATAAATTAAACGATTGGTATGCATTGTAGATGTGTGTAAGTCTAGAGTTTAATTTTTTTTTTTTTCTTAATATTCCTTTACAAAAGGTTTATACTTTATAGTTCAACTCCTTTTCTCTCTTTTTTTTTTTTTTTTAAATAAGGTTAAACTTTTTCCTTTTTTTTTTTTTTTTTTTTAGGCTCGTGATTCATTTTGTAATTTTTTTTTAAGAAAAGGTAAATTTAATAAGTATTATTTTAGGATTAATTTCATTGTGATGGTTAGACTTAATTACATTTTACACTCTTGTAATATTTTCGTTACTACTTACACTCATGTACTTCTGAGTGCAATGGTTAAAAATTTAACAGAATTAAGAGTATTTTTGTTATTTTATTTTCAAAATAAGGATAATTTTGTCTTTATATTACTATAATTGAATGGGTTCTATTTGAACATATTTTACTAAACTTAAAGGGTCAATATGTTTTTTGGCCTTTCACTCTTCTACCCCCTGCCTACCCCACCCCTGCTTCGGTTGTGGCGAACCCCCTCCCTCTGCATAACCTGTCCGTTTTGCCACTCCCACTTATGCTCCGGCTCCAACGACGATGAACCCACCCCCCATGCCAGAAACTATTTAAATTAGATCTATTTAGGAATTAAGAAAAGCCATGTCAAAAACCATTCAAACTAGATCTATTTAGGAAGGTTTGGAAAATACTACAGGGAACAAGTACTGAAAAAAATAACACAAGGGACAAAGTGCAACAAGGTCTAACCACAGGGAGAAAAGAATAATTAGCCCAATATGAAAAAATCCCTATTAAAATTTTTGAAAAGTATAAATGTCATTTAATGATAGGTGTAAATTACCTATGTATTTTCAATCCGAATTTGTTAGTTTTCGAGTACGTTTATAGTTATTTTTATATATTTTAATATGTTTTCATTCTTTTTCTATTAAAATAGGTGCGTTGGGTGAAAATGTATGAAATCGGAGCGAAAATGATGTGATTGAACCAAAGCGGACGAAGTTACGGTGGATAAATGAGTAAGGAGGCAACATTGTGAAAGAAGCCTACCGCCTAGGCATCCAGACCTCCGCCTAGGCTGTAAAGATGCTAAGAGCATTTCCAAGTCCACCGCCTACTTCTTCGCCTAAGCGGTCACCAAACCTGCAAAGCCGATATAGGTGCTGTAATTTCAAGGCTATTTTGGACTATGATGCAATTCTATTTTGGAAACACTCAAAACATGGAAGTTGTAGATCTGTTTCTTAGCTTTCCATAAGTTTTTGAATCACCTCAATCAGAGTTCGGATGAAGAAGTTACAGTCAAAACAAAATTGCAAACCTACAGTAACTTTGCCTAGGCGAAAATCCAGCAGAAAGTTAACCGACCTAACTTCGCCTAGGCGAAATCCTCTGCACAGAATAGATATTTTGGAGATATTTTTTGTCTTATTTAAGCCATTCTCTCCTCCTCTCTTCCCTCTTCTAGAGCTCCTAAGGCCTTAGGCCATATTTTAGTGTTAGGATAAGGGATTTTTTAGGGAGAGCTCTAATCCCGAGGTGGAAGATCAATGAGGAAGCGATCGATCGATGTTTCTAGCGGCAAATCTTCGGATATCGGCTAAGTCGCTCATTTCTTCTATTTGTTTTCTTCATTTTGGTAGTTGTTGAGCATGTTTAGCTCGTTTTACATTGTATAAACGGTTAGAGCCATGAGTTAAACATGAATTGTAATAGGGATTAACGTATTATTTATGAAAATGTAGTTTTGGTTGAATTTGTGTTTCGTTTATGGTTGTTCATTATAATTTCGATTGTGTTGCCGTGTTTTCTATGATTATATGCTAGTTTAGATATATTGAGAATACGGGGTTTGACACTCGGGAGAGGTAACCCCGGATTCGGATTAGGGTTAACACAACATGACAATCTAACGACCCGGGAGGGCATTAGAAAGTGTGCAATCGATGACGTTGGGGCAAGACTCACATGACCTAGAGTCGTTAAGACGTTGAGGGAGACTTCGGCGTTGACACGAAGTCACGTATTCCCCAGTCTTACACTCGGAAGAGGTGACGAGGGAGTTTACCAATCGAGATTGTCGGATGCACCGAACACCGTTAATGTTAACTAAAACGAAATCAAACGCATTTAAGTAAATAAAGTTAATCCCTAGGCAATCTACTCACCTAAACAATCTCAAATTAGTATTTATAGTACAGTTAACTTAATTAGTATTTTAGTTTAGTATTAGTATTAAATTAAATTCCATTTTTGTCGCTTAGATAAAGTCAGATTATGACAATCGCGATACTCGATAGGAACAACACCAATCCCTGTGGATACGATACCCGACCGAAAGGTCCATTATACTAAAACTTGATTCGTACGCTTGTGGTGAAAGTGACAGTGCTTATTTAGCGGCCACTAAGTTTTTTTATTTGATAGGTGTAAATTACCTATCTATTTCAATCCGAACGTTGTTAGTTTTCGAGTATGTTTAGTACGTTTTAATATGTTTTTATGTGTTTTCGTCTAAATCAGGTGTTTGAGGTGAAAAGGTATGTAAACGGATTAAAAATGATCAAATCAGATCAAGAACGGTGGAAAAATGGCGAAAATGTGCAAAGTCGGTACAGGTGCTGTAACTTCAAGGCTATTTTGGACTATGATGCAATCCGATTTTGGAAACACTCAAAACAGGAAGTTGTAGATATTTTTCTTGGCTTTCCATAGGTTTTTGAATTACCTCAATCGGAGTTCGGATGAAGAAATTACAGTCAAAATAAAATGTAAACCTGCAGTTTTTCAGCCTAGGCAGAAAATTCTACCGCCTAGGCAGAAATCTGGCAGAAAGTTAACCAACCTACCTGCAATAACTTCACCTAGGCGAAAACCTCTGCGCCAGTTTAGATATTATTTTCGATATTTTAGGATATTTTGAGCCTAATTTTCTCCTCTCCTCTCCTCTCCATTAGGCCAAGAGACCCCTTAGAACATATAGAGAGATATTTTGAGAGATTTTGGGAGTGCTCAACCAATTCCGAAGGAGAAGATCACGTTGCGATAAAGGAGAAGCGATCGATCAACGTTTTTAGCAACAAATCTATGGACTAGGCTAAGTTTCTTTCATTTCTTCTTTTATTTCTTAACTTTGGTAGTTAGTTGAGGATGTTTAGCTTTGTTTTCATTGTATAACCGGCTTTGGCCATGAGCTAAACGGGCTTTTGTCTAGGGATTAAAATATATTTATAAAAGTGTTGTTTTGTTGAGTTTGTGTTTGGTTAGCGGTTGTTCTTCGTTATTTTGATTATGTTTGCCATATTGTTTGTTTATTATGCTTAGATTTACATATCGAGAATACGGGGTTTGACAAATTCTGGATTCGGACTAGAATAAACAAACGTCACGATTCTATAACCTGGTCGGGGTTTGGATTGTGGATAATCAATGACCTTGGGGAAATACTCACGTGACCTAGGGTCGTTAAGACGTTGAGGGGAACTTATTCGTTAACTCAAAGTCGCGTATTCTCTCGTCTTACACTTGGGAGAGGTGGTGATGAAATTTTAGAACGGAGATTGTCGATAGAGTAAATACAACGCGACGATCCAATAACCCGGGAGGAAGTTGGATTGTGTGCAATCAATGACGTTGAGGCGAGACTCACGTGACCTAGAGTCGTTAAGACGTTGAGGGAGACTTCTTCGTTAACACAAAGTCGCGTTATATCCCTCGTCTTATACTCGAGAGAGGTGGCGAGGGAGTTTACGAACTAAGATTGTCAGATAAGTCGAACGCCGTTAATATAAACTAAAACGAGACTGAACACGTTTTTGTAAACAAAAGTTAATCTTTAGGCAATACTTTCCCTAAACATCTCATAGTAATATTAGTATAGTTAATTTAATTAGATTAATTAACTTATTAGTATTAGTATAATTAATTTTATTCAATTTATCTTCGCCTAGATAAAATTAGGTCATGATAAACGCGGTATTTAATTATAGTCAAAACCAATCCCTGTGGATACGATAATCCTAACTCTCCCGATCTATACTAAAACTTGACCTCGTATACTTGCGAGTGAAAGTAGCGGCGTATTTACGTGCTACCATTTAACATTAAGGTAAAAAATGCACAATGGGTCCCAAACTTTCAGAAAGAATATATATATATATAAATAAATAAATAAATCCCTATTAAAAATTTTGAAGGGTATAAATATCATTTGAGATTAATTGACAGATTTTAATTGTCTTTTACTCGTTGACCATTAAAGTTAACGAAAAATTTAACCGTTGTACTTAAATCTGAAGTACAAGAGGTGAAAGTGGTGATGAAAATAACATAGGGTTGCAAAGTGCAATTCGGCCTAACCACAGAGGTGCATAGTGTAATTAAACCTATTTTATTTTGTTGTTTAGTTGCCTTATTCACGTGGAAAGCTCTAAATGGACATCAATTCTTTCATTAACTGATATGACTATCTGTTGTGACTAATTGTTGATTAAATGTTGAACCGGTAATGATTCCGACAATAATAAAAATAAGCATACAAAAGGAAACACTTGATATTTATGTGGTTCGACAATTTGCTTACGTCCACGGGGTGAGACCAACCTTTTACTTATAGAGAACATAGGTTTACTATACAAACTAGACACTCTAATTTATCCCAACAACACGAGCCCTTGAACTGTTATATTCCCTCTCTCAGCTATATTTTTATCTTTAACCAAAGTACCTCACAAAAATTACAAGAAAGCTCTCTAAGTTTCTCTCTCTAAGATGTGACAATTTCCTTTGCCAAAGGCTCCTACTATTTATAGGTGAAGGAATTTAATTCCAAGCACACAACTTCCATCTAATCTCATTACTTCTACCTAACAAACTTCCAACTACTACCTATCATTATTAATATAAAGAAGTATAATTAATGTTAAGTCAGTGAGGCCACCCAAGTCAATTACTCACAAATCTCTACCTTGCCTGAAAGCCACTTAGGTCTTTCAAGAATTTTTTTCAAGGTCTCGTGTTCCATTAGGACAACCATCCTTTCGCCACAGATGCTTCATCAATCTTTAGTTCTTTAGACTGATCAAGTCCAAGTAATGCTTGAACTTCACGACTGCAAGTGGTTTCATCATCATGTCTGTTGGATTATCTGTTGTATGAATTTTCTTCAGCAAAATTCTTTCTTCACCACATTTATGATAAAATAAACTCTGACATCAATGTGCTTGGTCCTTTTATATAACATTTAATTTTTAGTCAGATGTGTAGCACTCTAGTTGTCATAATATACAGTTGTCAATTTCTGTACCAACCCCAAATAGCTAACCAAACCACTCAACCAACTGGCTTCCTTCACTGCTTCTGTAGCCGCCATATATTCAGCTTCCGTTGCAGACAATGCTACTGTTGACTGCAAAATTGCCTTCCAACATATGGCACTTGAACAAAGAGTGAAGATAAACCCAGTTAGAGATCTTCACTTATCGAGATCTCTAGCATAATCTGAGTCAACATATTCAACAACACTGATAGAAGTGTCGTTGCCTCTATCATAGAATAAACTGATATTTGCAGTACCACTCAAGTATCGAAGTATCCATTTCACAACTTGCCAATGTGTCTTTCCCGATCAATCCATTTAATGACTGACCACACTTACCGCATGTGAAATGTATAGCCTAGTGCAAACTATAGCATACATGAGGCTATTAACAACATTAATATATAGAACACGTGACATGTGCTCCACCTTATCCTTAGTTTGTGGTGACATAGCAGTAGACAATTTAAAGTGAGTAGCAAGTAGGGTATTTTCAGGCTTCAACCTTTGCATTCCAAAGCATTCGAGTACCTTCTCAATAAATCTTCTTTGAGAAAGATACAATCTACTCGCTTTTCGGTCTCTATGAATTTCCATCGCCTATATCTTTTTTGCAGCACCCAAATATTTCATCTCAAATTCACAACTTAGTTGAGCGAGTAATTTGTTGATATGCAACATGTTCTTAACAACTATTAACATGTCATCCACATATAATAACAAATAGACGTACGAAACATCTAAAAGCTTCTTATGATAAACACAACTATATAATTACTCTTCGAGTAACCATTGGTGATCATAAAAGAAGCGCACCTTTTATACTATTGTCTAGGTGACTGTTTCAGACCATACGAAGATTTCTTCAGCAAACATATGTGATCTTTCTTTCCCTAAACCATGAAACCCTTTGATTAATGCATATAAATTTGTTCCTCCAGCTCACATTGGAGTAAAGATGTTTTGACATTGAGTTGTTCAAGCTTATTGTTATATAGAGAAACCATAGCAAGCAACACTATGATAGAGTTATGTTTCACCATAGAAGAAAATACTTCATTGAAATCGATATCTTCTTTCTGTGTATAACCTTTTGTACCAAATGTGCTTTGAACCTTGTATTTTCTACCTTTGGAATTTTGTCCTTCTTATTAAAGATCTATTTGTAACCTAAAATCTTTTGGCCTTTAGGAAGTTTAACTAGCTCACAAGTAAGAAATTCAATCTCTTCATTCATTTCATGGCTATTTTCTGATTCTACACTCCGCATAGCTTTGTGATAGGTCACTAGCTCTTACATCTGAATACTTTCAATCTCTAGCTGTTGAGTTTTGTCAGAGGCATAAGCTTCTTAATCATCTTGCTCATACTCATCCTAGACATCTTCTTGCAATCTATCTTACAAGATCTGTGAAGCTTCCATTTCAATCTCCACCTATCTACTGACACTATGATCTATTCTACCATCTTGACTCAACTTACTTCTTTCCAACATAGCAAACTCTTTAAAGTTCACGTCTCTACTGATGATACACTTAGGTGATTTCAAAGTAGAGCACCACAACTTATAACCTTTCATCCTATCTGCATATCCTAGAAATATGTACTTGTTTGCCCTTGGCTCAAGTTTACCATTGGCTCAAGTTTACCATTATTTACATGAGTATAAGCAAGACAACCAAATATTCTCAACTTGAAGTATTTTGCAGAAAATCCAGACCATGTCTCTTCAGGAGTCTTACAGTCAATTACTATCAATGGAAACCAGTTAATCAAATAACAAGCTGTGTTAACAGCTTCAGCCCAGAACTTCTTAAGTAAGCCTGTATTCAAAAGCATGCATCGAGATTTCTCCAAGAGACTCTTATTCATCCGTTTTGCAACCCCATGCTATTGTGGTGTATGTCGAACTGTGTAGTGTCTCAAAATTCTTTGTTTATTACAAAACTCATTGAAAGCACCTTTGCAAAATTCCAAGCCATTGTCAGTTCTCAAGAGCTTGATCTGTCTTCTAGTCTACTTCTCGATCATAGCCTTCTAGTGTTTAAACTGATCAAAAGCTTCATTCTTGTGCTTCAATATGTCTACAAAGATCTTTTGAGAGTAATCATCAATAAAGATCAATATGTATCGTCTACCACCAATTGACAAAACTTGAGAGAGACCCCAAAGATCTGAATGGATATAATACAGAGTACCTTTGGTCCAATGAATTTTTTATTTTTTTATTTTCTTCCCACATTGTTTGTCGAACACACAATGCTCACAGAAATCTCATTTGTATGTCTCATGTCATCCAACAAGCCTTACTTGCTAAGCACCTCTACCGCTAGTTCCCACATATGGCCTAAATATTGCATATGCCATAATTGGTAATATCTTTCTCTGAATCTAATGAAGATGCAATGGCGGAAAAACCCATCACAGTACTTGGAGCAAATTGAGATTGTTCTTCTTTACTCCTTTCATCACGACAAGAGCACCTTTGAAAATCCTTACAACTCCACCTTCAGTTTTGTATGTACAGTCGATGGAGTCAAGCGTACCTAGGAAAATCAAATTCTTCCTCATTTCTAGAACGTGCCTGACATCCGAGATTGTTCTCACAATGCCGTCAAACATTCTAATCCAAATGGTTCCTATTCCAACAACCTTTCAAGTTACATTGTTTCCCATTAGGACTTTACCACAGTCGATTTATTTATAGGTAGTAAACCAATCCTTTTTGGGACACATATGATAAGAACGACCTGAGTCTAAAATCCATTTGTCTCTAGAGATTCCGATTGTGTAAGTGAGAAGATCTTCATTGAAAAAGGTTTCTTCCACAATACCAGCATCTTTAGATCTTGAGGTTGTTCATTTTTTGCTTTCCTTTTCGCTTTGGACAATCTTTCTTGATATGTCATTCCTTGTGATAGTTGCAATACTTGACCTTTCTAGGGTTTGATTTTGACTTAGATTTTTTTTGTTGCGGAAGCATTCGCCGACGTTCTCCCTCTTATGAACAAGCCTTCTCTAGAAATTCATTCTCTATTCTCGACATCATTTTTCTTAAACTCCTTCGAGTTCAAGGCTGCTTTGATGTCATCCGTAGAGATCGTATCATTACCGAACATCATTGTATTGATAAAGTACTCGTATAAGGGTGGCAACAAACATAACAAAATAAGTGTTTGATCTTCATCATCCACATTGACATCAATATTTTTCAAATCAATAATGAATTTATTGAATTCGTCGAGGAGGTCTTAGACCGGTGTACCTTCATTCATTTGCAACGTGTACAATCACTTCTTAAGATATAAGTGATTTGTCAAAGACTTCGTTTTGTATAAACTTTGCAACTTTAACCATAGTTTGGCGGATGAAGTTTCATTGTAACCTCTCGTAGCACTCCCTCACTTTGGCATAATAAAAGTGCACAATATGCCTTCTTCATTAGATCATTCTTGTCAGTTAAGATGTTTTGAATGTGAGGAGTTTAGTACAACAACACCGACAAATAATATCGTCTATGAACAGTAATGACCTACGTCTTGATACCAATTTGTTGTGACAAACTATTGATTAGATGCTGAATCGGTAATAAATCCGACAAGAATACAAATTAGCATGTAGATAGAAACACTCGATATTTACATGGTTTAACAATTTGCCTACGTCCACGGGAGAGACCAGACTTTTTATTGATAGAGAACAGAGAGTTACTATACAAGCTCGATACTCGAATTTATCCTAAACAACTTGAGCCTTTAAACCTTAGACACCCTCTCTCAACTATCTTTTTCTCTCTACCCAATATATCTCACAAAGATTACAAGAAAACTCTCTAAGTTTGTTTCTCTCTAAGAATACTTTCTATCAAGATGAGATGATTTCCTTTACCAAAAACTCCTATTTATAGAGTGAATGAAGTTAATTTCAATCACACAACTTTCACCTAACCTTATTACTCCCACCTAACAACCTACAATTACAGGACATCATAATCAATGGTAAGTGAGTGAAGCCAACAATATAAAAAGAAGAGGAAGCACCTTAACTCGTCAACCGCTGATTGACAATGTGCCGAGAGCTCC